>JAVJGJ010000001.1:92967400-92988762 GCA_035590215.1 Microhierax caerulescens | reverse complement strand
TCTGAAAACTTGCTGAGGGTGCACACGATCCCCTTGTCCAGATCACTGATGAAGATATTAAACAGAACTGTGTCCCAATACTGAGCCCTGGGGAACACCACTTGTGAACGGCTGCCAGCTGCATTTAACTCCATTCACCACAGAAACATAACCCTTGACATTACTGTGTCTCAGTTTCCCATTCCATGGAAACAAGTTTTACAGTTCTGCTATGGCAGAGCAGTAGAAGTTTAGCTATGAAGTACCCTGCTCCTCTACACAGCAGGCCAGCCTGAGACAGATGATCCACACTGAAATCCATAACCATGAATTTTTTAAAAAATAATAATCATATATTCTTTTTCCTATCACGTTTCTCTTCCAATACAAATTCATAAATAGAAATGAAAGAACAACTAATGTGCCTTTAGTTACTATGTTTGTCTGTTTTCCAATCATAATTCATGACCTGCTTCAACAAACAGGAGAACAAACATATTTGCTTTTGATAAATTAAAATGGTTTGGTGCATTTCTTTATTACATTCCTTTTTTTTTTCCCCTCTCTCTCTTCTGTAATGTTTTACTTAAAGTGATTCTCTTTGCTTGCTCTACTCCAATGGCCACACACTCATCCTAATCCTGGTGTCAATTACACCACAGTAGCATCAGAGTAACTCCCTTACAGTGGATTCAGCCCGAGATTGTAATCTAGTGTTTAGCAGCTGAAAATGAGCAAGACTTTATAAACACAAGCACAACTAGCAGGAAAGATGGGAGCCTGTGATGATCCAGGGGGAGAAGTGAAGAGAGATCTCCACCCGTGATGTTCAGAGGTGGGACAGCCCACCTACCAGGGACTCAAGGGCATGAAATCATCCAGCAGCCAAATAACCCTCCAAAACCCTCAGTGCAAAACCACCTGTCCAAGGATCTGAGCAAGAACCCCATGACATGCAAGCCATACTGGGACAGAGGCGCACGGCACAGGCAGGGCCCAGCGCTGCAGCTGACTGATTCAGACTAAAAGGATGCACATTGCAGGTGAGGAGCTGGGTCTGCAGTAGTCAGAAGCTTTGTGTGTGAGGTGGAAGAGCCTGAGGTGATCAGTATTCCATGTGGAAAGAGCATTTATTGGAGACTTTTACATCGGATAGAGACAGAGGAAATGATCTGCATCATGGGCGCTCAGGATGGGACTAATTTCTCCTAATTTAAACTGTCTATCAGGAAGACGTTTACAGCTAGTCTGTTGACTGCCTTGAGATCTAAGAAGAACAGGCATTCCTAGGATGTAAGCCAACTGTTTCCTCCTTTAGGATGAGCTCCAAACCCCACAGCTCTGACCACGTGTCCACTGGCCAGACTGACTCCGTTGGAGACATCTGCACTTAGTGGGGTGAATCCCACCCTCAGGTCCCCATGCAAAGGCAGGTCACAGGAACTATGAGACTTTCTAATCAAGTGGGTGGACCAACTCAATTTCACTCCTATTACAGACAGACACAAGATGAAGTCTTGATTCAGAGTCTGTTAGAGCCACACACTAATTGCTCTACCAAGTCTAGAGCAGTGGTGTATAGAAAAACCACTAGCTCCAGAAGTGCAAGAGAGGAAACTGGACACCCTTCCTGGCCAAAACTTTGTGTTAAATTGTTCCTCTGGCATCAGGAAGTTATTTTTTATTAAGCAGGTATAATCTCAGAACCATTTCTTCAGTAAGATTAATCTTGCACAGCAAGATTAAAATACAGTTTTCTCCTGTAGCTGGAATTTGCACTGGCTGCAACTGATCACTGGTGACAAGAATAAAGTGAATCACTTACAGGAGAGTAAGGAAGTACAGGAATACGACTTAAGAAAACCATGTGGTTAAAGTAATTACTTTCTCCCTGCTAATGATACTGAGCCTGTCTCACAGTCCAGATCCTCAGCAATCAAGACTAACACTGAGGAAGAGTCATACTGAAAGTGGGTAGTAATGAAAGTAGATACCACCCAGAACTATGAACCCAAGGTGTAGCAACTCCTGGACTAGTGTCTAGACTCAAGCACGAGGCTGGGTGCAGGTACGTTGAACTCGTGAAGTGTATTGATACACCTAAGCTCTCTCAGAAATTAAAAGCTGTTGACAAAATGCCTAAAGCAAGGGTATACAGACATCCCAACAAGTATGCGTGGTCCAGATTCAGTACATATTTTCCTGAAGTTTGTGAGCTCTTAAGAGTCAGCATCCAAGACACTTTCTGAGATGATCAAAAGCCCACATGTAGTAAAGAAAACTATTTGAGGCATCATCCCAGAAGTGATACAGACCTGAGGAACAGTGGCAGTTGCACATGGTGTCTCAGCGGAAGGCCAAAGGGCAGCATTAAGGCAGGCTGCAGCATCTGCTCCTCAGCCCTGACAAACTCGAGAGAAGGTTGTGCTCTGCTAGCCAAGGAAACCTACGAGCCCCTCCTTGGAGCAGAGCAATTTCACAAGCTGCCTTTGGGAACAGCATTGATTGTAAATCAGTAGGAAGCACCAGAGAGGCAATTGCTAAGTGCACCCAAGTGACTGCAGCACACATTACTGCAACTCCAGCACGGCGCTGTGAGGCTGAGGGGGCCAGGAAGTTACCACATCGAGAGGGTTTCCCAGCAGAAGTGCTGGCTGAAGACATATGAATGCTGCAATGTGTGCATGCATGGAAGGATGCAAACCATGCACAGAGTGGCAGCATGAGAAGATTCTGCAGTCCACAAACTTCAGACCGGCCTGTGGAAAGCACCTGAGCAGACATGTCCACTCCCAGAAGCAGGAACTACTTGGGCAGGTCAGCCCATGGCCCTGGATCCAGGAGCTGGCAGCTAAAGGACATGATGCCTGTATATGTAGCTGATGAGCTGCAATAAGGATGTAATAGTTCTGATGTGCAGGGTGTGAATATGCTGTCCTAAAGTACATTTGTTTTTTGCTAGAACATTCCTCCATTGGATAACGCTTATTCTTTGGTGGGCATATCAACATTTTTGGGGGTATATCAGCTTCAGCAAAATTTGTCATTGTTTTCTTGAGTCTGAGATGGCATTTTTGCACCAAGATAAGTTTGTACTGTGGAGTTACTAATGGCACAGTAGTTCGGACACTCACGCAGATTAGAAAGGCTGCAAGGTCAAATCCTTGCTATAACTTTGGTCACTGGCTGGGAACTCAAAAGACTTCACAGGTATTTGAGGCAGAAACAGAACAACTTAACCCAAAGTAGGACTTGGCAAAACATGCTGCTCCCTGATACCACAAATCAACAGGAGCAAGCCAGCAGGGCAGAAAGTTAAGAGCCATTTAGTAAGGTAAAGTGACTGGAAGCTATCCCTTCCCGCAAGTTCTGGACTTATCTTTGCAGAAGACAAGTGGGAGATAGAAAGAGGGACTGAGGCACGGGACAGATGAGACAGCTCACCAGGCTTGCTGTACAGCAGAGGAGTTGTCAGCATTGCCCCAGTTAGGGGATCCCAGGAAGGATTTTGCATCAAGCAGTAGCACTGGCCCTTACATCTCAGCACACAAGGGAACAGGTACAGTATTGATCACCATGCAAAGGAAAAACGTTAAGTGCAGGCCATCAGAGGGAAAAGTGCAGGCTGATGAAGGAGAACAAGGCCCTGGGAAGTCTGTGTATGCACGGTTGTACTGTTAGCTACAGCTCTTACTACAACTCTCACTACTACAGCTGTCGGCTGGGGACAAGGCCAGGGGAACACTTTCTCAGCAGAGTGAGGAACAGACACCCTTTTTCAGGTACCAACCATGATCTTACCAAACACCAGTGAGACTCTCACTACCGGTCATCAACTTAGGCTGGAATAAACTCAATTTTTTTTAACAAAAAAAGAGAAAAATAAATCACAATGGCAACAAACACACTCCCATCTCTAACATATGATTACATTTCAAATGTAATTACAAATGTTTCCAGAGTGTGCAGATGTATTTAGTCTCACAAAGCAGAGCTAATTTATTCATAAGCAGATCTGCAAGGCTGCCCAGGCAGAATCCACTCCATATTCAATGGGATTATTAAACTGGTGGGTGTGAAGGGTTTCTTTGCAAGAGTCTCCAGTGCGTAGATACAGCAGGCAGCCAAATGAGAGAAAGACAGGAACAACAGGCAAGACAGGCAAGCAAGACTGCCTATTTGCATGACGAAAAAATTGTCAGTGACAGCCCCAAACTGGCAGCATTTCAGGAGGGAGAACAGCTGCATGATATTGAAAGACAAACATCTCTAGAAACAGGAAAGCAGCCCTGCAGGGACTGATACCTTGGCAGGGTACATCCATGCTCTGCGTTGGTCTGTGGTCTCCAATTTGTGGCATGTCTGGCAGGTGTTCCTGCTGGAGCCCCTCTGGTACCTCTGGAAGCCACTGAGGACATAAACCCAGTGCTGCCTCCCCTATGCTGCTTGGAATGCCTAAAAAAAAAACAAACAAAAAAACACAACAACCACCACACACACAAAACAGAGGTGACAAGGAGCTTTTTAAACTGCATCTCAGCAGTTCCTGACCCTATGCATGTTCTTAATCTGCTCCAGTCACCAGCGGTTTCAGTTGACTTGGCTGATTTTGCATTGGAGCAGAATAAGGGAAACACCTGAAGGTGCAGGGGAAATAAAAGTAGAGTGGTTGACTGGCCCCTGCTGACTCTGTTTGCTCACTGGGTTTTGCAAGGTGATGAGAGATGCTCCTTTATGTCTCCCAGCTCTTAGCTGCTGCTTCCCTGCTGAGCCCCAGTGGCAGCTGTACACTGATCTGGGCACAGCAGCAGCAAGCAGTAATAGAGGCTGTGGGCCAGGTCCCATAGCAGTCCCAAATGGCTTGTTCAGAGGGGTTTCTATCCCACCAATTTCAAACACGGAGCTGTGCCAGGACAGGAATCTTACCCTTTCTGGTTTTTACAGATGAATGCAAGGAAACTCAGTCTTTTTTCTTCACCCTTTCCTTTCATTTTTGTCCCTTTTTCCACTTGCACCTTCTTGAAACTTTCTCAACTTCGGAAAAGTGATGGAGCTGAAAAAGAAAAGTGAATTTGTCACAGTGTCACTTTCATGAATTGGAAACATTTGTAAAGTTACAAAGTAGAAAAGGGGGGAAAAGGGTAAAAATCACACTTTGTATTCTTCATGAAAGGGAGGAAGAAAAAAAAGAAAAATCCAAAACCAATGTGGCATGTGTTGAAAATATATCTTGTCAAAGCAAGTGGCAGAATGGAAAAAAGGATCTAGCCCAAATTTCTCAAGGGAGAAACAAGTTCTCTATTTCCTCCTTTCTCATAAAACAATTTCTTCGTTTCCCAGAGCTCTCTGGTCAGCTTGGAGTGACAGTCCCTCCACTTGCTGCCCATGCCCCTGGAGTTGGAAGGCAGAAGCAAAATCAGGATCTGCCCATGACTGCAGAACTGTGGTGAAACCAGGCAGATGCAGCTCAAAAACATGACTTTCTGAGAGCCCAGATGGACAGAGGAGGGACTATACTGCTACCTGGTGGAGGGCAGATGGGAACATTTGCATGTGATGTAAGAAGCATTGTGGGAGTATCATCTTTTGATGAAATACTGCTAAAAGTTGCTCTTCAAGTGGCATAATGCTTGCAGCCATGAGTGGTGAAAGAGCTTTTGTTTGACATGTATGAGATGAAGAACGGCTAAGGCAGCAAGGCTGGCCAAAGGGCCACCAAGCAAGAGAGTAAGGAAAGCAGAGTCATGTGAAGCATTTTTTCTCTTGCAGTAAACAAGGCAAAGTTATGCTCCCCGAGTGCCTCTGGAAATGTGGACTGCTGTAATGACAAGCTGTGCTGGACACCCAGCAGCGCTAGATTCACAACAGTACTGCAGCTGCAAAAGCTGGTTATGTTAAGACTGCTGTGAGCAGGAGTCTGGCTCCAACCCTGTGGTGACTAACAATGGGTGCTGAAACGGGCTGTCCCTTTAGAAACGAGAGGGTGGAAAGTTCTTGGAAACGGAACATCTTTTAAGGAGAAGAAACCAAGGGCCAAACTCCCCCTGAGCCCTATAGAATAGACCTAGCAGAGTACAACCAGAGTAGGAGGGCAGGGACAGGTCACCTTGGAAAGCACACACAGATGTGGGAGCAGGGTCAGAAGACCAGTCCAAGTGCAGCACAACGTTACCCACTGCTGATTCATCAGGCACGCTGGTATTCTAGTATTCCCTCCTTCTCTACACAAAGTTCTCTTGATTTAAACTCCCTTTACACCCTTGCTGGAGAGGAGAGTTAAAACAGTCTTGACCACATGGCTCTGTAATTGGGGTGAGACCCCAAAAGACAGTGCTTTTTCAGGCCAAGCAGCAGAGAGGGGGTACAAGCCTCCACAAGAGCCCTTGGTGGTACTGGGTGTGCTCAGATGGGAGGCCACCCCGCTTCCCCTCCGCTCTCCCAGCACCTCCTGGGGATGTACTTGCTCAGCTGATCTGCCATGGAGGCCTGAATTAGCCACACGTTTACTTTGCCACGCGACTGAGCAAAAGTTCCTGGGGAAAACCCTGCTATCTCTGAAGTAATTAGAGTAATTAGAACAGCGATTATTTGCATGTTCTCCACTTCAGCTGAACACTGGAACTAAGTCTATGTCTTAATTTGCCTTCCCAAAGTAACACAGGCAAGCAGTCTGGAAATACACATCCCCTTTCTGGCTGGCACAGCAGCTCCCTGATACCAAGACACTCACACTCTTGAGGTGAAATTTGCCCTTAGACCGGGAGCTCTGGAAGCACAAGGGTTTTTTTGGTCCAAGTGAATCCAAGGGCAGTAAGCTGGGCAGAGTCAGCAATGCTCAAAAACTGCATCTTCCAGGCAGGTCCTGGGGGGGTTTCATGCCTTACAATGGAAAACGTGTTGCCAAGAGAATGAGCCCCAGGGAGATGGCCAGGAGGGCAGCACTGAGAGAAGCTGCTGCACAAAGCACTGGAATATGCCAGTCCCAGGACACTGCCACCTGGCACCCTTATGCTAAGAGGACAAGTGAAATTATTTCTGAGTCTCTTAATTTCTTCAGGAAATATCAGCGCTATGGAGCTGGGTCCCCTTTGCTGTTTGCTTTTTAAGAATGTTCAGTTGAGCACCCAAGTGCACACAAAAGTGAATTTTCAGATCATCTACCTGAATATTCATGAAGCTGTACATTCAACCGCATCAAACAGAGGTATCTATACTGGAAGTGCTTGTGCAGCCATCCAGACAGGGAGAAAGCCACCACCAGCTAGCTTATCTGACCAGCCACAGCTCAGAGTAGCAAGTGGTTTGGAGAACTGCTGGTGGCTGATAAATAGGAGTTAGAGGTGATTAATTTGTGGAATACTTTTCACTAATGGACAAATGTGAAGGATTTGCCACCTTCTTCCTTATATTCCAAGAGTAGAAAAGGCATCTGTGTTTTTCACATCTATTGTTCACATAGGCTTCATCCACCCAGCTTCGTGCATTGAAATGCCTAAAGTTTGCCCTACAGTTTGAAAAAGCTATTTGGCTTTCTTGGCTCCAGTTTTCAGGAGCAACTTACTATCTCAGAAGAGAATGCAGCTGGACATGGAGCATGCAAAACTGCCTGTTCTGTAGAAATGTGAGTTGCCTTCTGCCAAATATTGGCTCTGTTAAGGTGTATCTAACTGAGCCCTGAGGATACAAGCCTGCAGTCACATCTAAAAATTTGGTTGGTGGGGTTTTTTTCATTACTGTTTGGCCATAGACTCTGCCTGCCACCCTGATTTTTACCTAGAATTGCAGCAAGGTAACAACGTACTTCCATGTCCTGCACACTGAGTGTCTGGCCTGTAAAGGAGTCATGCACCACTCACGCAAAAAAAATCTCTTTGGTCATTGAAATATTATCTTTTGTGCTGCTTTCTTATGATGCAGAAGTACAGGTGATCACAGCAGCTAAACACGAGCAGCATTCATTGATGCTTACTGCATCCTACTACACTATTACTGGCATCAGAGAAGCATCCAAAATACTGCAGTTCTGCTTCATTTAATTTTCTAAGCTGTGTGCTCTGTAAGCCAATCCCAACTGCAAAAGTGTCTGAATCTTTGTAGCAAAGTGAGAAAAAAAAATAATGAGTTGACTTACCAGCTCTCAGCCTTGAAGTAATTGTATATGACATGCAGACCCCACCTTGCACAGCCCTGACTCCCTGGGAAGAGAAAGCAATAATATTACTTTTCAATTTGATCTTGACTGCCATTAATTGACTTCAGAGCTCTGGCCCTTCACTCTGCTTGAGCTGCTAACTAACCCAATCAAGTTCTGGCTGCTGGTTATAGTCGACCTGGTGGGGATAATTACATTAGTATGACTGTCAGACACTGAGGGGATGGGGCACAACTTCAGAAATGTTTGAAAGCCTTCTGAATGCCAGACGTTAGAGCCCAGACTCAAGAAAGTCCATGAGCTGTGACTACTTTTCTTGGAAGTTTGGCAAAATCTGTTTTAAGCAAAGCAAGTTGCTGTATTGGAGTATAAGCTGTCCAACAGAGATGAGCAAGGGAAAGCCAGAAAGCAATAACAAGCATCATCAGGTCTGCTTTTCTTTTTGTGTTTGAGGATGCTCAGAGGCCTGGGTTTCAGGCTTCCTTCATGTGTGTGGCACATCATCCACAGGGAAAAAAAATCAGTGAGAAAGATACAGCAGGAAAACACAACCAAGACTGCCACAGCTACAACTTCAAGGCATTGTAACAGATACAGAGGGAGTGCACAAATCCCAACACTATGTAACACACCCAAGAAGAAAAACTCAAAGACTTTGTGCATACTAGGAAAAGAAAGGGGAGGCCAAAGGTATTTCCAACATCTTAATCCCAGATGCAGAAAGCTAAATAAATGGGGAAACAGAAAAATAACAAGGTTTACCATCAGTCACAGAGGAAAACTATTTCCTGACCTGAAGTCTGATCAACAAAACCTTGAGCAATTAAGCCAGATCCATCACAGCCATCTGCCAGATTCCTCAGTTTTCTAGGAGCACAAGCACACTATGACTGCATTTCCATCCCTTGTTTTTGCTCATCTCCAATACTCCAGCTCTTCAAGTGAGTATCTCCTATTTGTTAGAATAACGGGATCTCTTTATCACTCCTTCATATTTGTCTCAGTGCTACAGAAACAAAATGCAGCATCCTCAGCTCCGTTTTACAAATGGGGAAAGTGCATCAGATGGATGTGACTTGTCAAAGAGAAGTGGAAGGCTCAAGAACAGAGCCCATGTTTTTCATCTTCTAACTAATGGCTCAGCTTGAAGGACAAAAGCTCACCCACCATTTGTAGTGAAACACAATCACACCCCCAGAAATTTGTGAGTTTCCACTCAAGAAGGACATTCTCTTTTACAAAGCCATTGCCATTCCCAACATGTATCTACAGCATGCTTGTAAGTTCATGCTGATTTTAACAAGGACCTTCAGTTGTTTGCACTACTCACACATGTTCACACAATGTCTGTATTACACACTCCAGTGCAGTGTAAAACCGCTGAGCTAACTAGAAACCACGTGGTTTCTCAGAAGAGAAAATTAGCTTCTGTAGAGCTCCCTGATGGAGCACTGTGCTGAACATCTGAAGGTATTTCTTGTTTAATTAAGGCTTTTAGCAATAAAGCTTGTGAAGGATTAGGAATAGAAAGTGATTAGGCTCTTGAGAAACCTAGCTACTGGTTTTCTTAACTTCCATCTTACATGCATAAGAGTACTTGACAGCAGAAAAAAAGGTTAGGACCTCAGATGTGAGGGAGAAATGTTCTGTCTCTAAGAAAGGGCACACATTTCTGCTAATAGAATAAAAATAACAGACCTTGTAGTGATTTAATAGAAGTACAGTGAGTAATAAAAATGTTTTGGCATCAGACATATCTATAAGACACCAGTGAAGTTTGCCAATGCTTTGTGTGGTATTGGGGTGGGGGTGAGTGACAGCCTTGGTGTTCCATGTGCTCTGTGGCACATGTAAGTTGTGGACATTTGATTACAAATACATATGCAACAGGATGGCTTAGGCATAAAAATAACATGTTTGAGAGACAGAAAAGAAGCTGTTTCCAGACAATGTGACTGCTGATCTCTAAGCTTTAAAAACTGAATCTGTTAGGTTGTTTGTAATCCTTCAGAAGACAACCACCTAGAAACTCCACTGGGCTGACATCTAACATTTCCCGTAACAACCTTAAAAACTTCAAAAGTATTTGACTGGCCTACCTACCCGATGGTCCAAAACCTAGACTGATTTAGTCTGCTACTGAGCTCATTTAGAGCTAACTTATGCAGCGATACTTAAAGTAGCAAATGTCCACCAGTCCAGCTGAGCTTCAAACAATGAGAACCATTTTGATCAGTGTGCTGCACGCAGGGTACTTGCTATCTAGGTCACAGCCACATGTCACCAGCATCAAGAGCTGACCTCAGTCATTTTCCTGAAAGCAGAAAATACTGCATCACTATAGCATTACACCTACTGCAGACTCCCAATGCCAGACTGATCCCTCTAATTATACTGCAGATGCTCATCCTCTGAATCTGTGCACAGCCCCATTTCCAATGACATGGGGAATCACCAGAGAAACAAGAAATCTTTTTGGGACAGAGGTTAGGGGATCTTTGCCCTCTCTAGAAGAACAATGGACACAGCTTTCTCAGATGACAAAGGGAAAGACTAAGATTTATCCAAGACAGACTAGTGGGCATGGCAGCATCTCCGCATAGTTCACTGTGGATCCAGGCTGGGAAGACAGACTCTGGATACAAAGTCTCAAGTCTTTAAGCCTCAGAGAGCACACCAGCAGCTGGCAAACCTCACCAAGTTCTCTCTGGGATAAAGCTTTTGTGTAGGTACCTTTTAGGAGTCTCAGGCTCCTAAAAGGGAATGCAGTTCTGTCTTAAAAGCTCCAGCAACTGCTTGGGTGGTCACATGGGCTGTTACGTGCAATGGGATTTACACCCCAGTGGAGGAAAGCTATGTTCGGTTTCCACCTGGAAGAAATCCTCAGCAGCTTCACAGCAGATAAAACTTCATGCAGACGCAGATCTACCTGGGGCTCCCTTTGGCAGCATCCTGGACAGCCCCTCAGACATGGAGCTAACTTTATGTCAACAAAAAACCAACTCTGGCAGCTGCCTCATAAACACCCTTGTCAGGTACCTGCATCAAAGCTCCTGCAAACAAAGCCTGTCAGCAGAGGCAAAAATACCTGGGAAGTGACTTGTCACTGGAGCTACATCTCTACACTGAGAAACCAGGCTGCAAACTGGTGGAAGTACTTTGCAACCATGGAGGGTGAGCACTTCACCCCTGAGGATGCAAGAGAACCTGAGGAACTCCCTCTGAGGAGCTGCTGGTATACAAGCAGGCAGGACACCATCTCCCTTCCTAGACGAGGCAAATAATTGATTTGTGCTGCTAACTAGAGACATCCCAGCCACCCACCTGGCATAGGGGCTTCTTCCCACCTGAGGGAAACCAAGCCTGGTTTCTGCCTGTGTCCCAGTAGCCGATCGCAGCTGGAGCTGCCTCTGAAGGAGGCCCAGTGCCTGGGGTCCCTACCTGAGGCCTCCCAGCTGCCACCTCAGGCGCCTGCTACATTCAGCACAGGCTCAGCAAACATGGCACATACCTGGGGGGTCTCAGGTGGTCCCTGGAGGCCAGGCCACCCGCCCTGCAAAGGCAAGCCCGCTTGGGCTAGGGCCTGGCAGGTGTCCCCGGCGGTGGCAGCTTCGCTCAAGTCCCGTCCGGTACGGAGCCCTTCGCTCCTCAGCACGTCCTATGCACGCAGCCACAACGGCACCGCAATCATACCAGGGACCGCGCTACTTTAGGACGACGCTGGCCGTGAAGCACCGGGTTTTTCTACCCCGTCTGGCCCGCGGCAAGCGGAGGCGCCCGGCAGCTGCTGGGCTGCGGCTGGCAGGCGCTTCCCGCCGCGGTGCTGCCCCGGCCGCCATGAAGCGCCGGCCCGTCCAGGCTGCCTCCCAGCTGGCTCTGCCTGCTCTTAAGAGCCGCCCTGCGATTGGGTAATATATTCCCAGCTCTGATTGGCGGCGACTCCCGCGGCGGCAGCTGATTGGCTATTGCAGTGCCTGCCAGGGAATGTTCTAGGCTGCCGGGGGCTGTGTCATGGCGGCGGCGGCCTTGGATTATGGTGGGTGCTGCTGGGTGTTGGCCTGCGGCCTGCTGGGGAGGACACTCCCTGAGACCCCCAGTTCTGAGCAGGAGCTCCCCCCAGGGACCCCCTGGCACAAGTCCTGAGCACCCTGCACTGCTCCCAGGAGGTGAATCATCTGTGCTGAGCCTGTGTGGGTTGGGTATCTGTCCCTGAGGTGGACAGGCAGGGCCCACCAGAAGTGTAAGTAAGCCTTTCCTGGTTCCTGGAAAAGAAATCTAAAGCATTTCACAGAGAGGAGACAGCCCATCTTCACGCAGTAGCCTGCTAAGCAGACACTACCTGTAACAAGATCACACAGATGAAGCATAAATGATGGAAACCTGGACAAGGTTCAGAAATGCAGCAAGCAGAGGACAGTGGGTCAACCTGATAAACGTCCCAAATGTTTTATATTAGCTCAAAAGGTGCAGGGAATAAACAGAAGGAACTTGGAGTCATTCCTCATGCAGAAAAACATGATTCAGTTTCGGAAAGTCACTTGTTTTGAAAGTCACACAGATGGGGGGGAAAAAAAAGAGTTAGTGCTGCCGCAAGGCTGTATAGGAAGCTCAGAAGGTACTAAAGCACAGGAAGACTAAAACCCTCCAGGAATGATAAATGCAAAAGCCAAGTGTGAGGCCTCCACTATACCTCATGTGACACCTATATACTCTAGCATCACATTGGGGGTGCAAGGTTGTCTGCCCCTCCACACCACAGGCACCACACAAAAACCCCCAAAGCATGGAATGTGGTAATTTCAGGAGTCTTAAAGTACCCTGCTAATTCCTGGAAAGAGTATGCAGCAGGGTATACATTTTCCAGAGGCTCTTATAATGTGAAGGAAATAACTGCACAGAGATGTAGAAAAAGCCACTGGAAGGGCACCGACAGTGTTTGATCGTCACTAATAAGGAAAGCAGGAGAGAGCTTGGCTAAAAGTGTGATCAAGAAATGACAGCAGTTAATGATCCTTAGAAGAGCAAGGAAGAAAGCAAACTAAAGAGTCCAAGTTTTCAAGAAACAGGCTTCACGAACTTCAGGGTGCTGATTAGTGTTCATAGTAAAAGCTGCTGAACAGACTAGAAAGTTCAGGAGGACTAATAGCTTCTTAAGTCAACTGATAGCAAGGGTGTAAATTCAGTTTATCCCTAGGAAGAAATGCCAGAGAAGAACCAGGAATTACCAGCTTGGTGAAATTTCTAGCAGCAAAGTTAAGGAAAAAACATAAAAAGTAGGTCACATGGCTGAGGAAAATACTGTAGTAGAACAGGACAGATTACCAGGGGCAAAACCAGAAGCATCAAGACCGAAATGAAATACTGCTAGTGAGGGAGATAAGGAGTCAGGAGGAGACATACTGCAAGCACTTCAGAAATAGTCAGACCTTAGAAAGCACTAGTTTACTAGTCAATAGGGAGAGAAAGCTCCTGTTAGCAAAAGGATTATTTCTGATCACTTACAGTAAAGTTCATTATCTAACAAAGGCATTAGATCATCCGAAATGCTTTCAAATCATCCTGGCCTAAAGACATTCACTTTGCTTCAGCCAGTTCTCAGAGGTCTGTAATCTCAACACAGTATTGTGGTTTTCTTTGAAAATGAGATGGAGTAGTTTTCAGAAGGATGAAAAATGGCAGACACGGTATCTGTTTTTAAAAAAGAAAGAAAGATGAATCAGAGAATTATAGACTTATCCAGTCCTAGAGAAATGCAGATCCAAATACAAAAGCATACAATTTTTGAAAACCCAGAAAATGACAAGGAGATAACAGCAGCCAACAGATTTATAAGGAACAAATCACGTCAAACTAGTGCAGTTGCCATCTATGACAGAGTAACAGGCTCTGCAGGGAAGGGAGAAGTAGCAAAGATCATATATCTTGATTTTAGGAAGACTTCTGTAGGAGGCTCATGTGACACTCATCAGAAAGTTGAGCAAACACAGGCTAGATGAAAGCTCTGCTGAGAAGTTTAAAAGCTGTGCTTAGGGAGCAGTTATCAACGGTTCACTATTAGTCTGGAACAATGATTCAGATGGCACCTGCCCTGGGTCTGATAGTAGTCAATATTTTTATTACTAACTTAAATAATGGAATGAAATGTGTGATTATTATATTTGCATGTAAGATGAACTGGAAACATTTTGGTAGGAAGGATAAAAATCCAAAATGTTCTTGGCAAATTGGAGAAAGGGGGAAAAAAAGCATGAATTTCAGGAAGAACATATGCACATTTACAAAGTTAAGGAAAACCCCATCAACTGTGGAAAAAAATTGGGAGTGAGTGTCTGAAGCAGAAGAAATGGAAGGCCGTGACTGATGTTGTAACCTCATGACCAAGATAGGAACCCTGTGTCATGGCAGAGCTCTACAGAAGGACAAATACAATTCATAAGACACATGCAATATGTGTTGTGATCCACTTGCTTCCCGTAAGACCTCAGCTGCAGCAGCGGACTGTTCTGAGCACTGCGGTTAGGAGCATTGTTCCAAGAACAATGTAGAGTCACTGCGAGCAGTCCAGAAGCAAGAACTAGAAGGCTGGAGGTCTGGAAATGCGACCTGGGTGAGTGCCCTGATCAAACTTGCCTAAATCTGATGTTTTTCTATGATTTAGTGAAAGGCTAGAGGAACTGGGGTCCCTTTAGTCTTGAGAACAGGTAACAGAACAGATGTGACAGTTGCCTTCAGATGTACAAAGGACAGTTAAAGAAAGGGAAGGAATATTTTTGTCCTCATTCAATGTGGGTTTAAAGTGCAGAACAGTGTGGTTAAACTTTGGAGTGAGCTCTCTAGCAGAGAAGCTAGTAGAGAAATGAAGGTGATTTTCCTGGGGAACATGTGTGCGTTCTTCATCTCCCTGGGATTTTAAGAGCAGGATGGGTAACACCCACCAAGAGTCACACAGGTTGCTGCTGTCTTTGTCAGGGAAATGGGTTGGATGACCAGCCAGATGCCTTCTGTTCTGATTTTCGCTGGTTTTCAAGTAGAGGAACACTGAGCTTGTGTAAGCTGTGATTTTCTAGAGTCAAGCGAGCTCCAGGTTTGGTTATAAACGCACTGCCTTCCACTAAAACTGATGATATACAGGTTACCACAGGTTTTCTTCAGGATAAGTGGTGCTTCGTTAGCTTCAAGTTTCTTTGGCTTGTTTATTAAAATACATTCACTTGTGAATTCACTTTCATTACTTGATATCTCACTGTTTCAATGCCTTGAGAAGGAGGCAGTAAATACCTACATAAATGCTCAATCTGGCAGCCAGACCCAGCCAAGTATTTTTTCAGAGGCATGGCCTCCCAAACTTGTTTGCTCTGAAAGGGTGTTAAAGCACACATGCCCATGGCAACGTGTGACATACTGACAGAGGTATGTAGCCATAAGGAGGGGCAGACACAGACCCATATCCCTTAAACCAGCATAGAATTATGACTCTTCTAATAGTGGTCACACCAATTACAAATTAGATCATAGTTGCGTGGCAGTCTGGCTCTTCATGTTTCATCCTTATCACAGGGTACTGAGTTACTCCATACTTAATATCTCTCTGTCAAGTTTTTCAGGCTTGTTTGTGCATTCCTCTGAACATTATTAGCAACTTGTCTATACAGTTTATCTGTAGGAGATAACTTTTAAGGGGCCTCTTTGGCTAATCTTTTAGCAAAACATACAGGTAAATAATCTCATTGATGCTCTAAAAAGACTTTCAACTTTTTTCCCAGGTTTTGCATTTCCTGCTCTAAATCTGTTGCCCCACATTGTTGGATGAGTTCCAGTCTTTCCAAACTCCATTTTTTGTTCTTCTGCCATTATTTCTAGAAGCCTACAGAACTTCACCTGCTCATCAGTCATTCACTCTCTGTCCTGTGGCTTGTTATCACTTAACATCCTGTAGCAGTGTTAACATAACGTTAGCTCTTTCAGAGGAAAAGAGAAGTACAAGAATATATAGAATTTTAGCACTCCTTCAAAAGGCGTAGAAGAAAGGGAGGTAGTCACAAGAGCTCATGAACAGACTCAAAAGTCAGAGAGAAAATTTGGTAGCTTCATCTGCGTGGTGAAGGCTTCAGTGGAGACATCTAAATCTGAGCTGAAAAAACACATCCTTGTAGCTTGGGAACCAGTCACGTCATCCTAATGTCAGCTCCTGTAAGACTTGGTGAGTTGTTCTGTGTAGGTACTGATCCCTTTCTGCTCACTTTAAAGGGAGTCCACGGTGAGCTGTTCATAGTCAGTCGTCCTCACTGAAGTCATCTGGCACTTGCTTAGCTTAACAATACTGAGAGTCCTACAAGATGTATAATGCTACAGCAGCTCACCCATGCTTCTGTTCTAGGACCCAGTACATGTAGTTCTTAGGAGAGCTGGGAGACAAGGGAAGAGCATAACCAGTGTCCTTTAGCTTCTCCTAGTAGGAAAAAAAAAAAAGTATTTACTTCTCCAATACCTTGTAAAAAAAAATCTGTGATAGAGTCTTGCCTGAAGTAGACATGATGAGGTATGTAAGCCAGTCTATGTAGGAATGTCTGCCTCAAGCAAGCAGACAAGTAAAGATACAGTTTAAACTAGCCAGATAATACTTAGGGAATTAAGATGAGACCCTAAGACCAACTGGAAACAGGACAAGTAGTCAATTTTGTTTCATCAGAGTTTATGAATATGTTTGGTTTAAAATATTCCCTGCAAATAGTTCCAATTAGAGGAAACTCCAGTGGAACCCCCCCAGGTTTCAAATCCTTGTAGCTCTTCTGCTTCTCAGTAGCTGCTGAAATACCAGGGCATCCAAATTCCTTTTCTGCAGGCTAATGGGAGAGTGAGTGCCTGGAAGTCACGGGAGAGTAGCCCCCCAGGCTCATCCAGGGTTCTGCCGTGGGCAGGAGCAAGGTTTTCTGGCTCCACTGGTCCCTGTCAGCCTGCTGCCCAGCCCGCTGCGGAATGGTTCTTACCATTATGCCTCAGGGAAAATTTTAGTCTCTGTTAGGTTTTTAATTTTCTTATTTCCTTTGTGTGCTGAAACACAGCAAAACCAGGATTTGAAACAGATTTACAATATGGAATTGCTTTTCTCCACTTGCAGTTTCCCCAAAACAAAATAAACTCTTCCATGATATTTTTGCTGGATTAGCTGCATCCATGCTGGAGTCCTTTTGCTACCTGTGTTAGTTGGAGTCTGCAGTTTTCCACACTGCAGCTGGCACTGCCATGCCACCTCACCTCCAAGTACAAGGCAAAGAGGCAGCAGGATCTCATCTGCTGACTGTGGGGTTTGGCAAAGTAGCTACTACTAACCAGGGCCAGATGCTTTCGCTTGCACCAAAGGGCCTGGGAACCAGACCCCCAGATGATTCTGAGCTCAAGAAATGTTTCCTCCAGCACTAGTCTTTTTTCTCCCTGGGAGTCTCTGCTAGATGGGACCAGACCTCTCAGATGGTACACGTGACACCCACAGTGGTTCAGTGAGTGCTCTTTTCCCCTTGTCCTGTTGACAATACCTTCTCCAGCATTGCTGAAGGGGAAAGACATTTGTTTTTAAAGCCTTGTGAGCTAAAAACAGGGATAAAATTACTTTTCTTTTGGATTTTTTGAAGATGCTAAGGCAGGGAAAGGAGCTGGCCTCCTGCTGCTGCCTCTTGAAATTGCTCAGCTGCACTACTGGTGAGGAAAGGCTGGAGTCTCTGCTCCACTTTCTTCTTCGTGATCAGAGTATCTTTTAAGACTTACAACAAATGATGCTGCCAGGAAATATTCTTCTGTTTGGCATCAGGACACTGGTGTTCCGTACAGGAGAACATCGCTGCCTGTTATTGGTCTGGGGGAATAGCTGATTTTTCAGTTTGACAGCAAAATTGAAAAATCAAGTGGAAAAAAGGCTTTGCTTGGATCATACTGGAATGTTATTTTTCTTGCTAAACCGAAAAACGTTGTTCCATTCAGCATGAAATATTTCTTACAATCCCAAATGAAATGTTTTATTTTGTGCACTTGTCAGAAAAGCAAAGAAAGTGAAAGGAGAGATTCACAAATATCATATCAAGCCCAAGGACTGCAGACTTTACTGCTGGGAGATCTTGCTCTTCCTTTGAAATGTCTTACCTCCCAGGAGGACAAAGCCACAATTGCACTTGAAACCCAGTAATGTTTACTACCCTGTTCTGCAGTACTGAGTGTAAACGATGAATGTCTGTGTATTAAGAAAATGGCCCGTTCCTCACTAGCTGCCATTTTTAAATGCCCTCAGGACATCATTCCAGCTATTAGGATAAGCTGGCACGTCAGCAAGGAACTTACAATTAGAATGTATGTGTACTTTGTATTTTTAATTTAGACACAGGAACATTAAAGAATAGAAAAGGGAGGAGGGTATCTGCACTATTTTACTGGTTTTTCCAATTTCTTTATCTAACCAGGGGCTTCCATAATAAGCACATAGACATCATCTTACTTAGTGAACTTCTGAACCTTTGTAAATGCAAAATGACTTGAACTATCAGGAAAGAAGATAATATCCTGACTTCCAGTGTGAACTTTACTTTTAACTGGGAGTTCCAAGGGCAAGAAAGATGTGAAGAAGTGTCTTTTCTTAATTCTGACTGGCAAAGCAATAGATTTGTATTCAGGATAATTGAACAAAGCCAAGGGCAAAGCTAAAGATAATGCCATAGCTAAAGTATGCAAATATTGCCTCAGTTGTCCCAAAAGGAATAATCAATAAGGAACAATAACAACTAAGAATATGAGGGGGAAGATAGTGTAATGTGATCAAAAGAGAACTCTAAAAATGAGAAGCCTTTAGAAGCACCCCAACAAATGCCAGCATATATCTCTGTACCTCCAAGAGGGGAAAACCTGAACTATTTCTGTGCACTAGAAGGTGTGATATGTTATTCTCTACCATAGGAAATGAATAACTATGGATGTAACTACTATCTTCTGGTCCTAATTCACAACTGGAGAGTAATAGAGATATTTTTAAAAAAGAACAGAAATATCACAAAATAGCACCAGCACAGTCTCAGTGGGATGAGAGAGACCGGTGCAGAGGAGTCCTGGAATGTTAAACAAGAAAAACCTACCTTTCCACAGGCAGATGGATAGCACACTTGTGACTGCTGGTACGCTGCATGCATCAGGCAACAGCTGAGCATCACTTAGACATCATCCTCGAGGATTTTGAGTGTTTGCCTGACCTAGCATCACAAACAGCAGTGGCAAACCCTCCTCTGATTTGATGACCTCAAACAGTGGTTGGCCATTGTCAGACAGCAGTGCCAGGAACACAGCTCCAAGGGAGGAAAGGGCAGGGTGGCATCTGCAAGTCCTGGTCATAGACTTAGGGACTGGTTTTCAGTAGAGACCCATTGCAGACATGGGCTGTTATATCAGCCACATTCCCTTTCTGCAAGCAGGTCAGTCCTTTGCACTAAGCCTGGGTGAGAGTACAGATATAAATAGGTCTGTGATAACCTTGAGGTTATCAAGGACCTTTTCCACCTGCTGATGAAAGTGTTCTCCATACTTAGCTGCTCTTTAGGGATAGGTTTTGGGCCCAGAAGCATATAGAGGAAGCTCTTGCTTCACTGGGCTGCAGCAAAAAGATGAGTTGGTCACAGTATCAATAGAAGATGCTTCTCTTCTTGGAAAACTGCCCTGTGAGTGAGAATACACTGCAAGGGGATGAAAAAAACCTCATCAGTAAGGCAAAATGGTTTTTATCTCTCTATCAGCCGTGATGAAGCCTCAGAATCCAGTGAACAGCACAGGCTGCCTAGCAATTTCAGACTAATATACAAACCATAAGGATAAGCCAACATATGGACCTTGCATTCTGCCATGGTTTAGCAGAGCTTAATTGGATCATCCATTTTTGCAATATTAACATATCGGGGCTGCTGCTAATCCCTCGGGAGGTCCTGTATGTTGCAGATTAAAGCACTTTTCACAATCTGCATGATATGGTTGGCTAAACAATATTAAGAAAGTAAGTCTCCAAACACTTAACTGCTAATTTAATGCAATTTCACAAAGTCTGATGCTTTCTGTGGGTGCTATTGAGATGCATGAACCCACAAGTAAATTCATCAAGATAATCTATCCAAAAGAATCTAAATGTTCCAGGGGATGCCTTACTTTAGTTTAAAATACTGCTTCTTTACTGCATCTGGAAGTGCATTATTGAGATTTATTCTAACAGAAAGAAAAAAAAAATCTTTGAAGTATTGGTCCCTTTCTCAAAGAGTACATACACTGTTCACAACAGACTGTATTTCCAGGCTGCCTCTGGATTCTAACCAATGACTACATTATTCAGTTTCTTGGATCTACATCCTCAGCACAAACAATTATTTAAAAACTTTATTTAAAAATCTGGATCCAGATTCTCCCAAATTCAGATATGTGGATATGAATCATGTGGATTCAGTTCCCTCTCTGTTCATTGTCAGACAACAGCAAATGTGAGAACAGACTCCAGTGTATGACAGACTGGACAAGTCGTCAGACAGTATTAATAGGCAAGGTCTGATGAAAGCCAGTTTATACTACCTGAGCACTCAGTCTATTACTACAGAGCAGAAAATTAGCACAAAAATCTAGTCAGTTCTTTAAGTTCATGATAAATGCTGGTGATCCCGAGTTGTTTAAATTGGTCTAGATAAACAGTAAAAAGAGGAAACAGCCTTCACAGCAAATGCAGGTTTTGAACTGCTAGTCACAGTAGTTTAGGCCCATAAACACTCTTCAGTGTAGAGAGATGCTGAATTTTTCTAAGTGAAATTAAAAAAAAAAGCCAAAAAAAACTCACAAAAGAAAGTTAACAATAAAAAATATATAAAATTACAAAGGGAGGAGATCAATGAGCTGGCCACTGAGAGAAATCCAATACTCTCAGAATTTAGTTCTAATTACTATAGATTTGTGGCACTAACTAGTCATCTCTCCTCCATCTCAAAATGTATCTTTGCTACAGATAATTACGCTATGATAATGGTAAAGATTCCTTGTATTGTTAACTCATGTGCGTCTCTGCAGGGAAAACAGTAGGAAAGGAAGCTAATCATGGCCATACTGCTTTAAATATGTAGGGAAATGAGCCAGAAGAGAATGCTGTTTAGTATCACAGATATTCAATAGCCTTGTGTTTGATTGCCCTTAGTATTTTAGACATATATCTTATGAATCATCATACGTTTCT
>JAVJGJ010000001.1:92926007-92962376 GCA_035590215.1 Microhierax caerulescens | reverse complement strand
CTTCCACACTTTGGGGGGTTGGGGGGGGGGGGGCAGGAGGGGACCTGCATTTCCGTGGTTCAGGTTCAGTGTGCTGAGTGCATAACCATCATGTAGATACAATAACTAGCACATGGCTGGCTGGAATTAGAGCCTGTCTTTAAACTGGCATCCACAGGTTCCTCATTGCTGGGAATGCAGTTATCATCTTGATATTCTGAGTGCGCGTGAAAGGCAGGAAAAGAAGCCCTGATCCCTCTGAAATCCCTGCAGTCTGTTTTAGTGAACCAGGACAGACGGAGTCGAGTGGTGAGAAAGGAAAATGAAAACTCTGATAGATAAATCCAGCCCTGCAGTTGGAGAGATTCAGCCAAGCACTGGAGGAGGAGCATGCCCAGGCTTTTGCAAACGGCATGTGTGCTTTATCAGTCAGCCCACGTCAGGGATGAACAGGGACACAGATCCCAAAGATCCTGGAGCGTAGAAATCTTCCCTGCTGCAAGGGCCTGCCTGAGAGGGTTTGGATTAGCTCACAGCAGTGTAGAGTCTCTTCATTTCCAGGGAAACTGGCCTTTTTTTCACTCAGGCAGAGGATACTCAGGTGAACTCACTCTCTGGCAAGGAAAGAAATGTAGCAGAGACCCCTGTTTGAGGACATACGGTCCTAGGAGGCTAAGCACTACAAGCCTCTGGCAGAGTCTCCTTCCACTACAGCTGGTAGCACCAAATCTGGGATGCTGGGACATCCCCACTGGCTTTATCTCCCATCTCCCTCACATTGTTTCAGCTGCAGCTCGGGGCTCACTGCAACCCTGCCTTCCCCACAGTCCCTGCCTCTGGCTCCGTGGAGGAGCTGCTTGGGGAGCGAGTGGCTGTGCAAAGCCTGGGCAGCCAGCCTGTCACAGGCGACGGCACCGGGTGGTGGGAACCCGCAACACTTTACTCCTACACAGATTCCCAGCCTGGGTGTCCACATTCAGGCAATTGCATGAAGGAGACTGCCTTGCTAGCGTTTAGACAATTGCAGGCGAGGACTGGCTCCCCAAGAGAAGGGTGAGGCAGGCTGCAGGTGGGTGTTATGCTCAAACCCTCCACCTCAGTCATCCATTTCTTCTTGCTAAACACCTACAATGATCCAGAAGCCCTGCCCTGCTTCATCCTCTCTGGAAAATGAACGCCTGGTCTCAGCCAGGTCACCACTTTTACCCATTCCCCTATGCTTGTGAAGGTGACAGCAACTGCACGAACATTGCAGTGTGTCCGGGGGCTGGGTGCAAAATCGGGTGTGTAGGATTAGGCTGTGGCTTGACCACCCTTCTTTGTGCCGGCTGCTAGACTTAGTAAGCCATGTCCTTTGCTGAGCCCCTGCTCTGGCTACAAAAACCTTCTGTTCAAGGACTTTAACAAGCACCATGTGGAAGTACTTTGCTTTATTAAACTAGAGATTTAGGTCAAAAAGAGTCAAATAACTAATTCTCAAAGCTCTCTATCCTCTTATTGGACTCCTGCTTTTAATGCCATTTGTCTCTCCCTTTCAATATCAGCCGGTGTTTCTGATTACACGGGGATCCCTGCTAGGAGCCATCTTTTCAAACATCCCTGGACAGAGTTTCTAGAATGCAAAATGGAATAAAGCCAGCAATTTTTCAGTGAATTAAAAACCCAGAGGGATTTTGAAAACATTTTGCCACGTTTTGCCCCTTCTTCCCGATATGAAAGAGAAACCTCCTTTGGAGGAAGACAATGTTTCTGGGCTCTGACAGCTTAACTGGCAGCACAGTTACAGCAGCACTGGACTCCAGGGTAACTTTAGGGGAGCTGCTACCATGAAGACCTGCTGCCTGGCTTCTCAAAGTACTTTGCTGCTCCATCGTGGGCTTCTTTGGACTTTGCCCTTTAGGTACAGCAGCCTACAATACTGTGTCTGCCTACAGGTCTAGGTTGGCAAGGCCTTTGACATATTGAACCTTCTTGTGTTATGTTTAAACCATATTCCAGGTGCTATAAAGTCACCTAGAGGACTGTAAGGACAAAGCAGAATTGAACATAGTTGTTCTTCATTCCAGCCCAAACTCTGAAACTCTCTACAGCTGCTGAGTGGGTTTAGTTGCCTCAAGAAGCTTCCAGTGCCATTTCAGGTGCAAAAGAGGCAGCTCAGAGGTGTGTTTGACAGGCAAGGAAATGAAGTGTCCTGCTGAATGGATAACCATGGGAACTAAAATACAGAACTGTAGCACAGTAAAAGTCTAAGTCAATAAAGACAGCCTAGGCCACTACAACCAAGGAACTAGCATTAAAAAAAAAAAAAAAGAAAAGAAAAAACCCAAACCCGAAACAAAACACAATCCACAAACAAATAAAAAATTCCAACTGCATAGAAATAATTAAAAAAGTAGATATGGCTGTAGCAGATAAGGTATAAGACCCCTTCAAGGATGTGACAGAGAGCATTAATGAGCCAGAAGATGCCTGGGTGCAGGGACAGAGGGGAGGTTATGCCCAAAGCCCAACTTTGATTCTTTCTACCCAGGTATTGTTCAGCCCTGATAACCACTGCAGCCCTGAAAGCCTTGTGAGGATGAAACCCCTATGTCCAGGGCTGTCACTTGTCAGTGATCATTCATGTGCAATACCCGTGACAGTTGTTTTTTCCCCCAAGAAGCTGGAGGATTTTCCAGGGCCAGCCTCTTTGTTCTCCTCTTCAAACTCACCACCACCACTACCACCAAATTCCAACCAAAATAACAACTCTATTGGGAAAAATAAAACAAAAAAAAAACATAGCTTCTAATTTTGTTTCTCTTGTAATGGTTTGCAATGCTATAAGTAACATTACATTAAAAGTCTTATTCATCTGATCTAATATTTATTATAACACATTGTATGCTCAACTAGTTAATGCTGTTTGAAATAAGTCTGGTCTCGGGAGCTAATTGGTGTAGTGACATGAAGTTTGTGGCTCACACAGTAGAATGTATGATTTCAGTATTTGCAAGAATAACATAAATCCCTGCACACATTTCATCCTAAAGGCTGCAAAATCTGCTTGCAGTGTTCTTATCTCGGTGGATTAGCAAGTTATCAGGGAGCGTCACTATCATCTGAATGGAGATAAGGTGCAGCAAATCCTTCCCTTCTGCTCTCTGACACACAATATCAGCACCAAATAGGAAGCCTAGGAGCAGAGATAGATCGGCAGCCCTCTGGGGACCCTAAGCTAAATATGAACGCATTAAAGTGATATTCAGCTCCCTGCACAAAGGCAGAACAGCCATTCCTCTATTGCTCTGTAAGATAGACATTGTACTGGGTATTAAGCTATTAGTTGTCAGGAAGGTGCATGTGTAATGCAACGTATTAGCATCTCACAAGAGCTGCTGTCAAGAAAAGCTAGAGGAGAACAGATCCAGCCTAGGCACTGTAGGCATCTTCCATACCATGCAGCAGGTTGCTTTGGAGACTGATGTTGGTCTTCAGAACATACTGGCACAGAAATGAGACAGCCCAGATGGCTATTAACAGTCAGGAGAAGCCCTACTGCTTGTCAGTCCTGTGCATAGAGGCCTTTAAGTATGCAAAGTATATTAATAATGAATGCAGGTAACTACTGGAGAAACTAAAATGTGGCCTGCCCTGTGGAAAGGAACTTCCAGCAGTGAAGTCTCTTTTTTTCTAGCACTTCAGAGGCAAAGCTTAGGGCCCAGCTATTACCATAGTCACATTTGGAAGCTGTTAACTTGCATTCCCTGAGATGCAGCCCAAGGTAAAGGGGCAGACAGCATCCCTACAACAGGATGACTGCCTGGCAGGCTTGTAACAGCAGATCCCTGCAAGGTAGAAGTTGCTGTCATAGGGTTGCTCCCCATTCTGGATGTGGCCAAGCCTTCATTGTTGGATCTCTGCTACACACCCACTCATCCTCCCAAATTCCTCTCTTTAGCCAGCTCCACTCCCTGTTATTAAAACACTTCTCCTCTGAAACAGAATGCTCAGTACTTCTAGCTTTTCCCTTAAATACCTCCTGGTGTTCCCAGCATTATTCCTCAGCTGGTAGGACCTGGTCAGAGAGTCAACCTTGTTACACTATATCAAGACATGAACTTACAATGACTCTCTGCCGCATTTTCCTGCTTATATCCAACTGTGTATTTCTGTCACTGCTAGTACTACGTGATCTATCATTATCTTGATTACTGCTGCCAGATGAAGTTTTTCATAGTCAGTGAAAAGAGATGGCCCCTGAACTTTCTACCATATATGTTTTTAGGCACTACCTCAGTTAAAAATCTTAGTTAGACCTTAGACTTTTGGGTTATTACTATCACCTTTACATGTGTATTTACTTCTCTCCATCCCCCAGGGGTCAGGCTAAGGCTGGCTATGCATTCTTACTTTTATAAGAGGTTTATTTTTTGTAGCATTTGTATTTTCTGCTGAGCAGTGGTATAGACCCACAAAAATGTCCTCACTGTGCTCTGACTTGAACCATGGAGGTTCATCCTCTAAGCCCTGTACCAAATAGCCCAAAAGCAGTGCCTGCCACAGCTGTCTTATTTATATCTTGGGTATATGGGTCCTGAGCCATCCTTATATCATGGTTTTCTGATTATATGCATAATTGCTACAGTTTCCACACGTCTGGTCTGTACTTTATGACTGTTATAACTCTCGCAGCCAAGTCTAATTTCACTTTTAAGATTTACACTTCAAGAGTGGAGATGTATTGGTAGCAAAAGCCTATCTGAAAGTGTCACTGAGTGCTTCTGCATACCCTTTTCTGTGTTCATTTAGGTGAAATACTCTACCAGTCTCCCACCTGCACACAAGTAGCGTTGGGACGATGGGAATTCACAGTAATCTGATTTTTCCTATGTCCTGCTCTACACTGCAGTGATGAGCAGCTCAGCTATTGCAAACATCTCAGTGTATTCCTGCAGACAGTCTTTGCAGCAGCACTTTCCTGTCTACCTGCTGTATGTGTCCCTGGTGCTACACTGCAAGATAACACTTACTGCCCTGATGGGCCACCTCTTACTTTCAGTCTCTCTTCCTTTACCTCGGGCTCTGGCCAGCCAGCCAACTTGCTGAATGAGGGAGGTCTGCAACCCCCTCTTCCTGGGCAGTAGCCAATGTCTCAGTGGCTTGTTCTGTGTTAATTCCATGCATGTGTAAGAAGATAAGAATAGCTACAGCAAAACCTGTCCCAGACACCTTCACTCAAGAATACTGACAGAATGCTTTTAAACTTGGGCAATTAATTCAGTCCACGGACCTTCTGTAGCACTGGGAGCCTACTGCATGGGCCAAAACTGTTCCAACAGATGATACAGAAAAACAAAGTAAAAAAGATGGCTCCTAACCTGAAGAACAAGCAGAGAGTGTGTACAGAGGAACTAGGAGGAATGGAATAATGCTAGATTTCTGTAAAGCTTTTTGCATAGTGTTTTGTCAGATGGAGACATTCTCAGATTAAATTTTTGTAGGTTACACTGAAACCCACTATAAGGGAAGAACAGAACTGGTCACAGGCAGAATGGTTATAGAGGCATAAACTTTTCACAGCAAGAACCAACTAGTGGACAAAAATCAGACTGGTTTTAAGTAACCGTAGCATAGAGCTGCTAGGCTGAAGTTCGTATCTGATCTGCTCAGAGTGAGGGCAACACATTTGGTAGGTCCATTTATTACTTCCATAATGGTGCAGTTTTGAGTTGTGATCAAGTGATGTGCCTGTAGCTGTTCCTCAGCATTGTTCAGTGGCCAAAGCTTGCTCTTTTCTGTACCCACCATTTTAGCTGATCTTCCCACTGTTCTAGCAGGCAGTAGCACCTGGTGCGTAGCCAATTTCACTGTCACTGTCCTCGTCACAGGGGTGCTTCTCTCTGTTTTTTTAAACAAGTCACCACAGGTATAGCTCATAAAACCAAGCCAGTTGTTCAGGGGCTCTGAACTTCATTGTAGCATACCCCAGTTCCCCCTGAATCTGCCAAGGTAATGGCAGCTCCTGGCTAAATACCACCCTCTTTTCTGTGCCACGTGTTCTCTTGTCTCAAAAGCAGCAGTCCTTTGACTCAGATTGATGTGCTGCGGAGTGTATTTCATGCTAACTAGTTGTGCTGAGTCCATTAGGACTACTTGTAGAAATGCTTACTGGCCTGCAGACAGTTGCACAGCCTAGCCTATAATTTCTGCCCACTGTAACTCTGCTTGTTTGCCAAAAACAACTGTGATATCAGGAGAGTCAACAACCTACCAGCCTGAACATGTGCCATGCCATGCACTCAGGGCTTGTATTCAAAGCATCGTTTTTGATATGCATTTAAATTTTCTTTACACATGTGTTTGTTTTGATTTTCTAGTTCTGTTCTGTCCTATTCTACTCTATTCTTCTGTACTCCATTCTAATCTGGACTATTCTGTTAAACTTCCAATTTCACACTACACAAAATTCAGTAAAAGCTGCTAGATTTTCAAGAAATCTAGGCAGGCTGTGTGCAGGTAAAAGTATTGACAATCTAAAGTAAATTTGTGGTCCATCCAGCTTAGTAGCCTACCTCTGATCACCAGGTAGGTAGATATGAAATAAAATGCCCATGTGAAGATCTTAATCCTAATCCTAAGAGTTTAAAATGGATTTAAGCCTTGAAGCAAACAGTTTATATCCATTCCAAAATGCTCTTAACACCATCTGCAATAACTGTGACTATTCTTTTTTTTTCATATTTATTCCAGTCTCGGTTTTGAATGCAGTTTATCTTTTGCCTTCTATAACCTCTCGTGGAAATGAGTTCCACAGTTTAATGGTCCAAGAAAAAAATCATGTGACTAGGCAGTTGTCAAATCTGTGCTAGTCTTCCTAGTTGGTCTTATTATCAGTGGAGATCTGGTCGATACAGTCAGCAGAGCATGAGGTGTGAGTTATCTCTTCCGCAAATGGGTGTTTGTATTTGGTCAGATGAATTGCTCCCTGAAAGTGCCTGTTTCCCCCCAGTGTCTTAAAAAGAAGCCTGAAATAGCCAGTTCAGGAGTGGATGTCTGTGTTTTAGATGTCTCTAGCTTGTGGAGCTGAATCACATCTTGCTGTGCAGAAGGAAATGTCATTTGATCAATTCTGGATTTGCCATCTCTCTGTTTAATTGAAAAATGTGCTTTTGCCTGTGTCATGAGGCAGAGAGGACTTATCTGTACCTGTCTATTTTACAGACGGATAAAACCTGCTTTGTTATTCATCTGCTCTCTGTATGAGTAGTTCCTAATCTTTTCCAGCCCCTCTCAGGGAGAGTTTCTGCAGCCCTTGATCATTCTTGGTGCCCTCTGTGGCCCTGGACCCATAGCCTTTTAAAAATCCTGTTGCACTACCTCAGTGAAGCTACCAGACTAAAGCCCTTTCAAGTATCTGCCCCTTATTTGGGTCTCCAGATAGGAGCTGTGCTTTTGAAATTGGACTCTAAACTCCGTGTCTAACTCCCAGCACCCTCTTAGACTGTTGGTGCTTGTAAATTTGAAGAGCTTCTTCAAATATTGTAGTACATGACTGAGTCCTGGCTTTAATCGGAATACTTTTCATTGTGGGTGCTTTCTCTTCCCCACTGGTTTTGCTGTGCAGCACTCACTCCTCTGTGTAGGCTGATGTTGGTCGGTCTCCCTGAGGATTAGTTCTGGAGGTCTTTTAGGTGCACACCCAAGGGAGCACGCAAGCAAAAATCTTCTCTGGCACTGGGTCTCCTGTCCTGCACCTGCAGGGCTCTCACACCTGGCTCCGAACAAAAGAGGTGCAAGTCGTGCTGGAGCAGTGTGCTCCTCTTCCTGCTGAACGCTGCCCAACGCTCTCCCCCTCCTGTAGCGAATGTCAACAAGACTGTTGAAACAAACAGGTAGCTTATTTTGTTATTAATATGCAAAAAGCCAGCTTTAATGTACAGCAGCTGAAACCACAACACTGTTATGCCCGTTTTTTACAGTCCTCCGCCTTTGTCACAGGCAAGCTACTGAAGCTAGGAGAGAGCCTTTCTTTTCCTCCAATTTCTCCTTATTCCATTTGCCGAGCATTGATTTTCTTTTCCTTACTACCAGCAGAGCTTGAAATTAATAATTTCTATTTTATTTTGTCACTTGTGTGTCATCGACACTAGCAGGGCTGCTCAGCAGGACAAGCAGAAATGTTCAGGAAGATGAGAGTCAGTGAGGGGGCACAGAAAGCAGCAGCCTGGGATCAGTGAGAATAGAATCAGACCATGGAATAGATCACAGAGTATTCCTGGTGAGAGGTTGGACATTCCTCACTCACTGGCTGCTGGGGAGGTGATTTACTGTAATTCCAGCTCCCTTGCAGCATGGCAGATCCCAACACCAACGTAGCAGTAAGAACACTTGCAGGGTGAGACTTCCTGTATGCTGATGATTTTAACAATGGCAATTGCTCCATTTGTGTCCCTAAAACAGACCTTCAGAAAAATATGAACAAGCATTTCCACTGTGACCTCCAGCTGCTTTCTTTTCCTGGTCTGCAGTGTTGCTTGAGCCCCAAGGTGTATGTAGGCTCCATTTGCTTTTGACATGATGCTGGAGAAAATAGCAGCCTGTCTGGGGCACTAGCTTTTACCAGTTGCCATGTAAAAGTGTTTTCAACCAGATCTTGTGGTTGCACCTTCTGTCATCTATGAACAAAATTTAAAGCTTCACAGCTTATTCTGTAACAAAGAGAGATGACTGGCAAGCTGTAAAGAAAAACAGAGGTTGAGTTGAATGAGAGCCTGCGAGAACTGGGAGTTGAAAGAATATTTCTGACTCTGAGCAGCACCTGCTCCCTGCTGCCTCCTCAAACATCAATTCTGCATTTGCATTTTTCTGAGGACAGTGAGACCACTGATCATCCTTCAGTCCTTGTGGCTAGTGGAAGAGCCATATAGGACTACGTCTCCAGTAACATGGACAAGATAGTGAGAGGATTAGATGTCCTTTGAGGGGCACTTTGAACAGCACAAGGCAGATATGGGTGCAGGATGGCTACTGTGCAAATTGCCTTCTAATGCCCTGCGCCATCTCAGTAAAGCAGTGTCTGCAGCCCACAAATTCCAAGTACCAAAGCAGCACCTTTGCTAGACTTACTTTTCTACAAGCACTTATTTGGATGCTTTAATCAGAGACCAATGAGCATTATGTCCATAAGAAGCGTTGCTTAGAGACATGGGTTAGAGGTGGGCTGGGCAGTCCTGGGTTAACAGTTGGACTTGCTGATCTCAAAGGACTTTTCCAACCCAAATGATTTTATGATTCTATGAAAACTGAAGCACACAGGCAGGGAGGGAGCTGTCGTGCACTGAATATCCCAGACAGGCTCAGCAAGGGGAACCATGCATGTGGGGTCTGCTTGAGAAGATTCCTGTCCATGGCACAGGCCTGGTGAAGGAGAGATTTTTTTGGAGGTTCACTTCCTGATGACAAAACAATACCTGGGTAAAAGGGAAAAAAAAAAAAAAAAAAAGCAACTGCATTTTCTGGTTTTGTCAACGATATCCATATACTGCAGTGGAGCGGCATAATGTTGTATCGTACTACTTATAGTGTATGGGCAGTGTTTTGGTAATAACATGTGGCTCTGAGTTTTCCCATAAATGGTAGAGAAAGAGCAAACATCTCTCTTCCTAAGTATGTCTTTATCAGATGGAGGTGCTGTGGGGCACATTTTAACCCACAGGTGCATGAGGTGTGTGTGAGATGGGGTCAAATGTAGCCTGAGAACCTGTACCGATGCAGAACTGAGGCCAGTGCAGGACCAGATCTCAGGGTAGGCACATTTAACTCAGAGAGGAGCACAGCTTTCCACCCTCCTCTATGGAATGGCTCTTGGACTGAGCTCTGCTGTTGACACGTTGAGATCTGCATGCTGCAACTCTGTCATCACTGACTTTTTCATGAGCTGAGACAAGAGTACCCCAAATTTTAGAGGCCACAGTTTCATGATTGTTAATGGTGGATCTAAGCACAGAGGTTCACCTGGCAGAGCAGACTTCAGACAGCTCACTTCAGCTATGAGATCACATTTTGAAGGGACAATGATGAATTAGTTCCAGCAGATAGAAGTGACTTGCTGCATCCCCCTAGCAGCCCTGGCAGAGAATCTCTGTCTGATACTTCTCCCCATGGCTTTTATGGCCCCAGCAATGATGCCTACAACTTGTCCACAAAAAGAGGGCCAAGATATAGGGAGAACAAAGTGCAAAACTGGTAATTCCCCCACCATCCCTGATCCAGTGCTGGGCACCCCAAAACTGGCTCCCAGAAACACTGACTGATCACATCTCTCTCAGCCTGAGACTTAGAAGATGCAAATGCTTTCTGTAATTGTCTTGAAATTATTTTCTGTCCATATAAGGACCAATGCAATCAAATCAGATGCATTCTGAATATGCAGCCATTGCTCCATCTGCTTTTCTCTGCCTGACTCGCAGGAGTATCAGCTTCACTTAACAGCCTTCTGTGCTTAACTCCATCCCTCACTGTCCTAGCACACTCACGATCATGGAGCACGAGTAGGATAAGCCAACATTTAATTCAGGAAAAACATCCCTCTGGGGCCCATTCATGTCAGAAATTAAAGAGTCACATACGACCGACTGGGCAGAAGAGCAGTAAAGGTGCCAGAATTCTTGGCCCTAAACACAGCAGCTTCTGTCAGAGCACCGCAGGTGGCTATAAACTACTTAAATGGTCATTAGAGTTCAAAGGGCAGATGAAAACTGGCATTGTAGCACCTGGCCCTTTGACTTTGGGCATTTAAATTCAGCAACCAACAATATATGAGCAAACAGGAACCAGAACCTGAGACTCCCCATTCAGAGGGCTCCTTTTATCACAAGCATCACTGATCCTTTACGAGCTGTCCTGCTTCAGACCCCATGAGAGCTGCGTTTTTCTTGCATGATAACATGCAGCTGCATTGGTACGTCATTTTCTCTGTTACCATGGGCACGTTAATCACAGCTAACTGGGCTCTCCACACCCACAGCTGCACAGCTCTCCTGGCTTAGCACCCACATCCAAGCACTACTGGGCTCTGAGCTCTGTAGGAACTGCAGCTGTATGGTAGCCTGCCATGGAGACACATAGTGACAGACAAAGGGCAGGTCCTTTGGACACAGAAGATGCTGCTGCTGTTAAAAAGAAGTGTCAGTGTATGCACTGATAAAGCAAATGGTGTATTTGTTGTGTGCTGACTCAGTAGCATAGCATGAGTGATTTCAGAAACCCCAGTAAGTCAGTAAGTATATTAAGAACTACTCTAATCCATGATATATTGCTTTCAAATCAGTTCATGGGCTCTGAGTAAACAGAGGAAAACCAAAACCTTTAGGCTGATCATTCTGATCTTGCATGCTAGCAGGTCTGAGGCTCCTCAGTTGGGTGTGTTCTGAAGCCTCCTGAGATCCTGTGCTGGCCAGAGCCAGCTCCACCTTGTGAAGTGGGACCTGACCAGCATACCTCATAGTGCTCCCAGCCCAGCTCGTCGGGGCCAGCCTGCCTGGACTGTTCACTGATGCAGCTGTGGCAGCAGAAAGCACACTGCTGTGACTGCGCTGCTGGGAGTGGGGGGTAACAACAGAGTAAAGCTCCAGAGCAAACAAATAAGTCAAAAGGAGAATTCCCCCAATATTTTATTGCTGCACACTACCAACAGCACTGGTCATGGCAGCACAAGTCTACAATGAGCTGTCAGAGACCCAGAGCAAAATATGTCAGCCTCTGTGTTCCCGTCTTTGTGAGCTACTGCCCATGCTGTGGTCGACATCTGTCCCCAGGCCTTGGACAGTCTTCTCCGCCACCCCTCTCTCTCTAGGCCTTCGGTGCCACTGTCAGATACCTAATAAGTGTTTGTATCTAGACATTGGTCCCATGCTGGCTAACACAGGTTTGCTGGAGAGTATCCTACTACAGCCTTCTCATGCTCAGCCTTCTCAAGGAAAGGGAGGCAAGAAGAAGGGAAAAGGAAGCTGCTCCATCATGACCAGAGCCATCGTCCCAATGTAGCTGGCATCACTAGCACAATTACAATAGCCCACTCCATCCATCCCTAGATTAATTCTCTTTACCCACCTGTGAAGATAAAGAAAATACAAGAAGATCTAAGAGCAAAGGACCCACTTGTGCCCTCCAGCATATAAATGGTATAAATCTAGATCTGAACTTTTATCATTTCACATTAATGAGTCCAGTGTTAACCTCCGGGTTGTTCTGTCCACTTTAGAGATGTTCATCCTCCCCAGTTAAACCTGCTTTCTCTTTCAGAGAACAGCTAGCTTCAGTGGGGAAAGTCTCTCTTATGAGCAGGAGTGCAGCCCACAGGGTTTTTCTGTGACTGGGGGTGCTTGCTGGTTTTGCTGCCCCTCCTGCAAGCCCTTCTGTGAAGGGGTATAATTTTTAATACCTGGAAGCTTAAAGTAAACATTGCCGAGTAATAGAATTAGCCTTGACAAATCTGCCTGCAACACACTGTTACAGTATTTAGGGATTAATATAAAAGCACAAGCTGAACATGGTGCTGTTTAACGAAAGCAAGCACATCTTTTAAAGAGGCAGGCAAAGATCTGTGTTTCCTAATTAGCCAACGTAATCCAAGACAAAATGAGCCATGTTCTCAACGAGGTGCCTGGGTCTCCAGGGCTGCTGAGCACAGCTGTATCATGAAGAAAACAAGTGCCAAAACACAAGACCACGTTCTCAGATCGCATGGCCCAGTGGCAGGACTTGCTTCCTTTGACTTTTTTTCAGCTGCTGGTTCAAACCTCAAAATCCCTTTGCTCAGCACCTTCTCAACTGCCAACCCATCAGGCATAATTGCAGTCACTCCTGGAGCTGCCCTGGGCTGTGGCTGACTGCATGCCTCAGAGCTGCAGATGTGAAGGATGGACATATCCTCCCCTGGGGACAGATGTGAGGCTATAACCCAAATGAGGGCAGCAGAGACAGAAAAGTGATAATCAGATTAATTGATGTTGGAAGGAACTTCAGAAGGTCTCTGGTCCAAAACCCTGTGAAAAGCATGTCCAACCGGGGCCAGTTAATTGGCTTTGCATTGCTGAATTTCAGCTGCCCCCAGAGATGATACTGCAGCGTCTTTTTGTCTCTGTTCTAGCATTTAACCACTCTTACTTTGGGAATTTTTCTTCCTATATTTAGCTTTAATTCCCTGTGCTCCTGCTTATGCCCAATGGCTCTTGTACTGTCCCTGTGCACCTCTGAGAAGAGTGTACACCTTCCAATTAGAGAGGTGAAGGTAGCAATAAAACCTCCTTTTCACCTTAACTTCTCCAAGCTGAGCAAACACAGCCCCCTGAACATCTCCTTGTACATCCCACCCTACGGCCCCTGACCACATCGATGCCTCCGCTGGACTAGCTCCCATGTACCTGTGTTTCTGTCTCTGGGGAACCCCAAACTGGACACAGCACAGCAGACACGTTGTCACCAGAGCCAGGAGCAACCAGAGACTATAGACCCCACACGCATACATGTACATGCACACGTGTGCACACACATGACAGACCCCCACTGACCTTCGTTCTCTGGGTAACAGCACACATCACAAACACGCGGTCTACCACATTACAAGATCTGTCCCATGGGTACTCATTGGGAGGCATTATCTCGGCTCACGGCTGAACGCTGCCCTTGCAGAGACCCCTAAATCTCTATCTTGACACTAATATTAATGAAAATGTCAGGGATCCTTACAGCCAGTAGAGCATGACATTATCCTTCCAATTAAAAGGGAGTAACAAGAGTGAGACAGGACCTGAATCAGCAGCCCAGAGGAGAGATTGCAAAGAAAAGTCCCTCTCCACCCCAGCACCCATCTCTTAGAAAAATGCCCTAAGAAAAAACATGGGTCCCAGGTACCCAATGGTATCTTGACAGGAGTGGGAGGGTGCAGAGAGCAAGCAGTAGCCAAGGCATGAGGAGGGGAGAACATGTGTGTGGGTGGCAGGAGAGCCTGGAATTGAGGCATGAGGGCTGGAGGACTGGGACACAGGCTGCATGGAGTGGAGCATAACCGGTAGAGTGCATGGATAGGGCTGGGAGCTAAGCAGTGTGAAGGGGAGATCAGGAGGTGGAAGGCTGTGAGCTGGGGGAACACGTGGAATAGAGAAGCTCATCTCCTAAAGCACATTTTCTAAATCCAAAAGAAGACAAATGTGATTTTCTCTTGGTTATTGTATAAATTTACAAGCACACTGACACAGGGCAGAGCAAACAGCAGCAGTGTCAACCTCTAATAGAGATGAATGTCAAACATATTTAATGAATTAAAAGATGATGAAGTATTACTGACAAAGCAAACACCCACACATTGCGCATGCTGTCACTGATCTATGTGACACAACAGCCCTCTGACAAAGACTGCTATAGATCAATCACAGCACTGTGAGCACGCAGCAACAGCAGGCAGCCCCACGGGTCTGTGGGATGAAGGACAGTGGACTGGGCAGAGGGATGGGCTCAAGGCTTTGCAGACACTGCTAGTGATGGGAGCTGAGATAACATGGGCCTGCTCAGTGTGGAAGACTGGTCAGGCTTTTTCATCTCGGGCACTGTACTTTTTATGGTGGCATATTCAAACTTTCAGTTGTCTGAATGGTGGACAGTCAAAGCAGAGCCAGGCTAGAAGTTCAGAGAGGGAAGGAATAGGTTTTTTGATCCATCCTTAGTTTTGAGTGTTCAGCTGGGAGCTCAGGGCTGACCAGCATTGCTGTTGAGACCCAGGAGTAAGCAGCAAGAAAAATAAGCAGTTCATGGCTTGGCTACACCTAGCAATTTAGGACTGGATTGGCCTGGAATTCAAGGTTAAAAAGAAACCATGTTTGGTGCTCATATTGGGCTGCTATAAGCTCAGCAACTCAAAACTAGGTTCAAACAGAGTTGGAAGCCCATGACTTGTACTATGGCTCGGTGCAAGGGATGACCTACACGGCAATCACGCTTCAGATCTAGGACACACTTGAGGTTACAGTCTGATTACTTGGCTATGTTGAGATTTGGTGACAGGACTGGGTCATGCTGAAATTAAAGATTCAGCCTGGGCCATGATAGGGTTACAGGACAGTCCACATGCTTGTTAAGATTGGGTGCATGGGCCTCGTCTGGGTTAGGTGGTAACAGCTGAAGCATCCTTGGAGCCATGGCTGAAGGCTGGGTTGTGCCTAGCTCTGTGTGGGTTTTGGGGGCTCTGCTGCAGAGCTGAGCTACCAGGGCTGAGCTGTGTTGACTACAGTGGGGTTGCAGGTGCCAGATTTGGGGGGTTAAGTTCTGATGTGTATCAAAACTTGCTGTGATTGCATACTACCGTGGATTGGGGACCCATACTGCCTTAAGGACCATCCAGTCTCTTGCTGTCCCAATTCCTCCTCTGAGACTCAGTGCCCAGCACTGTGTCACTGGCCACCCCAAAGAAGAGGCAGCAGGATTGTTGGTGAATCGGCCTCACTGTCTTTTCAGGGTGCTTCTTTCATGTCTTAGATCTCATTCACAGCCTGACACACATACAACTGGAGGATAATTAGGCATTTGGAGCACTGAAGGGGGAAGAGGGAAGTGGTGGGAAGGGAGAGGTGGGCAAGCATTTGGGATCAAAAAGTCATTGCTGTCATTGCTGCCACAACTTGTGCATCTTGAAACCTTTGGATTCCAGATGAAGAACTTGTCTTCTTAGCCCTTCTCCCCTGGATGGAGGGTTCACTCTGGAGTATTTCCAATTCTCATTTTTAATGATTGCACATGCGTACCTCTTCTTTTTGCTGCCGGTTCAAGAAAGCACTGTTAAAAACTGCTCTGCACATGGCTTATTAACAGAAATCACCTGCATCAGCTCTTCCTCTGCTCTAGTGCCAACACAGGTTTCAAGCCTGCATCCATGGAAATCAGCACAATACTGGCATGCTCCCTGGAGACAGCTGGAAGTCAAACATAAGCAAAGCTCCAGAATGGGAAGGTGTATCACAGCCAAAACCAAAACCTTCCTGTGATTCCTTCCCCTGCCTACCACCATGGGGTAGTGCATCGCTTTCCCCAGCACTATTCCCACCAAGGACTCACAGACCCCTTCCAGTGTCACCATGAGCAGCAGGACTGCACTTCGCTGGTGGAGCAGAGCTCTGCCAACATGAAAGAGGAAGCCAGCCCACCCCTCAGCCCCTTTCCCTCCCTGCTGCTGCAGCAGAGAAGCTGAGAAACCACCTCATTTTTTAGCAAGGTAGCAGAAAGGGCTGGAGCCACAACAGCAGCTCAGATGTTTCCATTTCCATGCAGGGCAGTGCAGAGCATGGCACAAAACTTGCCTTGCAGTTGCTGTGAAGCTGCTCTGCCCAGTCACTCTCGTTTTGCTACTGTGGATGTTTAGATCTGCTGCTGGCGTGCCAGTATAGCCTGCTGTGAGTCTTGACTTCTTACTGGAATCAGCCAGAGCCCTGCCACAGTGCTCCTGTATCAAGTGCGTAGTTGCTGGCTGAGGATAAGTGGAGCTTTTAGAGAGGCATATCCACCCTCCATTTCTGTGTTATTCAAACATATACTCCTGCTCCTGTTATCATATCCCTTGGTAATGTTGATGCCTGCAGAGCTTGCTCTTGAGGGGCTAGGTAGCACTGTGCCTGGGAGATTTTGAGATACTGCTCTTGCTGCAGCCAGCAGGAACTGCAGGAGGCCCATGATGCTGCATGGAGTGTACAGATCCTGAACCTGTCCTCCAATGCATGGATGCTTCTGCTCAGAAAAGATACCTGTGCTGCTCCTGTTCTTTTGTAGCTCCTGATGTTGTCCATCTGACCAGAACAGAACAGCTTTTTATGGAGCAGAAAACACTGCAGCTGGGGCAGACTTGCTTGCCACACAGCTAGCATGGCAGCACTGCACAGTACAGATCTTTGCAAAGGAGTTTGGGGAAAAAATATCAAAATACTTGGTTGTGATACCATTTCTGTGGGGCAGGCCCTCATACCCATCTGCCCATTCCTCCATGAAGCTGATGACAGTTTCAGTGGCACCACTCACTGTGGCATTTGCAGGATGTGAGACAGCTCTGCAGATGCTTCTCATCCCGTTGATGCGGCTGTGACTCCTCCTGCATCCTGCTCTTAGGAGACAGATTGTTTCACAGCACCTGTGATTTATTAAGCTGCCTATTTGAACGCGGTGTTGCACAGATTTCCTGTGGCTGCCTGCACATCTGCTCGGGGAGAGCACTCAATAAAGCCTGCCTGTAAATACAAAGGCCAGAGGGGAACATGCCCTGACAATGAAACTAAACAAAAAGGGGGACACTCAGGGTACAGGAGACAAACAGGCAGAAGTAGTGCTTAGAAACAAGACTCAAAGAGCAGTTACGGCAGGCAAGCTGTCAGGCTGGCTGGGCGCTGCAAGGGAGCCCTGCAGGGGTCAGCTTCTGTTCAGAGTTTTTATTAATGGCGTGGATGATGGACTAGAGGTGCACTTAAAAATTTGTGGGTGAACCTTAGCTGGAAGGAGCAAGTACTTTGGAGAGCAGGGCTGGAACTCAAAACTAACTTCAATAAATAAAGAGAAATGTTGCAAAATGAGTAAGAGAAAATTCAGCAAAGATAAATGTGAAGCAATGAGCTCAGGAAAGAGAAAACAAGTATGAGAAAAGAAAAGAATACCTGAGGAGGCTGTGATACAGGGAAGGGGCTATGGCAGGTATGAGACAACATGTGAGGTATGCTGCAGGCTTCCTACAGAAAAAAACTTTTCTCCCTGCAAAAGTTAGTGGTCAGGACTCCCTGTTTCACCATAGATTCATGGAGCAAGAGACCAATTCTGCCCTGGCTAACCTTTCCTACAGAAACAGGAATTTCTTTTAAGTTCACAGGGTGTGAAAGTGGCAAACTGGTACAAGTACCCCAGTCTTCAATTCTACACTCATCCTCATCACAGACCCCTGCTCCCCAAGGTCAAGGCTTGCACCTTGAAAACATCATTGCCTTCCCAGTGGTCTGCTTAGGGAGGAGCTCAGGCCATGATAGCCCATCAAGTCTTCAAAGTCATCCTCCACTATGCATTTTCGCATCTGGATGGGCTTGGCAGTACAACGGGCTACACCAAGCATCTCTGCATCCACATCCTTACATCAGCTGAGCCAGTAACAGATGCAGTAGGAAGGCAGCAAGGTGAGGAAACACTAAGGGCCATGTGTGCTGGAAAAGTGCCTTTCCCTGCTGCATTTTTCTAGGTGCTCCGAATGGGGAGTGGCTCGGTGATCCCATTTGCCCCCAGTGTCACCCTAGAAAATGTGGAGTGCCTTTGAGAAGGTAGCAGGATTCTGTCTGCAGTTGATGTGCAGCAGGCACATGGCATATACCTGCTTCAGGTCTGCTGTGATCACTGCAGACTGCTCTCCCCGGTGCTCATTAGCCAGCAGCAACTGAGGAGATGGATCTTGATACACCAGCTGATCACAGGATAAAGATGTCACACACTTAACCAATATCTAAATGCAGCCCCAAAATTAATTAGGGAAGTATTTCCAGGGGAGAAGGAGCACTCTCTTTCCCTCCAGCTGTCTCTCATTGGGTTCTTGCCAGTCACTCATGTTCAAGAAGAAGAGCTAAAATTACAGCAGGTATTCCTTGAATGATGAACAATGAAGAAATAATGTGTTGTATGATCAGGAACATAAAGAGTTTGGGGTGCTTTTTTTTGTTTGTTTTAATCTAGCCAGGCTAGGAGGGATATTGCCCTCTATAAATTCACTGGAGGAAACTCCAAAGAGGAAAAGAGCCATTTAAGCTAAAAGCAATATTATCACAAGAATATGTGGCTATAAACTGACCAGACATAAATTTAGGCTGGAAATTGGAAGATGTCTCCTAACAGCTGGGGTAATGAAGCTCTGGTACAGTGCACAGATGGTAGTGAATAGAAAGAAAGAAACAAAGGGGAAAAAAACCCCAAACCAAAACAAAAAACCTAGCCAGTTTTGTGTTGGAATTGCTCATGAAAGGGAGAAGGGGATATATGTGGAGGGAATTAGGTAATTCAGTGCCTGAGATAGCCAGGGGCTGGAGGTGATGACACCAAAGGTCAGGTGCCATATTTTGTCCCTCTACTTCAGCAACAGTGCAATGGATTACAGATAGCATCAGCCACAGAAGAATGAGATAGGATCCCAGGCTCCTCAGATCATGGTAGGGGAGGACTAGTTGCCACTGAAGAGCAGTTCAGAGGGAACAGCTCTAGTGTCATGTACTCATTTCTTCATCACAGGCTAGGAAAATCACTCTATGGCTTCTCTTCTTAAAAAATACTTGTCTTCAGTACTACCCATAATAGTTCTTGCCATAAGTAAGGAAGAAAGGATCTAGATACACAGACATCACTGCAGCTCAAAATTCCCACAGAACCCTTGGAGTACAAGCTAGGAGAGCAGTCCCCTCACCGAAGGACAGCAGGCAGGGTGCTCTGGAGGGTCAGCAGTACAGCTGTGATGCTGAAAATCTCCCAAGCCAGGGAGTAGGGCAAGGGAGGGAACTGCTATCCTGAGGCATTGAAGTCTTCGCAGCCTTACAGGAGAGTTGATCAGGAGCTCTTTGGTGGTTCTGAGCAGCCTTCACACAGGGTTGAGGGGCTGGAGCGTTCACACAGCCAGGGGAGACTGAACCGTAACTGCAGAAGAGAGCCATAGCCACCAGCTCTGCATCGCCCCGCTGGCCCAGGTACATCTATTGTTGGCATGGCAACAGCTAAATTACTTGCTTAACATGGATTTATGAGTATGGCCAGATACGGCCCTCTCTTTTTAAACTGCACAGTAATATCAATTACCCACCCATCTCGTAGTCAACCCTTCCAAGAACAACATCTCCATCAAGTTGGTCTTTATAGTGCACAACCAGTTTTCATTTTTCTATTTGCCGCTTCTGTCACAGAGGAGTACAGCTAATTTATGAAGTAAACTGCCCATGAGTGGTGTTACTAATGTTCATAAGTGACTTTAATGGACAATGGAAGTACTTGCAAAAATATGCTTTGAAAAGGCATGTTTAGTGTCACTTAAGTGTATACAAGATCTGTCCCTGTACCTGTGCTGCTGGCTTTCTTATTTATTTTCCATATAGAAAAAGCAAAAGCAGTACTTTCCACTCAGACTTCTTCTTTACTGTAAAAAAAAAAAAAAAAAAGCCAAACCCCAAAACAATAAGGAGGAAGACTAAGAGGAATGAGTATTGAATAGAGAGCACTGTGGTTTATGCCCTCTGCAGAAAGCGGAATCCACTACAAGAAGAAAATGGCTGTATGCTCAGCAGGCAGGCAAAGAGATGGAAATAGAGACACTGGAAAAAGGAAAGCCACTGCAGTTTCAGATGGCGTGATGCTACGGAAAAGGCTCGTTAAAAATTCTGTCTCAAATGTGTTTTGAAGGAAACTTGGGGGTTTGTCTGAACCATTTGTGTATGTGTGTGTGTGAAATGTGCATATGCTCCATGGAAACATGTTCTCGCCGAGCAACTCATGGCTGAAGTATCGCTGTTACGCTACCTCCAGTGCTGTAGCAGCTTCCTCACGTCCCTGTGCTCTGCTGTGGTCATGGCTCCTCCTGCTACCCTTTGCCTGTGCTGTAGCCAGTGACCATGTGAATGCCGTGATGGACTGCTGCTCCTCACCACGTGGGAGACCAATACCTCTGTAACCATGAGACTGACAGCCTGAAGCAAACTGCAACGATTTCAGAGAAGGAAGCCAAAAAATTTGTTAAGATTTCCATCAAGTATTTGAAATTTGCTGCTGAATTTATCTGGGGATTTTTTTTTTTTTTTTTGTCATGATTTTCTACTGGAAGAGACTTATTTTCTAGCTGTTTGAGTAATAAACTTTGCATTTCCCACACCACATCTTGTCAGTGCTGTTTGACCACACATGAATTATTGATTCTGAGTCTGGCAAAGCCTCGTACACCACAGACTATATACAATGAATTCCCAGATAAATCTTGGCAGCTCACAGGAATGACAGGCATCTAACGTACTTCCAGAGCAAGTTCAGCTTTAGAGGTCACCATTTCAGCTTCTCAGATATTTGATAGGCATACTCAGCTAAACTGGTGAAATGATAATGCGTATTTCAAGACACTTGAAACAGCCTTGACTAGTATACGTTCGACTCCCCCACTACTCCGCCTGAAAGATGGCTTCTTAATGCATTTTTCTATAATAAACTTAACGTCTTCAGATTTTATTTCCCACTTGAGGTCTAAATCATCTTTGCTATAAATGTAAAACAACTAAGCCAATTGTTTGGTAGTGCAGGTTTACAATATATCATTACAGTAATAATTTAGAGAGCTGGGAAGTTGTCTTTGCTATAAATTTGCTCAGCTCATTACTGATACCAGTCTGCGAAATAAGTAGATTCCCACTGGAAAATGAGAGTAGTGGGAATCCACCTGAGAGCCACAGGTTTACCTTCATTGTTCTGCCACACTCCCAAAAGATGCTTGTTCCAAACAGAGGATGGATGAACCATACTGCATCACACGGGAGAGATCCTGAGTGGGTCTGAATTAGCCAGGCCATATGGTACAACATCTGGGACGGTGTGGAGAGGGGATAGCCTTGTGTGTCATATCCCTCCGAAGCCTTCGTTTCCTAGACCTTGCTTAGCACAGAACAGCCCTCATGGGAGTACCAAGATGGGAAAAGAAAATGAAACGTTAAGATGGCAAACTGAGGCACACCGAAACCTGTTGCAACGCAGATCTATGTTCAGTGCAGCAGGAGAACCTAGGGAAGATAATGGAAGGTGAGGCATGCTGAAGGCTAGGACCTAGTTATGGACAGGGAGAGAAGCCTTTCTGGAAATTAAGGAAGGTGCAATTTGGATCCTCTAGGGCAAATTGCTAAGAGGAACTCAAGGTAAACAGCTAAACTTCAGAAAACCAGAACAATTAATGGAGATAGAAGAATATTTTAGACATAAGGCTTTTCTATGTTTTACAAAGGTTTACCAGGAGGCAGATGTGTCATTCATTGCATTCATTTCACTATTCATTATTATAATGAAAAAAAAGGTGCTTGCAAACCTCTGTTGCATCCTAGTGTATTAGTAGACAAATACCTGCTGTTAATTTTAGTTATTAGTGGAATAAATATTTGTTCACAGCATTTTGGGTGTTAAAATAAGAAAGCTGCAAATAAGGTTTGAGCTAGAAATGGGCTCTATGAATTGGTGAGAGAGGAAGGCATGGCTCAGAGACTAGTTTGGCTCCAGGATGCAGTCTGGTGTAGTCTGGAGTTGTGCCTCATCTCTGCGAGCTCAGTCATCTACTGCATCCCCCTGTGCAAAAAGGTATCACACAGGGAACTCTACAAAAGGCTGGAGAAGAGCTGACAAAGGTCTGTAAGATGGTCACTGTTATCTGTGTCATTTTTCTCAGAAAATACTAACAACCCTCAAAGAAAAGAGATGTACAGATCCTCTCTCTCACATAGCCCCCCTATGTGGTGCTGTAACCTTTACATCCTAACACAGAATAAAATCTAAATTCACACAGCAGGAAAAGGACACTCTGGAGCATTCATGAATTGAGTTTTGCTGAGCTCTGGACCTTGCAGTATCCCTGCTCTCCTCCAAGTCCCAGGCATGTCCATGGTGCCCATCTAGAGTGATGTGACACAGTAAACTAATCACTACTTGTGTTCCAGTGCTTTGGTCTGGGGCCCAAGAAGACCCAGACTTTGTGCCCAGGCCCAGCTGGGATGAGGGTGCAGCCCACTCTAGGACTGTCCTCTTCTTGCTGAGGCTCTTGTGATTCTGCTGGAGCTCACTCAGAGTCTGGCAGACTCAGCTTCTTGTTTAATGGGAGAGTGAGATTCCCAGTCAAGATGAAGTCAAATTGGATGAGATTCAGGGTGGCTGAGGTGTAGGAGAAGGAGAAACATGATTGAGGAAAGTCCAAGCCAGGGTTAGTCAAAAGGGAATAGAGCCATGCATGGAAGATCTGAGCTTAAAGTTTGCAGCAGCCCAGGCAAAATCCCACTCTTGGAGGCATCAAGCAGATGGGACAGTGCACCTACGTCTCCTGTAATGAAGGGTGCAGAATCCAGAATGATGGTTCCATTTATACTGGGTCACAAGTATTTTATTATCACTTTGATCAAAGTCATTTCATGATCACTTTGATGGCAAAGCCAGTTTTAGGAGTCCTAAAACTGGTTTTGCCACCATCTGACCATGGCTCAGGGGAAAGATAGCAGCACATTACTGGATGGGGTACTGCAGTGTCTTTGCCTTCCTAAGGCTTCCCACCCCCACCATCAGGCCACAAAAAGAGTTTTGTCTCCCCATCACTTATCAACCAGAATGTGTCTGTAAAAAGCAATCATTGCTGGCTGACAAGCAGCGATCACTCCTTTGCTGAGACAGCAGGAGGAGGATGCTCCATTTGCAGCCGATTAAGGACATCCCAGAGAAGGGATGCTTCTTTCTTTACTGAAAAAGTGTGCAGCTGTACTAGTGCAGAGAAGGGGGGTGAAATTCTTGGGTAACAGCTCCATCTCCTTTGATCAGTTGCTCCTTAATTAGGTGGGGTGCCTGTGAGGTGCTTTTAGGCAATGTTAGACAAGGATCTGAGATATACAAGTATAGAAAACAGGCAATCCCACCTATAGAAACCCAACTCAGCTTCATATGAAGACTTCAGGATGGAGCCAAGACTGCATGAACTCAGGAGGAAATACCTGATTTGGTCTTAGCAGGGAGAACACGCTGCCTTAGCTCATTTAGGCCATTTCTCCTCTTTCCCTCTCCAGGTCATTTCTAGGAAAATCAAACCAGACTGCAAAAATGGAAGCAGAAATCTCTATGGAAGCATAGGTGTTTCAGTTAGGGCTTGGATTTCATTGCTGCTCAGGTCACTTGAGAGAAGGACTACCAGTGTCCGAGAGTCAGTTTTGTGCTCGCAGGCTAGATAAGGTGAACGTGCATGGATTCTGGCCAGATCCGTCTACAGACTGCCTGCAATAGCCATTTCTCAGGGAGGAAGGTGAGCAAGCCAGACCTCTCCTACCACCTCTTTTGGCTCCATTTTTCACAGAATCAGAGCAGAATTTCAGGCAAGTGGCTGCAGAATCACATCCCTTTTTGGTGTATGGTGATGCCTTGTCTCACTGCACACATGACGAAGAGCCTCCCTGGCCATGCTGAATGCCACCTACAACCAGACACTGCATGGGCTTCCTGCGTGTATGGTCTAATGCAGATGGGTTTTAAACCAAGGACCCAGACCTGCATCCAAGAATTAATGCCTTGAAATGATACTGGCTATGGATAGAAGTTGTTGGAAACACAAGGCTGGGAGGTACCAGCAGGTCTCAGTCCCGTGTTCTGAAGCGATGGACAGTCATGCAATAAATGGTTAATCCAGAAGGGTCAGTAGAACTTCTCCTCACAAGCCAGCTCTCACCAGAACCCACCAACCATCTTCCAACAGCTCTCTACACATTACAAACATTACAAACACAGCGTAAGAAAGTAAATCCACCTCTGTTAAACTTCCCAGCAGACACCATGCCATTACCAGTCTCTTGGATTCCTGAAATAGCAGGGAATTAATTTCTCAGAAGGGATACTGAGAAATGGACCATTTCATGCTATGGAATTAAAACAAAACCTCTGACAATCCTAGCTTCTGTCAGAGAAACTCTGATCCTAGAGATGAGGATCACTGCAATCCCAGGTGAGTAAACAAGATACAACCACCTCTCATGCAGAAGGCTTTCATACTACAGCAAACCACGTGTGTACTACAGGTGTGCCCTGCTCTGAAGCCAGCCTTTGTGGCCAGCCCTTGCAGCAATTCAGAGGAAGACTAAAAGAGGGCCAGAAGATAAGTTGTGAATCAAGGAGTGAAAGAAGGCTTCCTAGACCATGCAAATGACCAGCAGAAGCCTGAAATTTAGGATTAATGTGGTATAAATATAGCACAGGCAAATGCACTTGGCACATAATGATCAAATCTCCATCCGCTGGAATAGCAATAAATCACATGCCCAAGGCCTTTAACTTCCAGCCCCAGAATTATTTCCACTCTATCAAACAACTCCTTTCATCAACAGCTCCATCTTCATATAATTTATGTTCCCTCCTTCCTGTCTCACTCTCCTCATCTCCGTACAGACAAATGGATTTTGGAAAGCGTTTGAGAATTTCACTCTTTGGATAGTTAGAAATCCTCTAATTTCCAGTCTCACTGTACTCATGACTGGTTTATATCTCTTTGATCTGTTTCCATATTATCCCTTAATAGCTTTTCCACATCTGATATTATCCCCCAGATGTATTTATATAAAGAATCATCACCTAACCCCTCAAACTCATTTCGCTATATTGACAAAGCAAAGCTTTCAAAGTGTGTTTTCCTAAGACAGGTGCTCCACTCCCCCAAACTGCCTGATTCAACAGCCTTCCTCTTTGCTGATGCAATTTAAAACTTAATTTTTTTGACCAAACCCATGCACAACGGTTCAAGGAAATTCTTACATTTGCTTTGTATATAGCACTAATACTTCTTTAGCTCTACCGAAAATACTTCCCTGGAATTATGGGGGTTATTTTCACAGTTTCAATACATTATCAATGCGTAGTGATGCTAGTGCCCACCAATGCACACTGATGTTGACCTCTTCCCTCTTCCATTATTTCTAATTGGGGAATCCTCGGTTCATAGAAAAAAAGCTCCTGCTGTTATCCCAAAGGGCAGAACTTTGCCCTTTGAGCTATTAAATCTAATCTTTTTTCTATTGTTCCGGTTGGTTAGATAATCTGATCCTTCATGTGTGGTGATGTGCTTATTATCTGAACAAGTACCGCCTCCTACTCTCAAATAATCCATCTAGTCACCAACATCTTCAAATCCCTGCCGTACTTACTGCTGCTGAGACTTGTTTGGTTTCTCAAATCTAGCATCTGCTGGGTTGCTGTCATGCACTAACCATGGTTTGCATCCTTTATACACGAGTGCAACATCCCCACACCTTCAGACCAGGACCAGATGTGAACTTTTGGTGCCATCAGCTGCTCTGGTGGTCCTGTGGGTGGGTGAGGAAGCAGAAGGAAGAGAAGTAGCAGGATCTAGAGGGAACAGCTGGAAAGAGAAGTAGCAGGCTCTAGAGAAATACAATGTCTGCATATTGCCCTCTGCCCAGTGTACTGTGTGTGCAGTGCAAGGACCCTCCAGGTCTCAAAGGCTACTGAATTCTGCTCCAGTACCTGCCCTCAGAAGCACAGCTCGTGGTGCCAAAAGGTAGGACAGGAGGAGGCCATCACTGTGTGATGGTACTCTCCTGCCCCATGGGAAGGTGGATGTGAGGAAGAAAGTGAAGCACTTTCTGGCACAGGGAAGGACTTCACTCCTTAGGGAAGGACCTAGAATAAGTGTCATATTCTAACCCCCCAAAAAAGCTGTCCATCGCTAGGTCCATATAGGTGATGCATTTCTCCCTTTGGCCCAGGGGCTGTGATGTGAGCTGTGGCAGGCTGAGCATCGGCACTCAGAGGTCCTGTGTGCATTTGGCTCCCCTCACCTGAGCTCTGCACCCCAAGAACCACAGCAGAGTGGGGCGTCTTGATTTGCTCCACCACACCCCAGGGTCTGAGCGCTGGGGTTTTGGTGCAGAGACAAGGGGGCACATCTCTACCCAGACCTACAGGGTATGAGCCACAGAACTCCTACAGAGGAACCACAGGTGTCACCAGATAATCCCCATCTGTCATGCTGCCCCTGCTGCATTGATATTCCCTTTGGGAATCGATTACATTTTCCTCCCTGGTATTAAAGAGGGATGTGCACTTCTGCTTAGCATCAGATCATTTGTAGAGCTTGGGTCCCTGGCTGCCTGCAGCTTCAGGCTGTGCAGACCATTGCTCCTCCTGTACCTTCCCTGAGAAGTATAGGGAGGCTGAGTAAAAGAAGCTAGTAGAAAAAAATGTGGTTTTTTTTTCTTGATTAAGAAAAATTTAACCTGGAAATAAGGCTCCTGAACCAAGTTCCAAGCTGCCAAGTCACAGTCTCTGTCTTACCTTTGTCACTTCATAAGCAAGATTACAGTGATATCCCTAAGAGCACTAGCTAGAAATTTCAAAGATGATGCTCTTCCCAACTGCAGACACTCCGTACTGAAAGCCAAATAATTTGCAGAAGACAGTTAAGCTTTTAACGCTGAAGTAAAACTGAAAAAAAACCAAAAATATTTTGGTCTTCTCAGAAGGGAATATTGTGTTTTCTTTTTCCAAAATAGTTTTTGCATCATTTATTTTATTTCAAATCATCTAGAAAGTGTAAAACAAAAAAACACAACTAATTGGAATGAAATATTTTTCTTTTATCAAAACAGAATCATCTGGTTGATCCAATATTGTTTTTTTCCAGTGTGGGGAATTAAAAGAAAATTCGTTTCCATTCTGCATTGTGGAATCATATATGTGTGAATTAAGTGAAAAATGAGTTCTCAGCCATCCGTACCTTTTAAGCAGAAGGTTTTGGTTCCCTGGTGAAGCGGAATACATTGCCCCCAAAGAAAAGCAGAGTTCATGGAGGAAGGAGGACAGATGTCCACAGTGCAGCTTGCGTTGCCAGAATGCCATTGGGTGGTGGAATGGGAGTGAGACCAGCATGGGCTTGTTGACTGCGTTTGTGAGATGGGAGATACAGACTTTTCCCAGGCAGAAGCTCTTATTTACAAAAATAGTGTGACAGATTTTTACAGCAAACTCAGTCTTTGCCAAAACGTGACTCAATTACTCATGCTGGGTTTATATTTACCTTGCAAGATTCTTACTCTTGTTTCCCAGGAAATCATTATTCTTCCTCATTCCCAGTGCTCCCTGTACCAGTCTGAAGGCAGCTGGAGAGCAGTTGGATCTGGGTCCTTATGCTCCTGCCTTCACAGTCTCTGTAACCCCTCTGCACTACACACACCCCCCCCCCAACATTGTCCCCCACAGCTAGGGTGACCCCAGTCTCTGCTGGGGTCTGAGTCCCAGCACTGCCCCACACACAGAGACCCCCTGCCCCAGGAGAAGAAAGCTTTGGCCATGGGGTCTGCACCAACCTCCTGCTCCATGTGTCTGATCTGGGCTGTGAGTGATCACACACCCACTGCTGTCCAGCGTGGGGGGCATTGGCTTATGGAGGGTTGGGGGCTGCAGACAGGACAAAGTCTGTCATGGCTCAGCGCTGCCTGAGCACAGCTTCAGCCCCTGGGCTGCAGGAGCACAGTGCTTTGGAGAAACATCCTGGCAAGGACAAGCTGTGGAAATGACCTTGGAAAACTTTTTTCAATCCTGATGGGATTCCCAAGACTTTGCACATGTTCTCTGGTCTCTGTTGACCATCCTGATTTAAGGATTACATAGCCCCAGTAGTAGTCACTCTCCTCCAAAACCCACCAGGAGATCAAAGCAGGTGGCCCAGTCTGCTCCCAGAGTCAGGACTGGGAGGAAGGGAAGGGACAGGCTCCTGTCTAGATGTTTGCCACTTCTGCCAGCGTGCAGGATGAGGCTGGGTTGATGAGCAATCACCGTGCTTCCTGGGTCACCCTGCAACAACTAGAGAGACCTGCATCAGCCCCAGACCTTGCTAGCATCACAAGAAACAGCACAAAGCACAGCCCTGCCACACAAAAACAGGGCAAGGAGCAGTGCTGGGGTTGAGCCAGAGTTGTGGGACTGCTACTATAGATAGTGTCTATTGAGTCCAACCAAGCAGTGTTGGTGGCCATAGCCCAACCAAATCCATTTGGGAAGACAGCAACAAAGCCAGGTGACAAATCTCTCCCCTCTACTTTCCAGTCTAGGTCCTCGGGCAAAAGACATAGATATAAATCCATAAAATTCAGAAATTTCTGCTGTGCCACCCTGAATGTAGGACCCTGCTTGATTGCTCAGTTTAATGCCACTGTTGCAGGGACGTATTTCCAAGTTGCAGTTGAGAGCAGACCCTAAGCCAAGTGGGTGCAGAGTCACGAGACCTGCCTAAGAAGTGCAAAAATGAACAGAGCCTGACCACCAAAATCTCTGTAACTGTGCCTAAAAATCTTGCTAGCTCAGCTTCTGGAGCTAGAAAGATATTTTTCCTCAGTGACAACAGTTATTTTTGTTTTCTTGCTGCTCACCTGAACTAGCTGCCCACCATCAACCTGGGGCATCATGTGGAAAACCCAGACACTAATTACTATAAGTCCATTTACAAATTGTTCTTCTCCTGCCACACAGATTCAGAGAAATCCCTGGGTACCCAACAACACTCATTTTTTAGGGGACATCCTAGGTGCCTTGTTGCCTGTCCCCATGCAAATTTGTACAGATAAAACATGAGCTGTTTGTGTGTAAAATAAATTTCCAGCCCACACAGCTAGCTTGCTCACACAAATTGTTTCACATGCAGCAAGAAATCTGCTGGAGACATCTGCAAGGGAAAATATCAGGCATTTCCATGGTATCACAGGAGAAAGCCAGAAAAGCTCCATGAAATAACCTGCTCCTCTTTGAAGGGCCTGGACAGACACATCCTGGTGATGTGTGTCTTTGGGCTTTTTTGGTTTGGCTGCAGCATTGCATGTGGTGGAATAACCTGCCCCTCTCTCAGAAACAAGTCCTGTAGCACCACGCTGCTGGGAAGCTCACCCTGCTGTTTGTTCCCTTCCTCCTTCCTAGAGAAATGGCGAGCAGACCTCCAGCCACAGCTATACATCACAGGGAAACAGTTCTGTTGGGTAATTTGTTCCAGTAAAAAAGTGCATTGTGGTTCCCCCCCGCCCCCATCCTGGAAGCATCTCTGTATCAGCACACAGAAATACTTTTCTTTTGGGGATTGATTTCTCCTCCCTCTCTGCCCAGCTCATCCTGCTCCGCACTTCAAGCCAGACGTATCCATTTCTTTCTCTCACTTCTCCCATTTCTGTGCCGCGGGTGCTGCTCTTCCGTAAATCCTCTCCTCTTTGCCCGTGTCTTTCTGCTAAGAAGATGCCCAGTTCAGAGCAGGGCTTTCCAGCTGGAGCCTGGCCAGAGCCCTGCTGCCTCCCAGCTGTTTCTGCCGCCTCTCTTGCATGAAGCTCAGAATGATCTTAGCTTTCCCGGTTGCCATCTGGTACCTCTCACTTGCCATGCAGTCTCACCTTCAGATTTAAAGATACTCAAGCTGTTTCTTTGCAGTGCTTGGCCAGTGATTCTGCAAACACACCCATGCACATGATACAAGCTGACGGTCCTTGCGCTTTCTCTCCCTGTTTCTGTGCTTCCCTCTCCCAACCTATTCATCTTTATCTTTGGGGGTATTTTCAACTCTGTCCAACTTCCATTTTAAAATTAATTCATGCACCAGTCCTTCCAGTGGAGAACTATTGAGACATGTGTTAACTAAATCCTTAGCTAGATGAAAAAGTCATTTTTTTCCTGCCACTATAAACAACAGTCAAAGTGAAAAGAGACAATGGAAGCTTTAGTGCAGAGTCACCCAGGATACCCTCTTCTCCATTATTCCAGTGGAGAAAAATAAGAGCTTTTGGACTGTGATTCATTAGATCAAATGTAGGCAATCATTTTAAGTTAAATTAATTGCATCTGATTTCCACTGCCTATAGTGGCTCTGCAGGGAGCCTTAATTGACCAGCTCAGAGGGACATATCAATGCTGACCCAGAATGGAACTGGGATGCTCTGACCTGACCTGGTCTGGTCTGTGTGCCACAACAAAGCCCACAGATGAAGCTGGAGGCCAAGCCAGCAGATGCCTCACCCAGAGCAACAGACAAAGAAACTCAAAAAGCAAGGGAACATTAAACTCCTGCAATTAGGAAATGACAGTGTTCCTTGTTGGATGAGTCAAGGGCACACAAGGGTCATGGATGGACTGTTATAGCCCTTACTTTCACCTTTGCTAAAGATAAACTTCATGGAAACTTTCTGTGGAGTTTCTCCCTGAAAAGGGGACTTTGTTATCCCCAGTGCATTTAGATTTTGGTCTCCTTAGCACAAAAGAAGGCAGGTTGTGCAGCAGGGACCTGTTTGCCCCATGCTGGCTGGTAAAGGGAGACAAGACCAAGCTCCTTGGCTAGGCAGGAGTCAGCTTTTGGCAGCACTGGAGTGTGTTTTTGGAGGAGAGGGTCAGTGAACGTTGGGACAGGAGGTTTAGGAAAGCTCAGGGGATGTCCCTCCTTTCCCACCAGCCCTTCTTCTCACAGCCCTTCTGGTACCTCCTCAACCAGGGCCACAACTTGCATGTCTTTATACTGGAGAGTAGAGGGAGAAGTGTGGGGGTGAGGTCTGAGCTACAGGGTGGATCTGAACGATGGGTATCCTTTACCTACTGCTTCAGAAATTTCTTCTGCACAACCCTGCATACAGGAGCTCCCCCCCCCGCCCCCGTCCACTGGGGCAGCAGACGCAGCAGTGGGGGCTCTGGAAGCAGGAATGGGGATGCATGGTCTGGGTAAGGCTAGCTTGTCCCTGCCTTTCTAGGGAGTATCAAGGTGGCAAGCTGCAGCTTGCTTGACTTGTGCTTTGATCACTTTGGAGACTGGGAGTCTCTAGGAAGCCAGATCCTGCCTCACAAAGACCGTGGAGATGTCCATGTAGCTGCAGGATCTGCTTTGCAGACAAGCACTGCATGAAGTGAATCATCTAGGGCTGAGCAAATCAGCTACTGGGTTTTTTGTTTATCCCTTTTTTTCCCCATCTCCTTCTCTTCAGTCCCTGAAAATAGAAGTCTCCTCTTAGGTAACTTCAGTGAAATGCTTCTAGTGTCAGAAAAATCGTCAAGATGTTCATCCTACTCTTCCCTTTCCTCATCTCCTCTAGGTTCCCTCCAGGAGCAAGCTCCCACATAAAGTCCTGCTCCTACAAGGTCTTGTTCTGGCTTTAGGCATTCTACTACAAATCTCAGGAAAACATTTGTTCTCCTGAACTTCTCCTAAGTCCTGCTGTTAGCCTCAGTCCTACAGGCTGGGTGCCTTGTTGATGCCTGGTGGGACTTCCAGTGGTGCTTGTGGTTTCTGTAGTCCAGTTCTTCACTCCGAGATAAAGTGTTTTCCCAAGTTACTATGGAGATGCGTGCGAAGCAGTCAGCAGAGCCTTGTTACACAAGCACAAGGGAAGAAAAAGTGTTCGGAGCAGATGGATGCATACCAAGTGAGCTCCTGTTTGCTCTCTTTAGCTGAGAGAACAAAGGGAAGTATAAAGATACAGAAGATGGGAACAGAACAACAGAAATTATTTGTATGAACACCGTTGTCATAGACATGAGAGTGAGGGTGTCAGTGAGGCTAAGGCGCAAAGAGAAGTGGTAGTTTACAACAGACAGACAGTGCAGATGGGGAAAAAACTAAGCTCTTTGAGATTCACGGTGGACAAAAGGATTTGTTCTTGAAAATATCTGTGGGATTTTTTTCCAGATATATTGGCTGGTCTAATTAAAGTGATTGATTTACTCTAGTAATATGTCATAAGTGGCCTTTCTCCAGTAAAATTATTCCTAATATAAGAACAAATATGGCTCATGTCCTAGCTGAGGCTAATTAGTGTCAGGAACAAATAATCCACGTGCCTGATGGGGTCTTGCTGCACTGAGAAGCCTTACCCAGTTTTTCTGCGATATCTGGTCTCCTCCATCAGACCTGCCTGTGAACGCAGGAGCCTCTTCAGTCTAGAAACAAGGGTGCGTGGCCAGCATGCAGCAGTGTAACAGGGCAGATCCTTGGGCAATGTTGATTTACCTGTCATGTAAACCACTGTAAGAACATGGATATTTGTCCCCAGAACAATCTACAATCCTTCTGTCTGACCATTTCACTCTCCTTGGTGTATTTATAATAGATTATCCAGGAGTGGTGTTCCCCCTTCCCAGAAGAGCCAGGGTCTACAGACACCACAGATTATGGGGAACGTGTAACTCCTGGTGGCTGTGGCTGGGAGTGGGACCCAGGACTAGGAGTGAAGTGTCTCATTGCTCGTGAGGATCACAGGTTTCATAGGAGGATACATTTTTTACATTCCTAGGTGAGGCTGGTGTGTGTGAGAGAAGGAAATGCAATTGTGATTTGCAAAGCTGCCTTTCAAAAAGTCACACGGGCTCTTTAGAAGTGGCCACTGTGATAATTCATGTGGGCACCGCTAGCAGGGATGGGTTGAAATGCGATAAATGACAATTAAGTCATGAATACTTGTCCAAGGAGCTATGCAGTGTTATTACCCTCATGCTCCGTCACCACCTACCTCACTCCTAATCTCAAAATGCACAGAGGCACTGTGGAGCAGGGACTGTACCTGACTATGGATTTATGCAGTGACCAGTGCAATGGGGCCACGACCCTGATTAAACCTGCCAAAGAGAGAGAGCAAAAACATGGAATTCAGGTTGTAGCTCTGCATTCTGCATCATCATCATGGGTCTGTCGTTGCTCTATGCTTTGGTTTTCTGGAAAATTGTGTGTGTTACCATCTTCAGGGGAAATATTTTAAGACCTAATGATGCACAGTGCTGCTTATTATTGTCGCCAGTGAAATGTGTATTAAATCATTGTTATAATCTAGTGATCTTAATAATGAGAAAATCACAAGAGTTGTTAGGAGGCAGGAAAGTAGGAAATTATTACTGAAAGTGTAGTGTGTGAAGTACCACCATCTTCTTCACATCTGTATTCATTACAGCAAATATTAACCACCAAGATATCCCCCAAAGACTTGGGGACCACATCCCTAAATGAGATACAAAGTTAGGAATCAGAGTCATTAATGATCATTATGTTTTGATAATATTTAATACCAAAGGTGCCAGTGAGATTGTGTATTATTTCAACAGGTAATTAGTTTTGCTGGAAACTGCAAGTTGCAGCCATGGTGCCAAAGCCCTGTGAAAAGGAACTCCAGAAACTGCTGTCTTTGGCTAGCTTCAGGATACATTTAGTAAAATGTGTCAAAAAGGTGTGAGTCAGGCTGAGTTTGCAAGGAGTAAATTATGTCAGTCTAATACGATTACTTTCTAATGAAGTAACTATCAGTCTGGATAGAGGGGGACCAATAAATTCCATAAATCTGGGTGGGGTTTTTTTCCATATGCCTTGTCTTGATGCAGTTTCCCATGATGAATTCCTGTACAGCCTTTTAATTCTGGCTTGTAATTGAGGTTCACAGTGCTGTACTGCTGCCTCGTAGGGCTTGTGCAAGAGTGGAGCTTAGGGGATGGGTACCCCAAGAGATGCCCACCCTACATCGTATTTTGCACATGCTGCGCTTGACCTCTCCATCTCCCCTGGTCCTGCTCCCTGCCGGCACCACACCCCCTCAGGACGGTGTCTGGGGGCACAGTGGGCACTGTGGCGGTTTTCATTTCAGGTGAGAGCCAGCTGGGAGGACTCTGTTCGGTGAGGTTCGGTCCTTCTGAAGTTAAATTGGCGACTTGCCTTGTGGCTCCATCGTTCAGATGGAGCGATCACTCATTGCTGTCGGAGGACATGATGAGCAGAGAGCGAACCGTTACGGAAAGCTCTGCCATGCCTGCTGTCGGGACTCGGTGTAGATGCAGTGTTTGCACACAGCGACGTCTTGTGATTGAAGTCACTGTCAAGGTGAAGTAGTGTAAATCCTAAAGGGAAGGGGTCTGGCCGTACCAGCTGACCTGAAAATGTTCTGCTGAATGCTTTGACACAGACTCCTAAATGAAAGGCTGAGAGATGCTGGTGTTGTTTCAGGACAACTGTTACTCACGTTGAGTGATACTGTGTTCCCGGGGCATGTAGCATCATTTAGAAATCAGCCCTCAACAAGGGGCTTTGGATCAGGGTCTCATGAACCTGATGATGCACACAGGTTTACTCTTCCAGTATGAAGAAAGATGTCATTAAAATAAGAATGGGACAGCCCAAAGGTGCTAAGTTAATGAGAGAAATGAAAGGGCTTATAGGGAAGGATAAAAGAGATGTTATTACACGCTGGAGGGGGGGGGGGGCGGGGGGGACTGAGCCTGAATGATGACTCAGAAGACCACTTCGTGATTTTTTAGACTGACTCATCCCAATGGCCAGGAGACACCTTCCTCTTGGAAAAAAGCATAAGGTGTCTCAATCAGTTCTCAGTGATTTTGAAAATAAAATAAAACCAGATAAAATTTTACAGAATGTAAAAGACTTTATTCAGTTATTCTGTAAAACACTGACAGCCGTACATATTATCCCACTCTATTACTGCTCTGTCAAGGAATCATATAAACTAATAGTATTAAAATGAAGACCCTATAAAGTGAGATAGAAGTGAGATGCAATTCACATTGTGAAGTGTGGAATTTCAAGACTGTTTTAGACCTTTGAAAATAAAATGTGTTCCCCCAAAAAAAATTCACTCTGGGGAAGGAAAAGGTAGAGAATTGAAAATTGTTGCTTCACTGCCACCCACAGAAAGCTGGCAGACTTTTCAGCAAAAAGCATTCACCAGCTGCTCATGGTGGAGTCTCTGCAAGAAATCCTGAATAATTTCCCCTGCTGTGGTCTGTGCTTATTCTCTCTTGTACGCTACATGCACTGTTCATATGCTTCAAATCCCCGCACAGGTTAGCCAGAGGAAATACGCATTCAAAAAAAATTATCAGGAAAAATGAGATACCGAGCCCCTCTTTACTGGAGTTTTTTCATCTTCAAAAGAAATGACAACCTTATTAATTAGCGTCTGTAAGGTATGAGACAAAAAATGCTGATGTTCTGCCCAGACAGCAATGTATCTCCAAATCTAGACCTAAAGCGGAGAGTGCAGTGCTGTTGCTGGAGCAACAGCTCCTCTTTCCACTGTGGAGTGGTTGCTTTGGACAAGCAACATGTTCTCCCCGTGGCTTTTTACCCTTGTTCAGTGGGACTGGTATTGACACACAGGGATGCTCTGCAATGAACTCTATTAGCACACAGGAGCTGTTCAAATACTCTGCAATTAGGGGATATAATTGCAGGCAGGGTGGAGAGGAGTTTGTGCTAAGAGCTGTCATTTTGCATTACTACTTACCATTCAGTACCTCCAAACGTTACAGACTTGTTTTCCAACATTTCCTTTCCCAGGGTTGTGTGGGCTCCGCATGGTCCCTGGGGTATGATAGCCCATTCTTCCCAGCTCGAGATGAGAGAGTTCCTCTGGAAACACTTTTTACTTGTTTAATTTGCATCTTGTCACTGTATAAATCACTTTCCTCTATAGTTTTGGTTTTTTTTTTTTGATGGATGCATGGATCCTGCAGTCCAAGAGGCATCTTCAGTTGGCCTCTGGGGTCTTTGAATGCTTCTCGGTCAGATGAGACATGAGCCAGTTTACAGTCTCATCCTAAGGCTTTTTGATCTAGTTGCTAAATCTTCCAGCA
>JAVJGJ010000001.1:92885246-92919342 GCA_035590215.1 Microhierax caerulescens | reverse complement strand
TTATTATTATTATTATTATTATTATTATTATTATTATTATTATTATTATTATTATTAGTGGTGGTGGTGGTGGTGGTATTGGTATTCTTTTTATTATTGTTGCTGCTATTACTATTATTGTTATTATTATTAGCATCCTGCTGGCGTGCAGGCAGTGCCTGCTGAGCCAGTACCACCAGCATGCCGGCTGTGATGACACCCTTGGCAGAGCTGCCCATGCAGAGACAGCCCTGCAGGACAGACAGCCCTGCAAAACAGCTCGGGCAGGAGAGACATTTCAGCACATCAGGAGCAGACCCTGGTTTTCTTTTCACTCACTCCCTGCACATCAGCAGCTCAGTAGACAATACCTGTTTTTCAGCTTTACCTTTTCCCAGCAGTGAAGGCAACAAGGGAGAGAAGCTTCTCCCAGTAGAAGAGCCAGAAGCTGGTAGGAGATGGATTTATTTTTGCATTGCTTTTAAGGAGGTGAAGGTCAGGAGAGCCATTTGTAAGGGTTGGGTGAGGTTCCCACCAGCAGGAGAAGCTAAACTACAGAAACAGCTTAAAGTACTTGCTCAGGAGCATGGGAGTCTCCCACAGCAACATTGACCATCGACCTTAGATTTGGGAGTTCAAAAGGGTGTGCAAAAAGATTTACTCTGTATAAGAAATGTAGTAAATTGTACCTATCTCCAGTGTTTTCATGACAAGCTCCCTAAGAGTCAGGAGCCCTCCTGCTACAAATCAAATACTGATCTCTGGCTGCTTCTCTGAGCTGGTGGCAAAGGTGACAAAGGCACCTCGGATTGACAGCTCCTGGATCTCGGGACTAAGTGCACAAAGCAAAATCATCCCAGCTGAGGAGTGCTGGTGGAGTATGCACACATACAAACACAGAATTTGTGAGTGCTTTTTTCAACACATGAATGCTCCAGTGGTTTTGACTAAATTAGGATTTTCTCCAGCTTCCCAGCATTCCCAAGAAAACTGAAACACATCATTTGTAAGAAAGTGGGAGAGTTTGCATTCGAATCAGTTTGTTTTCCAGGTTTCCAGTTTTTTTTTTGTTTTGTTTTACAAAACAGACAACATTTTCCACAAGAAGAGCACAAAAAAGGAATTGGTAAGTGATCAGCATTCAGCCTAGCTTCTGACAAGCACATGACAAATTGTGCTTTTCCAGGCAGAACTGTCATGGGAGGAGGAATTGCACCTCTCCTACTTGCTGTGGTTGTATGGTCCTCAAAATTAAAGCCGTCACTTCCACCTGGCACGGCCCCACCTGGGAACATCTCTCATTGCCAGGGAAAGAAGCAGGACCTGTCCTCAGCCCATCATTCAGAACTGGGTAGGAGAGGAGACAATGCCAAGGTTTCACTGCATTTTTTCCCAGGAAGAATGGAGGGGAAAAAGCCACCTGCTTTGCAAGTTTCAGAGATATTCAGACAGCAACTAAGTATATTTTTGTTCTTAGGCAAAGTATTTATTTCCTCATGTAATGACTGTCACCATGCAGGTCACTGGAAGCATCCATTGAGGAATTGTGCTTTTTTTCTACTGCTTGGTATTTTCCCAAACAGTTTTTTTTCATGGTTTGTACAGTATATTCTAGTGCTGAACGCTAAACAAAAGGCAGCATGGGTGATTTCCACCAAGGTCTATTTTGTTTTGCAGAAGCAGTAAACTTGTACATACATGGCAGCTCTTGCTCCCTGGGAATGTTGCTGACAGTGCCAGGACAAAGCAGAGGTGCTCCGCTTGCGCAGTTATGGATCTGGTAGTCAGAGGAGGAGAGTGGGGATAAGCAAAAAAGTGGAAAAAGTAACATCTGTATGGTGCATGGTAACGTTGTGCTCTTAATACTGAGCAGGGAAGGAAAGGAGTGCGCACAGAAAAGGAGTGTGCCTCATTTAAAGCCCAGCAAAGACACCAGAAATCCATCCCAGCAAGGTAGAAGACTGTCAACAAGACAAGTTCATAACCCTGGAGCGGAAGAAAGAGCCCATTAGTTCTCTCTGAAATGGATGAGGCCATAGCTGACCCAAGGGGATCCTTGAGAAATCAATAGTACTTTGGTAGACATTTCTACAGCACTGCACACCCGCCTGGCCCAGAAGGACTCCAGAATCTTTCATCAGTTTTTCCTCCATAGCTCATGCACACATGTCTGAGTGGCAAAGGTCAGACATAAATATTACATACGAGGAAATAAAAAGATCTATAACTGAGATTAGGAAGCAGCAGTCCTGAGGGACACACTGTTGGCAGGAGTTTTCTACAACATGCTTGCAGCACAGCAGCCTCTCAGCTCCTGCACTGTGCAGAGGCGTGTAACCTGTGAGCAGGGGTACTGGGGGGCATTCCCCGCACTGGGGAGCTGCAGCCAGACCCAGTGGGGTCTGCGGTATTTCTGCCTTTGAACCACAGGAGCAGAGTGCCGATGGTCTCCCAAGTGGTACGTGAATATCCCCCCCCAGACCCCCCAGACCCTGCAAAGGGGGCTATAGGGCACAGAGAGATAGGCATGTGTCCTACCCTACGCAAACAAATTCAGGTTGATGCTGACAACCAGCAAGGCCCTCCACAGTTTAGACATGCATTGTGATGCCAGAAAAAGAGGCTTAGGTATGTAAGGAAAGGATCTATCGGTGGTGCAGAGCCAGGGATTTCACAGCAACCAAAGCCTTACTGAGGGATACCTTAGCCCAGGGTTAGCAGGCAGGGATGCTGCTCAGCTCAGACATTGAGCCCAGCAGCTCTTGCTGTGGGCTGGACAATATGACCATGAGAACCACTGCCAGTCAGTGCCCAAGGATCATGAAGCAGGTAGGACTCACGCAGAGCATGATCTGTTCCTAATCTGGTGATGCATTAACTCTATCCACACCCAGGTTCCCAGTGCTCCCCTAAAAATGAGCAGCCACCAGTGTTGCTGTGTCTAGTTAATCTAGTTAATCACACCCTGGATTAATTAGGAATCATGACAAGCTGGTGGCTCTGCAAGGGCTCTAAACCTCTGTGTTTAATGTTTTACTTTTGTAATTTATGTACAGGAGCCCTGAGCAAATGGCCACCTTTAATGACCACATCATCATCATGAAGTCATTAAGAGGGGATGGGACGCAGTGGGATCTCAGATATGAATAACGAAAGGATGTACAGTATGTGTTCTTTCATTACAGTAATTAGCAAGTGCTAAAGTGGTTGCCCACCCCTCTTGGCCACCTCCAGGCTCTCAGCCTGCAAAGCACTGAAGGGTTATTGACATGTCGTATCACAGCCGGGCTGCTCACATCCTTTGGGACATGTTTGTCTTGTAGAGTGACAGATGAGAAAGCAGAAATACAGGCTCAAATGGCAAGCCAACACATGGCCTTAAAACTGAATGATCATTTTAGAATTAATTGATGCAATGGTCTTATCGAAGTGCTCTTATTTAATAGTCCAGGACTGATTCCTCCTGTTTCCTATTATTCCACCCCCTACCCTGCCAGGAATACAAGCAGTCAATGACTTTTAAACCCATAGCAAATGCCACTTTTTGTCCTCTTTCCTAGGAGTGCTGCAGGGACAGCAAGAGTGGCTCTGGACTGCACTGGCAGTGGTGTGACAAGTACCCTTAATCTATTCCGTCAGAGTCACGAAGGTGGGGATGAGCTCCAAAGATAGCCACATACATTACAGCCTGTCTGGAAGCACAAGCTGCTCCAGCTCAGCCTATGACAGAGTACAACTTACAGGGACCGATAAATAATTGACCAAGATGGTGATTAATAGAAGTGTCGCAGGGCACAGAAACCTTGTGCAGAGCTGGATCCCAAGGTCTCTGCAGGGATGAAAAAGCACCACATCCCTTGTAAACTCATAAACTCCTGGAGCCAGGGGACAGTCAGCAGGGGCTAGTGAGACCTCAGCTGCCCCATAGATTATATACATGTCCTGCCATCACCAGCATGTGAAAACATTGCATTGGTTTAACGTTGCTTTTAGATTCAAGTCAAGCCTGCGGAGAATCCTTCTGGCTTATTGTAAAATTAACTACTGTGTCTTTAACCCATGCCTGTTACCATTTCTCGTTATCAAAATAGGGGCATTTATCTTGGGACCGGCATCATTTTAGCTGTGCTGGGTTGAATTGTGTTCATAGCAGCGTACCTTTCACGTGCAGATCAGGCTTTACATCGACCAAGGTGCTGGCCCCTGTTCATGTGTGTTCTCAGGGAGGGGGGAGGGGCACAAAACTACACCTAAGTATGACATAGATAAAAGCTGCCCAGGGCAGCGCTGAAGAAATGTGCTGTCTTAGGACCATGGGAGGAAGGGGTTTTTTGCTCAGTTTGTATCCCATGGGAGATGGGTAATTGAGGCCTGGGTACAGTCACATTCCCAGTTTGGAGCTCAGAGGTAGATAAAGCGATGATGGAGACAAGACACCCAGGAATATCAAAGTATTGATGGGGTCACAGCTCCCACTTGCACCGCGTCTTCTTCTTCTTGAGTGCATTGCACCTGCGGGTTTACAAGGCGCAGGGAGCCGAGGGTGCCAGTTCTTCTGGAGGCTGCTCTGATGTCCTCAGGCCGTGACCTCCTGGTGTGCTGGGTTCAGCACGTCTGGTCTCTGCCACCCAGGACTGCACGCAGCTCGGAGCTGGGTGTTGCTTTCTGCAGGCTGGGACTCTCGGGCAAGCTTGAGCTTTGCAAGAGGCCCTGTCAGAAGGTGACCTCAGTCAGGGTGCTAAGGGCAGGTACAAAAGAGAAAACATAGGGGAGGAATAAAAGCAGTAAGGGCACAAAAGGAAATGCAACTAGTGAGGGCCAAAAAGACTAATGAGGAAACTTTCTGTAATGAAATAAGTAACGAGAAAAAGACAAAAGGGACTCTTCCCTGGCCCTTTGCTACTCCAAGGAGGTGAAGAAGTCTTGACTGATGATGCCTCAGGCGAAGGGAATTTATCCTGCTCTTGTTTCAGCCTTCGCTAAAAGGGTTGATGACAATGATACAGTTAACAAAAATGCTAGGGTGGCAGAGGGGCAAGAATTCACTCTGCAACAGCAGAAGAATGGGTAAGAGAGCACTTAGGTACATTAGAGGGTCTCAAATTGCCTGGGCCTGCCAGCATTCGCTGTGTGGTGCTTAAAAGCAGCTGAATCAGTCTCAGAGCAGCTGGCTTTTATCTTTGAAAGTGTGTGGAGAATGGATAAAATTTTGGAGGTCTGGAAAAACAAATGCAAATCCCATCTTTTAAAAAGGAAGGATGAAATGGGGATCTATCGACCAGCCAAGCTACCTGAAATACCTGGAAAAGAACGGGAACATACTGTCAGGGAAACCACTTGTGAGCACCTGTGAGATAACAAGCCAGGGAATTACAGCCAAGTTTGATTTGTCAAGAACAAATCACATAAAATCAATGTAATATCCTTTCATGGCAGCAAAACAGGACTTATGCTCGGGTGAGCAGTGATGGATGTCACGTGTCATGATTTCAACAAAGAGGAAAAAATCAGCTGCCCGGAGACAGGGTAGGGAATGCCCAGCAGTGTGGGAAACCATGCCAGGGTCACAGGCAGTTGGGAGCACAGCAGAGAGGTTCACAACATTACATTGTGGTGGGGAGAGACAGGCACCGTTCAGGATGTGGGACACGAGGGTGGTCTCCAACACTGGTGACTGCCCTGCTCAACACACCTGAGCCTTTGCCTGGAAACCTGAGCCTTGATGTGGCTGTTTCAATTCAAGAAGGAGGTGAATGAGTTTGGAGATGCAGAAGTAGGAATCATCATCAGTCCAGAAAACATGATCTTTGAAGAAAATAAGAACTGTCATCACTGAAAGGAAACAGGTGACAGAAGGGAGACATGATGCCAGTTATAATTGCACTAAAGGTAGCTGCAGAGGTGAAAAAAATATCTTGTAATTTAACTTTAGAAAAATAAAGGAAGGGATGGAGTTTGTGGCAATGGATGTATTATGAGTAGGTATTAAAAAAAATTTCCAGTGATGAAAGAGAGCAGAGCATTTTCCTTTGGGAATTGATGTGATCATTTTCACTGGCAGTGTTGATGCAAAGGTTTGAACTGACTATGATGGGATTATCTTGGCCTGTGGCAGGGGAAGAGCTAGATGCCACCAGGCAGTTTCTTCCAGACCTATTTACTGTTACTCGGTGACTCCTGTCGCACCTCTGAAGCCACACGGGAGGATCCACCTCTGCCACAGATTACAACTGAGTGCAGTAAAACCTGCTAGGCTCATGCTTCTGAGACACCACAGTCTTCTCCTAAGGATCTGGGAATCATTCATCAATCTGTGAAAGGTATTCTTTCTTGCACTACCCTTCTGGGTGCTTCATTTCTCCATTTATTCCCTTTACATTTCTTGCTCAGAAATGTCCCTGTTTGGCACACTACATGTTGGCAGACCCAGGGCTCTGCCTGGGGTCTGATACCAGCTTTGTCACCTGCCTCGGGTCTGTGCCCAGGTATCAGAGTTCCAGCATAACCTTGATTTTTAGTAAATTCTTCAAAGAATGAGAGAGAAAAACCAGAAAAACCCCTCTATTTGAAAACTCCGATACCTGCAAAGTTGCATAAATAAATAAATCAGCTTTGTTTATTTGCTGGTTTCAATATAACAGCGCTGGAGGATGAAGATGGTCACTTGGCCTGTACAAACAGCTCTGTACACAGGAATCATAGTGTTGGGCACAGCCACATCCATATGTGAATGCCACAGGCATGCACTGCACCTGTGTCCTATCTGTCCATTAACTCCTGGGCATCTTCTCTCTTGCTGTCCATCCTTGTGGATACTTGGCTCAGGGTTCAGAGTCCGTGGGAGCAACTAGACTGAGTTAATGGATTTTTTTCTGCAGCATGGCTGTGGAAAAGTTGTCTCTTAAAGCACCAAAAACAGAGAGCAAGATTAACAAGGAGAAACAGACCATTTTTCCAGGAGTGTGCTATGGAACTGGTGAGTCACTAGGCCTGACTTGCTGCTCTGTGACACCGTTGTGATGCTGTTTCAACTCCAAAGATGTCAGCAGCGTGAAGTCAGAATAACACAGCACTCGGATGTCCTCTACCAGGGACAGAAGAGGGAAAGGGCGTGAGCGGGATGAATGTGCAATAAACAGCACTTGGTCCAGTGCCGTCTCATACTACTGTAAAAAGCAAAGTGGTTATGAAGCACAAATCAAATAGTACAGACCAGGTGTCACTGGACACAATTCCTGTGAATGAAAACTGTTGTCAAATTGGCTTTGTCTTTCCACGAGTCAGAGAAGTGATGCATGTCTATGTGTGGTCCCAGTGTGTCTCACCAGAGCTGCAGATGCTGGCACTGAGAGCACTCACTGCCCTGGGGTTTGGTAAAAGAGATCCAGAGTAGGTAGGTGGGGATGAAAATAAAATTATGATTTTGTCACATATGTTCATCAGGTTACGTATACCTTCCCTGAAAATTCTGCGCTGTCTTTAGCTGAAAAGATCTGGCACCTTGCAGGCTCAAACATGGTCCCAGCTCACTTTCTGAAAAAACGCAGAAATGGAAGAGGAGGGTGATGCCCCTGCCTGCTCAGGGAGAAGGCAGCAGTGGTGTGCCCGAGGCAGTCCCCAGCCTCCCTCCCTCCCTCCCTAATGCTCTGTGCACTGGAATGCATGATGCTGCCTGCCACTCCTGCCCTTCTTTATGCACTTATTCCTTATTTATGCTCCAGCGAAATGAACATGGAGTCAGGCCGAGCATCAACAAGAGGGTAGAGTGCAGAGCTCATTCTTTGAGGCAAGGTTCTGATTTGTTCTTCACCTTGTGTGGTAATTTACTTTAGTAGCTGGAAGGTTAATTGCATGCTACATAGAGCTTTGAGCTCTCTGATTGAAGGTGCTGTTGAGCACTAAGTGTTGCTGGAGCTCTGATTTAGTCCTGCTTACCAGGGTGATAAATTATGGGGAGATAGGAGAGAAGACTGTTGAAGTTTGCAGGCTGGTGAACTTGTGCTTGCTCTCCAGCAAAGAAATTTGGTACTTCCCTAGTGCCGCACCTCCCACGTTGTGTCAGTGTTGCTGGGACTCTGCTTGTCATCCTGTTTTCTGTGCTGTGACTGAACGTCTCATTCTGTCGATTTCATCCCCAAATTTTAGGTCTCAGTGATAATAACTCTCTAATGAGCAGGCTACTCCAGAAATGAATAGGCAATAAAATGCCTCCACCACAGAGCTGCCTGCCCAGGAGGACGTGACCACCTGGCTGAGGTTTGCAGGCACGTCTGCAGTTCGTCTTGCCTAACCACACTGCTCAGGCAGGGCCACCTACAGCTAGTTGCTGAGGATTATGATAGAGAAGAGAGAGATGCTTGACTGACGTGACCACCGTTGGCTCAGGCTCTCCAGTCCACTGGACCAAAACCAAGGCCCAGGACACCACCAACAGAAGGGATTCAGCCAGCAAGGGTCCCTCTCCTGGTGTTAGTTCATCCTGGCCAGAAGAATCGCAAGACAGAAGGACTACCTGAGCTGAAAAGTTGGGATCCTGCCCAAGTAAGCAGGGCAAAGAGCAGCAGGTCCTTGTATCTTTTCTCGCTGACACTGAAGCACACCCAGAAGATGGACCTCAGCTTGATGGTTGCCTACAGATTAATTTCCTTACCGTGCCAAAGGGCAGGAGAGCATTGGTCTTCCTGCTACCCAAGGGTTTGGTTTTTTTTTTAATGACCACACAGGAGGCAAAGGTCAGGCTACTGGTGATGAGTGCAGATCACCCTGGAGACACTGGCACTGTGGACTTGTCCCCAAACCAAGAATCTTCCTTTGCTGGAGTCCTCCATTTCCAGATGCCTTCTCTCCTCTCCCCATCTTTCTCTCTCAGTCCTTAGGCTTGTCATAGATTCATGGATGTTGTGCAGTGGATGGTGTCAGGGCTGCCCGAGACTTTGAGACCCTGAGTCAAGTCTGTGATGAGAAAGAGAGTTGAAAACCAGCTTCATACTGTCCCCACTGAGGACTGCAGCCAAGTCCAACAGCCCCCTCCTCAGAGGCACAGCTCCAAGGCATGGGAAGGGCTCCTGTGGATTAACCTGCCTGAGTAACACAGGATCAGAAGGGGCCAGGATGGCTCAGCGTGATTGAGAGGGACAGAGTAAGGCAGCAGTTGGCATGAAGAGGTGTTAAAAGGCAGCAGACAGTGGAATTAGCTCTGGGGAGTTCCCTTTCAGGGGTCTGCAGCACTGGACCTCCACTGCCTGCTTGTAGCCATGGTAAGGGTGAACAGGGGTGTCTCAGCGGGGCCGGGAAGGTGATGGGGTTTCATGCACAGCAGGGGGCTCCTGGGCAGCGAGGTGGGTTTTTTTGCTGGTGCCTGGGTCATTTCTCTGGGGGATGTGCTGGAAGGAGAGAGCTAGCTGGGCTGAGGCACTGCCATGGTTACAGCAGGCTCCACCAGTCCCTCTCCCTGTGATCCCTGCACTGACAGATGTGAATATTGAGGGCAGCAGCATGAGCAAAAGGATGGGTTTGTGTTATTGCACTGTCGATGTTCCGCATCACGTGTGCTGGAAACAAGGTTGTGGTGCCGTGATTGCAGCCAGAGCCTCTGGGTACAGTCTGGGCCATCCAATATTGGTTTTCCATCTTCATTTTGTGCTGGTCCTGTACAGCTCAGTGCTGTGCTCACTACGGAGAGGATGACACCACCCTCTCCAAAATGCAGTTATGGGCCCTACTGTGAGTTAGATGGTGGGCTAGCTGCTGCAGTGGCTGGTTTGAACCCAGTGACCACGGGGCTGCATGGCTCAGCCAGCATCCTTGTACCACCACTGCCCTGTCTCGCTCCGTGCCCGCCAGCAGCTGATGTCTGAATGCTTCATTGTCCCCACTTTGCCCCCTCTCCCCACATCAAGCTGAAGGGGAGCTGCCCAAGTCCTGCCCTGTGCACGAAGCAGGGAAGGAGAAGTGCAGAGCCAGGTCAGGAGCAGGAAGCACTCAGCAGCTCTGCCCAAGACAATTTTCAAAGCCCTTCATCTGTCCTTTAATGACAGTTCAGAGATATTTCTGTACCTTCAGGAGGGGTGAGGGATCTTGGTCTGCTCCAGTCAGTTTAGAGCTAAAATTAAGTGGAAGAAGTGGAGGGCTGTTGTTAAAAATTACTCCTATGAATTAAACAAAGAGGAACAGAGATGAGGCTGGAGGGAGGAAGGGAACAGTACCATGAAGTGGGTGGAAACTCCTCTTTCAGGGCAGAGCCTCACAACTGTGCCATGGTGATGCTGAGGGAGAATCATGCCTGAGGTGAGGCGGTGGATGCTCAGAGCCCAGTAACAGGGTGAGACTCCTCAGAAACACGGGCTTCTCCTAAGGACCATACCAGGACCCAGGATCAACAGCTCTCCTGAAGGTACCTGCTTTGTAGCCCCCATGCCGTGGGGGAGCAGGAATCCCTCCTCCATCCCTGCCAGGCGAGAGGGCACAGAGGCAGCACAGCCAGTGCTCGCTTTTCCCGTGCAAATACAACTTCCCTCGTACCCACTGCTCCATGGGAGCAGCTGCCTTTCTCCAAAACCAACACAGCTTAGTTGGGCTCAGAAGAATTGCTCCTCTTTCCTGCACTTGGCTTGAAAGTCACCATCCCGATTTTCTAGCCTGATCTGTTCACCAGACAGCAGAGCTGGCAGAGGAGGGGGCTGACTCTCCGAGCACAGAGCACCATGGGCACATTGCAGCTGAGGGAAGGATGCTGCAGCGGGCTCTGATCCCAGCTGCACCCTCAGCTTGTCATGTCATCTTGGAAAAAATGCTTCCCCTTGCTCTGCACAGAACGGCAGTGATTTTAGAGATCTCTGCAAAGCCACCTGCACTCCCTTCATTACACAGGCATTATAAATAGCAACAACAGCAAAATTTCTGTGGCGTTCCTTATAGGCTCCTGGCATCACCAGGGAAAGGCTTAAAACCTTTTTGTCAGGAGGCAGCTAAACCTGGGGAGGAGTGAGGCCAGGCAGCTGAGCCAGCCAGGGGCAGCAAGGTCCTCCCCAAGTGTAACAGGGCACCCATGCTCTCCTGTCCCTCCCTTTGCATCTGAAAAGACTCCAGCCTCTTCTTAAGCCTTGCTTAGCACCTAGAAAAACTGTCTGGATACACAAAAGACACTTGATAAAAGCTTTCCTCTTTAGTACAGAGCAGAACTGGAAAAAATGTGCTCTGAATTGGTTAGAGACGTATAGAAAAGTCCTTTAACAGCTAGCACTTTCTGTGGAAAGCCCAAGAGAAAAATCACCACTGCATGCCTTCCTGAGAAAGGTATTTTTTATTTAAGATACAAAGCATTATTGTGTTTGTGTGCTGCCCTTCATCTGCATTACTCCACTTAAAATCCCATTTAAGAAATATGAAATTATTCTGTTTTCTTTAAAGATATATAAGCCCTATTCCCAGAGGGATAAAAGAGCAACATAAAAAAAGGGACAGCTTTAGTAAAACAGCACTGCCAGGGGGCACAATAAATACATAAATTACTCACAACCAGCAAGGCATAGTCACAAACTGCAGAACAAGCTCCCGAAGTACAAAGAAATACATTCACACACTAAAGGAAACCTGCACAGTAATGCAATGCTCTGCTGCCTGGAGCTGCAGCCCCTCCACTGAGCATGGACAATGTTCTCTAGAAGAAGGAGAAGTCATAGTACTGTCCATGCTGCCGGACTGGTGCTTCCCTCTGGGTCCCTAATCCCCAAACGTTCAGACCTGTGGCCAAACAGAAGCTGTCATTCTTCTGGAGCACAGCGAGCTGCCATCCAAACAGAATGGCTCACACTGCTCACCACCCTTTGGGACACGAGCAGAGTGAGCCAGCAGCACCCCAGGCTCATGCAAAAATGGTTTTATGGAACAGTGGGGGCTCAGGGAAGCCCAGATGCCTCATACAGTTCATCCAGCTGCGTGCTGCTGGACCTGAGGACCATCAGCTGTAAACACCCATGCCAGCACTTGGGCTTTGTTATTGTGGCTCTGTTCCTGCTATTTTTTTTACACTTGTTGGTTCCTTTTCCCATTACTCTTCCTGTTCATTATTGTGTTATGTTCTTTCCCTGAATTAGACATCTCAGTCCTTATCCTTGAGCTGCTCACAAGAGAGTCAGAGGAGATGCTGGCCTTCCTGGTCAGACTGTGCCAGCCAGCACTGGGGCAGGGAAGGAGACAAGATAAGAGGTTTGCTACTCACAGGATTTCCTACAATCAACACCAGAAGGTGGCAGGAGCTGAGAGGCTGATAAATATATGTCCGCTAGCATCACAGCACAAGTAATCTAGCAAGCTGCAACAAAGCTTTACCATGGGTCAAACTCTACTATCCACGCTGTTTCTCCATCCTCCAGAGGCCTGACTACACTGCTCATCTCTGCTATATCTGGGTTCTTCCTTCTCCCAGCTCCTCCTCCATCCAACCTCTTCTCCCACACTCGTCAGGGCTATTTAACTACTTAGCAGGGATAAGCTGCAGCTGCACATCATCCAGATCAATCAACCCACTGCCTTGAAAGCAAGGCCACAGCTGCATGTTATCAATGTTAATCAACCCACTGCCTTCATGCCTCTACTCACTACCTATTTAGGTGTCTCACTTAGAGGTATGTAGCAGAGCTTGTTGAAGTTTAGATGATGGACCTAATGCATTCACACTGTGAGGATCTGCCCCAGGTCTTAGCTGTGAGTCACCACACTACCACTCACAGCCTGTGGGACACCTAGACTTGGAGTTAGACTGCGTGTAATGACAATGATCCTGGCAAAAGTTTCAAGCCTTGGGGCCAGACCTCCTGAACAGCCTTCCTCAGCCAAGGTCCCCAGCAAGATCTCTAGGACAGCTGGCTTCATGATAAATAAGTGGCTCTGGTGAGTGCCTTGCTTTATTTATTCTAGTTTCAAATCAAGAGGAGGCGGGAAGGAAAAGGAGGGAGCTGTGGGGGATTCTTTAGGGTTTCATAACCCCCCAGGTTCCTTGTCTTCTGTTGCACACGTAGCTAGTAACAGAGTTGACTTATGCATGTTATGTGACATATTTCTGCCTAAATATTCTTACGTATTTTAATGTCCTAACTTGGCATGAATGGTTGTGACAAAAATCATCCTGTATGTGGGGTCCACTAGCTGCTAGAGTTCTAGAAACCTGTTTTGTGGCAGGAAGAGTTTGGCTCTGTCATCTCTGTAGCTCTCCTTCAAGTAGGTGTATGCAGCTATGGGATTATACACCTGCACCTCCTATTCATTGCATAAAACCATCCCAGCTCCTCAGTGTCTCCTTGTAAGACACGTGCTCCAAGCCCTGGGCCACCTTGTTAGGTCTCCAGTGGATCCTTTACAGTTTCTCAGCATCTCTCTTGAACTGGGGGAGCTCAAAGCCAGACACAGTATTGCAGCCATGCTTTCCCACATGCCGAGTAAAGGGCCATAACTCTTTCCCTCAGCATGCCAGCCACTCTTCTCCGAGGTGTCCCAGGGTACGGTTTGGTTTAATTGCAATAAAAAACACGCTGACTGTTGATCCTTGCTCTGGCATGCATTGCAACCCCCAGGCCCTCTGCAGCAGGACCAGTGTATCGGAAAGCAAGCAGTGCATAGTGTGGTCCAGCTTCCCAGCAGTCTAAATCCAATGAGACTGAGCTAAGGTTTCTTACTAGAGATCCTGAACTGGTCCCTTATATACTGAATTATGCATTCATAACGGCTATTATTGTCCATCATGGGTTGTTCTGTTCTTTTCAATTGGTTAATGATTTTATCCATATGCTGAACACACACTAACATTGTAGTTACTTTTAGAAGCTATATTTAGGTATTTTCTGTCCTGCATTTCTTTCACCATGCAATATCTAAGGTGTCTTTTGTATCTCTTTGTTGTCCTTTGAAGGATTACCATCATTGCTCCTGCTGGTTAGTACCTGTGTGCTTATCCATTGAACTCCTGAGATCCCCATTAATTCAGTTGCAGTTAAAATAATGAGGTATCTTTTCAGGCATATGCAGCACTTCTGTAGCCTGCTGTGTTCAGTACTGGAAGTGTTGGCTTCTTTGAACTTCTCTTGAGCATTTGCAGAGAAAGACCGGAGATGGGCTATACCCCTATATTGCACTAACTACAAAAAATAAAACACAGAGGTAGGACCTAAGGAGTAGCCATGTGGGCCAGCAGTGTTAGGAAAAAGCAAAAAGGAGACAGCAGAGCAAATGTGGGGCACTGATGTCTCTGTGAGTTACTACAGAGTAAAAACCCATGTTCATATATACAATCTCTGTGTGGCCCATTTTGGTCATTCTCTGCAGAGTGCACAGTGTCTTCTTGTCCAGAATTCTCCAGGGTATGTTTTATTTGGCATCCCTTGTGGCATGTCACGCACGTGAATGTCTTGATGTTGTCTGGAAGAGCATTGTTGACCTTGAGCCACAGAGCCTACTGCCAAATTTGCAAGGAATGAAACTGCAAAGGATCTGTCTATAGTATGGGACAAAGGGGCAAAAGTCTTGTGGATTAATTAAGTTATATTGAGGGGTCCCCAGGTGTTTAGACCTGTTTAGACCAAATGAAAGATGTGGGAACAAAACCCAGCTTTCAAGGGACGGGTTCTAACATGCACAGAATCTCTTGGCTTTAACACCACCTTGGCTAACCCACTCCAGAAGCATCACCGTGAAGGAACCCCTTCAGCTCCCAGAAGGCAAAGGATAAGGAGATCTTACCCTTTGAGTAGCAGCACCTCCTTCTGAGTAGGAATATTTGGGCAGGCTGGGTCATATCTGATGGCATAAGGTGCCTACACTGGCCCCAGGGCAGGACCAGGGGCTGTTGTGTGTGGAATAGGACATCCAGGTCACCTCATCTTCTTAGGAACTAAGGGGGAAATTGAATTAGCGTATGAAATGGGAGGAAAATGAGACACAATTGATTCAGAGCATCATTCAGCGCTGCTAAAGCACAGGTTGGTGTCTCCTTTAGCAAGGCACAGTTCTGCCTGGCTCCACCGTATCTCCAAAAGGCTTTGACACTTGCTCTGGCTAGAGCCCATGGTGAGCCAGTCCTGTGGATTTGAAGAAATGGGTTATTTAAATTCAGCTGTTTCTGACAAGGAGACTGTTCTTATCCATAGTTTTAGACTATTTGGAGGGATTTTAGCGTTAGTAAACAGTTCCTAGAAAGCAAATGAAACAGTCCAATTACTTTTGGCTTCTCCCAGGAGGTTTTTGAGTTAGTAAAGTTAATTAATAAAAGAAGGCAGCAAGCAAGCTAACGCAAGAGGAATATATTACCATCCTTAACTCTGTCATTACAGTTGCATTTGCTCATCCTGACTCTCCTGACATTGAGACTGGGCAGCAGAGGCTGAAGGAGGGAGATCCAAATAGCAGAAGGATAAGAAAACTTGAGGTGGGGAGGGGGTGAGCATAAGGCAAGAGGAGTTTAGTCATCCAAAATACTGAACACTCTCTCCTGTTCTTGGCTGGCATGGTGCTAGCTCATGGGGTTGTGCACATGTTGCATGAGAAAGACAGATACAGTAAGGCTGCTTCCCTGTACTCCCCCCCCACCCCGTGCCTTCATCCATCATCTCATAACCCACTGAGGGATGTGCCCTGGGGTGTCCCCAGGTGGCCACTGCCTTTGCCTTGTTCCACAGCCTCAGTGATACGAGCTCTGTGAGCTCCTTCAGCCACTCTGCCGCTGGAACATCTTTGAGCATTCCCCTCTCCATCACTGATTTTTCTCATCCCGTTCTTTAATTCGCTGCAGCTTGGCCTGCTCAGAGTTGTTCTTTAACTACCTCAGGAATTAACCTTTCTGTCACTATGTATTATTAAACCCTGTCACCCACTCTCAGAAGCGATTATGAACCCTCCTCCAAAGCCACCTGTGCTGTAGCAGACGCTAAAGCACTGACCATCGCCAGCCTGCTGCACGCTACATTAGTGTTCATTTACATTCTCAAAGCATAAGATTTGATGGCAAGTTTTTGGAGCAGAAACTCGCCATTCATCAGGGAGATACATGGACTCCGTAGTGGTAGTCAAGTCGTTACGAATCTCCACATAATATTACATTAATACAATGGTGATTTATCAGCCTGGCATCTCTTAATCTAACAGGACTAAGATGCAAAGGGGAGAAAATGGATGCTGAGGATTTTATTTTTTTTTCCCGAGGCGTCTGGTACTGGTGAATCATAAGATACAGCACCATAAAGGTTTCATGGGCTCTTTCACAGCCTGGCAGGGCTGTTCTGGCAGACACCTAGCACAGGGTGTTGCAAGCCCTGAACCCTGAGTCTCTGGTTTTATTGCATCCAAGTTGTACAGAACAGAAAGTGTTTCTGCTGGAGCTTGGCATGGGAGCACTGTGATCCCTGCGGTAGGATGCACTCTGCTAATCAACTGCAAAGGGCAAGGAGGATTTGGAGAGACCCTGGTGTTGTCTTAGAATAAATAACCCCCCCAGCTGGATCTATTTATCAGAGGATGTAGCTTAAACTGAACTGCAAGCGGGAAGGCTAGAGAACAAAATGATAAAATGGCAGGAACCCTCCCCAGAATCAGACAGTGTTCACACACAAGTCCTAAGGGAACTCAAGGACAAAACAGCTGTTTAAAACCTTCACAGGATTAGAGGTTTTTTGGTTGTTTCTTTTTTTCTGGTTTAGCTAACAAGACTGAAAGGCGTTTGTAGGGAAGTGACTAAAGATAATGTATTGGGAAAGAGTCAGTGCAGCTTTTCTCAGGGGAAGTCAGACCACTCCTGAGCACCACCAGAGGAGCCCGCAGGAGCTCTGGCTGATTCAGTCCACTCATAGTCTGGAGAGCACACAGTAAGGTCCCTCACAAGAGGCTTTTAGAGAAATTACATTGCCCTAGGAAGAAAGGTGAAGGTCCTCATGTGGACGAATATGTGGTTGAAAGAAAGGAAAGGGGTTAGGAGCAAATGAGCAGTGTCACAGCGGGGGGAAGGCAGCAGGGACCTGCCTGGGTTTCTGTGCTGGGGTCTGTGCTGCTCAGCTTTCTCATAAACAATCTGGAGAAGAGCGCAAGTGCTTAGGGAATGGTTTGCTGCTGAGGCACTGTTGCTCAGAGGACCAGGGAAGAAGGATTATAGAAGCACAATGTGATAAAATGGAAGGTGAAGTTTAATGTAAATAAATGTAAAGTCAAGTGTGTATGTGGGGGGGGGGGGAGATACTAATTATTCATCTTCAGCAATGGGCTCCAGTTGATTACTGTCATTCAGGAGTGAGGTAGTGAGATTATAACAGCTAGTTCTATGAACACATCAGCTCAGTACAGAAAAAAGCAAATACAATTATAGAATTGATTGGACAAGAGAGAACAGATACATAAAAATATATAGGTGATATCAGTAAGCCCGTGACAAACCTCTACCCAAATGCTGTGTGTGGTTCTGGCCCCTCCCATCAGAAACAGGAGAAGCAGGAGAGCTGGAAAAGGTGAAGAAAAGCACAACAGGGTGAACAAGGTCATGGAAGGATTTCTGTATGAGAAGCAATTGGATAGTTCAGGAGGTTTCAGAAAGCAAAGGTGACTATGAGAAATACAAATACTGGAAAAGGGTGTGAAGGTGACATGCTCAGAGACAGACAAGGGGAACACCAGAAATAGACAGCTGGGTAGGGAAGCTCTCTTAGAAAGCACCAAGGGAGCTTCTGGCCATGCCTCAGAGCACCTTGCTTGGAGACAGGTACAGGGCAGAGAGAGAAAGCAGGTCCCACAGTCCCTGCAGCACTCCTCATTCAGCCTGGTCGTATCAGATCTAGCAAAGTGCAGACAGCCTCATAATTTAGTGAGACCTCAAATGAGGAGGGGACAAAGCCTGAAACTGCAGGTGAAGAAGGGTGGGATAGGATAGGATAGGAAGAAGAGGTTGGACCTTGAAAGAAAGGCGATAGCTGGCTTACAAAGGAGATAAATGGGGTCAGGTGCTTCTCCTAGTAAGCTTTCTAAGAGAGGCAAGAAGAAAGAAATATATTTTTTTTAAAAAAGGCATCTGCTCTTTTTTCTCAAACCAGCCCCATGGGTGACTGCAGAAGGCAGAACCAGCAGCAGGACGTGGCTCTCCTCCCAGTCTGGGTGGTTGTTGTTGGAAGGCGGGATGTGAGGGCAGATGGACTTTATATGGCCTTGTACAGCCATTCTCTCTCTGTGCTCTTCCCTCTTTTCCGATCGTGGTGGCAGCGAGGCGCTCGGTGATCGATGGAGAAGTGAGCGCACAAGTGTCCAGCAAACACAAACCTGGCAGCCCTGACAGCACTTCATTAGGGAGGTCAGTTAGCATTAGCGTGTAAACTCACTTAGCTGTACAAAATGAAGCTCTTTTGCTTGTGTTAAAAAGGCAGGGCTGCACGGCTGGAGATCTGATCCCAGATCTGATCCCAGCAGATCTGATCTGCTCTCAGCAGATGTTCCAGCTGTGTCCCTAATGCAGCTGTAGCGTTACATGTGTGGAGTGGGCAGCACGCTTGGGCAAGCCGAGTGCTGTAAATCACACCATGGCCTTTAGAGCGAAGGTTTAGTTTAAACTGGGTTTAGTTGCTGATGCAAAGTATTGTGCAACTGTGCTGGAAGATATCCCAGCCTATAGGGTTGGGACAGTTGGGTAATGGGACAGAAGAAAACCATCTCCCCTTAGGATCTTGAACCATGCAAACCAAACAGTGGCCCTGAGCTGGTGTTGGATCGTTAGGAGCTCCTGCCACAACTGTGACATGGACTTGATCAAAACAAGATGTGGTCTCTTTTTTGATATTGATGGTTTTTCCGCAATGACAGACGTAACTTGCTGGACTCTAGCTCTTGGTGAAAAAGGACAGAGAGGCGGTAATAAAGATGGGCATTGTCTGCTATCCATGTTCAAAGCCTGCTGGAAGATGACAGGCTGTAAAGAAGGGACCACACACAATCCAGGGATGCTGGCAGCCTTCCAGGGAGAAGTGACGATTAAATAGTGAACCGAAGTAGTTCTATACAGTTGTTTTCTCTTGCAGCTGTAGTCAGGAGCCTGCATGGTCAGAGGGATGTCTCAGGAATAGGACAAACAGCAGCTGAGCTACCCATCCAAACAGAAAGGGAAATCGTTATTTTTGAACAGTCTCCGGTATTCCTGGCTGCCCTGAGCCAGTGACCTTTCCATCGTGTTCCTCTCTGTTGTGATGGTGGGTGAGCGGATGCCTCCGCATGCATGGCCTCACTGCTGCTCCGCGTTAACAACCTCTGCCATTTCCCGGGGTGATGTACCCCCTGCCCTTATGGCTGTAGGGTCCTCTCTGCCTCATTGACTGATACTTGGTCTTATCCTGCACCTGGGGATTGCTCTTAGAATCATAGAATGGTTTGGGTTGGAAGGGACCTTAAAGATCATCTAATTCCAATGTCCCTGCCACAGGCAGGAATACCTTCCACTAGACCAGGCTGCTCAGAGCCCTGTGGCTCGTCTGAGATCTTACCTTAGAGCAAGAGGTAGGATCTGAGGTCAGAAGAGACCTCTGAGAGACTCTGGTTCAACCTCTGGCCAAAGCAAGGCCACCATCAGGTTGCTTTGGACTTTGTGCTGCTGTTTGAGTATCTCCAAGGATGGAGATCCCACAGCCCCTCTGTGTGCCTGGCCCAGTGTTTGATGACCCTCATCACCGTTGATTTCCATTATAGCCCTTCCGTTCACCACGTGTGGAGCTGCCCCTCCTGCTCCTGTAGTGCACACTGCGGGGGGTCTCACGTACCCTCTGACTGCACATGCTTCTCCCTGGCCCTACAAGCCCACGCAGAGATGGTGCCATTTGGCTGTCAGGTCCCCGAGCTACAATGTTTGCAAGATGTTTGTGTCCAGGACTGCAGAACTGCCCCCCCTTGGTGCCCACAGTCTGGACTTGCTGGGAGCAAAATCTTCTCCTGGCATGAACAGAGATGTGATCTCAACTATTTAATTTGGAATGAAACATAAAGCTAATGTCTTGCTTTCTGTACAAATTAGCTTTCTTGCCCTGAAAGAAAGTCCTGGTCAAATTCCAGCAAAGGTAATTACACCAAGCTCACCTAAATTCCTCTAAAGCCTGAACTGAAGACATTATTAAGGAATAATTGTTTCTTAATTTGGTTCCCACTACACAGCTTTGTACAGTGTCAAAGAGCTGCACACCAAGGGTGACTGAATTTCAGCCATGGTCACAATGCAGCTGATGGCTCTGTAATATTTCCTGGCTGTTGCCATGATGTAGCTCTTATACAACAGATTTGGAGCTAAAATTTAATCCATTATGGCTGTAAACAACACACTCCAATGTGAAGCAGGTGTAACCTATGTTGTCCGCTGAAAATATGAAGTAATAACTCTGAGAAAATGGTGAAAATCTAACCGTCTGTCTAGCTATTTATCAGTGCATAATGTCCCCTGCACCCTGCTATTACTGGGGAGTGGGATTCATCTGGCTACATGTGTCCCTCTGCAGTCACTGGAGCTCTCATCAGTATAAGCAGCAGAGCCCAAGACACCATTAATCTTGTCCTAAAGTCTAAAATAGGTCAGCAAACAGCACCCAAAAGTGCCACTTTCTCTCCAGGTACTATAAAGGGAGCCCACGGAGATGTGATCACACAGAGGCATTAAAAATTAGGAGGAATAAATCCCCCAGTTAATATCTTACCATGTATCAGAGCATCCTCATTGATCCCTGCATAAGTTTACTCCGGAAAAGTAATGGAAGAAGACAGAGACACTGCTAACTCTGTCCCTACGCTGCTCATCTCTTGCATGTCATGTTCTGACATGTTTGTGCATGACTTGCACGTTCATTCAAGTCAGCTGTGGGCCAGCACGGTGACACCACCACTGGGCAAGGCTAGGGAAAATTATCCTTTTACCTTTTTGCAGTCTGAACACTGATCTGTGCCAATCCTGTGCCCTTGGACATAACAGTCCATACGTCTGTCTGAGGGCAACTGGGGATCCTCCTGACTGATCACCTTGTATTCACTGGGGGAATGATGAGTCCCAGCAAGTGGAAAAATGTGGTCCAGGTAACCCTGAGTGGGGAGAAACTCAAAGGCAAAGTTTGCAGCGTCTGAATCCAGTATGCAGAAGCAAGTTTGGTTTTGGGTTTGGTTTTTGTTTTGTTTTTTACCTGAGGGAAAGGTGGTGAGCAAAAAAGCTCCATCCCCACAGATACTCCCAGATCTGGAGAACCCTGCCCCATAGTAGGTGCCTGAAAATCTGGGGCAGTCACTTGCTACCCCGAGTGACTCCACTGCCTGTTTGTGATCAGAAAAGGCTGCAAAGCTCATTTTTCTCACCTAACCTCTTTCTGTGGTAACGTGTCAAGAGAGTCGTGCTCTTGCAGGAGCTTTTCTATCCTGTAACATATTGCACTCAGCATAAAAGCAATTTTACACAATGCACAAATTGCAGGGTATATTTCTTCTCACACCCTAATCTCTCTGAGAACAGAGTGGGCAGCAGCTCAGGTGGTCACAGTGGACAGGGAGGAGTTCAATTTATTGCCTGGAACATAACCCAGCATAAACAGAGCAGTGATGGAAATGTGGAATGTATTCCAGCAAGGCAGGGAGAAAGGCTGTTAGGAAAATGAGTTGGCCCTTTCTGATAAGCTGCTACATTCATTATATGTTGAGTGTAATTCACAGCCCCTCTGTGAACCTAAACACATTTGCTTTCCTTTCCATTTTGTTTTTTGGTTTTTGTTTTTTTTTTTTCTCCCCCTGTGCATCCAGGGTTTCTGGTCCATCTGTGAACCATTGCCACTGTCCCAAACTGGCCAACACCAGTGTGCAGAGGCTACTTGATTCCAGATTCCCAGGTAAGACAGTAAAAGAAAAATCCAGAGAAAGCAACCAAGTTCATTAGAAAGTTGGCAAGCAGGGGCAGAGTAGGGCAGTGCAGTTCAAAGACAAGGCTGCTATAGGTACGTACCGGGCTGTGGAGCAACGAATGCTCTGGAGAAGATGAAATGGGTGATCAGTCATCCCCTCTCCTAACACAAAGGAGTCAGAGCAAGAAGTAGCTGTGCTGAGAAATGAAAAAGCAGAAATACGTTCTGTTTAGTCACAAGACGCTGTAAGCCATGGGAGCTCGCTGTGGTGAGATGTGGGACCAAAGCACCCTCGGAATCACACTTTTCAGTGGGAATCAGGCAATAAGGACTCCATCTGAAAACACATCAGATGAGATTGTTGGCTTTCATATTTCAGCTTTCCTTCTGACAGTAGGAAGCTGCCTTTTCTCCTAGCCTGATGTTCTCTCATGTATGTGACATCTGTCAGGCGGGGGGGGTGGGCTGGGTGCTGGACCGAGCAGGACATTCACCTGATGGGGACTGGTTTTTAAGGGTTGCACCAGCTTTGACTCAGGGTCATCTTGCTGGGGGATCCACCACCAGTAAGATAAACTTCTTGACAAGGTGGCTGCCCAGACGGGTACCCAGCATACCTAGAAACCCTGTATTCAGTCTGTTTGTGCACGTTAGTACCCATGCGACTTAGGTGAGTGCCAGATCTGATCAAGCTGGGCTGCTGCAGCTGTGCCTCTCTCTTATTGCTTCTCTTTGCTGGAATAAACCTCTCAAGGCTGCTTCTTTCAAATTTTATGAGGCTGGAGGCGAATCCAGGGAACATCACGTGTTTTGGTGCTCCTGAAGGCAGGACCCTGAAGGAGCTGGGGTGGCAGGAAGGCTGCAGGTATGTGGCTGTGCTGGACCATCCCTGAAGACAGCCCTTTTGCACCCACTCTGCAGGTGGCCAGGTCACCTATGGACCACTCCAGCAATGCCCATGTTGTGGCTGGGAAGAAGTTAGCCCTGAAACCATGTCTTTTACCAGTACTCCAAAACCTGCCTGCCCCAACTGGGAGAGAGGGGAGCAGAAGCCACACAGGCGGGTCCTTCTTGGGGAACCACCATGCACCCTTCAAGCAACAGCCAGAGTTATGCTGGCTTCGTGTCCTTTATTTTAAAGACAGACCCCTGATGGTTTTGATTTGTTCCTTGAGGTGATTGTTTATTCCCTCTTATAAGAGATGACCTTTATTTCATGTTACACGAGTTATTTCATGTAAGCAGTCCCACCACTGATTAAACCTTGCTCTAGGTGTAGAATTCAGCCTGGAGGAGCCTTGTCTTTTAACAGAAACTAATCACAGTTAGAAGGAAAAGGAGTTTCTCCCTTTGTGCTGCCAAAGATGGTGTTCCTTGTGCACTTGCACGAAAATATCACAGAGATGGTGGTGTGTTCCAGGCTGCCTGTCAGATATTATCCCCAGCCTCTGCTTCTGCACTTGTCAATCAAGCGGGGGAAACGCATACAAGAAAAGTCTCCCAGACAGATCTGTGGGGACAAAACAGCAAATGTTCAGCCTACCCGGACACACTGACATTTTGTTGCGAGGATTTAGTGAGTCTAATGGGTAGGACAGGGCTTTGAGACATCATACAAGGTCATCTCACTGTGATGGGACCTGAATATTAGAGCCTGGCGTCCTGGAAATCTCCATCCCTGGCTGGCTGGGAGGGCTCTGGAGCTGGACTGCAGTTATCTTCCTTGGCAGCCGCCTTATTTCCCAAAACTTTGGGATCAAGTTCAGCATACTTCATCTCAAATACTAAGAAGCTTCATCCACACAGCATCTTGAGACCCAAGGGGCTGCTACCTTACTTGGAGGGCAGATTCCAGAAATTACTCCCATTTCCACTGAGATAAAATGACCTGCTTGAAATGTGTGTTTAGGTACGCTGTAGCTGAGGTAACACTATGCAATTAATCTTTCCTCAATGGATATTTTTAAATCTGTAAATATATGATAGTTAAGGACTGGCTGGCCCAGGCATGTCTCCATGGTCCACCAGCCGGTGGCTGGAGGGCAGGCAGGGTGGCCAAGAACGATGACTCAATCACGGCACCATTTCTGCATGCCACATGGATTGTGACCATTTGAGTGACAGCAGCAAGTCAAAATGTGCCCCTAAAAAGAAAGAAGCTTCCTGTTTTCCCAGCTGAAAAGCTCTCCCATAGATCGCTAAATGTAACAGTCATTTCCGTAAGCCTTGCTAGAGTTTATATGGAAGTAGGTTTTCAGTTGCTTGAGGTGGGTAATCAGATATAAGTCAGTATGCAAATGGAACAAATGCAAATGCTAAAATTATGGCATTAGAATTTTATAGAATATAATTATAATTTTTAACATAATTAATTTTTCATCATTATCATGGAACTTGTAAGAGAACTTTTTGTCTGAAGAGAAGACATTTGTGTGAGGAAAATGAAAATATAGAAAATGGCAAGGTTACTGCTGCAGAAACAAAGGTGTATCACAGCATTATCAGTAATCATTAAGACAGATTTTTGTGATAGTCAGAACAAATTAAACACTTCTTTCTCAGGCTTCACTTCCCAGTAAAATGGCAAATCTTGGTAGGGCAAAAGAAGTATGTGTACTGCCAACAATGGATTAGCTCTCCTTCATCTGAGGAAAATCATTTATAAAGGCTGACCATGGTTTTCTTTACTGTTGATACTTCGTGCTATGGAAATAAGAGACTCCATTGTTATGCATTACAAGGTTGTTTTCATCTGCTTGACTATTTTCAAGATAACAAAGGTAACACAATGCTTATTTCAGAATTATCAAAAAATCAAACAGTTTGAGCTTTTGATTATTTGTCATCATTTGTAGATGCTACGCTAATGTTAATTTTGGTAGCTACCATTGACTCCAAATTAATGGGAAACGAGAATGAATATGTGCCCTCCGCTAAGTACCAGCTTATATACAGCCCAAAATAACAGGGTATTCCACAGATATATCATAATTTTATTCGGAATCATCAATAAACAATTTCTATCACTCAGCTTATTAAAGGTGTTCCAGCACGGCAGAGATCTTTCATTTTGGCAACCTTGAGTGTGTAGAAATATTGAGGTATATCCCCAGAAGCCTTTTTTTTTTCCTCTATCCTGTGCAGCTAAAAGGATCATTAAATGATTTCCTGTTATTAGAGGTTACTTCTGCACATTGAGAGAGGGATTTCCACATTGATTTTTTTTTTATGTTATTAAACAGTAATAAAGCTGATGATGCAGAGACCCTCTTTTTGATAAAGTAATATATACATATTTGTTTATTTATTTCCCCAGACACCAAAAGATTTTATTTTTATGACACAGCTAATTAAAACAGTCTCATCTCATGTTCTGTTTATGAAGTATTGCAGACATTGAAGTGTGAGCTAAAATAAAAAGAAACTGGTGACGGATTATTTGGCCACAAATGTGGCTCCTATGAAAAGAAACAGACACTGGCAAAGCAGGGAAGAAGCAAAGAGGTTTCATTCCATTACATCTTGGGATGAGGAGGAGGGCTGGTTTGGTTTGGTTTTTTTTTTTATCAGGAGGCGGCTGGGAGGCTTTAAGTTGATTTTGCTGCTTGGATGAGGACTATTGTGTACAGAAAGACTCAGTAGAATATGCGCCTTTCAATGGTCCAGCAGCCCTGTCTGTGGAAATGTCTGAAATTCAGGTTTCAGATAGTTCTTTCAAATTCTGACACCACGAGGGAGATGTGTTGTCCACGTATCAGTGGGAAGAAAGTTTTCTTGAATTACTAAATATGAATAGGCTGCAGAAATCTATGAAATATTGATTCTGTTCAGGCTAGCCTGCAAATTAAAGTTAATCTTGTTCGTACATGTAAACGGTGTTTTACAAATTCATTAAAAATAACATAGGAGCTCCAGAATGCACTAAAGGTGATTAATGTGCACCATTTAAAATAATATACTACAACTTACAAAATCTGAATTATTTATGAGAGCGGCAGTAACATCTAGTGGAAAGAAAAATAAATGAATGACTAAGGTAAACAGTGTTTTTCTAAATATTGCTTCACATACAACATTATTTCCTCTTCTCCAGATGGTTGTTCCTCATCTTCACAGAACCACAGAACTGCTGAAGTTGAAGGCATCTCTGGGGGGATCACCTAGTGCAGCTCCCCTGCTCACGGAGGGTCACCTACAGCAGGTTGTCCAAGATGGTGTCCAGCAGGGTTTTAAATATTTCCAGGGATATTCAGCCTCAAAACAAAAAGCTTTTTTCTTAGGTGTAAGTGAAATTTCCTGTGTTTCAGGTTTTGGCCATTGCCTCTGGTCCTGCCACTGGGCACAACTGAGAAGATCCAGGCTCCAGCTCCTTCACACCCTCCTATCAGGTATTTATACATATAGATGAGGTCTCCCCACCCCAAGACTTCTTTTCTCCAGGCTGAACAGTCCCAGCTGTCGCAACCTCTCTTTGTATGAAAGATGCTGCCATCCCTTAATCATCCTCTTGGCCCTTTGCTGGACTCCTGCTCCCATGATGGTCAGCAGATGTGCAAGAGGAGCTGCAGCCACAGGAGGAGAGGCAGAGGAGGCTGTAACACTGGACACATCCAGAGCCAGGGCAGATTTACTACTCCTGGCAAGTGCTTTGAATCCAGTTTGGGGTCTTGAGACGTCAACTAAAACCTCATCAAGGTGCAACGAGAAGCGAGAGCTCCCCTCTGCTCTCCCCAGTGCACCCAATCCCAGTTAGTGGTGTTTGACCACGCTCAGCCACCTGAGCCACATGATAATTCTTTGTCCTGCCAGTGCTGCAGCAGCACAGGCTGGATTTATCACTTGTGCAGCCACCTCCGGCAGCTGTTAGAAGAAAATGGAAAAAGGAGCCCTCCGTCATCCCCTGGGAGCCCACTGAGACAGAAACTCCAGGCATCCGTTGTGAAGATGGACAGTTTTAATACCCTACAAGAGCCCACAGACACTCACCCTGACTGTAGCGTGTTCGACAGTGCTTACTTTGCTGGCACATGCCTGCTCTCACCTCTTGATATTTTTATTATTTTGCTGACAGTTTTTCTTTCCAGCTGTTTTATGAGCCGGGCTTTTCATTTTGGTTAAAGCCCAGGAAGCGTCAACGTCAAGCGGGGACAGGGTTAGAGGAGGTCAAAGGAGGAGGCAGGAATTGCAGTCTGCAGCTCGGATGCTTTACGTTCTCCTTAGACCAGCTCGTCCCGTCATTGCCACATGATGGATTTGCTCTTGGCTCCTCACTAGACACCTTGCACGGCAAAGGCATTGGGAGAGAGGTTACGTCCCAACTCGAAGGGGGTAGTTGTGGTGCAAACTGACCACCCCTCGTAACTCAACGGCGCGGAGCGATGCTGAGTGTGCGGTGGGAGCGGAGCGGAGAAGGTGGGAGCACACGTGAGGTTGTGCTGCGGGCTATGGTGGGGCAGCTCAGGCCAGTTCCTTGCTTTGGAGCGTGAAGATGGTGGGATGGCAGAGGATGAGAGCCCTCCTTCACTAGCTGGTGTAAGACAGAGCTGCCCTAGGCACCGACGCTCAGGACTAACGCCCCTTCTTAACTAGGAGTGGTGCATCACCAAAGTCCCTGTAGGAAAGTCATCCCAAGGTCAGCAGGACCTGCTGGACCGTGCCCGTGCGGGGGAGCCTCCTGGGCAGAGAGGAATGACACCCGCCATCCTCTCGGGTACCGGGGGTTCTGCAGGATTCATCTGTGGATTAAGCACTGGAGACAGGCTTTGGCCAAGATTCAGAGACCTCACCTGGCCTGGTCTTTGTCTCTCACCCATTTCTTCCTCCTCCGGATCAGCGTTACATGGCAGGGATGAAGGCAGCTGAGGCACTGTGTTTTGTCTTTCCCAAACCATACATCCAACAGGGAAGAACGCGGTGTGGAAGAGACTCAAGCCAGCTACCAAAGCACAGAAGGAGGCCAGAAGCTCCCGTGGAATTTGGTGGTCCAGATCACCTACTTGTTAGAGGACAGTGGCTAACCTCTGACACTGGGTCAAGGCTGGGTATCCTCTGGACGCTCTGGACTCGTTATGTCCTCTCAGAAGAAAAAAAGAAATGGGTAACAAGTGTGCTTTTTGCCATGGTTCTCCACTGTTGCTGTCCTCCAGTGCTACAGCAGCCAAATCCACAACCATGGCAATGACAGGTCTTAGGTAGAGTTTGAAGAGCAGATACTCCTCTCCTGGACAGTCCAACGTTTCTGTGAAACAAACACCTGGATATTTCCCCCACCGAAGGTACACAAGAGAGACAGCAGAACTAGGAATGCCTGGAACATGCAAAAAGGAGAGTTCTTTCCAGCGGAGCTGTTTATTTGGGAATGTGCCATTGATGAAGTTGTTTTTCTGTTCAGTTTCTTATTATGACACAGAATTACAGTCATTAGCACTTCACATTTAGTGACAATCTCCTTCCTTCCGAGACCGTTATGATATGAGATTATGAGACAGGAGTGATCTGAGTGGTCCTCAAGGGGACCTCATTATCTTGTCCAAAGAAACTTATGTTTGTGTTAAAACGTAGGCTAGAAAACCAACAGCAGCAGCCTTCAGGATCAAAACCAAGACCCAGCTTTGTATTGCCAGCCAAAACGACACAGCAGGCGCAGCCCTGGCATGGCATCAAGGCAATGAAGCGCTTCAGGGTCTCTCCCTGCAGCCCTGGTTGGGTTTCAGTAGGCGAGACGGGAAGAGTCAGGTGAGGCAACGGGGCAGCCAGTTACCCCAGCATTCATTTTCTCAAATTGCTGAGCACCTGCTATTGAATAAAAACAACAGTTTCCACTCCTAGACATGTGTTGGGAGTAAGGCTGGGTGAATAATTGATTTTTCAGTTCAACTACCAAGTTAAAAAGTGGAAAAAAAAAAATCAATTTGATCCAAACGAAAGCAGGTTTTTTTTCAATTTTCCTTGCCAAAAAGAAAAATGAAACAATTCCACTTCAGTGATTAAAAACAAAAAAGTTTAATTCCAGTTTGGGCCATTTTGAAGAAAATGGCACCTGCAGCCTGGAAACTGAAGTTACAGCATCTTTTTGCACTCAACAGCCCATTAGCTCCAGCATTAGCATAGCTTGGAGCTGTGTCTCAGCACTCAGCATCCACACAGGGGACAAAGTCTCCATATTTCATGGCGAATCTGTCCCACTTGTGTTTTACTCGCTGGAACAAAAAAGAAAACCAGGTGTCTCCTCTACTACCACGTCCCTCTGAGATGCAGGGTTACCCTAGTCCTCAAATTAACTTTTTTTGTCTTAATTGAAGGAAAGAAAGTGCTTTATCTTCCTGGAACTACTTGTTTGTTTTTTCACTCTTAACAGACTGGACATTTTACAGAAGTTTCTTTGAAATGCAGATCAGAGCAAAGCATTTTAGATTGGTTCGTTCCCACACTGAAGTTCACTGAAGACAGTCTGCCAGGTTGCTTTGCCTTTTCCATTTAGAAGCTTGGCCAGAGCCCAAAACTGTTACTATTAAGTTTTAATTCGACCTCAGCAGCAGCAGATACTACCGACGGTCCTGTCAAGAAAGGCAGAGCTGTTTCACTGGTCCACCTCATATCAGAAGACAGGACTCAAGTATATCTCTTGTTTCATCATCAGGCAGATGAACTGTATCTGGAAAGAAAGTCCTTCTTGAATATTTTTGAAAGGGATGTGGGGGACAGCAGGGAGAGCCATGTGAAAGCAAAAACATAACGTCAAGTGTTAACACTGACCAACCTTTTATTTTAAATCAGAAATACTCACCCAGGCTACAAGGAACATAGGTATTTATTTGCTTTTCTGCTTCAGGATATCCCAAGGCACATTTCCTCCTTTCCAGAGAAGGCTTTCACTACTTCTCAAGGGGCTTCTTGGAAAAAGGTAGCTGGGAGGGAGGGAATGGGGACTTTCCTCCTATTTTGTGGAAGCTGGCCCCCTAAAAATAACTTGGAATTTAGGTTGTGGGGTGAAACTGAGTTTGCTTGTGTAGTTGAATCTTTGGGGGACATCCTTCCTGCAGGAAGATGCTTTTGTGTTAGCAGTGGGCACTTTATGTTCTAATGTATCTCAAGACTTGGGGCCAGGGCACTCCCATCCCGCTGGGACTGAACTAAATGGAGACGCTCCAGCGTTTGGGCCACCAAATCTCGATAGCTGTTCTACAGAAGGACCGGTCTGACAGCTGGGAAGATGTTCTGCACTAAAGAACTGCCTCCAGTTAGCATCTGGGTCGCCCTTCAAGGGAAATGAAAGAGAACGTTGATGAAGGAAAACTTAGAGCAAATAGAGAACTTCAAGGTAGAAAAAAAAAAAAAAAGAGAGAAGAAAAAAAAACCCCAAAAAACCAACAACAACAAAAAAAAACCCCACCACCCAACACGTGTGGTGAAAAGCAGCTGAAAAGGATGAGAATGCTGCTAAGACTCTTGCTGTAAGTAGAGTTGCAGATTTGGATTTTGCACCTACGTTTCATGTCTCTATCCAAGTCTTCAGGCAAAAAGATTCTTGAAGCATCTGAGGCGGCAAATACACCTACACCGAGGTCTCGGGGACTGCAGTGCTGGCATCACGCGCATACTAACAGCAGGCAACGACAGCTGGTGAAAATACTAACACCCTCCCAAGTGGGAAAGGGGTGCTCCTCCTTCCCGTCAGAGGGACCGTGTTACAGATGCAGAAGCATCTTCTGGGTGGTACTTGACCCAACAACCTCCCTCCCCCGTGACTTGTGGTCACCTTGTCCATGACTCCCTCCTACCTCCATCCCGAGTAAACCAAGGGTGTGATGGCTCCATCCATAGCACAGCCGCCAAGCAACAGCAGCAAGACGAGCAGTCAAGAGATTCGCACCAAACTGGTGCGAGCATCAGTCAAAGCTCTTCTCGACAGAGCTGCTGGATGTGGTCCATCCAAGTATGTCCATACAAGTGAGCCAGTGACACCGTGGCAGGAGCTCTGCCTTCGTGTGCACCGGCACTTACGCAGCGGGGGGTTAATTTCTTTGCATGGCAGCATCTGTCTCAGGCTAATCCCGTTCCCCACCCAAGCAACACACAGTTGGTCCCACTGATATTTCTCTATGTAATGGTTGCCCAATTCTACTAATTAAGGCCCTTGGAAAATTGTACACACGCTAAGCGCAGGAAAAGGTGCTGGGCTCCAAGGGAACATGGCATGGATTCATCCAGGCAGCCTGCTTTATAGAAAAATGTGGGGGAAGAGCAGCGATACACACAGAACTTCTAAAAACACAAAGAGCACTTATGGAGGAACATACTGGGAGTGATGTTTTCCACAATTAATCCTAATTGGGATGGCTGGGAGGCAGCCATCTCTAGATTTCCCTTACTGTTAAAAGGGAGATGGTCTACTTGCATTTCAGACCTCTGTCCCACCACGCTTGACTGGGAGCACATTTTGCTGTATGAGTATGGGAGCTTTGAATCAAACCTTTTAGAAATACCGTATTATTATTCTCAGTGCAGCCCCGTTTCTGCCTCCGATTTTCTGGCCAGAAATACGTGAACATACATGTCTCAGTGCAGGCTCAGAAAGCCAGCTGTTGTGGGAAGTCTCACTTCCCAGATCAAAAAAATTAAATTCACAAATGGTACATCCAGTGCTTCTACAGGTGTGGGACACACAGGTACGTGCTCTGCAGTTGGTATGGATGCATGCAGTGGATGCAGATGGGATTCCTGCATCTGAACAGTCCAGTTAGTTCACAGAAAATACAACTGGGATGCTCTCGGCCTGGGGAAACTTCGTTGAGATTAATTACCGTGTGGAATTAGAGGGTTATCTCCCAGGTAAACCAGCCAGACAGCCTTAGCCTGGCAGAAGTATCAAGTTCAAGTAATTTGGAGAGCTTGCCTTTTGGGGATGAGAAACCAAGCTTTTAGTAGAGCAAAAATTACCTGGCTGGGTAAACCAGCTGGACCACAGGCATAGGAGGAGGTTTCCCCCAGCCCAGCCTGCAGGAGTGCAGAATAAAGCAGAAGAAATTAGGGAGAGCTGCTCCGTGGGGGAAGGGCTGAGGTGCACCACCTCTTCCCAAGCCGATGCTCCCTGCATCCCCAAGTGCTGGGAAGCAAACACGCAGCTGCATCCTGAAAAGCAAGGGAGGGGGCTGGAGCGGGGGCTGTGTTTCTGCTTTCTCACTTTGCATCTGGCAGAAGCCGTCGCTTTCCAAGCCTGCCAGTCTATCACCTTTCATCAGCGCAAAGTATGTTTCGATAAAGAAATGAGATATGCAAGCTGAGGATAATTGCAGGTTGTAGATGGCGATAATAGCTGTAATTTGGATTGTGGAAGCAATAAACCCAGGCTCAATCACTGGCTGCTTTATTTGGGAAAGAGCCCAAGCTGCAAACACTGAAAATGAAATTTATGAAAAATATATATTTCAAGAAAAGTAATTAGCATATGTCTGTTGCTGTGGTTGCAGGGGACTGAGTGCTTCCAACTTTCTGCAGGCGAAGCCAAGATGTTTGCTTTAAGATGGGCAGGCTGGGTGGGAGACACTCTTCACAGGCCACCATGAGCAGCCTGAGCTGGTGGGATGAATCACCTATCAGAGGCGTGACTCTTTCATTATCAATGATTAGTCCTGTAGATGGGACATCTAGGCAGCTAGAGGTAGGTGGGATAAATTTTACTGTCATTTGATTGACATTGGGTCAGCAAAGAGGCACAGTAAAAAAAAAAAACAAAAAACAAACAGCACACAAAACCAAAAACCTTCCCACCGAAGTTGCCATGTTCGTGCCAGTGGACTGTAAAACATTTCTAATTGTGCCTGCTGCTGACAGCTGCCTCATTTCACACTGCTCCAGTTTATGACATGTGCTCAGCAGGTCATACGATGAGAGGAAGATAAGGAAAATCCCATCGCAGGTTTCTGATGCTGTCTGCCTTTTTTCTTTTGCCAGTCTGAAGCTTTCTGTTAGCTTCTCTGCACCAGCATCCTGCTCACCTATGTCTAGGCTCGTTTTAAGCATCTCAAGTAAAACAAAAGCAGGAGGAAAAAAAACCCCAAACAAAAAAAGGATGCAATTAATAAGCAAAGTGTTACAAAAAATAACATTCAGGCTGAACAAGACCACATGTTATTGTTGACCAAATTGAATTAGTGTCCTGGGCATAAAGAAATGGGGGAAACTGACAATGCCCAAGTGTTCCGTCTAGACACTCTCAAAACAAAAATGTTATGCTAAGGAATTTAAGCAGAGTTTGTTTGTTTTTTTTTAATTAAATTGTATCTTTTCAATGTAAAAACAAACAGCAGCAAAAGAGCAGGACTTAAACAAAGCAGGCAGATCACCCAAAAAGTAAAGCACAATATTTATCTGCCTCTCAGTGGCAACATTCCAGACTGACCTAAAAGGAATTGAGGGATGCTTTTTTTTCAAATTGCATGCTTTCAGCAAGAACAACAGAAGTTCCTTTATATGGTGCTGTCCTCCACTATCTGCACTGTTCTATACATTTTAAAAGATCAATCCCTGTAGTGCTCTGAGGAAGCTCCATTGATAGCTCTGGAGGAAAAGTTGTGCTGACTTTTATCTACAGCCTGAAATTTAAAATCCTACAGCCACGAGAGCGACCTGAGTCCCTTCTAGTAGCAAACGGAGTTTTTTTCCTGCCCGCTCCCATGTTTGAGCTCTCAGACAGGGGATGCTTTTCCCAGCTGTTGACAAAGCAATTCTCACCTGCAGAATAAACTGCGTGGGATGCTGTGTCACCAATTCGTCATCTGCCAGCTCTTATCTGTGGACTCAGGAGGCAACAGGGAGCCACTGCTTCGCTCCACTCTGCAAAGCCCAACAAGAAATAAGTATCATGTGGCCAGCAGGTCGAGGGAGGGGATTCTCACCCTCTGCTCTGTTCTGGTGACACCCCCAGCTCTGGGGCCCCAGCATAAGAGGGGCATGGAGCTGTTGGAGCAAGTCCAGAGGAGGGATGCAAAAATGATCAGAGGGATGGAACATCCCTCCTGTGAGGAAAGGCTGAGAGACCCTGGAGAAGAGAAGGCTCCAGGGAGACCTTATAAGAGGGCTCGTAACAAAGACAGGCACAGACTTTTTAGTAGGGCTTGTAGCAGCAGGACAAGGGGTATCAGTTTTAAACTAAAAGAGGGTAGAGTTAGACTAGATATAAAGAGCAATTTTTTTATGATGAGGGTGGTAAAACACTGGCACCCAAAGAGGTGGTAGATGCCCCA
>JAVJGJ010000001.1:92863599-92885134 GCA_035590215.1 Microhierax caerulescens | reverse complement strand
AAATGTTCCTTCCAACACACCTTGTTCTGTGATTCTATGATGCTCCCCCTCAAGATCAGGCCCTGCAATATATTTGCAAGGTCCACAGCCACACAGCACAGCAGGAGGGAGGATGCTGTGTCTGAGTCCCATGCAGGTACCACCGTTTTCTGTAAATACCAGGACCCAGTGCTAATGCAGAGGGTTGTTGTCATTCACACACTGTGCTGGATGTCTACAGGCACACCCAGAACATCAAACACACAAAGCAAGCATGAGGAAATAGCACACAGCCAAACACAAAAAGCAGCAAAATAAGCGTACACCTTCCTTAAAAGCTACATTCGTCCTTTGTCTTCCCTTGAAAAAGAGAGTTGGAGGAGCAGGATGATGAAAGAGAGGACAGGAGTTAATCAACAAAGAAGTTCTGGCAAGAAATCAAGTCGCTTTTGGAGCTTCTTGCATTGAACTAGACACCATCAAAGATAAGGTATAGCTGTAAATGTTTTTCACAATGGACTGGCCCAAACACTGAAATTATTCTGCAGGGAGCAGCTCTTCACAGGCTAATTGGGCTTGTTCACTCTTGAACACCAAGGATACACCAGGGGCTAGTTTAATTTATTGGGTTTAGAAGAAGTATTTACAAATCTAAAACTGTAAATCTGAGGCTTTGTAGCCTCAGCTAAAGAGCAGAAATGGAGCTAAGAGTGATGTCAGCCAGGACTTTGCCTTCATCCTTGAGCTTAACTGATTGATTGTGTTACATGCAGATCATTAAAAAACATATATTAAAACTCCCCACCTCCAGGGAGACCAGCCCTGAACGCTTTAATGCTAGCAAAAAAAAAAAAATCCCCCAAACCAAACACCAGAATTCAACAACAAAAATAAGGAAGAAACCTGCAGCAGCATAGCACCAAGCAGGTAGAAATAATTCCAGTCAGAAGCCAAAAATCCCAGTCTGCCTCTCGTCTTTTCTTGCTGGGCAGGTGCCCTTTGCATGTTTGAACTCAGTGTCATCACATCTGGACTATGGTGGACCAAGATGGTGACAAGGTTCAGCCATGAGCAAGGTGCACGTTCAGGAAGGCTCAACAGCCTTTACAGGTCACAGCAAACACCCTGCCTGCAGGGGCCTCCCCCACAGCAGGGACTAACTAGACAAAGCAAATACTCATTAATCAGCAAACTCTCTCAAATCTCAGCAGGAGTAAGCTAAGTCATGGATGTCAGTGAAATTTGCCATAGGGCTTCAGCTGAAAAAAAAATAAAAAAAATCAGGGAACTTTCTGGAATCTGAAAAAAAGTCATCAAAATACTTCAGGTTGGAAAGAACCTCAGGAGGTTTCTAATTCAACCACTTGCTCAAAGTATGGCCAACTATGGAATGAGATAACTTAGAGCTTTGTCCAGGTTTGTCTTTAAAAACCTGTGAGTGTGGAGATGCCACGTCCTCCATAGGCAACCTCTTCCAATCCTTGGCTATCCCAACGGTGAAAGACATAGATTTGGGCTTTTCATTTTTGAGTGGTTCTTTTCAAAAGAGCAGGAGAGAGAGAGAAAGATAAAGCAGACAGGCAGAGGAAAAATAAAACAACCTTAGATCAAGTAGTGGGTCAAGTAGGAGGAACGGAGCTCGTATCACCTGGTTTCTTACATCTCCGTTCTGAGCTGGTCATTCAACCACGGCACCACCTGAGGAGTGACACGCTGAGGGGGTTATCCATTCCATCCCAAAGGAAGCATCTAACATGGCTTAGACCAATGCCCTTCAGGACTTCTCTCTCTCTCTGGTGACTGTGAGGAGACCATGGGCTCCTCCTGCAGAAAAATACATTTGCACTGGGTGTATAAAGCGGGGACCAAGGACTACTGCCCTGCCAGCCTCTTTCTTGCCATCCCCCAAACACTTCTGTTTCTGTCCCCACCACCTCCACCAAAAGCTGAAAACCTGCTGTCTGAAAGAAAAGCGGACCTACAATATCAGCTCAAATTCCAAACAAAATTTTTGGCGTCTTCCTTATAGTTGCAAAAGCCAAGGCATTATAACTGTGGAAGATGTGCTTGTAGATCAGCTTGGGTGAATGGATTTGCCCCCCCAGTTAGGAGCATAAAAAGGGACTCTGGCCCCTCAGAGAGGGGTTGATCCATGCTCTTGGTGCTTGCTTTTCATCACCCTCCAGTTTCTTCCTTCAGAGGCAGACCCAGGTCTGCCTAGTTGGCTTGCATGAGTCCCTGAGGCTCCCTGTGAGCGCTCAGTGAGCCTGGAAAGCCAACACATTTGCTTGCACATGCAAGGTACCATCGGCATCCAAATCACAGATGCACAAGGTGCCACACAAGATGCCCTTGTATATCAACCCAAGCATGCACATGGAGGTGATCCACAGTGAGCTTGGTATGGACAATAAACTATGATTTGTCATCTAATTACTGTGGACCCGCAGCGGCTTGTATACTTTAAAAGGCTCATTAATTTTAACTAGTCTCTTATTTAGCTGTTACTTTTATGTAGCCTCGCGCATCGCTCAGTCAGCCCTCCGCATACCCCATTAGCATCACGTCATCTGAAGTTGTGCATCCAGCTCGCAGGTGCCAAGCGGCACCCTTCCCAGCTCACATGGACCAGTGGCCAAGGCAGCAACTGGAGATGAAAACTGAACATTAGGTGTGAGCCAGTTGCAAATGTCACTCCACTGTTTTGGCTCCTGCAAGGAGGGATCAGTCCAAGTTGCTTTGGGAGCGGTAAACCTCGTTTGCAAACTCCTCTGATGACACCCTTTCTGCATTGTGCACGGAAACGATCAAAACAGTAAGAACCTGAAACATAAGAATGGTTTGATGTGGTCCCCTGTATTTTCCAACTCATCTGTAGGAGGGATTGTTTGGGCACAGAGCAGTAGAGAAATTAGCATTGTTAATTTGATGCAAGCCAGGGTAGCTATACACGTTCAAGAAATGCAACACAATTAATTAGCCTCAAAAAAAAAAGCATTTGAAGTGTTTATTGCAGGATCAAGCTCCTGGTTTTATAAGCAGATGGGGAAATAAAGTGCTAGGAATGACATGGAAAAAACAGCTGCACTGGGACCAGAAGCCTAATTCATAATTCAACAGACTAATCAGTGAACATCTTCTGCAGTTCCTCAGCTGTAATGGAAGAACGTGAGGAGGCAAACGATTAGGCTGCTTTATTTCTTAAAGAAGCTGCTACCAATTAGCTTGCTTTCTCTGTTGCCCATGTACAAATCTAATGATGTGGCCCGTGTTATTAAAGAGACAGAGAAAAGTAGGTCAGCCTAAAATAATTGTCTTAATGATAAACACTCTGAGGCACAATTTCAATACAGTTTGCTGAGAATTAATTAAAAGAGCAAAGACCTGTTCACACTCGCTTTTCTGATCTTCCCCGTTCTCCTGCATGAAGAGAAAGGGCTGATGTCTCGTTGCTGCTGCCGTTTGCTGTCTAATTGCCTTTCAGGAGTGACTGCGGAGCCAGCCGTGGCGGTGGCTCATCTCCGTGCAGCTCCAGCTGGCACAACAGCCTTGCGTTCGGAGCGTGGCTTTCTCCTGCCTTAGCTTGGCAGTCGGGACACCCAGTACTCATCCTAGGCACCCGGGAAGATTCACCTTTTTGCTAAAGGGGCCAGCTCCGAGGCACCTGCCTCTCCGCGAGGCAGCAGGGGAGCCAGCTGTGACCAGCCCAGATCATAACACCAACGAGGTGGTTACTCCTACATCAACAGATGCTATAGGGAGCTGACTGCTTTCAAGGAAAAGTGAATCCAAGAGTGGGTTTGTCCCCAAATCCAAGAGGAAAGCTTGTTCTGGGGAAGATGCTGCAGGAGGCTCAGTGTCCTGCACTGTCTGACCTCCTGGGAATAAGGACTTTTCCTTGGCATAGTCTTTACTCTTCATCCACAGCTTGGCTTGGAGTACACCTGACATAGCCTGTGCCCTAGGCAGAAACATTATGATTTTCTTTCAATTAAAAGCCATTTTTCTGAGCTAGAATCTATAGGGATGACATGGGCATCTACATTTCAACTTCTTTCCTGAAATCTTTCTGTTGTAATTTGGGTCCAGATCAGTTTGCCTCACACAGGGCACCAATTGTCACAGCACAAACAAAACAGCAGGCAGCAAAAAAAAGGCTTTACCTTTGGTCAGAGTCTACTGTCCATGCTGGCTTTCCATCCTCCAGAGGTCAGACCACGCTGCCCCTTACCTCTGCTAAATCCATGTTCTTCCTTCTCCAAGTTCTTCCTCCACCCAGCCAGCTCTCCCACCCTCTTCAGGGCTATTTAACCACTTTGCAGGAACGAGCTACAGCTGTGCATCATCCATGTCAATCAACCCACTGCCTTGGAGGCAAACCCACAGCTGCATAATGTCATTGTTAATTCAACCCACTGCCTTCATGCCTCTGTATCTTTCTTTCTGGCCCAGCCTGGAGATCATTCCACTGTTAGCCTCGTTGCCTGCTGGCTCGATTTCCCTGCATTGGCATCAGGGCATTGAGTATCAACTGTTTTTCTGTGTCACAGGAGAATGCCAGCCTGGCCCTGGTTGCCTCCAAGCATCTCTGTGCAGGTCTGTGCGGCTGGACGAGTCCAAGGTCCGAGATAAGCTCGCTGATCTTGGAGTCCCTGGGCTGGCAGTGACCTCAGTTGTGATGTGTTTTTCCTTTTTGTGAATGCCCCAACTAAAATCTTTAAGTGCAATTGGTAGAGTCAATGCACTGTCTACGTCTGCTGTTCTTCCCAAGGTTGTGAGAGACCAGGTACCATAAAAATGCTGTTGGGGGGCATCAGTCCAGCAGTTCTGGAAGGAATGTGCTTCCCTTGGTGTAATGTCAAATACTCTTGAGCAGAGAGCAGCTTGTGTCTTCTGTTTGCCTGTTGAAACCTTTTGCAAAAGCACATCAAACTGTGATGATTTCTTTAACTGAGGTTTTAATCAACTTTGCAAAGTGGTACATTTTCCAACAAAATATTTTCCTTATTCCTTTCAGAACAATAACTTGTCAGCCTTTGCATTTTCAAATAACAAATGCACAAAAATTCAGCGAGGCATCTTGTCAGTTCTCCCTTTTTACACCAAACCCCAAACCATTTTCAAGTTCTTCCAGAATGGTTTTGAAAAGTTTTTTAAAATTTAATTTGATGTAAAAGTCCAATCTTCTTCCCAAATCTGACTGGGATAAAAAGTGATGTTCAGAGCCCCTTGATATCATCAGCTGCACCCAGCTGTTCTGACATTTCTCTAGAGACAAGCCAGAGCTGCTGCCTGAAGAACAAACGGCCGAGTCCTCCCTGCTGGGCACTTTGAGAGCATCAAACCTGGTGCTTAGTTCTGCCTCAGAGCATCCCCTGCCACCCTGTCCCACCAGCCCTGCTCTCGTGACCGACCTGAGCTACCCTGTCCCTCATGAAGCTGCAGTTTGTCATCTCCTGCACCTCCAGAGCAGTTTGAGGCCCCTGACGTGTGGCTCAGATGGGAGCTGCAAGCTCCCTCGGCTCAGACTGGCGTACGGAACATATGCTGCCTTCTTCTGCGGAGGCAAAGCCTTTCTAAAAAGCCCTCATGGAGCACAAGGCTCTGATTAAAAGGAAGGCAAGACATTTTCCATGTCTCCATTCAAGAACTGTATTACTGAGCTTTTCAATAATTACTGAGTTAATCTGACATTCATGATCCTTGATTTCAGTCATTCATTCAGTGCCATAAAGAATCTGATTAATAAGATGTTACTTAGTGGAACACAGTTTCTCTTCTTCCCCAAGGACATTATAATTTTAGAAATAATTTAAATATTACAAAGGATAGCAGGTAATTGGCAGGAGTACTCAGCATGCTGCTTTCTAATTCATGGGCTTCCTCGGCACTAGGAGAGGTCTTTCCCAACAGATCACTCGATACGGCATTAGGGAGGGCAGAGCCAGGAAGGGGGTGGAATTCCCCCAGGATTTCCAGTTGCTCACCTTTGAGCAAAGAGCTCACGCAGGATCATACCCTTTAACCACCTATTCCTCCTGGGCTCCGCTAGCCCCATGGATGCTGTTGTGGGATGGGGCATCTCCACTCCAGTCCAAACTTGGCATTTGCCAAGGTGTTACGTACAATTTGAAGTGCCAAGCAAATACGAGAAATATAACAATATTAATTGCATCTTTCTGTTTTTTTGGTTTTTTGGGGGGTTTGGTTTTTTTTTCACCCAACCCTAATAAAGAGCAGATGATACAAGGTGGACAAAAATGCTGACAAGACCAACTTACCACTTCTGTTATAACAGTGCTGGGGGCTGCCTGGCTTGGTGAAGTTCAGCCCAGTGTTTCAGTGCCGACAGCCTGGCGGTGTATTCCTCCTAAGCCTCGAGCCCCTGCTGGTTTTTACAAAGAGAATATTAATGTTCCTCCTGCCACGCCAGATCCAGGGCTGTAGACCTTATTCAGTTCATTAGAATTCTTCCAATAGATCTAAAATTAATTTGATACCTGCATGTCAGCTTTTTCTTGTGGATGTTATCGGGTTAATTTATATCTGGTTGCCTTTGACAGAGCCCTGCGTGCAATACGTCTGACTATCAGCATTACAGGAAAAACGTCATCCCATAAAAAATGCATGTTAAGTGTAGCACATATTACCCTACTTCTAAGAGCAGTTTAGGCGACTCACACAGCTTGTGCAGAGCTCTTTGCCCAGCCTTACTCCTGTCTCTGCACAAAGCCCCAATTTTGCATCTTCTTCTAGTGTGAATCTCATTTCTGTCAGAAATGGACCGCCTGGTGCCCACCGTCCCTCTGGTAGCTCTGTACAGCCCACCCTTCCCCTGCGTGAGCCCGTGCGAATACGTGGGGATCCGTGGCACCAACAGGATTGGTAACAAAAGTCTCTTGGAAAGGCAGTTTCACCTCAAACAGCCACGGGAAGATCTGCTGAGGGCCCCGCGGAACGGGATCAGCAGCATCATTCCAAATTCAGGCCCCAGCCCTGCTGTAGCCTGCACGTGCTGGTGCTTGGCTGGGAGCTAAAGCAGAGGCTCTGGCTGTTTGAATTCATCCCAAAGTCCATGGTGTCTTTCAGGAAAGGGATGGATTTGACCTCCACAGCCCTCCCCACACACCCACTCAGCAATCCCCTTCTGTCTGCCTGAACTCCTCCAGAACAGGCTTTCTCTGCCTGCAATGTCTCATCCTAAGCCCCATGTGGCTGAAATAATGCCTTCTCCTATCAAAAGAAGGAGGGGGACTTTAATTAAAGAAATTAAATCAAACCTTCAGAGATTTTGGGGGTTTAGAACCTGAGAACTTTCTTAAATAAAATACTTTTATTACTTGAAGCAAACAACAAAAAAAAGAAGTGAAGAAAAAACAAGTGAAATTAAGCTAATGAAAATCTAAATAATTTAACCAAGAAAGGAATTCTCAATAAATGCTGGGGTTTATTTTTTTTCTTCTCAAATGTCAGACCTTTTTTCTCCTAAGCTCTCACCCACAGCTTTTGTTCCCTTTACCACCCACTCCCCAAAGCTTGCTGCAGCCTTGCTGTGTTGTCTGGAGCAATTCCTGTGCATTCCTTGGTTTAGTCCTCAGCTGTTAAATATTTTTGGATGTCATTGATGTCACCTGTCCTCTCAGTCCTCCTCCTTAAAAACAATCTCCAGAACCAGACATGTAGGGTGGGCTGTCCCAGGCTTGTAGGTCAACACTGACCTTTGTTTCTTTGGGTTCTATAATTTTTTTTTTTGATTTTTTTTTTTTTCCTGTTTTCAGTGCAGCAATGAGCCTGTGCTTTCCACAGGAGGATCCTCAGTGGCATATAGAAGAGATGAAATGGGAGAAGTGGAATAAAGTGGAATCAGTGAAGTGGAAGAAGCATTGTTGTCACATCTTTCCTTTACTAGAGGAATTGGAGTGGTCAGGAAAAATAATTAGCCCCCAGACCAGAGATATCACAGAACATCACAGCTTCAGAGGAGGCTGAGTTGCTTGGTTTCCCTCTGAATGAGCAGATGGACTCACTACTTCCATAGGTTGTTTGGAACTTACACAGTTTGGAAGTTACCGGTTCTTGCCCTTTCATCGCAGTAAGAAATACTTCCTTTCCAAAGAAGCCACAACACGGTCATTTCACAGTTTCAGGTAGGTTTTTCCAGTTTCCAGTGGTTTTTTTTTTCCAGTTTCCAGGTTTTTTCCCGTTATCCCACAACAGGTGTGGGATAGTGTCCGCAACAGCCTTAATGCACAGCCCAATGGTGGGGATGCCGGGTGGGCCAGGTCGGGGTGCACTGCTGTTACCCCTGGCTGCCATGGACATAATTAGGGAGTGCTGGGCTATGACTGAGCTCAGGGGACGTTTGTCTGCTTGTGCTCCAAAGAGTTTCCATTATCATTATTTCTGTTACAGTCCAGCTGATGTTATGGCATTCGGACTTGCCATCAACCACTATAGATCTTGTTTGGTGGCAAGGACCTCTCTGACACTTGCAGATATATTTGCCTGCCGCATTAAGACATTTTTTCCATTTCCACACTATCCCACACCTGTTGTGGGGATGTTGGCTTTGCAGATCAAAGCAGGCATAACATCAGGATCCATGTCCTTCTGCTGCTCTTGTCATTTCTGAACATCAAACTGGGAAAGCCTCACTGAAAAACTTGGTGATGAAGCAGCAGGAAATCACAGCGGGGGTTTTCAAAGGAGTATACGGTCTCTCTAGGAAGCACTTTCCACTCGCTGCAGAAGGAATTACACACCAGGATTCTTATCTAAACCAGCTGAAAGGCGTATGAAATTCGCATGTGCGTGAAACAGCTCCATTCCCCAAAGAAACTATGGCCCAGCTCAACTTTTTTTTTTTTTTTTTCCCCTAAAATAGGAGGTGTTTTGCAGAATTTGCAGATGCTCAGAGTCTGGCAGGGGCTGTAAGAGGGATGCTCCTACCCTGGCCTAATGGTGGTACAAGTATGTAAAGACTTGAACCAAAAAGGGAGGAAAGAGATTAAAGTACTGACAAGGCGCCTGGTATGTATAGCGATTCATTGTAGTGACAGGTAGGGAAAGCTCTTGTCACTGTGTGACGTAAGCAACGTGTTAATTAATGTAACAGGTAGTGACAGCCTTGGCATACTGGAGGTGGTACCTGTTTCACTCCTCACTGAGAAACATCCAACATGAGATGCTGTTGCTTTAATAATTAATTAATAGCAGCAGCAGCGTGCCAGGATAAGGGAACAGACCCATCCCCTGCCGGGCTGTTAGCCCTCTTTATCTTTTGGAACTAAATAAAAGCACAGTTTCAAGAGACTAAAAAGAAGAAGGCGCATTTCACGGAATTACAGAATATTCGAGGATGGAAGAGACCTCCGGAGATCATCAGTCCTCCTGCTCACACAGGGTCAGTAGAGCAGGTAGTCCAGTGCTGTGTCCAGGGTTTTTTTGGAGATAAATACCCAGATTGTGGATATCAATATTTCCTTTTAGTCAGTCCATTATGTTTCTCCCAGTTGCTTCAAGTCAGCTTGTCGTGCTGGAAGCAGCAGAGCAGATCCAAAATGATCAAAACCAATTCCTGGGAATGATCTCACAGGAAACTGCAACAAACTTTAAGTAATTACGTTGCTACCACTTATTGTGTACGTATTAGTTTAAAACTAATTATTAAGCCCCACAGAAGGTACTTGAAATAATTATCCTCATTTGGAGAGACATGCTTGAAATAACGACTCTGATTTGCAGAACAGCATTAGCTACCACGCAAACGCTAACCGGCCCTGAGAGCAAAGGCATAACCATTCCGTATTATTCGAGCAGGATTGTGGAGCCTGAACCCCAAAATCACCACAAACTGCCCCAGCGAGGGGCAAAGCCCCCCAGACCCTCAGGGCACCGGTCTGAGCCCAGTCCAGTGCCAGCATGCCCAGCGAGAGCAGGCTGAGGCATGTGGTGAGGGACCCTTCCCTGCGCCCCCAGCAATCCCTCCCTTGGGATTTTCCGTGCATATGTAGAACAATTATGCAACACACACGTGGAAAAGCAAAAACACTTCTGGCCTGAATTTAAATTCCTGGAATAATCCTTTTTTTTTTTTTTTTTTTTTTTTTTTCCTAGAAACAGTGATGCATTGAGAACAGAGACTCCGGCAAACCCTTTCCCTCTGCTGCTTATTTTTCTACTTTTCACACATGCAAATGAACCCCCCCTACTCAGCCTTCTCTGCGGTACTGGGTGCAGGCAGGATGGGAAAGAGGTCACACTGGCTGCACCAAATTGGTTTATGTATCTTGCTAAATCAGATTACGGGCGCCAGACAGGAGATTTAAAATAAATTGAATATCAAAAATTTAAATACATTTTATGAATCTTCCAGCTTCTACGAGAGCGCAGCATTGGAAATAATGAAGGGATGTAAAATATGCATCCTGGGATGTTTCTGCTGGCTATAACCTTTAGCAGCGTTCCTCCGTCGTGTTGAGAAGCTGAACTCAGGCATATTCGCTGAGCGGATTCGTGCGATTCAAGTAGCCCCCTGAGCATCGCCGGCTTGTGCTGCTGGTTCCTGTGCAGCCAAGTGTCCCATTTCTTCATGCCCAGGGAACTGCCCGACGAGACTCATCAAACGTTGTGTGCCTTAAAGCTTTCCCAGAGAGACAAAACCCCAAAAACAACGATTAGACCCAAGCAAGTCCCAAGAGCTACCTGCCAGTCTCCACATTTACAACATAAAAGCTCTGAGGTCTGCTGCTGAGGGTTTACACTTCATCTTTTTATGCTTAATAAGACTGGGGGAGGTGTTCTGATAAATATATCAAAAAATACACCTGGGAGCCAACATAGGGGAGGACTTCGCTGTTTATTGCCATTTGAATCACAAAAAGGCAGATGATACACAAAAAGGATTGTTCCTTCTGCTTCAAGAAATGTCTCGACACGTGCATGGCGAGATGCCAACAGCTCCAGTGAAGAAATGGGGAAAATTACGCAAGGAAAAGAGTTTCTTAGCAATGGCAGAGGGTGACAGGAGGACCCTGTGGCTGTGTGAGGTGTTAAAGGGGAGATGCCTGGGGTGAGACCCAGGCTGAGATCCTGTTGTGGCAGCCGTCCGTTGCCACCACGAGGAGTCCAGTGCAGGGGCAGGAGACCTATAGAGGAACGAAGACAGTGGGTTGATTGACATTGATAACATGCAGCTGTGGCCTTGCTTTGACGATGTGCAGCTGTAGCTCGTCCCTGCAAAGTGGTTAAGTAGCTCTGAGGAGTGTGGGGAAAAGACCTGGATGAAGGAGAAGCCCAGAAAAGGAAGAACCCGGACCTTGCAGAGATGAGGAGGAAGCAAGACCACAACTGCATATTATCAGTGTCAATCAACCCACTGTCTTCATTCCTCTGCAGCAACCCAGAGCCACAGCCAGCAGCAGGGTCTGTCCGTCCATCCATCCATCCATCCATCCATCCATCCTGCCAGGTGCTTATGGAGCAGCAGTTCCTATTCCTTGGCTGTAAGGAAAGGCAGGGTGAATGTGTCACCCACAAGTGTCTATACCGAAGGAAGAGATGTTTGGTGGGCTGACTCCCACAACATGCTTCAAGCTTTGCCACAACGTTTGACAGCATCGTCCAACATTTTGATCTGAAGTTAATTGCCAAGCAAAATTAATGACGAACCTACAGCTTTAAGGAGGCTTTTTCCGAAGTAATTCTCATGGAGAGCCACCCTGTACTGGAGACGTTTCAAACAGGTTCCACCACAAGTTATTCTTAGCCTGAGATAACACTGAACATAGTGTTAAGAGCAAGATTAGGAGAGAAACTTCTGGAAGTGTCCAGCATGTCCCATGGCACATTTGTCTGCCCAACATAACAGCACAGACCGACAGGGACACCAGCAGCAGCCACAGCTGGCTGCAGGTTGAAGATCACAGTCTTTTCTTCTCTCTTATTGCTATTGCCAAAGGAAAGGGGTCGATGTCTTGGCCGACAGCTGCCTTCCCACAACCAGGTGTGAAACTCAAGACCCCTTCCCCCCTCCTGCTCTGCTCAAGGGGAAGATACTCCCTGGCTGGAAGAGGACCTGGGTTGGCTTCAAGGAGTGGTACTCAAAGCCACACCAAGCGGGATCTGTGCCTAGAGCAATGTCTCCTCAGCGCTGGGGTGATGGCGCTGCCCGCGTTCGGTGCGGGAGGTGGCTGGAGAAGTGAGGCAGCGCGTCTCTGCTTGGGTACTGTGATGCTGTGCAGCGCGGTAAGGGTGACTGTCTTCATAATTAGCTATTAAGCCCAACGCCTAATATTCACACAAGCCCATGAAAAGGCTATTTCTAATGGTATTGACGTTATTCTATCCCCATTTCAACTTCCATGTTTTCTATTAAGATTATTTATATGTCCCTTAAAGGAAGACCCCGCAGCCTCTATTTGCCATTCCAAGACAGTTGCATTAACTTTATCTAATGGGACGTTTCAGCTATTAAACATGGAGCAATTCCAGTTTAAGTATACTTCAGAAAGTTAGACGTTAATTACAGCAACAAGCTTAAGAGAATTAAAGACAACTAATTAATGGCTGCTTCATTGTTTGTCAGAAGTGATTTCTTCTGATAGGAAATGGAGCTTAAGACCAGCTTTACAAATGTGAAGTAACCGTGGATCTGAAAATATATCTCCTTCCAGAAAATTTGGCAATAATTTCTGCTGGGAATGAAAGTTAATCCGAAAGGGACCTCCAAGCCATGCTGAGCTCAGATCCCAATATATTCTTTTAATTCTTACTTTTCATTGAACTTTAAAAACTTTAAAAAGCAGATTTTTAATTTTTTTTTCACTTTATAGTGACTACATTCACAGAATCCCTAACATATAAGACAAAATTATTTTTCCAAGGAGATTTCTCTTCCTGGCTTTCACCTGCCGCTTCCAACCTTTTCTTCTTGGTCCCTGTTCCTGAGCAGTTTAGAGCTGCTGTAGGAGGTTTTTCACCTTTGGGGGGGGGGGCGGGGAAGAGGGGGTCTGCAAATCAACAATGATCATCAGGCTCTGTGAAAGTGTGAAACGATAATGTGATTGCAGCTCCTGGGGACCTCCCAGCCAAGAGATTTCTGACCAGACTTCTCACTGCATCTGGCAGGTGAGGGCACCTCCGAGCTAGAAGCTGCAGGTAGGTACAGCTGGGCTGGATACACGATACAGCATTTAACAGGGGATCAGCCGCCGGGGTTTACCACTAGGAGTAAATCAAATCCCAGCATGTTTTCTACAAGGTGCACTCAAGCACAGAAGGGAGGGGGTTGGTGCAGGAGGCACCAGCTGGGACTGTCTGGCCTGACCTGCATGAAAAGGTGGGTCACAGTCATGGGGATCTTGTGACCGTGATCGAATCCAGGACCTTTCTGTTGTCCCTCAGGGTATGTGAGTGTGAGTGGAAAGCGTTGAGCAAATATTCAAGAATATCCATTGACAGGATGGAATAACGTGAGCTGTCTGCCGTGACAGCAGGGGCAGGTACTACCACGGTATCCACATCCAAGGGTGGGTCGTGATACTGGTGGATGGAGAAATGAGCAGGATGAGTGCTGAAGGGCCCTAGGGACACCCCTGCAAAGCACAGGGGACTCAGGAGCCAGCTCCTCTCCTGGACAGTGACATGGCCACACACAAGGGGGGCCTGGACTGAGGCTGTGGTTGCACAGGCGTGCTGTGGCTGATGGACAGCTGTGCATTACGGATCTGAGCAGCTATGGAGCCCTGGGTTACACAGAGATTATCCTAATCCTTTCATTAGCTTAAATCCTGCTTTTTTTTCTCCAGCATAGTTGATACTGTTAGAAGGAGAAAGGAGTCAGCAGTGCAGAAGTACGCTTACCCTTTTCTGCCAAGGAGAAGGAGCAGGGAATAATCCCCTTTGTTGAACTCAGATGAATGGTGTGTGATTGGCACCGCCGGTCCCTCTGCTAATCACACCAGAGTGGATGGAGATGCTCCGTGCACACACGGCAGCTTGGGAAAGGAGAAGCAAAAGCCTCAGAAGACATTTCTTAATTAGAAAGATATAATTCGTGCAGATTAACATATTTATTATAAACATTAATCAACCCTTCCTGTGTCCTACCAGAGCACAGCTCAGCAGGATTAGGGTGCACCACACTCCCTTGCCAGAGTGGGATAGGAGCATCCCACCAAGAAGCCAGTGTCTTCCAGGAGAGCCTCCCAGAAGAGAGCATCCTTCTGCTCCAGTGTCACTGGGAATGAGCCAGGAATGTCCCTGTTGAAGTGGTATCTGTTGTCACCACTGCCACAGGGGACGGCGCCAGAGACCCCCACCCTCTCTGGACAGGGAGAGTTGAGAAAGGGGGGTTTGATCACTTCTCTTTTTGACAAGTGCTGGCTGTGAATCCCCCAGGTAGGTGCATCAATGTCAAACCGATCAGCTGTGATCAATGCCAAACCTGACTCCTGCGTTCACCATTTCCAGGGGGCTCCAGGGGTTCCCTTGCTGGCCACAGGCAATTCCCCACTTGGCTGCCAGCCTCTCCTGAGTCCTCCAGGATGTGCTCAGCTCCCAGCTGAGCCAGGAGATCCACTTCTCACTTAAGGTTCTGTGATCCAGCAGCCAGAGACCAGTCCGTTGTCACAGCGGGAGGCTTACAAGCAGCAAAGCTGCGGGATTTGGTTTGGTAGCTTGGTTCGTTTGCTTTTTTCTTCCAGCACTGAGTGACTCCTGGGTTCAGGTGAGGAGTCTGTCCCCTGCCAAGGTCCAAACCCACAGGCTCCTGCCCTACTCTGTTGCCCTGTCTTTGATCATCATCCTCTGCTGTGATGGTGGATCTGAGAGTAGGTTGAGGACTCAGCAAAGCCAGACGTCCCTGATTCTGGTACGGCACTCAGTAGGGCATGTGGGATGAGGACTGCTCCAGGCCTGGGTGCTGGGTCATTTCCACCTCCTACAAGCACCACATCCCTACCCAACAGGGCAAGACAGGTTCACCAAGCATCTCCCTCAGCAGCTGTCGCAGCTGGACTGCAGGTACTACTGGAGACACTGGACAGTCCCATCCTACCTGAACCCTGCAGCTTGCCAAAGGGCCAGGAGGCTACACTTGGCTGCATCCTGCTATCAGGGCCTTTGTTTATAAATTAAAATGTATTTCACCCCAAATGCAAAATGCAGATCAGCTTTAAGGGATCACTTGGTGCCCCTGAGGATTCTCCTGTACCAGACAGGGGTACCTTCTCCCCGGTGGTGACCCTTTATCTGGGGCTCCGCCTGGGAGGGAGCCTGTCTGGTGCTGTTGGTGTTACTGGGTGGAAGGGGCTGTGTGCTGGATGTGGCAGCCTGCCTGCTGACCCCGGCCAGCCGCGCTTGCCAGCACCGTACAGTGAAGTCTGTGCTCTCTGCCCTTCACTCGGTGGCTTTCTTTCATCTTTTCCCTTTGCTAGCACTAAGCTGCACCCCTCCGGGGGTTTGTCTAAACTTTGAAGTCCGCGGTGACCATGAAACATTCAAATACAAGCAACCTAATTATTGTCCTATTGTAGTTTTCCTGCTAAACTGCTCCTGGAAGAGAACCAGAAGGGTGGCATTTGCTTTCCTCCCCATAGCGCTGTGAGCAGCCGTCACCTTGAAAGGAAATCTGTTGATCTCTCACTTTCTGAGTCTGACCTACTTTCTGAGTCCGGGAAGGGGAGAGGAGCTGCCGTGTGCCGCAGCTCGCAGCCTCCGAGGGCAACGTGCTCCGAAAGGGGAGCGGCAGAGGCTGTACCCCAACAGCAGTGACGGTGGCAGCTTTGGGGGTGACTGGGAAGAGCAGAGAGACCTGCCAGCAGTCAGTTACAGACACTGAAGCATAAGGATTTTTTAGGGATGTTTCCTCTGGGCACCGAAGGAGCAGAGTACGGCTGGATTTGCAGCGAGATGCGCTACAGAGCCTGCCATCCATCACGCTGACGTCTCTAAGAGGGTTCCCCTAATTAGACAGCCCATTTCAGAGCTTCATGCCCATCCACTTTCTGTCAGAGCATGAGCATGGCCCTCCCTCTCCCTAACTCCAACCAAACACGTGGGTTTTCTTCATCTACTGCTAACGTCTAGATGTGCTTGTTGGGAACTGCAGGCCGGCAGCAGAAGTGGCTGCACACCCGTGGCCCAGGAGAGAAGGGGTTTGCAAAGGCTCTAGGGTGGCACGTGAGACTGGCTCCTCACTGTCTGTCCCCCAGTGTCTCCCAGTTCAGCAGAACCGAGCTGGACACCAGGCAATGAGTCCATCGTGCAGACCTAGCACTAGCCAGGTGCAAATGGGTGTCATACACCCACCGTTCACCTGTCGTGTGGGATGTGTGCCAAAGCCAGCAGTGCTATTGCCTGATGCTGTTCTGCATTGTGCAAACCTTCCATCTGAGTCATTCCTTTGCATCTTTTAGGAATATTATACCGTGCCCTAGACAGGGTTGGGAAAGTAGCCAAAGACCCCGAAGAAACCACGTGGCAAGGCAAACGCTTGTCAAGAGGCCAGGCTGGCTCCTGACCCTCCGCCTGACATTTGCTGGGCATGGGTCGTGTCGGTGTGCTCAGCTGCCACAGTGGATGCCCTTGCTCTGTGCTACAGAGAAGGATGGAAAAGGGGCCGCAGCTGAGGTGCTGGAATCAGTGTGGCATCGTCTCAAAGCCTGAGCCTGTCCTTGCAGGTGCATTTCTTCTGATCCATCTTACTGCTGAGGACCATCTGTGGCTTAGAAAGAAGCCCACACTTTTTCCTGAGTCCCAGGTGCCTCATGATTAATTTTTTTTCCCTGGAAAAGTCATCTCTCACTCCCAATTGCTCTGTCTTTGGTGAGTGAGACAGAGAGATGGCTATCTGTAGGGAAAGAGCAGCTTCTTCACGTGGCTCAGATACAAGCTCTGGTTGGCCTTGGGCAGCCCTGAGGCAGAGATGTTCCTCCCAGAGCTCCTGTGAAGAAGAAGTGATCTGGTGGGTGACACTCACGCCGCACGTGCAGGACTGGACTCTGCCCCTGCGGTACCCAAAAGCACTGGCAGCAGCTGTGTGGCAGCAAGCTGGGGGGGTCCTGAAACCTGGAAGAGGGGTGTCACTTCAAAGTCACAGCAAGCACTGACCGGAGCCAAGAGCTCCCCACGGGGAAGTGCCACAGAGCTCCTGGTGTTCATTAGCAGGAGGATGTATGGGCAGAGCTGCAGAAGCCAAGAGGTTTATTCAGGGAATTTGTTTTTAATGTCTGACTTTTCTTAAAACTTTAAAGATTTGCTGGAGGTTTTACTGTCAGAGGTACCAAGCTAGATGGTATCTCATGGCTACCTGCCTGTTAGGTGTACGGAGTGGTGGAGCAAAAGATCTGGGAAGCTTTTCAGCCCCCAGAGGCAGAGAACCCATTAAATGTTGACCCCATTTGCCCACTAAGTGGGGAAGAGATGACACCAGATCTGGGGGGGGAAATCTCTTCCTGTCTCCACCATAACTCAGTTAATGACGATTTTGGGAGACCAGCTGTTCCGCAGGATTGAGTCCCAGCACAGAGCAAGGGGCTGGTGTGAGAACTGGCAGGAGATAATCAAATTGTACTCGAGCAGATGCAATAACAGAGGAAGATAAATGGGTGGGAGTTAAGAGGGAAGCAACAACAATGATAGGGACTGTAAGACCTGATAGATTAAACCAGATAAAAAGCAATAAATATGTACGTTTCTAGTAAACAAGGATTAATGGGAAAGAGCAGATATTGCAAGGGGGGGTTTATTGGAGCCAGAAGGAGGAGCAAAGGGTAACAGAGCTAACGAGGCATTATGAGGAAACAGAAACAGCGGCTGGTAAACCTTGCACCATCGCAACAGAGAGCAAAAGCAAGGACCAGACTGGTGGGACTCCATTGCTTTGGTTAGTAAAGAGGACGGGAAGGCAACTGGACGGTGGGGACGAGAATGACCAGACTGGCCTCCCCACACTTTGGTCTCACATCCACATGGCACAGAGGCAGGATTTGATGGAGACAGTCGTTCCTGTAGGAGCTCTGGTTCCCCCACGCCAGCTCCCTGCATGCAGGGGACTTGCTGCTGCTGGTTATCGTGGGGACCAAGACTTTCTTCAGCTCTCCTAGGCAGGGTGGTGCCTTCACTCACCGTGGGGATGCAGCCTCCCCACCAGCAGCACCAACTGTTCGGTCTAATGGCCCACAGAGAAGCAGAGCTTGAACCCGTCTCTCTTTCCCTTTGCAGCAGGACCTTCAGGAGTCCTTCACAAGAAGCTTGCAGCCTTGGCCCTACTGCGCAGCCACTTTGCCAAACATCTTTATCCGCAGGTTTGGTCACTACCTGCCTTCTGCTGCCATTGCAGAGACCCCGAGCAAGGAGGGCAGGGGCAGGAGGATCATTTGGCAGCCTGAGCTTGCCAAGCTTTGGAGGGGCTTTCAGAGGAGCTGGGGACTGTGGCAGACACTTCTGGCCAAGGACAGGAGTGTGAATGCCTTACCCTGCTAAACTGTCCACCAGGTGCTGAGAGATGGGAGCCATTCATTAAACATAATTTCCCTTTTCCCATCAGGCTGCAGATTCTGCAGTGATAAAAATTAATTAACAACTGCAATTAAACCAAAACTTTCCCTGTTTTGTCAGGATGAGTTATCAGGAGCTGAGTTTCTTAAGAGCAAGGGGCTGAAGTGTTCGCAAGTTGTGATCTCCTGAGCATTAAATCACTTTTCTCCTTGGGGGGAAATCTATTAGGAGGCTTGGATCTGCCTCTGGGAAGGCAGGGAGCCAGGCTGCCTGAATACCCAGGAAAAGGTGCTGATGGCCAGGAGAGCTAGAAGATGGGCTCCAGCTCCAAGACCGCAGAGATCCTGGGTTCACGGCTGAGACCAGAGGGTGAGAAGGCTCCTGTGTGCGGGCCTGCCCTTGTCTCTGTAGCAGAAACTGTTTTCAGGATCCCTCCCAGCCCACAAGCAGAAAACTGTCATCAGGCCACGTGATGCCGTGGGTCCGTTCTGCATCTCTGAGGTGATGTATGGTGCTCCAGAGACCAGCCCCAGCCTGGGAAGAGAATGTGCTCAAGCTTTCAAGGCGCTGGGCACCAAGGTGGCTGGAAGAGAAGGGATTCGTTCCCAGTCCAGCATCATCTGATCACGGGAGCCACAGGGGATGATGCTGTTGCCCAGCCTGGAGCGGTGGCTGCCTCTCCACAGACAGCGGCTCCTCTGAGACACTGGCCAGAGCTGCAGTGCTTGGGCAGGCACAGGGCGAGTCTGTCCCTGCCCTGTGGTGGTACCACCAGCTTGTGGAAGTCCCTGGGTGACAGCCAACTGGATGTTCTGTGATGGTGCCACTCAGGCACCTCTCTCCTGACCAAGAGATGCTGCCCACAAACCGCAGCGGTGAGAGCTTCAGCTCCTGATGTGCCCCTGAAGCACCTGGGTGCTCTGCGCTGCCAGGCACCCCTGCGACCTGCACACCGCTCCAGCCTGCCCAGAGCTGATCAGGGTGATGGGACATCGCTCTTTGCCCAAAGCTGGCGTGAGTACGGAGAACAAGGGTGGTTTGGGCTGAGCACCAGCAACGCTTCTATGTCTGCAACAGGAAAACAACACGGATGGCTTGGGGCGCTGCATCAGGACCCTGGGAAGGACCAGGGAGGTGATTTCTGTTCCAGAGTGTCAGTTTTTCTCCCCTGACAGTACAAGGGAACGCAGGGGAAAAAGCTCAAAAAGAAGTGCTGATGCTGCCGATGCCCAAATTTTCAGTAGTGTGAGTCCTAACTCTTACTTCTGAGAGCAATAAACCTGTCGAGTCTTTGCTCTTAATTAAATCAATTATATTAAGTAATTGAATTAAGAGCCATTTATACAGAGCCTGATTATTTCAGGTCTTTGTGGAGCCTTTAAGAGAGCAAAGCTTTCAAGCAGGACCTGACTCTACCTTGCCAGTACAAGCCAGAAAAGCCCCGGTGAAAGCTGCTGCACAGAGCCAAGATGGATTTTGGCTCTGCATTAAGACATCAACGCTTACGTGTCCCCACGCGGGGCAGGTGTCTGTCTAACCGCAGTCTCTGACCTTGCAGCTTTCAAGATCGGATTGAGTAAAAGCCCTGAGCCACCTTGTCTGGCCTCAAGCTGATCCCACCCTGAGCAGGAGGCTGGTCTAGGGACCCCCTGAGGACCCCTCCAACCTGCCTTCTGCCATGATTGCATCAGTCATGAATGGGACCTTGGCTCCCTCGTCTCTTCCACGGCTGCTAACTACTGATTCTGCAAAAATATTATCTGTTAGGTGACGCCTGTTAAGCTAACAGCAAATCTCTCCAGACATTTTTTTTTTTCTTTTCTAAAGGAGTTTTAAGTTCAGGGTCCTGTGCTGCAGGAACACGGTGGCAGCAAACCCTGCAGCCGCAGGCAGCAGCACCTTGATTACAGGCTGTCTGCAACGCCCGGGGAACGATTCAGAACAAATAACATATTTTTTTTCTTACCAGAAACACTTCACAGGTTTTATATGCTTGGTTTTTAAATAAACATAGCAGTATTGCTGCGTACAACAAGTATACTGTCATTAAAGCAATAAAGAAAAGATTAGCACTTTGAGGGGAAATTTTCAATTTGCCTACAGGTGGCATTTAAAACCTCTTCATCGGGCTTTTTCCTTCCTCATTCTCTGGAACAGGCTGCTTACCTACCTGTCTGAGATAACGAAGTGACATCAGGGCGAGAATAATAAAAAAAGTCAAATTAATCGTATTTAATTCATCTTAATTTTAAAGGAAGTAAGCAAAAGGGCTGGGTTCCTATAGACAGGGTCTCTGGCACGGAGCCTGAAGCTCTTTCCTTCGCCTGCAAGTATCTATTGAAATGCCAGGGAAAGAGAGAATCCCTTCTATTTAAAAACTTTGCATTTGCTTTCGCTCCCCAGAGACGTCCCTGGTACACCGCAGCCAGAGGAGGAAACCAAATCTCATTGTGTATTTCCAAGGGCTGAATCTTACAACAGACTGACTGTGGTTTAATAACAGGGACTTAATAGAAATACTGAACGTTTGCCTCACGCAAAATGGGGATCAAACTGAGCCGGAATACTTGAGAAAGGAAAAAAATCTTTCAGCCTGCCTGTCTACAGCAAGAGGCTGAGAGATTAATACTGGCTTGATCCTCTGGGATTATCCCTGCTTGTGTATTTTTAATTTACACACTGTTATGGATAGGTGCTTTGAACATCTAAATAAATAAGTGATTCAATTGCATAAATTCTCCATCAGATTTAATTTTCACATATTAAAGAATTATCCTGTAATGCCATTTGTTCCCGTGTCTTAATAAATAGATCTCCAGAAGATTTCACACACACACACACACAATTTTGCAGTTAAAGATATTCATTAGTCATGCAAAATGAAAAAGCAAGCACTAATGAGAAGGAAAACCTTGTGGGAACCAAATCTCAGAAACGCCATTCGGTACCAGTGCTCGGGATGCTTTGGCTGTGCTCCCCTCCTCTGACAGACCCATCTTGGTGCTCTGGGGGGGGGGGGGGGGGGGGGGGGGGGGGGGGGGGGGGCGGGGGGGGG
>JAVJGJ010000001.1:92826300-92854917 GCA_035590215.1 Microhierax caerulescens | reverse complement strand
GTACTGTGTCAGCCCAAAGCTCCATCTACGCATCACCTGCCCCTGAAGGTGTCCAGTAAAATACTTTTGAGAACCGAGTGTATTAAAGAAAAAGACATATTTATTCCTTTACCTGGTGTGTGTCCCAGCGACCACAGCTTAGGAATCACCTGCCTGAGGGCTTTTGGTGCATCTTTGTGCTTAGTAACGCTTCTTGGACTTCCCCCACAAACTCCTTTAACCATAGATCGAATTTCCAAGTAAGTTCAGACACCAAGTACATTGTGGTCAAGAGCTGTGCAATTCAGTCATACTTTCAATGGAAAAAAACCCCAAAACAAATACATTTAGTCTGGTTTACATCTGCTCTCACACCACCCCGTTTACCAGCTGCCCATTTTCAGATTGTGAGAGGTGGCGGAGAGTCATTGCCATCCCTATTCCCACGCCTGTGGGGATATATAGATATATATGTATATGTATATATATATATGCCTGTGATAGATGCTCGTGCGGCTCTGTTCCAGGCTGAAGGGGCACAGCACCCTTTGTCTAATGTGGAGGCCACTCTGATTCTCAGTCACTCTTGCTGCCTTTCTCTGGATCTTTTCACACCTCCTCCTGCCTTCCTGGCACAGAGATCGAAACTGCACACGTGCTCGAGGTGCGGGCACACAGGGGGTTATAGAGCTGCGCAAGCAGGTCTTACATCCTCTTCATCACTTCATCTTTACACCACCTAAAGCCTCTGAGACAGCAATGAACACGGAGCTAGCATTTGCAGAGGACTCCCTGGAGTCACTCCACCACCCCTTTCCCGAGCAGTAACAGCCAGCTGGGAGTGCACCTCTGTAAATGACGGTGCCTTGCGTTGCAATTATTGCCATTGCATCTCACCTGCCGTTTCCTGACATAGTCACTGAGGATCGGGAGATCCTCCAGCCACCCTCAGCAGGATCAGGAGATCCTCCAGCCACCCTCGGCAGGAATCAGCTGTCATTTCTCCCCACCGAGTTGGAGGTGTCAGCAGCTGACAAACACAGAAACATCCCTTTTTGCTGAGCAGACTACAATTTACAACTGAGCTCAGGACTGAAGATGAGGTTAAAAGAGATTAGCCATCCTAGGTAAAATAAATTCATACCAGAAAATGAAAAGTTCTGGAGAACAAATTCCCTAATTAGCTCCAAGACTCTAAGCACCAAACCCAGCGTATCTATTAAACTCACGATTCAGATGTGCATTTTTCTATACGTGGGTCTTCTGTCTCGTTCTTTAATTGCTGCGTCTCTTGTTCTGTTTTCCATCTTCAAGAATGTGAGCTGAAAAATATTAGATATAAAAAAGAATGTATGTGTGAAACCTACTCCATTTAGAGAAACCGTGGGATTTTACTGTTTTCTCTAAATTTTTCCAACACTGAAGAATGAAATTAGTTTCCTAGCACAAGGAGAGTAAGAACATTGAGTGTACTTAGACATGCTGTATAATAACCTGGAATATTAAAATGAATTGCTTAATTGAAATGAATAGGGTGAATTAGTACAGCAATACAGCCCCTGAAATGGAGGAAATATATTTTTTCCAATAAGAAAAAGATCAAACAAAGTTGCTATGTGCTGGTGCCTGGGCATTGAGGGAAAGGTGTCACAGAATCAGCAAAGAAATCTGTGACCCCAGGGGGATACAGGACCTCTTCTCCAGCAGATGCAGGCCCATGGTGTGGGGAAACAACTTACACAGACACCTTGGATTTGGTAGAATCCCTGTGGACAGCTTTTCCCCACCTGAATGCAATCAGTGAAGGGGGAAAAAAACACCCCCTACCCACTATTTCTGCTTTACTGTGTAGTTTTTATGACAGAAAACTGAAATGCTCCTTGCACTCTTAAAATATACCATTCTACATGTCCACATAATTCTAACTTACTCTATCCAATCATGTTTACGTGCCTGTGTGATGCTTCCTCAATTAGTACATGTATTGGTCGCTTATCAGTTATCAAACGCACCTGAAGTGAAAAAATGCTTTTGAGGGAAAATTGGAAGTAAAACAACCCCCTCGACCAGCATCTGGGCTCTGTACAAGATCACCCTTGAGATGCCGGGAGGGATGCTCGAGAACAAAATATGATCCCACCACAAGTAGCTGACAGACCCGTTTTCAGCAGCAACATTTCAGCCTTGTGATTTTCTCAGCGGTAAGGAATAAATTTGTAGATTCCTGAATGAACCACATGGCCAAGCTCAAATGTTAGTTGCGACAGGTCATCCTGGAGTAGTCCAAGGGCTTCTTCAGGAAGCAGGGTGTGATGGGGCTCATCTGCCAGTAGCTCTTGTGAGCACATGCGCTCTGGAGGGTTCTTGTCTCTCGTCACTCCAGCTGTCACCTGTCGGCTATGGTCTCTCTGTCATCCACCTGTGAGACTGTACTTCACAATAAAATACATTCCTCATTTAACACGTTTGCTTCCTCCATCACATAGTCACTAAATACCCTGCAGATGTTTGATGGTAAGAAATGTGCAGCCAAGAAATTTCTAAATAAAAAATAAAAAAAATTGATGCCTAATTTTCTGGTTGAAATGTGAATTTGTTTGAAATTTTGGCTTTCGTTTCATATTTCTGTGCTGTGCTCTTGAAACATCGTTATTTTCTTCTTTGAACTCTCCCACTACCTGTCCTCTTTGTCCATAGTGGACTACAGGACACAGTTTGCTTGTAAGGACATGATCTTGGTTTGGAGGTTTGGTTTGATACCCTGAGACAGTGAACTTTTGTGGTCTCCCACATAAAATTATCACATAATTTAGTCCCTTTCTGGGCACTCGCTCGATATTCTCTGTGTAGGAAGAGCAAGGTTAAATCTCCCTTATTGAAGATGCCTGAAAACCTTCCAGATCTCGTCATTATGTTGCTACACAAGACGATGAAAACCAGCTTCAACGTTTCAGTCCTGGAAGTATTTCTTTTACGCTTGTGAAAGCGTTTGTTGTGAGTCGCTGTTGCAGGAGCCAGACGCTGACCTGGACGTTCCATCACACACGACACGCACATTACAAATTGGCAGAAGTGGGGGCCAGACGCTGGTCCTCGAGCTCAGCACTGAGGGGGGTGCTGTGTGATTGCTCCTCGGTCAGTCCCTTGGTATCCAGCTGGAGGGGTGCAGGGCTTTTTTTGTCAGCCCACTTTTGGGGTGTGTTCCTCTCCACATATTAATCCTGAGAATCAGGGATGCTGCCTCCAGCTGATTTTGTTGCTCTGGGGGAAGGCCTGAAAAAAAGTTTTCCTCCCTGTTTCGTTTATTGTCCCTGGTTGCATTCAAACCGGTTTATTCAACTAATTTTTATGCTGTACCCGGGAGGTTCCCTTATCCAGTTGGAAGGTAGGAAAAGAATTTTTCCCTCTTTGGGAGGAGGTGGTGAGAGCAGGCAGCGTGTCCCCAGCTGCCACATGCCCTGGAAGCTGCAGTTCTTGGCTGCCCTGCCAGTGGCAATTGCAGATCAGCACACATCAGCTGGGTGGTGGGCACTGCCAGAGCTCATCTCTGGTTAAGCCCAAGTGAGAGCCACGGACACAAGTGCCGTACTTCTGGGTGACCTTTCGCAGTAAAAAGCAATTTGCACATAGAATTGTCTTTGTTTTACGGAGAGCAGAGCTGGAGCCCAGTAGTGTCAGGCCAGAATAACGCAATAGATTCATGCAGAAAGGCCAAAATCCCCGAGTCTCTCTCTGTGCCAGCTCACGTCAGCTGCAGGGGTGTGAAATAACCCAGGGAGAGCAAGTCGATGCACAAAAAAGCACTAGAAACACCCAAACCTGCAAAATCCAAATGCATCGTGGTCCTCTGCTCCCTTTTGTATGTTTGCAGCTGCAGAATGTAGTCGTCCCCCCCAGACCGTAGTGTTGTGGCTGGGGTCTGGTAGGCAAGGGTAGCAGTAGGTCACCACCCAGCTTCTGCAGACTGCAGGGCAGAGCTGTACCCGGAGAGAAAGGCAGGTCCTGGCATTGTCAACAGCCACCGCAGTGGCTCAGCGCATGCCTGCAGCAGGGGGAGTAAAAACTGTTGATGGAGTCAACGAAGGGATTTTCCAAAGTCTCCAAATGATGGCTGGAGACATCCTGTCGATCAGGAAGACCTTAAACCCTGGAGAAGTGGAAGCTGGGAGGTGAGGGAAGCATGCTGTTTGCAAAAGGGGGCTGTCAGCAGAGCAGTGCCTTGCAGCAGCTCCCCATGGGTCACACAGCTACCGCGGCAGACGGGGGGGCAGCGAGTCGGGGAGGGCACAGCACACCCAGCCGAGGTCTGCACACACCGGTGCTGTCCCTTTGCGCTGCTCCTTCGGGTGGTCCATGGGAAGCTCCCAAGCTATCATAAAGGAACCTGCCACAGCTTGGCTTCTCAGTACTCCATGGGGTCTCCATCACTTAAGGGAAGCGACATGGTAGCTGATGCTTCCGTTGGCCAGAGTTACTGTGAGGCCACAAAGTCCACGTCGAAGGTGATGCCCCGAGCATGATTCATGTAGGAATCAAGGTCTTTCTGGCTATTTCTGATGGGTTTTGCCCGTATCCTTTTGCATCCGGTTAGGGATGTGACAGGCTTTAAACACACAAATATACATTTTTGTGTTTCTGGAAATAGCCTACTCATTTCAAACATAAAGCGTTTGAAGAGTCAGCCAAGGGGTGCCTGGGCAGGACCTTCTGGCCTCCACAGGTGCAGTCAGATGATGGTCATAAAGGTCCACCCAACTTGGACCTCTATACAGTGATGGAAAGAGATGTGGTGAGCTGCTACAGGGGCAAGACTGAGCTTTATAATTTTTTTTCTCCTCTCCCAGAGGAGGTCTGGCTCTGTAGGACACTTGAAATCCCTGGAAGAAGGTCCTGATGAGACTGGAGACCTGAGCATGAGATGCATGTGTGCAGGCAATCCCTCATGCCTCCAGTTTGCCCACAGAAGTGCCTCCCAGCAGCTCCTTTCAGGGGCATGGCTAGAAGGCATATGCCAAAAAAAAAAAAAAAAAAAAAAAAAAAAGTGAGAGAGAGAAAGTCTGAGATCTTTTGCTTGTCGTTCCTGGGTCACTCCAAGTGCAGCTTAATGCTTGTGAAGGGGAAGCAGCAGGCTGAGAAAAAGCTGCAATTAATTAACTGCTGTGCCTGGGTGATTGGCAGCTTGGTCATTCAGCTCCTCCAACGTTTGCAAGGGCTTGGGTTGAATGCAAACGGCTTAACACATCTTTCCAGATTATCCTTTGGTAAGGAACAGTTACAAAGGGGACCTGGTGGATGGTTTTCACCTGTAGTGAAAGCACCAGGGAAGCTCACACCTCCATCCTCTCCACCATCAACCCCCAGTGCCTCGCGTCCTCGGTGGGAAGTGCCTCCTCTGCTCGCTGTCCTTAGGAGCACGCCTGACTCCAGCCTGGACAAGGCATGGTGCCCCTCCAAGCATTTATTCTTAATCACCAAATCCTTTTTGTGGGGCACATAGAGGCTTCCATTGAGCCCTGAATCCTGCAGCTGTGAGCTGAATTAGCCAGCACCTTGTTGGTGTGTCCTCCCCACCAGCCGCTGCTCAGCCTGGAGACTGTGGGTCTGACTGGGAGCTTCCTCCAGCTTCCACATGGCCAGATCCCACTGACTTCAGCAGCTGGGTCCTGCTTCATTTCCAATTAATTGAGCCCAGAATGAATCTTTGGTGCTTTTTCCATTCAAATCCTTGACCTGGCAGATTTCCTTTAGGACAGCAAAATAACTCACTTCCCTGCCTTTTGGAGTAGAAGTTTTGGGTCATTATATTTTTTTTTCTCAGTCCACTGGGAGTACGCAGCGCAGCATCTGAAGTCCAGAGTTTCATAACAAACATTGAAGGAAATGTGTAATTATTGTCTAGAGAATTACATTATTACATTACAAAATGGAGATCTCCTTGTCATTAGCAAATCTCTCCATAGGCACTTTTTTACTGGGAAGCTTTGAAACTATTAGCATAATAAGCTGTTCCTCAAATCCTGATTGCTAATTAAAGCCATATATTATTGTCAGCTCCCCCATTGGTATGTGAGCTCAGTTTTACCTCATTATAGTGTAATAAATGCTTCTTTTTTTCCTAGACTTTTCTCTTTGTTTCTTTTTTTTTTTCCCTTTCTTCTTTTTTTCTTGCAAAAACAAACTTGCAGAAAACTTGCCACTACATAAAATTGGACTATTTCTTTTCCTCCCTTCTGGAGGGAAACTAGTCTATTCAGCATATTTTTCACATCTTTTCCACAAATAAAGGAAGCCCAGTCGCTGTATCGACTGCTCCCAAAGATCTCACACAGCTTTGGAGCTAATTAAAAGTCAGTCTCTGTGCGATCGCCGTGGAACAGGGTAAGTGCAACCAAACTGAACGGCAAAATACTCAAAGATTTTCGTTTGAAACCCAACCCCAGAGCTACTCTGTGCAAATACTAAATGAGGAAGTTAGTTAAAAAACAGCAAGAAAATGACGGTTGTTCTCAATAGCGCAGAGGCTATTTAAATAACTGGAGAGTCCCAGAAGGGTTACATGACCCAAAATTACAGAGACAGAAGAAGATGGATGATGTTAGGCTGCTACACAGCCGGGGCAGGCTGAGCAGAGCAGCACCTCCCTGCAGTGGCTCTGCCATCAGTAACCATCACTGGAAGCCATCATGAGATACCAGAGGAGTAGGAAAAGACAACAAGAAGCCATGAAGAAAAGGAGACCATAGTAAATACGTACTGGGAAGGGTGGAAGTATTCTCCGTCCCCTAAAGCTGTATGTCTGCCCCACAGATGTGTGCCAGAACATACTCCGCTGATGGCTACAGGTTGTCTCTAAACAGCAGCCTCAAGCATCCTGGAGACACTTGTTTGCCTTTGGGTGGGTGGGAGAACACGCTATGTTGGGATACAAATTGAACATAAAGGTGAATAGTTGCAGAAGAGCCTGAGCCTCCTGTGAGACAGGTGAGTTACAGAAGGGTAATAGCGATGCCCAAGGGGAGAGAATTGGCTTCTCTGTCCCTAACAGCAACGCGCCGCTCATGTATCGGAGCCCACGCGCTTACCTGTGTCATGGCACTGTCCTACATCTGCTGGCCTAGCAAGAGAGCTGCTTCAGGATGTCTTAAGCATCCCAAGGGAAACTGCGTCTGCACCATGGTGAGCGTGAGGGATACTGGTACCAGTCATTTATTCCCAGTCCCCATTCTTGTCAAGCACTATCCTCTGTGTCGGAGAACCCGTTCCTCAAAGATCATTGCAGCTTGTGACTCGGGAGCATTTTCTGAAAAAAAGAGAGAGAAATCCATAAGGACGTCCCTGATTTTTATTTGCGTGAGTTCTTTCTGTGGTGGCTTTAACCAGGGAGAGGTGAAGCTGGGAATCACCTTTAAGGTCATACAGGAAGAAGAAACCTCTTCTCCTGTACCGTGCCTGCTGTCATTAGACCTCAAACAAAGCAGATGGAAGACTGTGCCATTTGCAGAAAATGACACAATTTAACTCCAGAACAACCCCACGTTCATCAGAATTTGTAATCACAGGCATGCAGAGTTTTGTGTTTGAATGCAGGTATTTTATATTCCTGTGCTACTCTATTAAATAACATTGTCTGGAGGAGCGAAATGAAAAGCCTTCTAGGATCCCTTCTCAAAAAAACAGACTGGAAGCCCCCTCCCAGGGGTGATGCCTCCTGGAGGAAGGGGGATTGCCACTTGTAACTTGCAAATCCAGCCCAAAATATACCCCTGACGAAACGAACCTCTCATCAGATCTTAACTCGTTTTGAAATCCCACATAAATGTCAATTTGAAAATAAAAAACTGATACGTGTTACATTTTATGCAGGAGGGAATGGCGATGCTTCTTGAGGGGACTAGGAGGGTTATGCATAAAAGAGAGAATGAAAATTAATTGAAACGGTTTCCAACCTGGGGGCCTGCTCAGAAAGGCTCCATTCATCAGCCAAGCAATAGAGAGACTCTTTGAAGTAATCCCCAAAGATTAAATGCTCAGGAGGAAGAATATAGATGCTATAATGAAAACTTATTTGACCTGAGCAAGGGAAATTCCACAGATCATCAGTGAAAGCTTAGCTGCTGGCCAGGGTCAACCCATCCCACCCATCATCCGCGAGGCCTTGCTAAGATCTCCTGGGCTGTCCTCCGCTGTGATTCCCACTCCATCATCTGTAACGCCTCTTTGGCCAGGGTCCTCTAACACACCCTGGTGTGCTGAGCCTCCGCTCCTGCATCTCTGCTACTCCCGATGTCAAGAGGCTCTTTCCAGCTTGTACCAGATGGGTTCTCCAAGCACAGCTCCTCCTCCCCTTTGCCCCGCAAGAGAGTCCTACCAGTGTGTTACTGTCCTGCCTGCAGATGGCCAACATTACATGTGAATTCACCTCTCCTAACCTGGGTGCTAAAAATAAGACAACTGGGCCCCAGAAGGAGTATGTTTGACTCAGGCACGGGGCTTTCTGGCATTTGTAGCTGGATGATCACATCACGGGGGGATGCTGGAGATGCGACTTTAATAACATTCACAGAATTAGAGGGGTCCCATCTAAAAGTTTAAATATCTGAATCCTGTAGGTGAGTTCAGTGCTGATGAGCAGCTGCAGTCCAGCTGCCCTGCCAGCTGCTGAGTGAGGATGCGCAGCAGGCTCAGCCCTCTCTTCTCCCGGTTCCCGGATCCCACTTTCTTTCACGAGTAGCAGTTTCCATAGAAAGGAACATCCCAACCAAAACAACCAGAATTCGGGAGTCTCTCCTTGGTCATTGGGAAGGAATCTCTCATGGAAAAGCAGCAACCAGAACAAAGGCTTTTCCTATCCTGAGACTAAAGACTCATCCCATTCACAGCAGTGTTCCTCAGGCGCTAATACGATTTTATCTGAATGCCATGGTCCTGCTCGAGGCTTTCAGGCCATGAATCCCCCTCCTCCCACCAGTCTGAACATGGTGCCTAAACCACAGGGAATGTTCAAGACAAATCTCTGTCTCAGGGTTTGCTATTAGGCAGACCAGGATCATTCCCACCCAGGGTATCCTCTCTCCCATCCACGGTCTGAGGTACCAGCATCCCATGCAGGGGACTGGTGGCTCCAGGGGAACATTCCTCTCCAGTGGGCTAAAAAGTGATGCTCACCTCCATAACCATGCCGTGGTACCCCAGAACGAGCCAGGGACAGCAGCAGTGCCCCACATCTCCAAGCGAATATGAGGTTACGCATATTTGCAAGCCCGGGACGTGTCCAGCCAGCGTGTGGAAGAACACCAGTTGTGCACCAACCTAAAGCAAAAGCAGAAAAGTCCCACTGAGAAACGCCAACAATGCAGTGTGTTTTTATTTCACTTCCTCACCTCACCAAATTAAATTAATTAAAAAACATTAACTGGAGTTATAAATCTTGGAGTATTCATTATCTCAATAATAATGAGTTGATTAATGGCTGCATTAAGAATTATAATAATAATTATTATTAAAATTTATACCATCCAGTAATTACTAATACTTATTAAATGCCTGCTAATAGCTGGAATAGAATCATCGAGCCTTCTCTTTGAGGAGGCAGGAAGGTGATAGAAAACGTGAAGCCATCGGGAGCAGCGGGGCTGGCTCCCGGGGGGTGCCCTTCACTCCAAGCCTCTCCCGACCTCGGTCCCACCGAGAACGGTGGGGACTGTACTTAGAAGGCCGAGATAGCTGTGCCACGAGAGAGCAAAGACCCACTGCTCGGTGGTTAGAGACCTCTCGGAGCGCTCCCCACTCCACACTCTTGGTGTTTTACCAAATGGCTTTGAATAAGTTTAGTTTCACGGGAGGGCTTAGCTCTCCTAGGAAGTGGTCCAGTGAAATGCAGCGGGACTCCCCCGGGCAACGCTCTAGGCGCGTTCAGAATTCACCCAGATGGCAAAACCTCCTGTCCTGGGGTGGTCGGTGTGGAGAGGATGTTTCTGGAGATTTTAAGACAACAAGAAACGCGCTTGTTTTGTTTCATTAGCAAACAGTTGCAAATCGCCCCAAAGGCGGAGGAACCACTGATGCTGGCAGTCCCATGGGCTTGTGCACCCGGTCCCCTGTTCCCACCAAGGTCCCCTTGGATGTCCGGGCTGGGCTGAAGGCAGCAGAGCTGCAACTCACCCAGAATGGTTCCTTGAGGCTGATCCACTTTGGGGCAGATTTCAGGGTGGCTCTTCTCCTCATGCACATGGCAGCTGGTGCGCCTCTCTGGGAGATGGCTTTCTATCAAACAGAGAAATTTTAAACCAGATTTTTGGAAGGGAACATCCCCAGCCTGCACCTAAAGCCATCCTTCTGCACAACCCAGATCAGACCCTCGCCATGAAGCTGCTGCTCTGGGTTTTAGTCCTTTTTTTAAGGCAATTAGTTCAAAATCAGATAGTTAAGAACGTCTACAGTGAAGGGAATCCTGATAAGATAAATTTATAGGTAATATTTAATAATAGTCCTTAAAATACCAGAATAGGCACAGGACCCTCCTAAAGGCTGTTAGACAGAAGTCCAAGGAGATATTACTTGCTTTCTAATAAATTGCAGGTGTCCTCTAATTATTTCTAACAGCCAGCTCAGGTCTGTTTCACCCCCTTGCTGTAGTCATTCCTGGCATGCAAGGACTTCTTTGCCTCATTTTCCCATGTTAGAAAAACGATATTAAAAATATGCACGGCACAGTTCAGCTAATACTCAAAAATTGCTATTTGTATCATTGACATTGTGAAATACTGGTCAGTTGTCCCTTCCCCTCTCTGGATATTCCGTCTGTATGGCAGAAGGAGAAGTTCAGGTCAAGCCCATCTGGCTCAGTTGACTCTTTACAGTCTTAGCTTTTGTTTGTGCATCAAATGACTCTTCCACCTCTCTTGATCCCTGCGTTTTCTGAGCAGGCTGAGATCTTCATCCTGTGCAGAAGGAGACGAAGAGCACGGGCATCGCACCGCGAACTTCGAGACTTCAACAGTTGCCGCTAAAAGGCCAGACACCGAGCACACTGGAGAGGGTCAAATAAGGCTCCAGCTGCCTTGCAGTGGAAAGAAAAGAGCACATTTATCCGCCTTGAAAGAAAAATGAAGCCCTATTGGTATCATAGATTATATCATTTTTCTTGCGGTGCAATATTTCACAGTATCGTGCTACCTTCATTACCTTTCCCTATTTTATCAGCATGTGCCTGTCACTGAAGGGAAGACCGAGCCCTGGGAAAGGCTGTGGAGGGGTCATATTTGCCAGTCAAAGTTATTTCAATAACAGCAGTAAATCCAGCAGCATGGACAGCACAGCCCATGTTCCCACTGATTCTGTGGAAGTCCAGGCTGGCACCGCAGACCTGTGCCGGTGCTAGTTTTCCCTGTGGCTTTCACCTCTGCGTTTTAGCATCCCTTCCAGGGAGGTAAGGAGACGACTGGTCTGCAGAGCCATGCAGAGATTTTTAATTTGTATTTTTTAGAGAGATTGCCAAGTAACTGCAGTGACCTAACATGGCAATGGCCTACCAGTCATGGCTGAGATTCCTACTGGAACTAGGGCTATCCCAGGACCAAAGAAAGGGGAGAGATTTCTCACTTGTGTAAACCCTTGCCAAGACCAAACAAGCCTTTTTCAGCTGTATCCTCTCATTTTCTCCTGAGAAGTTCAAGACAACTGTAAAGATTGAGGGCAACCATCACTCTGGCTTGTTATAGGCACATCCCCAGAGCCGAGACCTCCACCCTCCTTCCCAGGAACCCGTGTCTGTGCTGCCATCCCATCACTGCCTATTTTCTTATGCTGTCCTCAGGTTGCGGTCACTCACTACCATGGAATCACAGGGCAAATCCTTTCCTTTCTGGTGGCACTGGGAAACCCACACTGCCACACAACTTGAGAAGAGAGGGAAGATAAGGACAACTTACAAAAATAAAATGAGTAAATTACAGATTAATCTAAACCTCTGCTTTTTCCCAGGGGTGACATCAGCAGGACACGCTGTCCACAAGAAAGATTTCTACAGGGCTTGCTGGACTCTAGTGGCTCGAAGCAATCATGTTATCACTGAACAGTTTGGGTTGGAAGGGACCTTAAGGATCATCTAGTTCCAACCCCCTACCATGGGCCAGGACACCTTCCACTAGCCCAGGCTGCTCAAGAAGAAGGGAGAAGTGGTCATCTACGGTCAGCTGGAGGGTCTTCAGGGCTGGCACAAGCTTCACAAAGAGACAACTCTTATGAGCATTCGTATTGATCTCCCAAGGCAACCCTATTCATTTTGGGCTCCAAAAGACAGTTAATCTTTGTCTTAATAAATACGCTCAATTATTGGAAAGGAAAAAATAGCAGTGTATTTATTGTGAGGAAATCGAAAGTAATTACTCTGGAAAAAGTTATGTTGGGCCTGGAAATGCAATACATTAGCTGTCATGATTTTTAAAGCAGTTGGCAAAGACCATTCCAGCACATCCCACCCCATGACCAAGGAAAGACTGGAAGAACCGCAAAGAGGTATAAAACTATCCTGCTTAGGCCTGATGGTCTTTTTTGTACCTCAGTCCCCCAGTCCATCTCGGCACTCACGGCGGGAGGATCAGCGCTGTCTCTGCAGATCACACCCAGGCTTTCTCTCCACTCTCTCCTCCGTGTCCATCTGTACCAGCTGCCCAGTCCAGTACTGCCAGGGATCCCCAATCCCACAGCAGTCTCCTCTTCTCTTCTTTCTCCTCCACCTTTCCACCTCACCCTCCCACTGAACGCACTGTTTCTCCCATTTTCATACCAGCCCTTTCCTCCATCTCCATGCTTTTGAAAGAACATGAATATTTCTACTGCAGAAGCTCTGCTCGTGTGACATTAGATCAGTGCAACATCATCTGTCAAGACACCCCTTCCTTGTGTGGCTGCGATGCTGAACCCCAAAGCGCAGTCGGTAATCCAGCTCATCACATCAACTCATTAGCAGGCTATTTGCTTACTAATGAACACCCTTTGATTAGAGAGAGCCATAGGGAGCCCCATTCCACCGTCTTGCTTGCCCTGGCAGCTCTCAGAGAACTGGACTGCTTGCACAGAGGAAGACCTTGAGACCTCTGCTTGGGCAGAGGAAGACTCCTAAGTGCCTGGGGCACTGAGGTGGGGAGCCAGACTGTGGTGCACTCACCCAGGTCACTGGTTTTAGGGCTCGTTAGGCACACGGGATGAGCCAGCTCCCTTAAAGCGACGCTGAGTTCAAGGTGTGATGAAGGAAAAGCCAAGAAGAGCATTTGTTTGTCACATTCTAAATATATGGCACAGTTATCTTGGATTATGAAGAGACAAAAGGCCGTGGTTAGCTGGACTGAGGCTAGTTCGTATTTATCTCCCACTTCATGAGTGATTCCCTTGCTGCACATGGGTGCGCTCGAGCAATGTGCTCACTGAGCGTCCGAGTTGGAGTGTGTTGGGACTGTTGTGCCCTCAGTCTGCCCTGAAAGAGGGCATTTCTATACTAGACGCTCTTCCAGTTAAAGCCATAGGCCTGTCCTTGTTATTTGTCCAAACTGGACCCTCTGACACTTCCACCACCCCCCTCCCTGTACCTCCCACCACCCCAATTACTCCACTGCAGTGAGGAAGATTTCTGTTCCCTGTGCCTACAGCGTTGCCTGCTCTTGCTGGCTTCGGATGTGCCCATGTCCCTTGAGCCTGAGCTGCTGCACTCCTTATTTGCTCTGAAAACAGCCCGTGAAGACTGTCCCCGTGCTTTAGTAAGCTCTCTGCAAACTGTCAAAGAAAAACACTCTTTCCACTGGCTGTCGCATCCTTTACACTGCTTGAAGCTGCTTGCAACAGCTTGAAACTGCTAGGAAACGGCAATGCTGATGTTCTAGCACCTGCGTGCCCTACGGTGAGGACCTTTAGGGACTTCTGCTACCATCCAACATAACCAAGATTTCCTCACTGTAGGTCACGGTTTGCAACTGCCTTGTCACCCCACCCCACCCCCGTGGCGCAGTCCAGATTTGTTTCCAACAGAGACCGTGAAAAAGTGGTTTGGAGAGCTGAAAACCTCGCAGCAACGGTCACAAACGCACAATATTTGAGCTGGTGTGTCATCATCCCTGTCTGCCACCAAGCTTTAGGTACCAATGTCTGGGGATGCCCCACTGTGCTCCAGGACAGCATTCCCCTGGCTGATTTCCAGTGCTGCCTGGAGCCCCTGTACCCATCAATACCCTATATATACCCTATACCTACCCTATGGGCAGATCCTTAAAACCAGCTGAGAAGCATTTTCAGCAGAGTTCCTCTTATCAGTTGTCTCATGTAGGGCATTCCCAAATAAATATATTCTCCTTTCTCTTCAGGCCACATGATAACACTTGTAAGATAAAGTCTTCTCAATGAACCCATCAATCACTCTGGATAACATCTGCAAATTAGGATTTCACACTTTGACCCCCTCTAGGTTTTCTCAGATTTCTGCTTCAGAATTGGACTTTAAAATGGTGACAGGAGGGGCTGCCTGCATTCCTCACCCACAGAAGTACAAGAAATCCCACAGGCAGTAAGACTAGGAATCACCTAAAACACTCTTCCGAGGTATTATCTGTGTTTGCTCCTCTACAAGTCTATCTGTCAAAATTAGACCAGTTCTTTTAGAAAAAGGTCAAAAGCTGGACTGACAAATTTAGTCTCGCTGAACCCAGAACAGCCTTTGGTAAGGTGTTGTGGTGACAAATTACCCCACGTTTCCCTCAGCTCTTTGTCTTCAATATCTGTTTCCTGTGTGAGGCACCTCTGTACTGATCCAAGTAAGGATCCCATAAGGGTGATGAGGGTGAAGACACATGCCATCATCCCACCATCATCTGAGAAACACATTCGATCCCTGCCAGATGCCGTGTCGCTAGAGTGCAAATAGTCCTACATGCCATCTGATGAAGGAACTCTCCTCTGAGGGCCGTATCTTAAAGGGGGGGGACGACCTCCAAAGCCCTGCCTTAAGAAGAGCCACACACCCACTCCTGACCCTGGTGAGTGGGGCAGCAGCAGCCAAGGGGCCCCCAGGGCTTCAGGCAGAGGCACCTGCAAAGCCCCCCCGACCCACCTCCTCCTTGTGCCTTCTACCTTCTCCTGGCCACATCCCTGCTCTGCTCTCCAGGCACTCTGCAGCGATGTAGGAGCCAGGTGCCACAGCCTCTTGACTGAATTATTTCCTTGTTTTACATCAAGCAGCGACAATTATCCTGTCTACAAGCTTTAATCAGTAGGACAGAGACACATGCCATCCTTCCTTCCCCTCCGGGGATGTGGGATTGCCATCCATCAGCCTAGAAAGCAAGAGGTACGTGCTGTTATCCTCAGCTCTCGTTTTCTGTGTCCATGAGTGTAACAATTGCTGATGTGCCCTGTCCCATTGCTGGCGTGTGATGGGCATTGCTGGGAAACTGGATCCCTCCAAGGATCTCTGGTGGCATTTGGGGTCTTTCCACCTGGACACTACCCTCTGTGGATCTAAGCATGGAAAATGTTTCACCCGTAGTGCTTCTGCACTGTGGAAGTATTCAGACTCCTGGGCAGCTCTGCAGCCCTGAACTTGTCCAGCAAATGCATTTACAGCATCTGTAGCTGCAATTTTCTGTATTGCTATGTAGAAATCCTAACTAGTTATTCTGGCGGACCTCAGTTGCCTTTCTCCTGCAAGACAATGTTCTACAATAACAAGTCAAGTGCTGGCCATAAGAGCATTGTATCAGCACACAATTATTTGTCCCATCAAAAAGAAAAACTGTTGGTTGCAACCAAACTTCAATAAACCAGCATCAATCATCAATTATCATTAGTCTTCCTTCAACTCTGCAATTAGTCAGCTGCCCTGCTGCTTATTGTGGTTTTCCCCATGGCTGGAGTTACCTGTAACAGTCATTTAGCCTTTCTCCCAGCCCTCTGGAGCTTCCCCCTTGCTTCACATTTACTGGAAATCTCCATTAGTATTTCAGATAATTCTTTGGCCTGATCTTTTTAAAACCTTTGATGCAATTATCTGGATACATGGATTTTAAAATAACTGCATTTAGCTATCACTGTTACACAACCCCTTTAAAATAATCCCTATTCAGACGATGATTATCAGCATCATTTTTCTTTTTCAAGATATAACTACAGAAATGCCCTCCCTGCCCAGGGCACTGGTTGGGTACCACTTGTTTCCCCACAGCAGCGCGATGCTGCGGGTGGGCTTATCTGCTCCCCCTCTGCAGGGAAGATACCTGGGTTTGGCGAGGGACTGTCCTGCAGCATCCCACCGGAGTCATCGGAGTCATCTTCTGTCCTCACAAGCCAAAGACCAAAAGCAAAGGCAAAAGCAGAAAGGATTTGGTCCCACATGGACCAAACCCAAGGGCAGAGAGGCACTTCTCGGAGGAGATCAGAGCTCTGTCTCTGGCGCTCCTTTAACGCCTCGATCCCGGCATTTGGAAGCCATCTGCTCACGTTTGTAGCGGGGGCTCCTCGAGGTGTGACAGCGTTTGCTGTGTCACTAAGGCTGGGAGCAGAAGGTCACGCACGCTTGGCTCTTGCCGTTGGGAAGGCACATCTCAGCCAGCGCTCCTGCCTGTGATGTTAAAAGTTCGTGTCTCTAATGAACGTGGTGTCTGAAGGCTACAAATTTCACTGGTGCCGAGAAAAAAAAAAAAAAAAGCAGGCGGTTTTGTGGGCGCGATACCATCCTGCTTTAAGGGAGCCGCCAGGTTACCCACAGGTGGGGAAGCACGGTGAGAGAAATCATTTCCGAGCTAAACAATTATACCGCACCTCGCAGGACATCCATCCACAGCTCACATTGCAGGCAGGAACGAGCACAATGGCAGCGGACACGAAAGGACCCGGGAGCTACGGCCAGCGTTGAGCCATGCGGCTATCACAGATGTGATTTGCTGCAGAGCAGGAACAGTGCCTCGCTGCGTGCTTCGCACAGGCGCTGCAGGTGGGGGACCACTCTGAGATACAGCAGGCAGTCTCGAGCAAGAGGAACGTAAATAAAATCAAGAACAATTCAGGTCAGAACAACTCAGGAGGTTTCTCGACCTTAGAGCAGGGTGAGTGTTGACTTCAGGAGAGGTTGATCAGGGGTTTGAAATTATGGTGCCCAGTAATACAGTTTCGAAAGCACCAAGGTGCTGAAGCATCACCTTCTGCATGTAGTGACCTGTTAATATAGCAGAGAGTCCCTTCAGGAAGATCCTGTAGGCATGGTCTTTCTGCAGGGCGGACACAGCTGGAACAGTAGCCACGATCAGCATTTAGGAATGGTGCGAAACCAGGATAAAGCGATAAATAAGTGAAGTGCCATGCTTGCTGCAAGGAGCCGCTCCACGGCAAAGACGCATTCATAAAGCATGAAAAATAGCATCACTGCGTGGTGTTGGTGTCGTTTGTAAAAGAGTTATAGAAATATGTAACTGGGAAATGCCAGAATACCTACATAAAGCTCCTGTGAATTAAAGTGTACATAAAGGCTGGAATATAATTTTCTTTGGATTAGAATTTAAAGCTGTGTTCTTCCCCCAGTTAGGCAATGCAATCGCCTCAGTTGTGCTGAGATAAACATATCTTACCGTATAGTTAGTGTACGTTTGTACATTTAAATCGTGTTGTCCCAGGAGCTGGTCATCCCCCTTGGAAACATCAACATGCAGTAGCAATAATGCGTAGCGCCAACATTCCCCTCAGCCACGGGGGGATCTTGGAGTATTGAATTATAACCGCGTGCCGGCTCAGCAGCTCCCCACTACTGAGCACGCACACTCGCAGCTCCTTAGACCGTGTCACTTAATGAATGTAGCTTATTTTTAACGAGCTGTCTGAAGAATGAATGCCGGGGCTGCACGCGTGCAGGAGAACTGCATCTCTCTCGAATACCGCTCCTGCCACGCGTAGCCCCCAGTCCGGCAGCCAAAGCCAGCGTGCTGGCCTGTCACTGCTGGGGTGCAAAACTCCAGCTGCACGTGTGCTGCTCCAGCAGAGCCCTCTGGCACCTGCTCCAGGGACAGGGCTGAGCAAACAGCTGGCTCTATGGGTGAGTTCGTCCCCCAAGCCAAAATTCAAATTAATTGGCACCCCCAGTATAGAAACTACGCTGCCTGCTCCATCAGTACAAGGTTAAAATCTGATCAAGGATGATGCCTTTGAAGAAACCCAACTTCTGCATGTGTCTCTACAACAGCAGTGGTAGAGGCAGAGCTTCTCCTCGAATGGGCCTCATGGAGCTCGGCAGGTCCCCGTGGATCAAACACTGTGCATTTCCACATGCTGAAGCAGTACTTCTGCCAGGGAGGCAGAGATCTCACCGCATTTACTATATGTTCCCATATGCTACAGAGCTATGCGTCAGCACTCAATTCTGGGACACAAGTTCTTCTGGAGAACATTTTTATGTTAAAAAAAAATCCCCTGGACAGCCAGAAAATATCTTGCAGACTTTACTACGGTGTGTCAGAAGAGTAGATTTGGAGTTCTACATGACCAGATTGTCTTTTAGGAGGAAAACTGTCTTCTCCTAGATGTAAACATTTCCAGCAGAACGAACAATTCACATCTGTCAATGCATTTCCTTAGAATTTAAAACCTTCCTGGGGGAGAGGTTTGCCAGTCCTCCCTGCACCATCCTCAGAGCACCAGAGACAGCACATCCAAGCCCACCACCCGGGCAAGGGGGAGAGCGTGGGGATGAGAGAGGAGCCAGCAGCGCTCCCCAGGGTCACAGAAATGAACCTGGAGCCCTAACACGGTCACACACAGCAACAGATGGCAGAGCTGGGGCCACGTTTAAAAAGAGATGGAAGAAGATAGCGAGCAATCCTCACCGGTCGTCAATCACTGTGGGGTTTATCGTGGAGAAAGCAGCTGAAACAGAGCGCCGTAACGGCGAGTAATGCACAGCCAGAGGAAACAATCCCGCTGGTGTAACTCCGTTGGAGCGACTGCTCGTGCTCACCCGGCTGGGAGCTGAAGTGGGACGCGGTGGCCTGGCACTCGCGTGGAGGTGTGCGATGGGGGAGAGGGGCACCAGGAGAAAGGAGAGCATCTCCCACGGTTGGCTCCCTTCTTGAAGAAAAGTGGAGGGGGACAACCGGCAATGGGCCACTAGCCCAAGTGACCACCAGGCCAAGGGGTCACCGACCCATCCTCCCCTCACATACAAAAGCAACTATTATTAATATTTAAGCATGCAATTACTAATTATGTCACTGGAAGCAGTGAGCCTTTAGCAGTAAAATTAGACATAGCACAAGGCAATATCAACCACATGGACCGGATTAACTCGTATTTATTACTGATTTCTATGTTTACGCAGTCTTTCTCCAACATTTCTTGAAATTTTGGCTCTTTCTTAGCTCTTGTCTTGCTCTGCTTGGTGCCCTGCTTTTAGATGAGCAAGCAGTACATCACAGAAAATTTTTTTCTAATTCAGCTCTCAGTAGCCAAGGAAGCAAAGCCACTATAGAAATGTCAGTAAAATAGGAGAGTGTCTGCTTCTTAAAATAGACACAGATGCTAAGGAAAAAAGATTCTGAGGTCTGAAGTCGCACAGAAAAGCAGCGATGGAGCAGGAGGAGAGTCAAGGAGCCTCAGACCTTTGCCAGCATGTCCTCTCTCTTTTGGCCATGCTTGCAATACTCACTTTACATGCCTTTCCCAGTCTAGGGTTGTCTGTACCTGCTGTGTTTGAGGAGGAGGGGGGGGAAAGATCCACAGCCCTGGGAGGGAGCTGCCTGGCACTGGCCAGCTCTTTCCAGAGGACCAGGGAGCCTTCAGCCCAGATCCATCTGAGACTTTGACACCTCAGTCATGGCTGCTGCAGCCTTTCCCCATGGCAGACCCTTCTTGGGTGGGCCACCTCTGCCCTTCCTTGGAGAGGCTGGGCAGATGCTCAGTGGAGATGACATTCGTCCTCTGAACGTGGCTGTGCCGGTGTTGGCTCCCCACGCCAGTGGCTCTCTGCAGCCAGGGAGCGCAGCCAGCACCCTCACCTTGCGGATCTGAAGCTGAACCCAGCTGCTCAACCACTTAATGGCTTCTTAAGTGACAACGTGAGATCCTCTCTGGATGTCCAAGCACATATGACTCCTCCACATTTTCAGCGAGAAGAAATTACTCTTCAGTCTGCTAGCTGAGACTTGATAAATCAGAGTAACCTGTCCCAGCAATGACGGATTGGTCCTCCTATTCTTCTACAACACTCCAGAGCAGGACTAGAATTTAGATGTCCCCAGACCCCTGCAATAAGGAGCTACCTGCCTGCGCCCTGGCCCAGAAAAGCCACAGTCCTGCTTTGTACGGTGGCTGAAAGCATCTCCCCTGCTGCCACAGGCATAGCTTGTAAGCCAACCAGTAGGGCAGCTCCCCAGCAGATGGAAAAGGGGTGGCTGAAGCCCCTCCAGCAGATCTGAATGCCTCAGCCCTGGCTGAGTGTAACACCTGGGACAGCAGTGGCGGGACTGAGCAAGCGTTAGAGCCTTTCCTGGCTCCCCATGGGGTTCGCTCTGTCAGGGTGCTCTTGCATCCCCGCTGCCCCGCGTTTCTCTACTGGAGGAACATCAGCAGTAGAATTTTGACTTACAGTTGCATCCAGAAATCACCGAGCTCCGACCTTCCCAGTCCATCCACCACGACGCGATTTCATACAACGCTGAAAGGCACTGGCCAGGTACCTGGGGACATCTGAAGGACCCTGGAGTCTGTCCTCAGGGGCAGCTGTAGGACTTTTTTCATGGCCATGAATTGCTCCCAGATTCTGCCAAGAAGAGATACATCAGCAAATTGGTCGAGTTACCGATTTCGATGTGTTACAGCTCATCGTACCAGCCGTAACGACTGCCAGCACGCATGGCCAGCTGCGCCACTGCAGCGCACGCAGCACTACAGCTAGCTGCAACCACTGCAGAGTTTGTGGGCTTTGTCTCTCCCCAAGCACCTTTTGACAAATAAAGCTGGCTCGCTACACATCACCAGAACAAGAGAATCAAATGCTTCATGTGCGCACATCTAGGAGGAAAAAATTGATGTGTGTGAATTACACCTTCTCCCAAACGCCTCTCTCCAGCTCTTCCCTCGTGCCTGCCCAGCGCCGTGGCTCAGAAAGGCCTGCACCACCGAAAGGAGAGATGAATGTCTTTTCAACTACCCGATAATGGGTCTTATACTAATTAAAACAAATCAGCAGATTTCACGTACACATCTCAGCAGCTGGTTGTCTTTCTAATATTACCAGGCATTCATCATCAGAGAGAATGATTTCTAAGTAAGTTACCAGTGAGCAACTGGAGAACCGAAGTGGTATAAGCAGCTGCCTTAGTAAGACTGAGCTATTTGTTCAAAGGATAAACACGTATCACTTGTCCTTTGAGAAACACACCTGCCTTTACCCTGAAATATTATCATCACCAGGTGTCAGCAGAAAACTCCTGTACAGGCTGCAGTACTGTTCCTGCAGGGTTTGGTGGTGAATTCAACAATGCAGCAAATGCAACAGCCCAGAGCCTTCGCTTGTGTTTGAACAAAGGTGGGTTTGCAGCTCCTCTGGCTTCTCATCTTTTAAATTGTCCATCCTCCCTGAACTCCACATATCCCACTGTGGCGAGTGGTATTTTTTTTCTTTGTTTGTGCTCAGGTTGTGGGTTCCCTTCCCTTAGGGAGCCTGAGCGCGTCAGGCAGCTCTCAGAGGGAGGGATGAAGGGAGAGATGAAGGGAGGGATGAAGGGAGGGATGAAGGGAGGGATGCTCCTGCCCCGGGAGCAGCCAAGCAGCAGGAGGGCTCAGGGTCTGGGGGCACTGGGCAGGAGGACAAGAGGCACAGCAGGGAGCAGGGAGCCTGCGGCTTCAAGGGAGACCAAGCAACCACTGACAAGACCAAGGAGCAGAGAATAAAGCTAAGAAGCGGCAGAAAAAGCCCTCCTAGAGACAGGCTGAGCTGTGCAGCTCTTCCCCCGCAGCAGGAAAGCCCCAGCACTGCGTGAAGCCGAGCCGGGGAGCAGGCAACTGCACTGAGGAGAGATGAAGATATACACATCAACCTATTTCTATTCCTTCTTTTTTTTCTCTAGATCCTTGGAGTTGTCTTAATGTATAAATTAAATATTAGAGGCTTTATTCTAAAAGGCCTTGGGGTTTGGATGTAAAAACCTCTTCTGGCTTCTTCGGCTAGCTCTCTGTAAGAGAAGGTCCGAGCAGACCAACCACAGGGCTCTGTCAGATTCAAGACTTCATCATACCTGCACAGATCTTAATCTTAGGAAAAGGAAGGCTGAGAAATTCTTGTTCTGAAGATCAAGGGCCTGGCGTTCAAATTTCTGCCTCATTTTCTTAGCAGGGGCTTGCTGGAGCTGTGTTAGGAGGTCACAGCATCAAACCACACACTCAAAGCAGCAGCTGGGAAATACCCTGTGTCAAAGGACAAATCGTCTGAGCGTGGATAAGTCGGCACACAGGCCTGATAAACAACCTCCTCCTTCAATAACGTTGCCTCTGGACAACTCAACGAGAGTGGGAGACTGGAAAGCGTAAGCAGATCGAAAACTTGCTGCCACTTCCCCGGGGCGCTGAAGCAGCAATAGCAGTTCTAATTGGCTGCAGAACAAATGTGTGCTGATATCTCCCATCTACTGCAATCTCTGGGGCCAAACCAGTGCCTGCCAGTGGAAAGCAGAAAGCCATCACAGTGGGAGCGAGCCCCCAGGATTGAGGCAAGCTCCCCCGCAAACTGATGTGCTCAGGGAAAGGATGGAGCAGCTCATAGTACCATTAAATGTGAATGGCTTCATGAAGGAATATTTGGCTACCAAGACTTTTTTTTTTTTTTTTTTTTTAAAGTTTGGAATAAAAGTGAGTCTCGGTATGGTACAGAAGAGGCCAACAGCTCAGCAGATTGGCAGGAGCCAAGGAAGAAATGACAATTTAAAAAAATCAACAGGTGGTTTTCAAGGGAAATGTTTATCAGTCTACCGACCTTTCTGGGGCTCAATTACAACCCCATACGTTAACAAAATCCCTGTCATCCACCCCTTAGTGAATTCAGCCACCCGGTGTTTTCCCATCCCACAATCTTTTGCACTTCTTTGATACTAAACTTACATGTTAAAAAGTCAGGAGAATCAGGGGCTGGATCTGTCCATGTATGGTATTTACTCTCCATGGCAGTTTCAGACTTACAACATTTTAACTTGCCCTTCTTTACTGTAAATGTGTCTTCAGTAAACTAAAGCAATTAATATTGAAAACAATCAATACTACAGCCAATACCGATTTTTTCAGGTACTGTACTAGGTATTGTGCTGGTAGCATGGAGTTCATTGGTACTGCAATACATCATCCAAAGCTCACTGTAGTCTTTGGCATAGTCTATGAAACAAGTAGCCCTTTCCTGAAGAGCATTTAAATAGCAAATGTAGAACTACAATTCCCTGCAATGAGTTTAGGGCTTTGCCTTGGTGGAAAACCCACAGATTTTCCCACTCTATAGCATTCCAGATACAAAGGAAAAATCCAGATGGATTTCATCAGCGCATACGAAATAGGAGTTTGTGTTACTACTCCACGCTTTCTGAAAACAAAGTGCTAGTTGTCATCGTACCCTGTGGTGTGGAGGTTTTCCCTGGGTACAGAAGGCACGTAATCACAACATGACAGGAGATGGGGAGAACGGCAAACCTGAAGTAAACACCCCTGGCACCAGAAGGCACGTTGGTTCAGATTCAATATCCGCTCCAGCAAAATCAAAATATGTGATGGAGATACAGACGGGTGTAAGTACTCAGTGAAATATTTCTGCTGGTCCCAAATTTCAGACTCGTGGAGAGAGTTTTCTATTGTAAGGCAAGTCAGGGTCCCTGATGAAAACCCCTCTGGCACATTCTTCGTGGTAGCTTTTGAAATGACCTCTGGATATTTGGTTCTGGGGAATTTCGAGAAATATTGAAAAGTGACGAATTGAAAAGCACCTGAAACTCCGTCAGACTTCTTTTGGATTTTGCATTTAATTGAATTTTATCCTGCATTGTCCCAAAGTGTCACTGAGATATGATGTGTCTTTTATAGCTTCTGTGAAGTGTTATCTTCCTGGAACAACAGAAAGTATAAAGAGCCACCGAGACAGGCTGTGTGTAGACACATTATTAAAAGCTCGCTGCACTTTCTGATCTATGTGCACTTCTGCGAGCGGATGGGAGCACTGGTCCCACAGCCCATCCCAGCACCGAGTCTACTGCCACTCACTGAGGTTTAAAATAAGATAGAATTTTCATTCGACACGAAGGCAATGCTCTCAGAGAGAAACGTGACATTTTTGTGTCCTCTGTGTGACCAGAATGAATACATGGCTAATATCCTTCTGGGCCATTACAGCCCAGCCTTTGTGCTGAAGAGGGTTGGGGTGACCATGCAGCGAGGAGGCTGCTTTACCATTCCGCACCCTTTTCCCTTTCTTGGGTGCCCTGAGCAATGTTAATAGCTGCACATCAGGAGCAGAGCAAACGGATGCTTTTCTATTGTGAAAAAGATCTATTCTGTTCTGTTCTATTCTACATCTATTTCTGTTCAGGGATGATTTTATTCAAAAGCTGTGTTACTGATACTCTGCTGGGCTGTTCGTCCTTCTTCCATAGCATAATAGGCAGTGGCTAGGAAAAAAAAATTCTTTTTCCTTTGCAAGGACCCCAGCATGATTTATCAATCATCCCTGCCACCCTGCAGCACCACAGCCCAAGGGGAGCAGTACCCCTTACTGGTGCAGATCCCAGCAAGCCACAAAGGTCTCAATAGCTGTCCAAGACCAAATTGCAGCCGTAGCCTCTTAAGGGGACCTAGGGAGGACCCGTCTGCATTGCCCACGTTTCCAGCTTGCTCCACCTGAAGGTACTCAGGTCTCATCCAGTGAGAATCCACCTCTGCAGAGCCTGGAGTCCAGCACTGGATTGCTGCTTGCAGCTGGCCGCCGTGAGGATGAGCCGCGGGGGGGAGGGGGGTGCAGGCTGGGGGGTGGGGATGCTGGACAACCTGTGCAACAAGCAGCCTTTGCAAAGGGGAATTGTGCCTTGGCTGCAAAGGAGTGAAATAGCCACATCCCCAGTTGAGCTGCTGCCAAAACATCCTTTCCGAAACGGGCCTCTGAGCTCCAGAAATACAAAGCTGCCCATCAGTTGCTCTACGGAGCAGTGACAAGAGCTGGCTCTTGGGAACTGCTGCCAGGGAAGCTGATGCTGACCCCCAGGCAGTGGGGTGGCAGATTAGGGGGTCTTCCCCACTGCCCCCAGCTAAGCACAGCCAGCCACAGCTCTCACACTCAGAGGCAGCACTGTGCAAAGGAGCATGCAGCACCCATGGTGTCCCCTGGTCCCTGCTGGTCCCCCACTGGGGGGACCTCTCTGGGGAGCCGATGTGTGAGCAGCAGGGGGACGCTGGAGGGAGGTGGGCAGACACTGCGTGAGGGCATCCATCGCCTTTGCACGCTCACAGATTGAGGAGGAGGTGGGAAACTCAGGCAAACCAGCATCAGCAGCGCTGCCAAAGCAAACCCACAGCTCCCCTTCAGAAGGGACAGATTTGAAACCGGTCCCACGTACGAAGGCACATGCACGACAGTTAAAGGGTGAAACGCCTTAGCTGGGACACCTCCACACCCCAGTGTCCCGTTCAGTGCTTTCCCTGATGTCCTTTGCCCTTTCCTGAGCGTTGGCCCTGCACAGCTCCGGGTCCCGGTGCTGGCAAAGGAGATGGTGGTGGAGGCTGGGTCACCCCAAACCTGCCACTACCCAGTAGGTCCCACTGGGGGTCACACAGGGCCAGGCCAAGGCAAGCTGACCACTGTGCGTGAGGTCTCCCCTCTGTCTGGGTCAGGAACATGCTGCAGGGGGTGCTGAGGAGAGCAGGAGCTACAATTCTTGATAGGAGGCAAAAAAATCCAAATCAAAGAAAGGTCTGAGTGTGATGAAAGGGAACAGGGAGAGCAGCAGGGGAGAGGGAGCGGGTGGTGAGATCTGGAGCCAGTTCGGCACCTGTAAGCCCTGATGCTGGGGAGAGATAAGAAGGCAATGCTGATCTACGGATCGAGGCATGGTGCAAGGCAGACACGCAGCACACCGTCCCGTGGCCTCCCGGAGTGCAACACCTCATCTAGCAGCATGGTCTGATGCTGGACTGGTGCTTTGTGCTGCACCAAAGTGGTGTGCAGGGGTCCCAAACCAGCAACGGCATCTCTCCAGGTGAGTGAAGGTGTCTCCAATGTGGTCACCTCCATCCATGCACAGTACCTGGTTCCTTTTGGCGACAGTGGAGGCCCCGAGCATGGCCCAGGATGGGTGGTGATGTACATACAGCTCAGCACATCCTTGGCTGTCCTGGGTGAATCGCATCCTGAACTCCACCGAGTATAGTTACATGGGTGCCATTGCCTAGAAGAAAATCCCAGGAGGGTTAGCTCCGATGTAGACACCTCCAAAACAGACACCTGAATTTTGTGCTCCTGGAGCCAGGTGCCATGTCAAAGGCTGCACCAAGAGCCGAACCCGCAGCTCAGCCCAGCTCTGGCACGCTCGCAAGATCCCGGTGGTTTAAGAGCAGAAGCCAGGCACGCCAGTGCTGCTCCAGGGCTCTATCCATCCTCCTTCTTCCCCAAGTCCAATCCACATCCATCCTGCTGCTGCCGTATGTTCCTGCCCTGCCTAGGAGCACGGCAGGGATCATGAAACGCGGCTTTAGTAAACAGCTCAGTTTCTCCAAACAGATAAATAATAATAATAAACTAGAGTGCAGCATTTTCCAGAGTATTCTTTTTGTTTCAAAGAAAGCATCTCTTCTCGGAGACTGACAGATATTTTCTTTTTTCCCTGCTTGAAGCCATATCACAAAGGGTTGTCTTCCTGCTCTTGCACCCTATAAACAAATTGTTTGCTTAATTTGTCACATGCCGGCGCCTGCGATTCCCTTTGCATTATTCTCTTACCAGGCGATTCTCTGCAGCTCACGGGAAGGGTGTTCCCAGCCAGAAATTGATGTCTGCTCTTGCCTAAGAAACCGGTGGTTGGATGTTTTCCTGATCGTCTGAGTGGGGGAAAGACCTTCTTTCATCACTGAAAGGGCTTACTGAGCCCGGGCTGAGCACACAAGAGCATTTCCAGCTCAAGAACATTTTTAATTGGTTCCATTTCAAAAACTGGGCTGCACAGCTTTTGAAAGAGTCTTAATTCTTATTAATTTTCCCGATAGCAGACGTGGCCTTCTTTTGATGTGCAAATTTTAAACTATTTTTTTTTCCCCACTCAGCGTAGATAGGGATCTTTGGGAGATGAATATTATACCAGCGCAGGGGGAAGGTGGGGATGGGTAGGGAGGGACAGGCACAGTGTAAGCGTCAGGAGGAGAAGCAAGCGTGCAGCAGGCAGGCAGAAGGTGACCGGTGGCTGGTTTAGAAATAAAAACAAGACAGCTATAACCACGGTGATGCTTGGCATGCACCGGGGGCACGGCTGCTCCCTGCAGTACGCGGAGGTGCTGCATGTCTCTATGGGACACAGCCACACAGTTAACCAGTCCCAGCAGCTCCTGCACCTCATGCCTGGAGGTATGGTCAAGGCTGAATAGTGGTCACTGCTTTAACTGGAGCACTTAACTCCTCACTGTCCAGAATGGAGTAGAAAATAAGCCGGTTTACCCGTGGTTTAAATTCATCACTATTTCAGTCACCACTTCTGGGGTCAAGGTTATGGAAGTGGTTTTCCTGGTGAGGTCTCCTCTCATCCTATGTCAGCAAAGCCCTTCCAGGACGGAGCAGAGCTGTAGCTCTGGCGTAACAGTCACCCGTGCTCTGGCTTTGCACTTGCCCATGTCCCTGCCTGCAGTTCACCTCACTGGTCCAATGGGAGTGGGAAGACCCAAGAGGCTGATGTGACCGAAGCCCTCCCACCCCTGCCCTCACCTCCACACATGCACTGGTCCCCAGTCCCCAGATGGGGCATGTCTTCAGGCAGTGCTCCCATCACCATCACAGGGCTCTCGGGAGCCCAGAGGCCCCCAGGCTCACCACAGTCCTACCAGCACAACCCACCTGCAGTAGGTACGTCACCCAGGAGGGGCTGTCTGCAGAAGGGAGCATCGCTCTGTGACACCGAGGTCGCTGGGTGCTCAGAGAAAACCGGTGCTTTTGCAACTTGTCACAGGCACTGAGAAGCATCCAGAAGCACCAGGGGGTTCAGACCAGCACCATGTGAAGCAATGACAGCCTGGGGTCTGCCCAGGCCAAGCTCAAGTTGTCAGGCCAAGGAACAAGCTTGTCTTGGAACAAGGTGTCTCCAGCGTGGTCGTCTCCATCCATGCACAGTACCCAGTTCCTTTTGGAGACAGTGGAGGCCACAAACCTGGCCCAGGATGGGTGCTGAGGTACAGCTCGGCATATCCTTTGCTGTCTGATGTGCTCTGTGACCTGGTCTCACGCATCCTTGGTGCTGCCTGGAGGACATCTGCAGCACCTTCCACTGCTCCGAGAGCACCCAGCATGCCATGAAGAGGCCACAAAAGCAGGGCGCTGCTTCCCTGTGGTGTCACAAGAAAGGAGGTGGATGGTGTTAAGGCAGTGAGCCGCAGTGACGTGTGGTGGGT
>JAVJGJ010000001.1:92816232-92826292 GCA_035590215.1 Microhierax caerulescens | reverse complement strand
GTTGCATGAGCCCTCGTTTTCCTCTACGCACTGGGACCCCCTATGAGCTTGCGTCTGTGCAACCTGGGTGTGAGGCAGGTCTGAAGCCCAGCAACAGCTTCGGCAGATGTTCAGGCAGGAGCACAGGCACAACCACGGAGGTGCCCTCAGCACCACGGCAGGCTAATGAGCTGCAGAGAGATGCTTGGGTACACAAACCTTTGGGCTGCTTGCAGCCGTTCCCCAGGGAAACGGGCAACAGAAGCATTTTGGCTTTCAGATGAATCTTACCTGAAGGAACAGCTCCAGCAGTCAAAGGCTGATGGGAAGTTCTAGATTTGGTCACTTCTTTGGACCATTCACAAATGTGGAAGGAGCTTGTGTAGAAAAGGAAAGAAAGGAGAATATGTCAGAGATGTCACTGTAAAGAATGAAGAAAAAAAAAAAGCAATGGAAATCTTTGGAGCAATCTTCCAAACACTCATCAGCAATTTATTTCTCTTTCCTTTACTGGTTGAACAGACTAATATGTTGCTGCCAACAAATTAAAAGGGCTGTAAAAACATTCTGTATAAGACCACTGTTATTTTTCCCTGTATCTTGTAACTGCTTATTAGCAGCCTGCATCTTTATGGACCGCATCGGCTCCACAGGCACTGCCTTGCACGCTCACTTGGTTCTCACCAGCTCTCACACACCCGTCTCAGATCTTGTTCACTGCAGGGTACGGCCCCTCACCTCACAGGTATAAGTTACTTTCTTTCTAGAAATTTAGCATTTAGCAATATTAAAACGCATGTTCACCGCAGCCCCTATTGTCAAGTCATTCAGATCATTCTGTGAAAACTGACTTGTCCCTGTGCACCAATTTCTGTCACTTGCAAGATTCATGTGATGATTTAATATACGCTTGACTCCGGATCACTGACAAGGATTAAGACTTTCACAGCACCCTCCCAGGAACTCGTACCAACTTTGCAGAAGTTTATGACCTTTTGGGGACATTATATCCCCAGCAAACTATTTCAGTGGGGGGACTTAAAGATATCAAAGGACTATAGATCAAGTCAACCAGGAACAAAAGTGATATGCAATCTGGGAAAGGCATACCCAACTTGACTATGAAAATTACTTCTGTCACTTCTGCCCAGTATTAATGAGGGACACAAAATGGGAGAGGAGCCGTTCTCAGTGAAACTCAGTCCTCACAGAAATACCTCGAAAGAATGCCACTTAAAATTTATACTATACAGTAAAATGATAAATGGAGAGCAATGCAATGGAGCTAACGCTGAGAATTCAAGCTTGACGATATAATGGAACTTATGTAAAAATAAAGAAGACAATAATAAATGTGAAATGGAAAGGATTAATTATTTGGTTCAGAAGTTTTGCTTTAGAACAAAACACAGATGCCCAGCTTATCTCAAGAGAAAATTTACCTAATCCCACTCTGGAATCAGCCTACTCCACTGACTGTATGGGCACATCCATGGCTCTGCAAGGGCTTTGCATGTAGGGAAGGAGATCCTGCAAGCCCAGGCAGGTGATGGGCATTTCCCATGGATTTTTCCCCATACCAGGATCCAAGCCAGCAGCGATAACTGGCAACCCACAGGGCTCAGAGAGAGGGGCAACAGGCAGGGTGTAAACAAAAGACAGCCTGGAAAGGTACAGCAGGAGAGACCAGTGCTCGGGGGTGACTTGCTCTTCCCAGGCTACTTGGAAAGACCTGTCCCATCCGCCTTCCTCTCTCCCCATTCCTCCATACCAGCACAGCTGAGATCTGGCTACGCACCCACAGAAAGAAAAGGGAAGAGTGTTTCTAGGACACACTTTGCTCCATTGCATTTGATAGACCAACCCCAAAAAGGACATTTCTAGCAAGCTACGCTGATAACCAGGTGCTGAAGTAAAAAGGAGTGGCAGAGGAGTCAGGTGCTTCTGATGTCAGGAAGAAAACTGTTTTCCCACCCTTGCTGGAAGGCATGACCACCATCAAGTAGCCTCCCCATCCAACCCCCAGTGGCTCATCCTCTCTCAATTCCAGGCAAAGAAACCCATCAAGCATTACCAGTGCTGCCCAAGGAAGCTGAGCGGTCATGCTCTGCATGGATAAAGCTGGAGCCGTGGCCACGGTGGTCTGGATGTGTCCCCTGATGCAGGGTCCCCAGGGTTGACCACAGGGCTAGGAAGAGCCACAGGCAGTGGCCAGGCTGCAGGTGCTGAAGCTGGCCACAGCAGGTCTTCCCACCCAGACTCATGTGCCTGTACTCCTCCTGCTGAAGGAGGAGGAAGGGTTGTGGTTTCCAAGGAGGAGCCAGCGGAATTTCTTGCCAAACCTGACAACTCCTTGCTGGTGCTGATGTGGCAGCATCATTTGGTTATCCATCATCATCATGGTTACCATGACAGCTGACAGGGAGGAACACCCATCGGAAGGTCATCGTTAGTCCATCACATTTGTCCTGCCTTCCCCTCTTGGGTGGACCTGGAGTAGATTTTGATGTTCTACGTTTTAATGCTACAAGCCAAATTTTACGCAGTGAAAAATCCCCTGCCCTTACTTGCTGTGAATGATGAAATGCAGGGGCTTTGTTTGCATTTCGGCATCTCTCAGCAGCAAATTTCCCTAGCAACTTTGATGTGATGTCTGCGCGAGTTATTGGGGGCGAATTTTAGCACGCAGGGAGGAGGTACAGTCATCTTTGACCAAATGTCTTTAATCGGGGTAACTCAGAAGGATAACAGAATCAGCTCAGTTTCTCCTGATAGCAACTCAGCCTGGGTCGTTGCAAGCAGGGAAAGCGGAGGAGTGGCAAATTTATCAGAAAAGTTATATACCCTAGGACGAGACAGTGAAAGCAGCAATTGTTCAGCTATTGATCTCCTACCAAAATATGTGGGAGTAGACTAAGCCCAGCCCCCAACTAGCTAAAAACAGATTCAGTCACAGCTGGGATGCGCAGCCGGTTCACACAAGGGTCCTGCAGCCACCACAGGCATGGATGGGCAGGGATGTGCCTGCAGGGAAAGGCCACCCGTGTCCACAGCAGGTATCTTCACCCCAAAGTCACTGACCACCCCCCCACCAAAGCCCCACTGCTCTGGCCAGGGGTGGGGGCTCGATCCTGAACTGGCTCAGTGGGGAAAACACAGCTCAGGTGCATCCCTGGGAAATAAAAAATCTGTCCATTTAAATCTGTGCCATAGGAAAAGTCTAACTCTGGACCTATGGCTTTGTTGAGGACAGTGGAAAGAAAGGAGGGGAAGCTATCACTAATAAGCATTTTAAACTTCCCTCTATCTTAACTGAAGGTATAAGGTTGAACAAATAAAGAGGAAAGTCCTGTTCCCAAACGTTTAACTAGACTCTGGCATACAATATGCATTAGAGGTTCGTGTATTTTGACCAGTGCACAGAGAACACAATATGCCTGAAATACAGCCTACCTCTGTGAAAAGCACATCCATGGCACATCTCACATCAGCTCCCTGCACCATCCCCGGCACAGCACCAGTGGGTGACTGGGACTGCTGAGGGAAACCAACTGGTACGACCAATCTGTGACCAAGCTTGGGTGGCTGCAGGGACCTACGGCACAGCTGGGTCCTGAGAAACCACCAGCAAAGTGCTCCAGAGAGATGCTTGGAGGTTTGCAAAGCATAAATGCGTGTCTTTCCGTAAAGCTCAAGGGCATAAATCATCTGAAGGCTGTAAACACACATCGACATTTTCAGGAAGAACTAAAATTTGTTAAATCAAGAATCCCCACCAGGAGAAAATATTTCTTACCTACTTGGTGCATTCAGCAGGGTCGGTGCCCCAGACCACAGCGAACAACTTCAGGGCAGCAAAAAACTGGGAGCAGCAGTAACAAACCCCTGCTAGCCTTGCAAGTATGAAACCCTGGGGCAAACAGGCAAGGGGCTAAAGGGCAGAATTACTTTCTACCATTTGCTTTGCTCTTTCACCACTGCGTACTAGCAGGAGCATAGAGGAACTCATTCCCAACGGCTTCGGTTATTTCCTTTTAATTTCGCATAGCCCTGCTTTTTGGGTGGGCAAGTCAAGAGGGAACTGACCTTGGGGAGGTGCCGAACCCTTACCCTTGAACTTTAATCCCGTTTGAGTTAGTGAAGCAGCCGGACACCTCGCAACTTGTAAAGACCTGGGCATGCGGCCACATCTAAGGCTCGAATGAATTTTTAAAAGACAAACCTTCTGGCAGAGTGGCAAGTCTGGAAAAGAAAAATGAGACATGCTGCTGGAGCCAGGCTGCAGTAGAACGCTTCTGTAACAGAGCCTACAATGGAAGTGTGAGGGGGTTCCATATTTTGGGGGGGATATTTTCTTGCAGAAACCATTTGCCAAGACACCCTGTGCCACCACCCAGGGACCTGATGGGACAACCCCTGGCTGCCCTGAGCATCCCATGGACAGGGGGGACCGTTCTTTGAGCACAGCTATAAAAATGTCCCTGCTGTCAATAGCCACAAGGAGCTGGAGTTTGGTCCCACTTGCAGCTCTTAGTCATTCTGGTCGGATGACACACATTTGAATAAATACCCGCTGGGATCCCTGGATTTCTCAAACAGCCTCCGCACGAACAGTCTAACGGAGCAGGAACATCCCTGGAAGCACAGCTCTGGCCATGCCACGGCCACCACAGCCCTCCAGCCCGAAGCAGATGGGGACCCCAGATCTCCCAGGCGTGTCCCCAGATCCCGGGGCGAGATGGGGATGGGGGCATCCATACTGTGTTGGTTTCCTAGATATAGGAATATATCTAGGAATAGATATATTCCTAGATCTATATAGGCAGAGCGGGGTTGGGAGCTGCAGTGCAGTGCCCAGGCACAAGATGCATCAGCGCGGTTGTGTGAGAGCAGGAACCGGCAGGGGCGTGGGACCATGCAGGGAATAATAAAATTCAACCACCCTTTTCATTTCCTCAATCTGCAGAAGATGCTTGTGTGCTCTTGACACCTGTGCACTTCTCTAGGGGATTCTCCCAGGAAAAAAAAAAAAAAAAAAAAAAAAAGGATTCGTTTAGAGAAGAACATAGCAAGTAAAAACAAACATACAGGGCTTAGATTCAACTTGAAAGTGATACTGCGGGCTGAACGGATTGATGCTCCTGTAAAGTAACAGCGGAGTTTGACATCTGCTTGACTAATGGTAGCACTGGGCAAATGCTGCACCGCAGTGGGGGTGTCACGGCTCACGTGCTTCGCCCATCCCAGCAGTCAGGTTTAACAAAGATATTTTTGGTAACACAGATGCAGATTCCATCTCTTAAATCTTTAAGGCTTATCAAAGGGGGTTTTTTTTCCATTTTCAGCCCTGTATATTCTTAACCACTGAGATCTTCTTATGTATAATAAACACAAAAACGCTTCTCTTTCCAGCTTTGCTGTTAAAGCCAAGATGATTATAAAGCTAAATCCTCAGCATATGGCATGGGTACTGTTCTTGCAAACTTCTCACTGCATCTTGCACTGAAGGGTGAGTTAACCCTTGGTAGGCAAACAGCGTTGTCCTCCCACAACTCCCTGTGCCAGGGAAGACACCGGGGGAAACAGGCCGACCACAGCGTGCAGCGCAGGGTGATGGGACCCATGCACACGTGTGGCTGGTGACATTTTCTCCAGCTATTTCCAATTCAAATATATTCCAGTTTCTCCAGAATTCCAATTACACGCAGGAATTGCCTCAACAAGCAGTTAGCCAACGTGGGATGGAAAGGAGACAGAGGGACAGAGGCAGGGGAAAGGTACAGGTAACCCAAGCACCTGCATTACCATCAAAATTTGGTCCTGCCTCTCTGAAAGCTGGTGCAACCTGCAGCTGTGCAAGGCTGGAGCACTGCTTGCCAGGCGGCTGGGCTGATATTCAGCTCAGGGTGCTGTTGGGATTTTATAAAGCCTGGGAAGAGATGAGCAAATGGGGCTGTCCAAGGAGAAACGAGATCTTGCTGGTAAAGCCCAGAAAAGTCCAGTGCACAGGCATCATCCCATCAAGCAGGATGCAAGCACAGGGAGCTGGGCTCCTCCAAGCCCCAAATCAGGTGTGCCAGGGGTTACATCCCACGGCACTTTGAAGATGCTCCTTACAGAGACCAGGTTATCAATCCAGACACACGCCCCAGATAATGGATAGCTCAGTTGCCTCCTCCACGGCTGGAGATGGACAGCAGGAGAACCTCAACCACCAGCTGCACCTAAACAGGTAGCAGAGATGCAACCGGCTGGTGTCCAGAGGGGTCACCAACCCTACAGATGGGAAAAGATGCAGCAGAGCTGAACACATCTCGAGGGGGTCAAAAAAGAGCTGCAAATTAGGGATGTGTTTGCCATGAAATGCAACTGCAGGAAAGCTTTGGTTCAGAGGCATCTTTCCATCAAGTGGGGTAACAGCCCCACTGTGTGGCTCCAGCAAGATCAAGTGCATCTCGTATTCCGTGCAGGAGCGCTGGCAGGAGACTGCAAGCCTTAGCAGAGACCAAGGGACAAATTCAGTGCATCATCCAGTGGTGAGCCTAAAAGGTGGAGAAAGGCAAGGCAGATATAGTCTAAATCCTGACAAGTTTGTTGTTTTCTTTTCTGTGTTTCTGTTTGAATACACAGGCTTTTTCCATATAATTTCCAAGTTTTACTGGGTTTGCGCTTCTTAATTATTCTTTTTTCCAACAAAGGAGAAATTTCGTATCTTTTTAACATCACCTCTCACCCACTAGTTGGATGTGAGATGCCAGTACAAGTATTTATATCATCAAAAAGAGACAGGGCTCCACAGATCCTTCAAAAATAGCTTAAGTGCCTTCCCACTTTACCTTGCAAAGATAAAAAAAAAAAGCAATGCTGGTCCCTAACGCCAGCTCTGATGATACTGCACTCTGTGGAGGGACAGCTCTAGCTGCCAAGAAAGGATGTTGAGACACCAGTGAGCACCTATTGACAGCTTGAACACGCAGATCCCCCGTGTCTTCTGGTTCATGGGCGAGTCTCACCGACAAGGGAGGAGCAGGAGGATAAAGCTGCACTTCAGAGACAGCTCAGGAAGAGAACAGGAGAAAATCATAACTAGAAGGGGGTCTGGGGGAGAAGAGGGGAGTGGGGTGCTTGTGGGTACAGAAGCGAAACAAGAGTATATGTACCATGAGTAAGAGCACTACCTTAACTCACCAGGTGGGTGAATGATGCTCAGCATCGCGACCAGTAACGTATCTGTTGCAAACCAGACGGTTCAGCAAGCGCTCCGAAGCTGGAGAGAGGAGCTTTTCCGTAATCTTGTAAATCTCACGCAGGTCTCTGCTTTAGGGAAAGGCATAGGGCAGCCAGAGCAGGCTGCTAGATGCCCAGAACCAGAGGAGGTTTCTCTGAGTAGCTCCCAAAAAATAATACCATGAGCGGCTGGGGCTGGGAATTGCGTTTGAATGGGTGCTGCTGCCAACGCTCCCTCTGCGTGTGAGACTTCCCAAGGCACAAAAGAAAGAACAAAGCTACAGCACTGAGCAGCGTCTGCATTGGACAATTTACACACTAGATTTGCAAGGAGAAAAACTTTGGCCCAAAGTCACTGTGAAAGGCTCCACCTATTGCAGTCGTTAATGATTAAATGGGTGATCGCACAGGTTCAAACGTGCATTTTTGATCACATCTCAAAGAAAGGGTACATGTGGTCAGCTGAAGTTGTTACCTGTCAGAAGCTCACACATGGCACCATAAATCAAGCAGTCCTGAAGGTGGTTCAGAGCCAAAGGACTTCATCTGAAAATATTCTTGAGTTTCAAAAGCAAGAGGCTGCATATATTAAAAAAAAAAAAAAAAAAAAAAAAGCTTTTGCCTCTGTTCCTTAGGGATCCTTTAGCACTCTGTTCACTGCACATGTTTTCTGCATATCATCAATATATCACCTAGATGAGTGCTTCAGACAGCTCTTTGAACAGTGGACACATTTTGTTCCAGGGGTTTCTTTCAAATTTTAATCATGGACAAGGAGTCAGATACAGAAGGGACGTGAAGAGCTCCCTCCCTAACTGGCACACATCTCTCCACAGCTCTTGACCCCTGGGCCACTGCAGTAACGCACCACAGCAGAAAGGCTGTCAACAGTGAGTGATCCTGGTCCTGAGTGCGTGAGATTAACAGAATAGTGTCCGCCAACCTGCTCGCTCTGCTTACATTGCTGCCCACCTTCACGGGCAGGATGCGCTCCCTTGTTCTCGGGTACTTGGGGTATCTCAAAGAACAAGGACTCCTGGAGAGCTGCTGTCTTAGAGAAGATGGAGGAAGCACTGAGATATCTGGAAATCAATTCTCTGACTCAGGAAGAGGCTTTCAAGTAAGATCTTTCACGAGTAATTTGTCACTTGCTAAAGAAACATCCAGTTCAATGAATTCAAAGGATCCATTAATATCTCAATGGGGAAAAAAAAAAAAAAAAACAACAAAAAACACCTTGTGGATGGAAACAGAGGTCACTTAGGCATCCACTTTCTAAAGGGCGACGGAATGTTCAGTCCAAACAGAGTTCCTTTTATGTCCTGCAATATTACATATTAGAGCTTTATTCCTAATTGCATCACCAGCGCTCCTCCTGTTGCGCCGGCTGTCGGCACAGGCAGCCTTGCTTCTCTTCAGAGCCAAGTGCTCAGCAGTAATCTCCTTTGACACCCCGTGACAGACCATATTCTACAGCAAATGACCACTGGAAAGTTACAAAGAGGCTGTGGTAACCCATCAGGCCCCAAAATAAAGCAGCTCAACCTGCAGCATTACAGTGTCCCATGAAAGGTGGCCTGAGCCAGAACACAACCTGTGGGCATCAGTCTTTTCTATTGCAACTGTGACTGTGATTTAGTATTTCATGATCCCTCTTTAAAAATTGACTATATTACTAAGGAAATCAGCTTGCCTCCCAAACAGGGAGCAAAACAACGTGGTGGACAATCCTGCAAATTGGTTTTGGAAGAGGAATGTGAGCCCAAATGCTATAAAATTACGAGCAAAGGAGAGGAAGCCGGTACATCGCTCTTGGGATGTCAGGTAGGAACAGCAAAGGAAACCTGTAAATCATGGGGATGTAATCACCAAGCAAATCCAGGAGAAGAGCATGTTAGTGAGCCATTGTGACAAGAGGACTCCAAAATTAACTGAAGGTGGAGGAAGGTCATTTGTAAGAAAGCATCTCAAACATCAAACAGGTCACCTATGTTATAACACATCATGTGTTGCCTCTTTGAAAACCTCGCAGAAAATGGTAAATTGTTTGATCAATAGAAAATGCAGTTTCATTGCTATATAAAAACATGTTTCGGCCATACCTTGGCTTCTGCGTGCAGTTTTGATCTCCTCATCTCAGACATACCAGAGCCAGGAAAACATCAGAGGACGACAAGAGGTCTGGAACAGCTTTTATACGAGGAAAACTGGAGGACAAGACTCAGGCAGAGAAAAAGAGATTGACATAATGAACATATGAAAGAAATCAACAAAATCATCAGAGCCCTAAGAGGATGTGTATGTAGGGCTCAGCTTTTCATTTCTCTTCCTACAGGAGGACAAGGGGCATCAAATGAAACTAGCGGGAGTCAAGCTCAAAGCAAACAAAAAAGAGCTTATTCTTCATGCAGCAGGTACTAGACTTGCTGACCTCCTTGCCAAGGAAAATTGCAACTGCTGAAACCTTGCATAAGCTCAGGGGAGACATGGGAATGGGTCTGGGGGAGAGATTCAGCAGGGGCTACTAAACACCTCAGCAAGCCTCAGCGTAGTGGGTTTGCATGGCAAGGTTTTGGTATCCGGGGGCTACAGGGGCGGCTTCTGTGAGAAGCTGCCAGAAACTTCCCCTGTGTCCGATGGAGCCAATGCCAGCCGGCTCCGAGACGGATCCGCCGCTGGCCGAGGCTGAGCCCACCAGCGATGGTGGTAGTGCCCCTGGGATAAAGTGCTCGAGAAAGGGGGGAAAAATCTGCGTAACAGCAGCTGCATCCAGGGAGGTGAGAGCAACATCCCTGCAGCCCCCAGGTCAGGGCAGGAGCAGGGCAGGAGGGGCTCCAGGCACCGGAGCAGAGAT
>JAVJGJ010000001.1:92797579-92812703 GCA_035590215.1 Microhierax caerulescens | reverse complement strand
GCAGCGTTGCCGTCTCCTGTCTCCAGCCATGCCCACTGAGCAGAACCTTGCTTTCTGCCAGGCAGCTCCATCTTCTTCTTCTCCCACAAGAGCCTCAGTTGTGCTTCCAAAATCTCCTTCCACCTGGCCCAAGGCTGCACATTCCTCCCCAGCCCCTCACAGCTCAGAGCTGCAGCCTTTCTCAAACAGCTCTAATTCAATCACAGCCTCTTCAAATATTTCAGTTAGGCTTTGAACTGTTTGGTGGAATTTGTATCTAGCAAAAACTGGATTTGCTTCTCTATTATCGGCACTTCCTACGTATGAGAATGAGTTCCCACTGCATTAGCATTCTGGTCACCGGGGCCACATACAAAAGGTGCCACCACTTTTTTAATGCTTTCCTCCCCCTGCTCTAGAGGATGAAGCAGCCTCCAGTTTCTCTGTAAGGTGTGTTCTGCGCAGAGCCTTGCAAGCAAAACACAAGTGTCAATGAAGATTATGATTCACAACCGGAGTATTTAATACATGATTTTTCCAGCCCCATTGTTTTCCTCTCAGATGCTGCAGTCCAGGTGCACAGGAGCCAGCAATGCCGTGTGCTGCTGGAAGGCATTGGTCCTGCCAGAGAAACATTTTCCATCTGCTTTACAAATGAGGACCATAAAGAGTTCTGTGCAATAACTTCCCCTTCCAGCTGCTTGCTTGGACTCCAAACACACGATTCAGTCGGGTAGAAACAGCCTCTGTCCAGGCAAGAGTGGTCCAAGAGGGCAGGGTGCCAAAAAAGAGACAAGATGAACATGAAGGAGAGGAACACGTTCTGCTCTAAAACTCCCTTGGCTCCGGTGAGGTTGGATGCGTAAATCTGCTGGTTTATAGAAGAGATTTTTCTTCGCATTGCTTTGGCTGCCTAGAGAAAACCCATGTGAAGTTTCACCGGGGAAGAGGATGCACTTTGAGATAGGTCTCCTGCTCTGCTCAAGCCCACTTGAGATGTCGGCCAAAGCTTCTCTGCTCGCAAGTGGTCAGCTGCGTGCTGATTGCAACTGGAGGGAGACCTGCATGGGGAAAGATGGCAAATATTGGTGAAGGGGGGTAATTGTTTCTTACCCCTCTTTTCTAGGGTTACATATAAGCCCATAAGGGTTGGCTTTTGGGTGCTGGATCCAAGGTTTGTATCTGAGAGATGTGGGAAGGATCCTGTGGTATTTAGACCCTGGCAGGTGCCATTTCTCCATGTGACACCTTCACGCTCTTGCAGAGGTCAGCCAGCTCTCCAGCATCAGGTGATGCTAAGAAACCCAAAGGAAGTGCTTTGGGAGCGGCAGTGTCCTAAAGGAAAGAAAGGCCGGTAGACTCGAGGTGCGCTCAGCCACAGCTTCGTGCTGCACCGTACAGTCAGTTGTCCCAGAAGGCAGGATACATCCCTCCTTGCTAACCTGCAGCCTGACGCATCCGGATCCAGCAAAGCCCAGCCGCACCCGGATTTACCGCTTTGGCTTATAGATTCGATGCTGCTCTATATCCTGTTGCTTTGCCAGGAGAAAAATCCCCGAAGTCTCAAGGTAAACAGGACCTGCTGCCTTTTCATAACGCACTTGGCAGGTTCCCGAGCGCTCTGCAGACGGGCACTGCTGAGCGTGGGGCTCTCCTTGCGCAGAGCAAACTTGCCATCTAGTGGGTGAGAGCATCTCCGCAGAGGTGGCTGGGCTTGCTTTGCCTCCAGCGGTCACCGGAGTGGGATTTATCTCCATCGGGTACCATCCAAAAGGGAGAGCTGCCACTTAGCCTCGCCTCTGGGGTGAGGAGAGGACCTTGCCACAACGACTGATGCGACTGCTCCGCATCTGCGAATTGCAAAGGGACTGGATGCCCAGTATCAACTTCAGGCTTGCTTTTAGCCCGCTGATGTTAGGCAAGGTGGATCCTGCGTGGTCGCAGGACACTGTCCTGGGGATTTCTTTTGGGCTCTGTGGCTGCAACTGGAGCTCCAGTTGCTCCAGGTGACTGCAGGAGATTTTCTTATGGCTTGCCTGACTGCCGTATTTTCTATAGTTCTAATTAAAGTGACAACTCTGCATATTTCCAACACCCATATCCTACAGGTAATTGGATTTAAAAACTCAACCCAAAAACAAACAACAAAAAAACCAACCTGTTTTCTTTTGGCAGCTCCTACAAATTAACAGTGCATCAAGTGTATTTCCCTGCAGCATTATCGTAGGGCCCCTCTGTTAAAACACCCACAAATGTGCTCAGACCATAATATCATGGAGCGGTGGTTGTTTCACAGCTCTATCTTCTGTTGACTAGCCCCAGTTTTGAGAAGGTTTGCAGATGCTACGATTTACTGTCCTTCCATACAGCAAGCATCTTCTCCAAGAGTGGAAGCATCCTCTGAGCTCAGCAGCAGGCTGCCTCTTCCTATCCCTGGTCCTACAGAGCATCCATGGTGAGGTTTTTGGTTGCAGAAGTGCCACGGGGCTGCAGCAAGAGCAGGATTTTATCACCCAAGGAATTGTGCAAGATTTCCTTGGCAGTAAGAGTTACACAAATCAGGAGTTACTGAGCGCGGAGAGGCTCTCAGCTGCAAACTCGGGGGCCATTTGCGCTCCATAAAATGCAAAGGCAAGTTTGAAATGCGATGCGGAGGGGGGTAAAAGAAGTCCTCGCGTTGCAAGCATGAAATATGCTGGGTGTCAGGGTATTACTGGCTTTTGCCTATCATAAAAACAACTCTTGAAAATCATTTGAACATTTTTATTAAAGTTGCTGAAAGAATGGGAAAACCAGTTAATGCATTGGAATATTAAGCGATAAGGCTCTTCATTTGATGGCAACCATTATTCTCATTCTCTTGAGCCCTAAAGAGCTTTTATGGCCAAGAACCTTCTGTTTGACAGCCTTTCAGACGTGAAACCATTAAATGTGAACCGGTTTAAACCAGGGTTAAAAGAAACCGGAGAATTAGTACTATAAATAACCAAGCAGTGAGGGGCTGTGAAAGGTGCTCGTCCTTCTTGGGCATGCGGAGGAGAGCCTACAGAGGAGGGTGGGAGACCCTGGGGTCTCTGCCTTCCTAAACCAGTGCTCTCCACATGCTTTTATTAAGGGCTGGTCCATCTCTACTCCCCCCGCCATGATAGCCCTCCGGTGGGAAGGGACGCAGGATCCAGGGATGTTCCGTGGTGATGGGATCACTGCCTCCGGTCCCCATCTCAAGCCCCTGGGGTGGTTTGCACTGGGGGTGCTGGCACACGGGGCTGGTCCCAGGCATGAGGGGTGATCCAAGGGAAATGGAACACTTTTCCTCAAGGGGTGATTCTTTTCTTCTCTTATTTATATCCTTTCTCTCTTTTCCATCTTTTTGGCCATTTTCCCCCCTTGGGGACTGATTTGTCATAAGCTTCCTTTTACTTCTCCTCCGTTTGGGGTTTCTTTGGTTGGCCTGTCTCTCGGGGAGAAGGGGAGGCATGTGCACTTTCATTATTTCATTGGAGGTTTTTGCCTGCATTTTTCTAGATCTCCTTTCTCCCCAGGACGGCCAGGGAGCACCTCTTGATTTCTTTGCTTCTTCTCCATTTACTGACAGTTTCCTGTTTCCATCAAAAGCATTTAATATTTGCTTCCATTTGACATCTTTTTTTTCCCTTGGATCTGCTTGATTTTTTTCATATCTAATGAAAAAAAAATCCTCTTTTTTTTTTCTTATTTTATCCCATTTCTTGTTTTTTACCAGAAGATCAGCTTCCATTAAATGTTTGGGGTTTTTTTCCTCATCTCCACAGTTTTTCTAACTGATTCTCCAATTTTTTCCCTCACCTTCTTCATGCTTTCTCACTTTTTTCATTGAAGCATGGTACGCTTTTCCCCCTACCCTTCCCCCTGCCCCAGATTTTCACCTCTTTTTGCTTCACTTTTCTTTGGGGCAAAGCAAAGGGATTTTTTTCCCCCTTATTTCTTCCTACGGGGGTCAGAAAGCAGGTCACCGTCCCTGCACTGCCGCTCCTTGTGTGTCCACCACCTTAAGCCCAGAAGGGCAACAACAGCTTTCGTCTCATTGCATATGATTTTTTTCCCCTGATGGACAAAATGGTGGCAAACATTGTTTCTCATTTTTCTCCTTTCTTTCCCATCATTTTTCATCTTTTTCTTCTCATGTTATCCCTCCGGTGGAACAACATGGCAGTGGCTTCATCTCGGGGTTTTTTTCTTTTCTTTTTTTATATTTTAATTAAAAAATCTTTACTTTTCTATCCAGTTTCTCATGTCATCCAAGTGGCAACAGATTTTCTTTGCTCTTGCTTGGGTGGGTAGCTTTGCTTTTCTTTCCCCCCCCCTCCCTTCTCTTTTCACAAGAGATGAAACAACAGCATTCCTGGTGGGGGGAAAGCCATAAACAGCCCCACACCCCTCACACAGTCTCCTGGCAGGGGGGACCATGCCCAGCACAGAGGGTCTCCTCATCCAGAGGTTTGGTTTTAAACCCCTGCTTGCTGAAGGCCATCAGGACACACGAGAAAATGCAAAACGTGCTCCAGGCAGGCACGCAGAAAACCTTCAGGTCTCTTGGGGGGATGCCTGTCGATGGGGTTGGGAATGGACAAAGCAAGGGCAGGGTTCTGGTCATTTGGAAGTGGCTCTCAGGGGCTGGTAGGACAGGAGTTTTGCTTTGCTCAAAGCATCTTGGGTGTTACGAAAGAAAATGATTCTGCCATTTGCAACAATGAAATAAATAAGGCAAACCTGAGTAGGCTTTGCTTCCCACAGCTCCCTAGGAAGGAGAAGAGTCGCAACCCATGATCAGAAGTTGCCAACGTTTTCCACAAAAACAGGAAAGAAATAAAGTAGAAAGAATAAACGGCTCTGAACACCCGCCTTTCCCCAGATCCCTGAGGGACCGGCTGGACAGGGGTCTGCCAGGAAACCACCTGCAGCTCTTCAGCTTTCCCCAGGGATGTGGGGAACTGCCAACAGCAGCATGGAGATGTCTCTGTTTGACCACCATCACCTGCAGTTTCCTAGGGATGACGTGGTCTGGACAGTAAAATTGCTTCAGATTAACCAGCTTTTTCTAGCTGGTGTGGGGATTAATACATCCCCGAGAACGTTCGCTGCTGCAGGACCACACTTCTGCAAGAACTGGGGTACATAAGCAACACAAGCAGCAGGACTCTTGTTGGCTGGTGTTCTCCACCACCGGCAGGATTGAATTGCCATAAATCAATTGTGTTCAGTTAATTACTGCCACTTCCTCAGGGATGGTGGAAATGATGAGGAAAACACCTTTGATTAATCCCCATTGCCTAGAACTGATGGGAAATTTTCATTAAAACCCACCAATGGCTCTACTTAGTCACTGCTATCCACAGTGCGCTAGGACAAGGGTTATGACCCTAGAAAAAGTATCTTCACTGAAATTCGTTAGAAAGCTGAGAAATTGCCACTACGAGGTAAGCACGGCTCATCATCGCTGTCATTGCTCAAAATTGCCAGGAATAAGGAGAGTGCCTCATCCCGAGTTAAAACAGATATCCTGACCCCCTGCAGAGATGATGGCATTTATCACCATAAATCACATCCATTTCCACGGCCTCAGAATAAATCACCCTCGCAAAAAGCCGCTGGTGCCTCCAGCACGCCCTACCCTTGGGGCAGTCAACCAGTATAAACGAAACCAGTTCCCAACCGTGTCCTTACGAATGCTGGGAAGCGGGTATATTAAGTTGGCTGGAATTCCTAGGGATGCTGGGAATTCATCAGCCGATGACAAATCTGCTCCTGATCAACCACCATTAGCTCTCGTTTCCCTGGGAAAGGGGGGAATTAGCTGGGGTCGTCCGGGAACGAAGCAGCTTGAGGCAAATACGCCGCCAATTGATGCCAGTGCCCCAGCCACCAATAATAATGGAAGCTGTTGGGTCTAAGTACAAAATGCATCTAATAAATCTAATTACCTGCAAATTAAGAGGCTTAATGAGCATAATACAAGCCTAGCCCTGCTGAACAACAATACCAGCCATTCCATGCGCATGATCAAATTAGGCTTTATCCACAAAACACGTACCTGATGGAGCAGCGCTCTTTGGGAATGGTGGGAACGGATCACGGCAGCCGGGGGAATGGAAAGAAGCACACTGTTGAGCAGGTGGATTTCTCAGGGTCAGGTGGGAGTTTCTGTCACAGGACAAACAGGTCTCTTCGCCAGCAGAACCGGAGCCTCCTTCCAAACAGGGTTACGCGCCGGGAGCAAAATATTCTTTGCTACTTGCAGCTTCTAGCAGTGTTTAGTAACTGAAGGTGTTGAAGCAAGTGAACAACTACAGCTCCTTCTGACCATCACAAACACCCTAGAAACAGTGGCAGAGAGCACAGGCAAAAAATGCTGCTGATTAAGTAGCAACCTACAGAAATTATTGGAATTAGATAGCAGAATGCAAATATGTCTTTAGTTAAGCACTACTGCACACTGCATTACCGTATGACACTAATAACTAACCAGGAGGAAAAAAAAAAAAAAAAGTCTTTTACAGGCTGATGTTGTCTCAGAATAGTAGAAATTAATCAGCAGATGGTAAATGTACTTCCATAAAATCACCATGCTCCACAGTCCCTATTGATTGGCTGGAGTTAGCAATAATAATCAAAAGAATATAGCTGATTAACCAGTATTGCCCAGGAATAGAGGGAATTAGTTAATTAACATGAGGTGGCTACATTTTCATTTAGTCAAAGCTGACGAGGAGCTGTGGGTATTTCTCATCATAAGCAGAAATTGTCTGCTTACCTGGCACTTCCCAGGAACTGCTACAATCAGATGTGACTAAAATTAACAGCCACCCCCGAAAACAGCACGAGTGCCAGACTGTATCAGCATAAAGCAAATATATCTTCGATTAGCCACTACCTGCAATTCATACAAATGATGGGAGTCTTTACCACAGCCCCAAATGGCTCTGATTAACCGACCTGGCTTAAGAATTGGGATAATTAACAAGTGGGAGGCAAATATATGCGACATATACAATTAAGCACCCTTATCGTCCGTTCCTTGGGACGGTTGGCTCTCCTGCTGTGCTCTTTTTCTCAGTCCAGGTGCCCAGGAGGTGACTGCAGGCCAGCTGAGCCCCTTCCTCCCAGTCTCCTGGCCAGTATGCATGGATGCTCTGACCCTTTGAGACTACAGCATCTGCGGAGGGATGCTGGCTGAGACCGAGGTGCGTTAATCCTGGTCCATGGCAGCAGCTTGCTCACGTGTGAGTCCCCTCCCCCCCCGGATGGGTCGGCCTCCTTCCCATCACTGGCTCTCCACGCTTCAAGATCAGCCTTGCAAATGGCTTGGCCCACCCCACTCAGAGCCTTGCACCCCTTCTTTCATCTCTGGCCAGCCCTCAGACCAACGCTGGCCAGGTCCAACCCCACCAGGCAGCCTGTCCAGCCCCCGGCCCGGCTGGGAAGGACTTCAGCCTCCTGCTACCCGAGCCAGACTGTTCCTATTTGCCATTTTTTCCTATTCAACTACCTCTGGTTTTCCAACATTTTTTTTTTCCGACGTATTGCAGTAAGTCCTTCTCCTGTGGCCCTGGGGTCTCCATGCTGTTCTTAGCACGTGCTTTGACTTGTAACCTTAAGGCTCTTGCACAGGGATGGTACCCATGGCCCCGCTGCGTGCACGTTAACACACACCTGCCCACAGCTGTGCAAGGAGATCCAAACGGCATCTATTAAGCACCAAGAGAAAGCACAGGGCCGTGGCTAACAGCCTGCAGGCACTTCCAGGTGAGTCATTTCCCACATGCTTATGCAATAATTCCAGCTAATTACCCTCACCTGCAATTCGTGCAGAAGGATGGGGACAGCACTTTCCTTCTGACAAACACCACCGAGCACCCAGAAGTCACCGACACGGCTGGGATGCGATTATCCTGCTACAACTGCTCCTCACTGCTCCGCTTTCCATCTCCCTTTCAGAAAAGACGAGAACTGCTCATATGGAACGAGGATGCCACCAATTACTCTGTGTTTCTCAGAGGGGGGAATTTAATTAGCGCAAAGCAAATATATCAGCCGTGAACCACGAGTATCCGCAATCCCCAGGCATTAGGAGATGCTCTCCGTAAGTAAATATCTCTAATGGGTGAGTGCTCTCCATAAAAACATACAAAATTACTCAACAAGAAGACAAGTGAACTTTCAGCTAAGCAGCCCTGCTGCGGGTGGGTGACTCTGTCAACAGTAGAAAATACCAAATTCCAAATCTCAGTCTGGCCTTGACTAACTTCACGCAAGCATGAGGTGGGGAGCATCTTCAGCTTCAAGCCCTCAGAGGCCCCAGGCCACCACAGACACCAGGGCTGAGGAGCTCCCAGCAAAGGTCCCAAGCCTTCATGGTTCAACATGCCCACTTCACCACCGTGGTTAGGATCGTTCCTCCTTTTTTCCCCAGCAAAGCATTTTCCACGTTCTTTACGATCGCAGACAGCCAGTCCCCGGAGCCGTCAGCCAACCTCTGTGGTCCACCAGGCAGAAACCTCCTCTTTCTGCAAACCCCCAGAGATGTCAAAGCTGCCCCCCTGACCTGCGTGGAGCTGGAGAGATACTCTATCATTATACTATTACGTTACGTTATGTCATATCAGCCTGTATATTAACACACCAGAATTATTAATTGCATTATATTATGTTATATCATTGGATCGAGACAATCATTTCTCTGTTTCAGGCCACACACCCTTTGCTTGGCGTAAGAGTCTCCCAGTACCATCCACAACCCTTAATTGCTACCAAAAACACACAGCATCTCTAGTGCCTATTTTTTTATACCTTTCCAAAATCGTATTCAGATATAAATAAGCATTTCTTTCCAGATCACGTCTCATACGTCACCATTTCCAGGAGCTCAAGAGTTTCCAGGACGCTGTCTCTCACTCCCAGTCCCAAAAGACTGGAACAAAATGCAAATGCAGACCTTACATGAACATGCAAAAGACCTTGGACACGCGAATGTGAGATAAGGAGCCGAAGCTGTTTCGAGGACAGGAGTGTTGTACTTTACACACTTTAAAAGCAGCAGTAACGCTTACCTGCTTCCCTTCCCATGGGTCAGCCATGCCACCGTCCATACCGAGGCCAAAAAGGGTCTGTGAGCCCTAAACCCAGTGAAATACTCTCTCTGCTCTCTGAGTGGGGTCTCTGCAGGTCTCACACTTGTACCTGCCAGTGGAGGTGGCTGGAGAGGGCTCCCCACCAGCCCCTTGGGCACGGGCACGTGGATGCTGGTGGGTTCCAAGGCAGCAGGGTCTTTTAGAGGGAAAATGAAGTCGTCTTCTGCTCTGCAGAAAGGACAAAGCTGGCACAAGAAGAAGGGGGAGAAAGGGACAGTTTGTTCTAGATCCCAGACAGTGGCAGCAAAGCTCTGGAGATGCTCTACCAGAGGAGAAATGGGAGCACAGACAGAAGAGAAGGGCTGTGTTTGCATCCAGCAGCACCACACAGCACTGGTACAGGTGACCTGTACCTTTCCAGCTTTATTCCCAGCACAAATGTTTTTCCTACAAGAGGAGGAGAGGTGCAAAACCATCAAAATCAAAGAGCAGTGTGACACCAGCCGTGCTCCGACATCTGCCAAGGTGTTCCTCTCCTCCTCCGAGAAACTGCCAACAACATCCTCCAACATTACAGGGGCATGAAACAGAAACCAAGGACCTGAGCACGCCAAGCAGGAACACCAGGGCTGTTTCTCAAGCCCTAGGCTGGGATTTGCTTCCACAAGCCACCAAAACAAGGCGGACATGGGTACGGGGAGCTCTCGGCATTGCATGAACAGAGTCATCTGGTTTCAGGGCTGCCTGGACAGTGTGTGGTGACAATTCAGCTCCCATCCTCAGCTATTTTTTCTGGTCTTTGACAACACAGCATCTTCTCCCTACAATCCTCTGGATGGCTCCAGAGCAAAGCAGTAGGGCTGGCAGCAGCAGGAGAGGTGGCAGAGGCAGCGCTGACAGCACCAGCTTCCACCCAGCCGGAGCAGGAGCTGCAGGTCAGTGCTGAGCAGGTGCCCACCTGCACCCCAGCATTAAAAAATAAATGGGCAAACCTGGAAAAAAGTGAATGCCTGAATATTTCAAAAGGCAAAAGTGCGACGGTCTAGCTCCAGCCACTGCCTTATACCGTTGTTCTTTAAAGGCTTCTCCCAGGCAAGTGTAAAAGTGACTCCAAAAGCCCAACGTGACCACAGGACTGGGAGCACCAAGTCTTTACGTCAAACTCCATTGCAAGAGCACTCCCAGCCCAGTTCCCATTTAAAAGGGGACATCCCACTCCAGAATCAAATACAAGAGACCTCAATTAGATCACCTAGTTTTCAATTTATTTCTTTTTCCCCCCACCCTGTGAAAAAACTGCAAGTTAGCACAGCCACAGGCAGCCTCCAACCAAACTGAAATGTTTTGGCAGGAGTGAGACCAGACTGGGAAGCTCCCAGACAAGGGTCATCTAGCTGAACCATCTCCATCTGTGTATTAAAACTAGAATAGCAGTGTCTGCAGTTAATAACAGCTCAGAAGGTGCTGCCTGGTTCTGCAGGGGGGTGATGGACTCATGCACAGCGTGTGCCAGCCTGAGAGGCTCAGCGCCAGACACCTCCTGAGCAGCCATCCTCCCCAGGACATCGCTGCCGAGGTTGGGCTGCACCAGTAGCCAGAGGAACGTCTGATCCTCGCTGCAGCCGTAGCAGATTTCACGTATGGACACTTTTAATGCCAATTTAAACCTAAAACAAAGCCTTGGTGCGCTGCCTGGAAGACTTTCCCCCAACCTTGCACCAAAGGGTCCTGCCTTCCTCTTCTGCGCAGGGGGGATGCAGCAGGCTGCTCCCAGCCCCATCCTGCAGGCTCAGCTCTGCTGTACCTGCATCCCCTGCATCACCAGCAGTTCCCCAGGCACATACAGCCCGGAGCATCGCACCCAGGAGATAGCACCCTGCACCAGGTCTCTGCACCCAGAGCCTTGCACTCAGTCTCCGCACGCAGCAGCCAGAACCCTGCACCCCCATCCAGGAGTATCTGGGACCCTGCACCCTACGACCTCAGGCTGTGCACCCAGACCATGCACCCCAACAGGGCGCACCCCAGCACCTGGGACGCTGCACCACGGAACCTGACAGCAGGCACCTCGCACTCGGGGCTCTGCGCCCAGATCATGCGCCCCATCGAGGTACACCACGCCAGCATCCCCGCTCCCCCAGGCACACACAACCTGGAAGCCCTCCTCATCCCCATCCCCACCACTCTGAACCCCGCAGCACCCTCCTGCATCGGCTTACACCCCCAGTGCAAAGCCCAAAAGCCAAAAGGATTGTCACCAGTGACTTGGAGGAGCTTTCTGGTTTGCTTTGTCCACGCAGCACGTGGCAAACCCACGCAGACAGGGACGTCGCAGTGGTGATCATCTGCAACATCTCCAGAGGGAAGGTGAAGATCAAGCAGAACGTGGCTGAGGCCCTTCAACAAGACCCATCTCACCCCTCACCCTGAGCTTATAACCCATGGCCACCTCCAAAGAGGAAGAAGAAGCCCCTCTATAGGACACTCTAGATGTGGAGACGTGTCCAAGAAAACCACATTAAAACTTTGCCCGCATTATGCAGCCGCAGGAACATGCCAATTCAGTGCAGCAGCTGTTCCCCACCCCAACAATCAGATGAGTCCCCACCAGGCCACGACCCACCCCATTCTTCAGGACTAACCTTGAAAACCTTGATTTGTCTGGAAGATTCCATGCCAGTGCCAACAAAGAGAACATTTAACTTGTGCTACAAGGGACAATATTTCTTTACACTGAATTGGCAGCGTAGAAGTCCAGGTCCCTCTGTTACTAACAAATACCTAATGCCCTCCTCTGGAGAACCTTCTCTCTTCTGCACCTCCAGGAACACCAGTTTGACTGTAGCCCAGCAGATGCTGCCTCTGATCCTGCCAAAGCTCTTCTTCGGAGTTTTTCCCTGGTGAATGTGGTGATGCTGGATGAACCGCAGGCTATGGCTGAAGCTTTTCTCTTTTCCTGGCATTTGGAGGGCTTCTGCAAGAGCATCCTCCGGTGACCAGCGAGTGCTGAGCCCTGCAGAAGCTCATCTCACACCTCTGCATGGCTGGGGTCTCTTCCCCAGGAAGGTTCACTGGTGCTGCAGAAGCTGTGACTGGTGAGCAAAGCTGTTGGCATGGCTCAAAACGTTCCTGGCATGATTTTCCTGCTGATGACCCCCCTCATCTTCCACGCTGCTCCTTCACCTGCTGGGCCGAAATAAGAATCCAGGTGTCTGTGCAGCGGAGATCGTGGGAGACGTGGAAGCAGAGGCACAGGAGCAAATGCAGAGTCACTGCACGAGACGCTGTGAAAACAGAGGCATGGCTTCATCCCAAGCTGCAGAACAACAAGAAAACCAAGCAAAGACAGAAACAGATGCTTCAGCTTACACTGAGCAGGGAGGAATAAAAAAAAAAAAGCTGGGAGGAGGGAGGAGGTGCAGTCCAGCCAGAAACACCACTGCAATGTGCTGTCCTTGGGGACCAAAGCACCTGTGGTAACAGAGGGTGATGCAAGTTCCTCCACCTGAAGACTTTTTGCAGCACGCAGGAGGGAAGGAACAGCACTTCTGTATTTTTTTTTTTCCTTCTCATTCTGTGCAGGCTTATATCACTTTCTGAGCGGTCCCGATACGCTGAGCAAACATCTTCCCCAGTCTATAAATAAATCCATATAAAAATGGGTGGGAGGGCAAAGAGGGTTCATCTCTAGCCCAGCCTGAGAGCACAGGAGGCAGCTCCAGGGGGAGGAGGACCTCATCCTAACCTGCCGCCCGTGTTGCTTTCCCGATCACCCCGCATCATCCTCCGAACGGCAGCTGGACTGCAACAGCCACGCTCAGAAACTGTGTAGCAGGAGTCTGGGAATAAGCTGGAGTTAAGCCATACATGGAGGAATGTCATAAAATTTCTGTTATTCCTCAGTTACCAAAGGGAAACTGGTGAACGCAAAATGCTTCCCTTGTTTCTATTACAGCATCCCTGCTCCAGCACCTGGAATAGACTTTCTTGTGCATGAAACACGGCAGCAGCTGGCTTTGGACGTGGGATGACTTAGGGATAAAAGTGTGAGCAAAGAGTGGTTGAATTTCCATTGCCCAAAGCTCTTTCTTCACACCAACAGATCCTCCAAAGTGAGGAACAAAAGGACATCTGGGATCTGAATCTCCCCTGAGCATCCTGTAAATTCACACACCCTCTTCCAACGTTCTTACCATGCCGCCTCGAAGCCCCCTAGTCATCCTTCACCATTTCCATCCGTCCTCCCCAACTCCTCCCAGCCCTTGTTGGGAAAGCAAATGGCGACAACCCAACCCCAACGCTTCCGTGAATTGTTGAAGAACCAGCAAGTGTCTGTTATGAAAGTCCATCATGTTAACAAAGTCAACGTGAAGTTAAAGTTAAGTTAAAGCAAAGTTAACCGCGGTCAATCTTCCACTTACTGGGCCTTCAGCTTCCTCCAGAACCAAAACCTTCACGCACATAATGAAGAGGGAAGGACTGAGGCTCAGACAAGGAACCCCACAGGTGAAAATCCAGTGATGAAAACATTGCTGTGATCATTCAGAGATTCAGGAGCCGCTTCTGCTAAAGCACCAGTTCTGTCTGCCCTGGTATCACTCGTACGACCAGGGACCTCAGCTGGCTGTTTGCAAAGACATTCGCGGAGCCTTGCAATCATTCAGCTTTTAATTAAAAGCTCTTCAGAAAAAAAATGTTGCCTGCCCCACAGTTCTCTTTGTGAAACTTAAAAAAAATATAAAATGCAAGAACTTCAGCAAGGGAATGGCTGTGCGAGGTAAGTAATTTCAGAGACCTCCCCAATCCAACACGGCAGAAAAACATAATGAAAACCACTTTTATTTTAATTGGAAAGAAGGCATACAGATATTTCAAGTCTCATCCCCTCCCTTCCCCTTGAAAGGGGGTGTGGTAATAAAGTACTGCCAGAAATTCTCCTTCCCCCCCTGCACACTGAGGAACTCTCCTTGGATGCTGTCCTGTCAATTAAAACCAGCATTCGCTCCAACGAGATGCATCGAGACCAAGAATTAGGTTTGTCCTTTGCAAAATTCAATCAAAGCATCTGAACAGAACAATTCCCCATTGGTTTGGTTTGGTTTAGTTTTGGGGTTTTTTTTCCATTGACCCTTTCCGCCTGAAGCTGTCCCAGGGTCAGCGCTCCCAGCTTGGCTGAGGGGCCGGATCCTGCTCCCCTTGGGGCACTTGGCACCTTCACGAGCCATCGCAGCCCCGCAGCGCTTGTTAGTGAGGTATTTGCAGAGCTGTGCCGTTGCATTCATTGCACGTTCATGCAACCCTGCAACTGCAACACCTGGGCTTCGTCGCAGCCCCTGCCGAGGCCTCGGCGTGCGGGAAGGGAAGGATGCGCGTGAGATGGTGCATGGGGAAAGGGGTGCTCCCGTGGAACGGCCCAACGACCCCCCAGTGCAAGTGGCCCAGCTACCTGCAGCGCCAGGACTCCAGGGAGGGTGAGCAAGAGCTGAACTGTCAGCAGCGGGTTCTGTTTCTGCGAGGGGGGCTGTGTCGGCCCCCACCCACCATCTCCACGCGGTATCCCCATCCTTTCGCCGTACTCCTGCCCACTCCCTGGCACTTGCTCAGACACCTCTCAGAGCACACTCATTAACAGTGCTAAGTGGGTTTGCCAGCTTTCTGCAAAACCTCAATCCAGCAGGATTTTCCCCCAGAGCAGACAGGTAACTGCAGCAAGGAGCGTGCAGCTGAAGAGAGAAGAGGAAGGGGACAGCAGAGGACCAGGACCTCTTCTTTTCTGGGACAGCCATTTTCTAAGTCACCTGGAGCATCCCTCACACTGAGCTGGGCTGAGTCCTCTAAGTCAGCAAGAGCAGGTATCAGCGAAGGTCTGCTTGGTGCTAAGGACAGGCAAGAGGGTGGCCGGAGCCCTCCCAGCAGCTCCACCGCCCAGGATAACTTCACCCTCTGAGGGTAAAATCCTGACCCAGTGAAGGAGTCAGTGGTGAGCGGCTCCCAAGCCTCCCTGCGTCTTCTGGGGGGGGGGGGGGGGGCCGCCCAGC
>JAVJGJ010000001.1:92748450-92774143 GCA_035590215.1 Microhierax caerulescens | reverse complement strand
AGTGAGATTCCACACCAGTTGGGCACCAGTCAGCGGGTGGTGAGCAACTGTCTTGTGCACCTCTTGTTTTCTTTTCTCCCTTCCCCTTGGATTTCATTCCTCTTCCCTTCACCCTCCTTTTCATTATAACTGTTGCAATTATTATTACTCTTTTTATTTTATTTCAATTATTAAACTGCTCTTATCTCAACACTCAAGTTTTACATTCCTTTCCGATTCTCCTCCCTACCCCTTTGAGGGGGAGTGAGCAGGCAGCTGCGTGGCACTTAGTTACCAGCTGGGGTTCAACCACAACAGCCTGGTGCTACAGCAGTTTCCCCCCTGCCTTCCCCAGTGGCACCACAGAACCATTTAGGCTGGAAAAGATCAAGTCCAGCCATTAACTCAGGACTGCCAAATCCATCACTAAACCACATCCCTAAGCACCATGTCTACATGCCTCCTAAATACCCTCAGGGATGGTGACTCCACCACCTCCCTGGCAGCATGTGCCAATGCTTGACCACCCCTTCAAGGAAGAAATTTTTCCTAATCTCCAATCTAAACATCCCCTGGCACAACTTGAGGCCATTTCCTTGAGGCCATACAAGAACAAGGGCAGTGCAACAACCACTATTCTCTCCCTTGAGTCTCTATATCCTTTAAAAATCAGACAAGGCACTATTTACAGTTTTTGGCTACCAGGCTGTAGCTAATGCCTCCAACAGGGAAGGAGATTTGGCACGAATACACAAAGCTGTTAGGTTTTATTGCCCAGTAATTCCTGTGAGCAGCAAATGAGCCCTGGCTGTGCCACCGCCACCCCACGCAGCTGGGAACTCCGCAGTGCCAGGGTCCAAGCACCATGGCTGCCCTCCAGCAGCCAGAGGTGTGCCCACCGGTGAGGGTTAAGGCTACCAAAATAATCTGGAATAGCATGAGCAAGCTGGGGACGCAGCCCTCTTCCACATCTGTATCTTGGGAACATCCAAGTCCCCAAGAAAGGAGCGGCAGGACAATTAGGAATAATTATGGTGCAATGGGATCTGTTAAAAAAAACCTCAGGGGAGCACCCAGGGCATTGCCTTGTGCATCCTTCCCATCTCTACCGACTTGCTGGGAACAAGGGAGCAGAAAGCCCCTGCTGATCCCAGAGCTTCCAACAGGGCTCTGCCCTGTAACGGCCCCAGCCCCGCTGTCTGACCTGCTGGTGCTCACCCTTGGCAGTGCTGGTGATGCCAGTGCTGCTGGAGGACAGGCCGGGGGCCCCGCGGCAGGCTCGCTCCAAGCTGTTGTGCTGCTTGGCTAACTGCTCGATGGTCTCCTCCAGCCGGATCCTCTGCTCCCGCTCATACTGCAGCGCCCGTTGCCATTTTCGGCTGTGAGTTTCAGCTAAGTCCAGGAAATCACGGCAAGCCTGGAGGGGAGGAAGGGACATGTCAGCACCCGGCGCAGCCTGGAAGTTTGTCATGGAGCCAACGCTGGCACGTGGTGACTCCACAGCTGACTCCCCATCACTACCCCCCTCCTCCTCCCCCAGGACCCTGGTTTTATGAAATACAGTCCCAGAGCTTTGCACAATCCCCCATACCCGTGGGGCTACCGACAGTGCAACCCTGACCATCCAAACCTGAATCATCTCCAAGGAGATGGCTGCAACACTGACAACTTCCCTGAGTCCACGAAGCCTTCGTGATGCCCCATCTCCCACGACAGCCTGGCTTGCCATGCCCCAGCCCGTTTCTGTCCCTGACCCCATTGCTGGTCCCTGGGAGCCCAGGCTGGGCTCTCACAAACCTCAGCCAAGCCCAGCCTTTTGCAGATGCCCTAAGATCTTGAGTAGCCACCTCCATCTCCAGCCCTGCAGACAGGACGGCGGTCCCCAGGGTAACAGCCACAGACAGGAGAGGATGCTCAAAGCTGGGAGCCAGCAAGGCCTTTGCTCCGAGGAGGCAGAGAGGAAGGATGCCCAGCTCCTCACCAGAGCCACACAGCTCAGCAGACACCAAAAGGCCAGGCCTGGTGTCCATAACATTCACCATGGCCAGAAGCCCGCTCCTCTCCACAACAGACCCTCAGGACCCACCAGCCACAGGGACACACACAGATGCACTGGGGAAGGAGGGCTCACAGGATGCACTAGGCAATGCCTTGCAGAATGCACAGTGCTCCTGTTCTGTGTCACCAGGGAAGGGACAGCTAGGACACCACGACCTAGGCTGACAGGAGAATCTCTCGATGCCTTTAACCACCAGCACAGCCCCCCGACCTCCCCTCAGTATCGCCATGACTGCAGCATCACCCATCCCCGCATGTGCCAGACACCCAGTAGGACATTTCCTGGTGCAGGACGTCCGCTCGGGGATGGGACACTGCCAGGTCACGCAAGCTGCTTTTCTATTGTCTGACGAGAGAGAGCCAGCCCTCAGAACTCTATTTTTAGGTTATTTTTCACATTAGACTGAAACACCTCGGCTTTGCTGCTTCCTTTGCCATCAACTCCCAACCCCACATGAAGCTGAACACAGAGGCAGGGCTGCACCTCCTCCTCCCTCCCCTAAATTTCTGCAAGTTGGAATGCACTGCATTTTTTCTTATGTTTAAAAGTAGGATAATATGATTTTTATGGAAATTATAGAGGAGTTTGGAGGCAGGCTGGCAACTTACAGGCCAATTTACTGTGCTTGTGCTTCACCAGCTCCAACCCATCGTCATACCAAGGGAGGTCCTCTTTAGACAAATGCTGGCCTGAAAAACTCAAAAGTATTCAAAAGGCCTAAAACCAGAGAGTTTTGAATGTCTTAACAGGCTTCTAACAATCCCCAGGACTTGGTTATTTTCAGTGTTTCCATCTACTTGGATTTCACATGTGATTTATTCAGCCCTTGGCAGGTTACTCTAGATTTGGGCTGCAGGTGGCACCTGGATATCGAGGTCTCTGAGGTTCAAGGAACAGGGTCAGGGCTTCAGCTTCCGTGACCTGGCCTGATATTACCAGGATTTGCACAACAAAAGCTCCAATTCATCAATTCCTCATCAAACCTCTCCTTTGGATAGGAGCAGGATCTGACTCTCATCCAGGGAAGGTAAGTTTTTCCTTTAATAATATCAGAAAAAAAACACCAGGGAAGTAAGTGACACAAAGCATCAGGTTTTCATATTTTAGGTGAAGAAGCACAAAGCAGAGGGAAAGAATATCGCATCACAAGAAAGAAAAATGCCGGGGGCAAGCACATGTGCCTTTGGTGACATCCTGAACACCACCACATCCCCTGGGTGCTCACCCCTGCCCCCAGTCCCACCTCACGGAGCCCACTCATTGCAGGAAAAGGCAGGAACAAAACTCAGATCAAATGATGAACACACACAGCAAGTTTGACTCTGTCCTTTGGGAAGAAAAAAAAAAAATATATAACCAGTGCTACCAGTCAGATTTAAAAAGATATTCTGCTTTGTATTCATGTCTGCTCTCTCCCACTCCCCAATCAGTGCAGCATGGACTGACCTTGCATTTGTGTTATCTCCATCCCCAATTGCTCCTGCCTGCTCTTACCACAGATTCCAGTTCACAGGTGGATTTCTGCAGGATCAGCCCCAGCATCAAACTGGCTGGGGTGAAATTAAATCCATAAACCACACCCATGCAGACAGGTATATGCAAGCGTCCCAAGGGCGAGCTCCATACGTCCATCTTCAGCATCATTAAGGCGCTCCAATGATACGCAGTCACATGCAGTTTTGCTAGGCAGAAATAATTCAGCCCAAAAGTGTTTGCAAGCTCTGAACATGGGTTTGTCCTACAGCGTCAGCCTCTCAGCCTCTGAATTTCCATTTGTGGCCATCAGCAACTCCAGGAAGCAACTCAGCAGTGCTGTCACACCAATGGAGATGCCTACCCACCTGAGCTCAACAACTATTCCCCTGCAAGCACCACACTGCAAGGGCATTAGGACTATCATTAGCCAGGAGAAAGGGTGGAAAAGCCCCCAGGAAAGGCAAGGAGCAGAGCCCTTTGCACATCCTCAGCACCACCATGGGCAACAGGGCTCCTGCAAGCTTGGAGCAACGCGGCAGGTCCCCCTGCTTTGCTCTTTCTCCGATTGCAGGCAGGGAGGTGTCAGGATCCTGTCCCTGTCCCATCCTGCATCCTCCCAGCCTGACAGGGACCACCCGGCTCCTCCTCACGCGAGACACGGACCCTGCAGGGATGCAGTGATGGGCACAGGGAGATGTGAGACCAAACTGCAGATTTTCAGGGTGCTTCGCACCACATTTTCACCTCATTCTCTGGAAACAACTCAGCTCCTCTCCCTACCCCAAAAAGTCCCATTGGCAGCCATGCACAGCCACAGAGCCCACGGGCAGACCCTGCCCTGATGTCTTCATACCCAACTTCAAGCTGAAGCCTCCTGCCAGTTAGAAGGAACCCATGCTCCGAGCTGGCCTGCTGGCTTCTTTTATTACGCTGATGCATTGCAATAAGAGCATGAAACCACAAGGGCAAGTAATGAGATAGCAGCCGTGACCTTCCCAGCCCAGCAAAGCTCATTATCTGCTCCAAAGGTCCCTCTCACGTACAGCAGGCACAGAAATACCCATTTTGGTGCAGCTCACTGCCACTGAGGATGGAAATTGCTGGCTGTCCCTGGCTCAGCAGGTTGAGCGCTTTAAAACGATGTGCTAGGAGATCACCTGTAATTATCACATTGCAATTAAACACAGTTTGTAAGGTATAATGGTAAATTAGGAGCAAAGGAGGTAATTATAGAGAAGCCACACAAAGCCAGCTCTCCAGCATCTCACCAGGCTGCTGAGAGCAGTGGGATGTGGAGAAGAAATCGTTTGATCGGTCAACAGGAATCAAAGTCCTAAATAAAAATCGCAGCTGATCAGACCTCAGGTCCTCCCATCCCAAGGCTGCTAAACTCCACAGAGGACCTATGCCATACTCTTAAGGGAAATCTGCACTGACAGGCTTCATTTACAGCCATTAAAAAAAAAAAAAAAAAAACAAAAACAAGTGATGGAGAAGTGGCTGTTGACTTTGCAGACCTCCTCCACCAAGTGTGGGGAGGTTTTAGGAAGATGACCAGGATGGCCCTCACGTGGCTTCAGACCCCACCAGCAGCAGTGGTACCTCCCCATAGCTGATCCATGTTCCCAGCAGCACTCCACAACTTGTGTCCGTGTGGATTTAGGATCTGGCTGCGGTATGTATACACAGGATTTAATCTCTATTTTCGAAAGACTGTGAGGCCACCTTTCTCTCTAATTCAGACACTGGCACAAGCACCATCCCCACGGTCTGATCCAAACCTATATACTCATGAAGCATCTGGAGCCAACACAGGAGATGGAGCCAACACAGGAGAGCATCACATTTGCTTGTTGGAAGAGAAGCGATGCTGAGGGTGGCGACAGGAGAACATCCTGCCAGGAAGATCCCCCAAACCCAGCTCAGCAGCTGCCAGCAGCAGCCAAGCAAATTAAAAAGTTACTAATTTACTTTTGTAGCTCCTACAGCCAGACAGTGCACGGTTTCAGAGGGATGATCACTGGAGGTGAGAGCAGCACTGAACAGGGCTAAGGGTGTATTTTATCACCACAGTCTCCGTCGAGAGAGCTCATTCCTGAGCCAAAATACGCCCCAGAACCCCAGCGTGGAGAGCTGGGGCAGCCCCACAGCACCAGCCCATGAGCTCCCCAGGGCTGCAGGGAGCTGGGCATGAGTAGCTCAGACACGAGCATCTCGCCCAGAGAAGGTCAATATTGAAGGGAAATGAACCCCAGCCCTTATCTCAGGCTTGGCTGTCAGGTTTTCCTCAACCCCCATGGCTGCTCACATGGTCCATGAGGAGCCAGGTCTCAGCCTGAGATGTCTCAGCCACGTCTTGGCTCCGTCCTGGCTCACCACCCAACAGCCCCACTCCCTTCAGCAGCTCGAACAAACCCCCACCTTGGACAAGGCTGTTTTGGACGTCCCCAACTTTAGCACTAACAAATCCAAGATCAGTCATCGTTGCATTACGGCATTTGCTTACACAGCACCAGCTCAAGCGAGGAGCCATGATGACCCTTCCCCATGACAAAGAAACAGACACATGAAATGCAGCCACAGCCTGACATCCTCCAAGGCCACATCCTCCCCAGCTGTCAGTAGCAGTAATTAAAATGCCGCTGGCTGCTGCCGTCCACTGAAGGACATGACATGACTGACTTCTGGTCACAGCCACAAAAGCCCAGAGAGCTGCAGCATCCCCTTGGACACACGTTCCTCTTCCAGCAAAACCCCTTGCCGCACACTGTCCCCGTCCCCCTGAGATGCAGGATGGAGCCCCTGGACACACTGCACCAGAGCTGGCACGTCAGCATGCTGCTCAGTGTGGAGACACACATCGAGGAGGCCAGCCCGACACTTCCAAAGGAAACAAATCCAGAAGGAAACCAGTCACGAGGCTCCTCCGGGACTGGTCAGCCAGGTCTTCTGTTCCAGGCTGGGACAGCTCTGCCACTGCTCTCAGTGACATTCATCACCAAGATGCTTTTTCCAGCTGGCTGAGCATCACCAGCTTCCAGGGCTGTTTGGTGCCACTGCAGAGCAAGAAAATGTAGCTAGGAAAACGGTCCTGGAGGAGAGGGGAGTGAAGGCAAATGGGAGACAAAGTTGGAAAGGGGAAAATCTTGCCAGGTGTGGGTTTGGGGCATGACGGTGAGAACCTGAGCAGCAAGTAGCCATGCAGGGAAGGGAGGAAGGAAAAGCAACATTCACTGAGCGCAGGAGGCAGCACCTCGGTGGGATGCTCCCCACATGCCCTCCCTCAGGCAGAGCCACAGCAGAAGTGACGACTGGTGGCAGGAGAAGTCCCTGAAGCACTGCTTCAAAGCCCAGATCGTCCCAATGCAAAAAAACATTTTGAAATGCTGCTGCTGGGAAGCCCTGGCACAGCATCAGCATCGTGGGCTCTCTCTGACAAGGTCACTGAGACCCAGGAGACTCCCAAGGGACTGCAGTCCCAAGACTTGTGTCTTCTCAGGGAAGGATTCCAGACAGAAGAGGCACAGGTGCAGCTCAACATGTCCCTTCCTCGCAGCAGATGAAGGGTCAGAGATGCTGTGCACAGGGGCACATAGCTCACCCCGCTGTCACTGCTCCTCACCCCGCTGTCACTGCTCCAACCACGCCAGCAGTGCCCTGGGACCCTCATCCATGCTCCAGCCATGCCCAAAGCAGCATCAAGAGTGATGCTGCCGCAACTCGACCCACTGGGGCAGCCAAGGAGGACCAACTGCAGCAGGAGATGGCATGACAAGGTCCCAGGACAAGCTTGGACCCAGAGAAGGAGACAAATCCTTTCATGCCCCCCCTCTGCCAAATTCTGACTTCAGGCAGGTTTGGCTCACTGCTCTGCACCATGCTGGGATGACTCCTGGCTCCGCTCCCCTCCTGGGCCACTGGCCCTGTCACAACAGCCCAGCCAGTGGTCAGGACCTAGGCTGAAAGCACCCACAAGCTGCTCACCCTCATTGTCCTCCTGCCTGCTCTTGTTTCAGGTGAAGCCAGTGGTAAAGGGCCCAGGAGCCACCCACTGTCTCCCTAGTACCCATCTTACCTCAAACAGAAGCTGGGAACACCTGTGGGGAAGCCTGGACCTTCTGCTTCATCACTCACACGCATCGCTGCTTCCCACCTCCATCAGTGGGTTGTGTCACATTGTCCCCAACAGCAACACCTCTTGCAAACCACACAGGATAAAGGCAGAAAACCACTTTTGGTGGCAGCAATCCTTCCTCTGCAGGCAGTTGAGGAGCAAAGGGAAGACCCTACCAGCAACCCCGGAGGGATGCAACCAGTTGCCTCAGACCAGTCCTAGTGCAGATTAAGGTGAGGGCAGGGGACACAAACCTGGCCCAAACTCTAGCATCCCAGGTCACCACTCATTCACTTCATTAACCCCTGGCTTGGTGCTTCAAAGGTGCAAACAATTGCAACGGCCAAGCAGAGCAACACCTCAAAATCCAGCTTACAAAACCCTTACAAAGTGGCAGCTAAATTTAGTTACGGCTGAACCTGATCTGGGTTGTAAGCAAGAGAGCGCCACAAATCCACACTATGCTGGTGCAGGGACACGGGCCATCCTCGCAAAGGTCAGCGGGCAAGAGGCTCCTTGATGAACGTACCACAAAGGAGAACGTAGCCCCCAGTTTGCAGGATGAAAACAAATGAAAAGCAATTCCCTAGTGAGCTATATGGCTGGGGTGTCGAGGCAATGCACATCTAAAGATACAGCCTTCATACAGGTATCTCCATCATCATCCGCAGAGTTTACCCACCCTACAGCTTCTCTGCAGCACCAGGAAGACCAAGCCATACCCCACCTACCCACATCCCCCCGAGCCATCACTACCACGGAGCAGCTGTGTTTAAGCAGCGCCTGGATGCAGGTGGGGTTCAGACAGCACCAACATTTGCTCCACTCCTGCATAACAGGGCAGCTCCTACCCCCAGCCCAGCCAGGCAGGGACAGGGCACATGCATGCAGGGTTTCAGGGAGCCACCTGCTAACACCCCCGAGCAGGGTCCATCACGAGGGCAGTCACCTGCTTTCAGTGCCTCCTAGAGAAAAAGGCGACTTCTCCCTCCCATTCCACTGCACCTATACAAACTTTATCCGCTGCCCTCCTCAAAAGTCTCCTCATGAGTAAGGAGGAGAGGGACCAGCAGAGGATGCTGTGCCCATCCCCACACAGCATCCCACCCCAGCAGGAGACTGGTTTTAATCCTCCAGCACCCTAGCTGATGCCTCCCCACATACAGAGGAGATGGCAGGGCACAGGAGGTGGCACAACATGCCCCAACTTTTGCCACAGGGCCAGAGCTGGATAGAGTCCCAAAGTCTAACTGCCAGCCTTGCAGCCCAGAGGCCGTACCATTCCTCAGCATCATCACGGTGCAGTGTCAGGGTTAGAGAGCAGTGGCCAAGATGCTCTCCTTCACCACAAGCAAGCTTGTTTGAAAGTAATTAAGATGAAGGTAAAGGGAGGAAGCAGGGCTGCTTAGTCACCCCTGAATGCCCCAGACAGTGCTCACCCCTCGTCATCTTGCAATTCTGGCAGGTCACCAATGACTAAAGATAAAAGCAAGTTCCATCCATCTGCAGTACGGGTGCAAGGTCCCAGAGAAGCCCAGCATTACCTGCAACCAGGTGGAAGGAGGGACAGAAGTGGCTTCCCTTTCTCTCAGTTGCTGGAACAAGTTGTAGCAGGTCCTAATTCAGTGTTGGATGGTGGTGCTGTAGATAACTTGTCAAGGCAAGGAGGCACAGCCAAAGTGGCCAAAAGAGCACGTTTTCATGGAAAAACACCATTGAGACTCCTCCAAATTCCCAGAGGAAGAGGCAAAGTGCCATTAAGATCCTGCTGGGGAGCAGGAGGCGAGATGTGGTGCCACCAGCTCCGTGGTCTGTCCCCATGCTCAGCAGCCACTGCCATGATGGGCAAATTTAGCACTTTTCACACATTTGTCATGGCAAATGTACCAGATTTTACAGCTTGCTGCAGGCTAACAGGAACACTGTTAACAGTCCATGGATTATCTATGCCGCTGAAAACGATCACCTGAGGTCACCTGCACCCTGCCAAGGTGGCGATGGTGTCACACACCTGTGGGCATCTCTGCAGAGCAGCAGCGCTTCTGGGTTCCTCAACAGGAACAGTCAAAATTAGGTATAAGGAATAAAGAAATTAGGTTAATTAGCTTGAAAGTGTAAATGGTCACATTGAGGTATGCCAGATTTCTGCACAGGGGTCTGAACCACAGGGGATGACAACTTCTTAGCAAGCTAAGCATTTCACCACCTCCAACACGATGGATGCCAAGAGAACATGCTCAAACCTGTAGTCCCACCTGCCCTGAGCATCCCAAAGGAACAGCCCTGCAAATCTAACCTTTGGGGAGGAAAAAACCTACCAGGAAGTGCCTGCTGTTCTGGGAGTGACATCTCCTGCTCCTCAACCAGACCCTTCCTTTGCCTGCATGGGACAAGGACCACTTCATCGCCCAGGAGTGACACGAGAGAAGCCAACTTCCAGATGCATTCAATCATCTCTTTTTCAACAGTGAATTATGCAGCAAGAGCCATCACTTCATTCATGAGGAGAAATAGTGCCTTGCCTTTTTGCATGCATCTGGTGCCTCAGAGATAAGTGCTCCCTTCCTTCCTGGAGTCATCAAAACCTTGGGACACATCTGTGCTGCTGCTTACTGCGTAACAGCCCCCCCAGGGAAGGGCAATTTCTGATCCTCTTTTTAGCTCTGACCGCATTCACACCGTGTCAGCAATCCAGATGCATGGCACGACATAAAAATGACTTGTTTGGATTCAAAGCGGTGAGATACACAGGGCGTTTGGACCGAGACAGGGTTAATTTGTCCTTACCCCCCACCAAAATACTCTGAGCAGAAAGCAAAAGGGAAAATACAAGGACGAAGCTGGCCTGAATCCTGAATCATCTCACACCAACAGTCAGATCGCAACAAGATGTGGTTTTGAACGTAGTCATCTGCCACAACAGCGATGGTACCCACAGATGTGCCGGTGGCCCAAGGCCAGGCTGGCTGGACACCGCCAAAGCAGCAGCACAGGGAAACATCCAGATCAACACAGACAGCTTAAATAATGGTAAATCTGTTCCAAATTCTTGGAGTGACCCTCAGCTGGTTCAAGATCATCCCAGCTGTCTGAAGCAGGAGGATGCAGACACACCCAGAGCTGCTTTTCCCTGGGGCAGGGCTGAGGAGAGCCTGAAAGAAGGTGCTGAGCTGAGCCTCATAAGGTCACACCACCACAAAAAAAATAAAGCGGCATTCCATAAAAACCTGTGAGGAGAGCAGGTATGAATTCAACACAGAAAGTCATCCTACTCCTTATTGCCTTTCCATACTTAAGTGTTAAATTGGAAGGAGCTTTACATCCAAGCAAAAATGGGTGCTACAGAAATGCATGGCTGTAGAAAAGCCCGTTAGTGCCCCAAGGCGGGGTGGAAAGACACCAAAGCAGGCTCCAGCCCACCTCTTGGTGACCTGCTGCTCACGCTGCCAATACCAGCATCTCAGCAAGACCTCCAACACTCACCCAAGGTGCTCCCAAAACCACTGATGATCCTGTTCCAGGTGGCACCATGCACCCCAGCAGCACCTGTTTCTCTCTGGGGACTGTGGATTCCCTGAGAGTCAGAGATGTCCAAGATGGAGATGTCCATACTCGGCTGGGAGTCAGATCTGGTCTCCTGGTTGTGTCTCTGGGAGTTTTACTACCTTATTGTGTTCTTTTGGGCCATCTGCCTAAACGATACAAAGACACCAGCGTTCCCCTCCATGAGGCAGGTTCAGCACGGCTTAGCCAGCCACACACACCTTGTCCAGGGTGCAGTTCCTCAGAGAGGACCTCACCTCAGGGTCCAAAGCAGCAGAGGCAGTCGGGGACTGGCGCTGGCACCACGGCCAGACTGATTGCAGCAAGTACCATTACAGATGTGTAATCCACCTCACGCAATAAAGAAAGGATTAGTGTGAAACAGTGGCGAATCTGCCAGCCCAGCTACGTTAACAGGCTCTAATCCCGTACCCATGCAGCCTTTGTGTAGGCTACTGAATCTGCAACCATTGCGTACTTGGCACGATAAAAGGAAATTTTCATTGTGGCTCTGAGAAGCAGAATAAGCCAACACTGCCCGTGGGTTACAGACCAAAGCGATGCCAGCCGGGAGCTGTGGGCCAGGAAACACACAGGGTCTGGTTTCCAAAGCATCACTCCCTGGTGGAAAAACAACCAAGGCATTTGCTGGATGCTTCGGCATTTGGTACTATCCCCTTCCACCCTGAGCCTTGCTGAGCAGCACACAGCAGCCTCCACTGGCCATGCCAGAGGGTTTGTCAGGGCACCACCGCATGCCAAGGATGCGCCAGGACCAGCATAGAAGACGCAGCTGGAGCTGAGGTGGGGAGCTGAGACTTTGTGCTGGGACCTCCTGCTGTAGAGCAGCCAGCCCAGAATCATGCACTTTCACTGGTCTGTCTCCTCTGGCAATGCTTAACATCTTCAGCTTTTCCTTTTAATGCTCCTACCCGCCCAGCCAGCAGCATGGCCTCTCTCCTGTCACCAAAATCCTGTCACCTCTCCCCTTGCACCAAAAATCAGCTCCCAGGGAAGCTCCCAGCATCAGCTCTTCCCTGGCCAGGAGGTATCTCCAAAGTGGCTGCTGTAGTTTTATCCTTCTTCTTCGCTCGCCCAAAGCACCAAAAACCACTACAGCAGCATGGGGACCCTCGCAAAGCAGAAGAGCCAACACCAAGAAAGCCGCCAGCCTCTGCTTTTAGCACACCTGGAGGCCTGACCCTGGCCCTGGTGGGCTCGGAGAGCTCTGTCCTGCAAACAGCTCTCACAGAGACATTCAACGAGGCTCTCGCTGGCAGCTTCATTTCTCGTCTGTCCAATGGAGCAAACTCCAGGCTGGAAGAGCATCTGTCCCCAACCGCATGGCGGGCAGCTGCAGTGACAGTGAGCAGCTGGCATTGCCCACGGGCAGTTCCAACCCTGGGACGTGGAGGAAGCTGCTTCGGTTTGTACCTCAGTTTCAGCCTCATGCAATGCCTTTGCAGCCCGCTCTGCTGTACAAAAGGCGGTGCAGGAGCAGTGGCTGCCATCAGCAGCTTATCTGGAGGCAGCATCTCTCTATTCCACTCGTCTCCCAGTGCCATAACTTCCTCCTGGGTAAATCCATGGGAAAGCGGTGCTGCCATTTCAGTGTCTTCTCCTTCGACAGACACTGGAGGAAGGAGCAGGAGAGAAGCACCTTGGTGCATCAGCCCAGGCAAAAGGCGAACACAACCCTTACGATACCAGGAGCAGAACTCCACAAGGGATTAACCAAGCAACACTTTGCTATGTGCCCTCCCCATGTCCCCATCCTGCCCCAACGTGCCAGTAACCACCAGGCACAGACACGTGGCAGCTACCCATGTGTTGTTGGCAACTGCCAGAGGATCACACAGGTATAGACAGGGCTCACCTGGTGACAGCACGGCGTTTTAACATCAGAGGCAATGCCTGGCTGGGCTGTCTCACGGTTCAGCAGAGCTGCTGATTAACATCAGGCACTGCTGACAGTGCAATCCCCATCTACAACGTGCTAAGCCCACCAACACGCAGCCCTGCTGATCCAGCAGCCGCCTGGGCAAAAACGCTGGAAACTCTCCCCTGAAAGCTGCAACAAAAAAGTTATCGCACTCAGCCAAAAAAACAGGAGGGCAGAGCTGTGAGAGACATCATCAGGTGCTGGTGATGGACATGTCCCCCTTCCTCTTGCACAAGGCTCTGAGGGGAGCCCCAGTACAGAATCTGAAGCCTTCTGAGGGTCAGATGAACCCAATGAGGAGGAAGAGGAGGAGGAGGAGAAGTGAGAAGCCCCAAGACACAGTAAGGATAAAGCAAGTTGTCTGCAGGAGCACCAGCTGAAAGCCCTGGCCAGCATGAAGGTCCCATGGATGCGCGTGGAGGTCTAAGCACCCACATACACGATATAATCTGGCTGGAAGGACTCAGCAACCATGGGGAATAATGATGAAGAGAGCTAGAGGAAGGTACCGCCTGTCTGGATGGATCTGATCAAAGATACCCTCACACCTCTAAATTAAAAAAGCAATAAAAGATGCTCCAGAGAAAGTCGCAGCAACTCTGAGCACAGGGGCCAGGCGCTGCATCTAGACTCCCCCTGGACCCCGTCCTACTCTAACAGCTGTGCAGGCAAGGACAGAACCCAGGGTGACACCCACCACCTTCCACCACCTCCCCCAGGTAACAGCAAAGCACCCACCAGTTACTTATTCATCAGCGCAGCATATCCACAGCAAAAACACCCCGGGACATGTAGACCCCTCGCTGCAGCCTTCTCATCTGACCAGGATTAGGGTTGGGTTAAAGATTTAATCCCAAGGCTGGGGGTTTTCTGGGTCAGTGACATCGTTTGCAATGCGCTGATTAGCATGCATGTTGTTAGCATAGCACAGATAATTAACACAGGCTGCATTACCTGCAAGAAGCTGCTCCTCCTTCACAATCACCATTGCAATAGTCACAGGGAAGAGAAAGCCAGCCCTGCTGCAGGGTTTCACTCCGATTTGAGGCAGTAGAGCATCTGCCTGGGGCCACCGAGGGCAGCAGCAGGGGGCAATCCCTGCCGCTAACGAATAAATCCGGAGGCTGAAGCTGGAGCTTGTTTGCTGCATTGCCTGAATTAGCCCCTGTAGTATAAGGATGTACAGGGTGTAGGCTCCTCCAGCCCCACTGGCTGTACTGGGAGCAGCCTCGCAGGCTGCTGTTCTCTCCCTGCTCAGCTTTTTTAGCCCCAGCTGCCTGGAGTGCTATGAAGAAGAGTTCAGGTCTGTCATCCTCGCTGTGTCATGATGGGTTTGGGGACCCTGAGGGACAGCATCGCGCACCCACCTGTGCCAGCAGCTGGCTCTGCACTGGGACCTGGCCAGGTTTGCACAGGCAGCATCACCCCAGCCATGCGGTGGCCCCAGCATCTGAGCCCCAAGGAAGAGATCCTGGGGACTCTGTTTCCTACCAGCTTTAAGCAGTTTTGCAAGCACACACAGACACACACTGCAGTTAACCTATCACTAAAATAAACCATTAGAAATCACACCAGATTGGAGGCTGCTCTGGTGAACCTGATGCTGCTCAGAGCACATGCTCAGCATCAGTCCGGTTTAACATGGCAACAATTTCAGGAGTACGGATTAATCACAGCAGCATCCCCACGGGAGACTCAGCACTTCACAAAAACAGCAGTGTGAAGTTGGGCCCTGGGAGGGCAGAGGAATGGCTCTGAGGAAGTACATCTTGCTCCAGCACAGGCACCCAGGTCTCCAGATAAATCAATTGAGCAGCTGTAATCACCCCAGCTCCAGTACTCAGACCTTCTACAACTCACCCAGGAGCAGATGCCTCCACTGGGCAAATGCCACTCAAAGTCTCCAGGAGCCACACGTGGCCACAGGGAGAGGCTGGCTGCTCCTCGAGCCACCAGCTCATGGCACAGGGCCACCCCATAACTGCTGCTGAGCTGGAGCACAGCCCCGGAGGGCTCCGCAGACAGAAATGCTGCCAGGGCTGGAGGATACAGCCTCTGGGATGCTGCTGGGCATCCCAGAGAGGCTTAAACAACCAACCCACAGCCACCTTCCCCAGGGGTGAAGCAGCACATATTGTTATCGATCTCGCTTCTGGTTCCAGCAGTGTGTTTCGCATACTTAAAACCCCTCCCTACAGGTTCAGAGGGGTGAAGGGATGCTCTTTGCTGGTGTCTTGGGATGCCAGTACTGCAAATGGATCTGTTCCCACAGAAAAGGAAAACCCGGGTGGGGAAGTCAGCCTGCCTCAAAGTGGGTACCAGTATCCTCTGCATGATAGGCCTGGGTGGCCAACAGCACAGTGGCCTCTCATAAGGGCAGTCATGGAGTCCTTCATGTCCCTGAGACTGCCTGCTCCATGCCAGCCTGTGCAGGGCTCCCTCCTCACAAAACCTTGCCTGCTCAGTGTCTCCCACCCCACCCCACACCTCTGCCCTGGCTGCCTCTCATCCTTCCTTGCCTGGGCTGCACCACCCAGCAGAGTCTTATTCCACCTCTGCTCCTCCTAAACCTCGAGAGAAAATGCCAGCTAACCCAGGAACAACAAACCAAGCCCAAGCCCTGCTGCTCTCCTAGCTCACATCCCTTCAGGGAGCGCAAAGCAAGCCAGGAGTACAGCTACTGCACGCTCTCACGCAGTTTAGCTGCCTCTGAGCTTCACTGTAGCAAACCCCATTCCCATTAAAAAACTATTTCTAGCACCACCCACAGCCCTGTGAGCTCTTCCTGACGCCCAAACTGGCTTCCTCAGCATGTCCACACGGCCTTCCTGCCTGCTGTCTGCTGCTAAATTCTGAGACAGGAGCTTTCCCTGCTCCTTGGATGAGTCTATGCAGTACAGCACAGTGCTCTTCATCTCTCTTCCTCTAATTACCCCTTTAATTTGTGACTTCTTGTTTTCACACACCTCCCACTCCTCCCCCACGGCAGACTGTGACTTGCTTTTTTGTGTCTCCCCCTCGTTGCTCCTCACAGCCCTGCTGACACCAGGCATCTTGGTCCCAGTGAGGCTGAATTCCGCCACGAGCCTCACCTGGCGTGGTGTTACACCAGATTTCCAGGTACAGATGGGGGCAGAGCAAACAGATGGCTCGCAGAGGTCTGACCCTAAATTTAAGCCCTGCAACAGTCAGTCCCTCTGCATTTTAGATCCTCATCTGTAATGCAAAGGTCCAGCACATCCCACTATGCCTCCACCAAAACCTTCCTCCATCATTCTGAGCATCACCAGCCCAGGGACAGCCCGAGCCACCTTCTCCTCCCAATCTCCAGAGACGAAGCACCCAGAGCATTCAGTAAGGAGGTCACCTTTGCAGTGAAGCTCTTTCATTTACATATATATTTATTTATTTCTACTTGCTTGTTGCCGCTCCTCAGACATTTACATAATTGTATCACACACAGCTGGACGAAAACCACAACCACTGGCCCTGGAGCATCCATCCCTTCGTGCTGCAGGCTGCAACGCCCAGCCCTGCCCTGTCCCTTGCCTGCCGGCTGGGGAACACCAGCCACACAGATCCCAGCCAGAAGCAATACCCAAGTGCATAGCCCGGGGCTGCTCCTGTGAGCCCAGTGCTGCTCAGTAAAAAGGCAGTAAAAAAGAAAAACTAGGAAAGGCAGACAGCTCCTGGGGGGTTGCTGTAGCTGGCGGGTCACAGGTCCATACCCCACTATATCGCTCCAGCATGCAACTGAAAAAGAAGTGAATGAGCAGCGCTGCATGTCACCATCCTCAGCCAGCCAAGGCACGGACGTGAGCCACAGCATCTCCTGCAAAAGCCGATCTCTGCTGCAGCGGCAGAGGCGATGCCCTGGGAGGCAGGATCTGTGCCAGGTGGAGCTGATCAGCAAGGTTTGGTGCTACAGCCAGGGCAGAGCGTGGATGTGCAGGATCCACATGCCGGCAGCAGCCTGTCACTGCTGGCTTGGTCCTCTCTGGGGAATAGCTGGCAAATAAGGGTGGTTTAATTGCTCCTGCAAGGAACTACCAGCACCTCAAGATCACCTTGTGCTCCCATGAGATGCGTGGCCCTGAGAAGCCTGCGGGGATCGAGGTGGGCAAAGCAGGGTGTATTTTCACTACTGCCAGGAGATGGCTTGACTCCATGCGCTTCCCTGTAGCGATGTTTTGTCTTTCAATATAGGAGATTTTGGGACCTTCGCATTGCACAGAGCCACCCCCCACCCCACGAGACTCCCTGGGCAGGGTGCATGCAGCAGTTCACAGAAGGCATCACCCCATGCTGAAAAAGATACATCAAGGTGCAAAAAGGGATCTGTGCAGGAAAAGGCAACAGCAGAGCTGGGAGAACCACTCCACCATGATGGGGTCATCAGGCTGTCAGACCCCTTCCCTCCTGGTCCCCAAGACCCTGTCCTGTTCACCATCCCCTTGCCTTTCTAATCCATCCCCTGCAAAGTATTGCTGCTTCCTTCGGGGTCAGCATCTCCTGCCCACAATTCTATCACCTCCCCCCAAAACAACAGGCTCAGCAGGAAGCTGTGACAGCTGCAACCAACCTCGTGGAGCTGCCACTCGGCTCCCAGCCTGCTTCTTCCATGTTTTAGCCCTTCCCCCTTCAGACATCTCCTCAAGATGCTCAGCCACGAGCTAAAGTATAAAAGGATGCTATTAAAAGCAGATCTTTGACACCCACCTGAAAACACAAGGCTTCACTCCCTCCTTGGCCCCTCTCTCCTGCTCAGTGTTTTGGACAAACCACATTTCTACCATTTTTTCCCTGCACAACAGTTTTCTTGCTATTTCCCACCATCCGGACAGCCTCACTGAAGCTTTTAGCATGTCACAACACCACAACCTCCTCCTCTCTGGGCTGGACATAGCCAATATTGCTCTGCTCATCTCTTCCCAAAAGGCTGCCAGAGAAATCCTCTCCCCAGCAATTCCCTGCCCACATCCCATCACCAGTCTGCCTCCTAACAGCAAACCTTGGCAGCACTTGAGGGCTCCACCATCACCTCCCACCGCTTGCAACACTGCCATCCCCACTCCAAAAACTTTGACAAACTCTCCACAGCGAGAGTGCTGCACAGGCACCCTCAAAGCTGCTCCAAAACACAAAACACCGTTTCAGGAAGCCCTTTCCCCCCACGGCTACAAAATTCTATGAGTGGAAACAGGGAAGATGCTGTGACTGCAGGGCTCCCAAATACCCTCCAGCTCCCATTGAAGATTATTCTTATTTTTTAAAAGCCCACATAAAAGAACACATGACCTCCTTTTGCTCAGGGCTGGGACAGCACAGTGACAGCACCGCTCCATTCACAATTCCCCGAGCTCTGCCTTCACATATTATTCCAGCTCTGTTAGGATTTTGGGCTGCTGTTGTTTGTTGGGGTTTTTTTTGCTTTAAATATTTCATTTAGTTTTGCTCTCTCTTCCCCTCCCCAGGGAATATAAGGCTCCCCAGGAAGGGCCATCTCACTGCGATGGAGGCAGATCCACCCCACAAAGAGAAGCTGTCCAAAGAATAATCAGAAAGCATCATCACGCTGCACAAGGCAGGGAGCAGCATTGGTACCAGTACACGCTTCACAACGTCTAACCAGCCGGTCTGGAAGAACACAGCCAGCACGAGACAGCTCTTAGACCCCACCGGGGTTAAATTCCCCCATCGTGTAAAACACAAGCAGCTTTATGGAAGTCATGAGGATGTGGGTCTGCATCTGCAGTAGGCAATGGGCTCCGAATTGCTGTGCCAGTCAGAAAAACACCCCCAAAAACAGCAGAAAGCCCCTTTGCACTCCAAACCGCCACATTACCCAGCTTTCCACCCAAAACATCCTATTTTGGAGCAGCCCCCCCCTCCGAAAGCACGCTGTAAGGATGTAACAGACCTATGTCTCAGGTCTCTCTCACACACGCCCGTGCCTGCTTCCCAGGCTGCATCTTCCCAACTTCCCATCCCCACGCCATGGTGCTGAGCCGGCACTGAGCCCCAAGCCGTGCCCCAACCCTGTGCCAAACGTGAGCCAACACACAGCTCTTGCAGAGAGCCGGTGCACAGGGAGAAAACGGGGCCGTGCCAGAGGGAAGAAGGACAATGGAGGAAGAGGGGGAGAAAAAACACTTCTCCCTCTGCCTCTTTCAAACCCGCGGTGGCTCTGATAGATCAGCACTTACGTTGATCATAGCATTGGAGGTGATGCGGAAGAGCGTGGCTCGTTCATTCACCGCCTTGATCTTCTCGCCGCTCTCGGCTGGCAGCTTCAGGTTCTCCAGCTCGCTGAGCGAGCGCTGCAGGGCCGCCCCATGCTTCGCGATCAGGTCATTGCAAGTGCTCAGATCCTCCAGCTTACTCGAAAGGGTTTTCAGCGTGCCATGCAGCTCGCTCTTGTCTGACTGCGAGGCGGGCTCCTCATCGCCCGAGTCATCTGCAAAGGGAGGGATGGAGAAAAAACAGTTTCCATGGTTACCCCCGGACCGTACTAACCCGCCATCGCAGTGGGCAGGGGTCCTCCTGCCTCCTCCCACAGGCAGGCAGCTCTGCTAGGGCTGGGGGTCGTGGCCACCGTGTTCCCCAGGAGCAGAGCATGGTGTGGAGCAGCAATGTGGGAGCACCACCCTGAGCCCCAAGGCATCTGAAGGGCTCCTGTGGCTGTCACCAGGATTTGGTTCAGGGCTAACTAAGTCTGAGTGATGGGGGGTGGCATGGGGGGGGGGTGTGCTGGTGCTACTGGCAAGGGTCACATGCCAAACCTCCCTTTTCCACAGTGTCAACTCACCCTGCACCAGAAGTGAAACTCACGGGAGCTCTGCAAGGTCTGCTTTGGGCAGGATAAACTATTTCACCCAAGGGAAAGGTCACAAAAACACAGGGGAGAGTAACAGCCTTTATCCAAAACCATCACCATGTCTTCAGTGAGCAGAAAACTCTGTGATCAGCATCTCAGAGGTACAGCAGAACTTGTTATTCCTGCAACTTCAGAACACCTGGATGTCTTGAAACCAGAAAATCAACCCAAAATCAAGCAGTAAGTATAAAGCAGCATTTCTTCAGATCATCCCACCACTCCCCCAGGGAAGGCAGAGGAGGTGAATGGCTCTGAGAGGCAGCATTGACCCAGGTAAATAAAAAATGCAAGAGAAGAGCGGGTCCTGCACAGCATCTGCACCCCATCCTTAAGTTTAAATTTTAACAAAGGTTTCTCTCCAGGTACACCCCAAAACCACTAAGGCAGCAGAGCAGGGAGCAGCCCCTTAAATTTCCCCTCCCTCAAACATCAATCTCTGGATTAAAAAGAGATGGGGACCAGCAAAACTTGCCTGGCAGCTTCTCTGCCAGGACTGGGAGAGCCAGGGCAGGTATGAAGATCTCCTCCGAGTGAGCCAGGCTGAAAGACATTGCAATGCTGCAAAGCACAGACCTCAGGGATGCCTCACAAGGGGTGCAGCACATCCCTTTTCTGGGCTGCAAGGAAAGGAGAAAAGCCTGCAGTTCACTGTTGTGTGGGTGCTTGATTTTTATTCCCGACTCATTTGTAAGACCTTTGGAAATACTCTAGATACCGAGAGTGATGGTCAGCCATCACTCATATCAATTCTCCTGGGACAGCTATGAAAAATGAGGGGAAAAGCATCCTTCATGAACAGTACCGAACCTGTGTTTCTAAGGCAAGAGCCACAGCAATCTGGGTAATATAAAAAGATTTATCAACCCAGAGTTCAAGCAGCAGCACAGCACAGCGTGGTGCTGCTCCAAGTCTTGTGGCTACGAAGCTACCCAGAAAGGATGTCATGGGATAAAGAAGTTTAGCCCAGGGATAAGGTTTATCCTACACAGCAGAATCTACCCCAGCTGCCCTGCTGGGGCAATCAAAGCCCTGCTGGGAAACAGGGCACAGAGCAGAATGCAAGTGGCTCATGAAGCACCAGGGCAGCATCTCCCAACACAACCATTTGGTCTGTCCACCACCCAGCCCCAAGCATCCACGGCACACAAATCTCTGACAAACACAAGGAGCCGCTGTTAAAAGTCAGGAGACAATACAGCTTGTGGCCACCAAGGACAAAGGACTATCAGAGCCAGCATTTGCAGCACCCATGGGAAACCAACCAAGACCTTCCTGAGGAAGGTGAACAGCCAGCCAAGGTGCTGGGAGCAGGGCTGGCTCCCATCAACAGCCTGGGGAGCTACTGAGCTGCCTGGCTGGTGGACCAGCGTTTTGGAAACACACGCCACCAGGGAAGTCTCTGGCCCAGGTGGAGAGGACAGGCAGGGGAAAGAAAATGGGAACATGCAGGATTCAAAGGGCTCTGTCCCAGGAGGATGCACAGAGGTACCATGACAATGGGCATGGTCTTACACCACAGGTATCCTGTACATGCCATCTGCAAAAGATCTAGCAAGAAAATTTAAGCCACTTTTCCACCAGTAAGGAAAATAACCAAAACCTCCCTAAGGTCCACTTTCTGTTTCAAGTATTTCCACAGTGCATTTCATCCTGGGGCACACAAAGGCGCTCTGAATCCCTGGCAGTGTATACACCTCCTCCTGAGCTTTGTACCTGTCCTGAGCTGGTGCCTCTGCAGGATAGAGCACACTGTACCCTGCAGTGCCCAGATGCCCACTGGGAGATGGACATGGTGCTGCTACTGCTGCTCAGAGCCATCCCCCCCCAGGCTTTCCAGAGCAATCTTGGGCAGAGGTGTGAATCCACCTCCTTTCACGGTCTCCCATGCAACTCTCCTCTGCCACCAAATACAGCATGGGCTTTCAGCAGACCTACTGCACAGCAACACAGGTTCCACCTTGCAAGACTCCATTCGCAGCTATCACCTCTGATCAGGCTGTTAACCTGCTCCACTTGAGCTGCAAGGTCCACATGCTGGTCCAGGAGCTCCATCCTGGGGCACTGCCCTCAGGCCATGACAACATACACCCCAGCAGCAAGCATCCCCACAGGCATAGATCCAAACACAGCCCAGATCTCAGGCATGCAAACTGCACACAGGGTGGAAACAGGATGGGGGTGGTGTTTATACAGCTCAGCCCAGACACAGCCACCCATTTCCAGTCCAAGAGCCCCTTGCTCTATCCAGACACCCACCTACGCTCTCCCCATGAGCATCCCAGCAGCCCTTCCTCGGCTCTGTGAGCTGCCTGTGCTCCAGAATGCAGACAGGAACTTACCCTCCATAGCATCCAGGATCCGATCACTAATGATGCCAGTCTTTAACAGCCAATTTATAATATATTATAGTGTTTTATAACAGTACCAGATGCAGAAGTCAAACATGCTAGTTCAGCTTTCATTGCAGACACAAGTCAGGCATGTACCACCACTAATTATGTCAAAAAACATCATTAACTCTGTGGGACTCAAGGGGACAAAACAAATTTGCAATATTTCTGTTTGCAGATATTGGTAATACTTTCCAAAGACATTTTTACCTGTTAAAAAACTGCAAAAATTGTGCCAAGCAGGAAGAAGCATCTCTTCGCCTGTCCCGAGGCAGTATTTAACCCCAAAATCCCTCCCTCTATCTTCTTCCCCCTTTTCTCCTTATATAAAATGCTTTTTCCCACCCGGAGAAGTGCCACAGAGCCACCCTGAAGCCCTGGTTCCCATGGGCTGTTGGTGCTCCATGTTTCCCAGAGTGGATCCTGGATTACCTTCCCCAGATGCAATCCTAGATCACAGCCCGAGGATTTCTGCCCATCATTAAAATGCTCTGACACAGGGACAGCACTGCGTGGCGACAGACGGGCTCTGTCCTTTGCCAGGGCATTATTTTCTGCCTGTCACTGCCCGTTTACCAAGGCTGCAGTAATGAACCCTGCCTCTGTGCTCAGCTTGAGGCAGGAGGCATGAACACGGCATGGCCCATTTTTTTATTATTTTTTTTTTAATCACGGTGCAGAATTACATAAATGCTTCAAAACCCAGGAAAAAGGGGGAAGGCACCTGGGTCAGACCATGCCAGTCATGATGCTGCTTATCCAAGCTGAGCTATTGTTGAGCTGAACATCCCACGCTGGCTGCCCCAGAACTGCCTGCACTGCTCTGCCGGGATGCTGGTGGGGGTGGGCAGCAGGATCCCACCTTCCCCCTCTTGCCTGTGCAAATGGAGGAACAGGGTGTCAGACCCCCTGCTGAGGCTGCAGGCTTCAAACAGGATCTTAAGGCTAGAGGGTCATGGTGCACCCATGGGAAGCAATGTTCAACACTGCCTCGGAGGAGAAAGCACACCCAACGCAAAGGACAGAAAACTCATGACCTCCGCCTGCCCCCAGTAAGCACATCCCCATAACCAGCACTGCCTCCGCACCCAGGACACACGGAGACCTGGACCAATTTATGCTTCTGTGACTCACAGTGAAATAAAAATATCTCAAGTAACATAATTTGCTGTAATTATCTCAAATCAAAGCACAGGAAGAAGGAAGCACGAATGTCACAGCTACAATCAAGCCAGAGCAAGTTAAAGCAGAAACAATCACACAAAGCACCCAGACAACTGCACGGCCACCCCAACAGGGTGAAGCACTGACTCCAGTTCTGAGGATGGGTTTCCAACCCGTGATCAATACCAAAACACACCCCCCTGCACTGAAATACTCTGCCCCTTACCACCCTTGCAGCACCAGCACAGGCCAAGCTCGACTCATCCCTCACTTTGATACCTTGGGGGGGGTTGACTGTAAAGATAGTCATTCGTGAAATCCCGGCTCTGGGAAAGCCGGGAGGTTGAATGAGGTCTTGGCTTCACCTAGAGATGCAGCACCAGAAAAAGCATCCTAAAAGGGCCAGGCAAACACAAACTGCAGCCCCACAGGGACCACTAGCACGAGCCGAAGAGCAATGTGTGCACTTACAATTATTTTTTTTAAGTTATCCTCATGTTTCCCCTGCTCCATCCTTCTGCACCTGCTCCACACACAGCGCTCACCGGAGACTTTGGCATCCTCCAGTGCCAGTCTGCCAGCAGCACATTGCTCTCTAGCCCCCTGAAGGGAGGCATGAGGACCAGCGTTGCTGTACCTCTTTCTCCTAGGAGCTCAAGAGAAAGCTGACCAAAGCCAAAATACACAGGACCATATATCCTTCTGTTTCCTCAAGCAACCAGCAGCCTCTCAGATCTGCACCAGCTTCGGTCCATCAACTTGTGGGTAAGAGCTGCCCCAGATCTGGGCAGAGGAGCGCTGCTTCCACGCAACCTCCACCCAGCTTTTGGTTTCTTGGTACCACCAGGACAACCACCGCAACGAGAACTCTCCTGCTTGTCCCTGTGGCACAGTCAAGAGAGTGGAGGACAGGGTCATCCAGGGTCTGGACAGCCCCTTGTTTCCCCATCTGGCAGAGGATGGTTGCAGGGATGCCACTTTGCTGTGGCAGCAAAAGACCCACCAACTCCTACAGTTAATGCTGAGGGTTATCTGTAAAGTGCTGGAGGAGAGAAGAGCAGCAACATTTGTTCTTATTGCTGAGGAAAAAGGATTCACTCATCCAAAGAGGTGAAACAGCCACAAGCCATTGCCCTGGAGGTCTTTGCTTGGCGCATGGCCAAATGCCGCAGCTTTGGGGATCCTTCCCTTATTCAAGCCTTTGTATCAATTCAGCCAGGAAACAACCTGCATTTTGCTTTGCTAAGGCTGGTAAAACCCCTGAAGGTCGGAAAGTACCCACAGAAAGAGGAAGGCTCTGTCCAGGATTCCTCATCTGAGGACAAAGACAGCAGGCAATTTGCAGAAGCGAATCTGCAATGGGCCCAGCAAAGTCACACCACCCAGTGTGAGGGCCATCCATATGGGGAGTTTCCTAACTGCAGTGATTCAAGATCACAGAACATTCTGGAAGTTGGAAAAACTTATATTCCTAAATGCTTAGAAGCTAGGGAGGAAGCAAAAATGACTCCCAGCTGTTTTTTCCATCCCTGGCGATGGCTGATAGGTTCAACTTGGAAGAGACCTGACAAGGACAAAACTGTTCCTCACCAAGGCCACTGCAATGCACGGGATGCCAAGGCAAGGCAAGGCAGGGCAGCACCCCTCACTGGCCCACCATGGCCCCACCACAATGGGACAGCTGACAGAGCAAGGACTGCATGAGGGTGATGGTGAGGAACACCCAGATGCCCAGGCACTGCCCAACAGACTCCTGCTGCAAAGCTGTCCAGCACAGCAAGTGCATCCCAACCCAAAAAGAGTTTTCATGATGGCTTTGAAGGGGGGTTTCCAACACAAGCAGGGTATGAAGAGGAACCAGAACTAGGGCAGTGAGAACTTGCTGAGATGGAAGATGCTCTGTGTTCATTGCCTCTGGATGCTGCCCTCACACCTTTCACCAGTTTGGCCCTTTTGGATCCTCAGCTCCAAGCCCAAGCTGCCTTCCAGCAGCTCCTAACTCAAATTAAACCTCAAACCCACATCCACTAATGGGGCAGGGCCAGGGTTTACTGGGGGTTTCATGCTGCAACTTATGTGGACACTTGATGCAGAGCGCACAGTCTACTGATCTGAAAAGTTTAGAGCTCCCACACTGAACACTGCTGCA
>JAVJGJ010000001.1:92697528-92748442 GCA_035590215.1 Microhierax caerulescens | reverse complement strand
CTATTTTAATACATGGTTTCCAACCATGTCACCCTCCAACGCAGCCCACAGCACACTCTGCCCCTGCAGAGGGAAGGGGCTCTGTGATGGATCCCCCTCCTTTGGCGAAGGAGGACAGTGGTGCTTCGACCTGACCCTTGTCCCTCTCTGTGCCAGGCACCAGCTGGTGCTGCCAGCAGCAGCTCTGCCATCTGCTCTCCACAGAAGAAAGATCCTCCTTAAAGCAGCAAAACTTCGGTCTGTTGGCAGGGGGGGGCTGCCCAGCCTGGGACTCCCCATCCGTGCTGATGTGCAGGTGCCCCTGGACACCCTTGGGGAGCAGCACATCCTCAGCTCGTGAGCTTCACCTTGGCTCACCCTGCTCCACGATACAAGCCAGGTTTATAATGAAAGACAGACATTTAGCAAGAATTCACATCACTTCTACACCGAACAAAAGCTACCCAAGGGAATAAACATGAAAGGCTGGCAGCAAATATCTGACAACAAATTGCAAGGTTCCTCTCAGTCCTGTGCCTTGGATGAGTCAGTGCAGCTTCCACAGCATCATCCCAGGGCTCCCTGCCCTCCCAAAGCTCAAGTGTCCCATGGAGACCTCCCCATGCCCCAGTAGCACAGGGACAACCAACAATTTGAATCCATCCCTGTCTCCCTCCTGCTGCCAACCTTTGCCCCAACCACGGACTGCTCAGGGCAGGGCCCACCGCTCAGTACCAGCATCTCTGGAGGCGATGCCTGCTGGGACCCTGGGCCAGAGGTGGCCCCGAGGTGGAGGTTTCAGGCTGAGCCAGCGTGCAAGGTATCATCAGCAACGTGGGAGCACAACCCAAGCCCAAAACTGCTGCTTTTGCCCTCTGCCTGCAGTATTGGGTAGGGCTACCATGACATGCAAGCGTGGCAGAGCAGGACTAGCCCCAGGCACCACAGTAACCCACATAACAGCTATCAAAACTTTGTAATATCCTCCTCTCCCTCTTGCACCAGGAAGATTTTACAAATGCAGTTGCTGCTTTACAATCTTACAATGCACACAGGAAAGATCTGCAATCAAAGCCTCTACCACAAGAGACACAGATCACCATTAACAGCAGCTTTTAATGATTCTCCGCTCCAGGAACATGCATGGCTCATGTTTTGCACACACTATGCACTCTAAAAACACGCGCCGCTGCAAGCGTTCATTCTCCATCCCATACTTTGTTTTGACTTGTGAACCAACTTAAAGGCAATCTGTTGTGATTTGTATTTGTAGGGCACTGGCATGAAGCAGTTGCCATAGGAACAGTCAGCCTCACAGTAAGCTGGGAAGATTATTTTTGGAGCTGTGATGCTATTTAATCTATGTAAAATGGATCGGCAGCTATCAGTCATAAGCCTCTTCGGGCTTGTTTCTCAGCTCAGAGAGCAACACGAAACTTCAGCGCCCAGAGCAGCATCTCACAAGGAGGCCATTAAGGCAGAAGTTCCCTTTACGCCTCCGTGTTCTGTCTTTTAAAACTTCCCTGAGTTAAATATTTCCCATGGCTTACAATTTCTCCGGAGCCGGTGGAAAAAGCTGCTGGCTGGAAGCACAATGCAGGCACTTCCCCACACTGGCAACACACCAGGGCTTTGCATTGCAGCCCACGACGAAACCCCGTGACACGGTGCCCACCGAAGGCACCACCACACAGCACACCCACCCCAAATCATCGGGGAGACCTGGAGCAACCCCAGGGTGCTGCTGCTCAAGGCTGGGCTGAGTGCTGTCCCCAGAGGAGCAGAGCTGGGAAAAGCCTTTTGACAGGATGAACCAGGAGAAGGCAAAGGGATTGAAGGGTTCAGCGTTAAGACCTTTTATCCCAAAATCCTCAAACTGTACCTGCAGTCTGGCTGTGACATCTCCATCCCAAAGCACCACAGCTACAGGGCACCCCATCATGGCTAGGGCGTGCAATTAACCCCTGCTCACCTTCCTCTCCAGGTCCAGCACAGATGCTCTCCTCTTCCTACGTCCCACACCTTCCTTCTTTACCCTGTGAGTGGAAAATTTTCTCTTCCCAAATATCCTTGCTTTCAGAAAAACACCTCACCCTTCCTACATCACCTCGAAACTTCTCCTCCAGCCTCCTGCAACCCTGAGCTGCCCACTCACCACTTTGTCAACGCCTCTGGAGCTTCTCAAAGGCTGGGCTGGCCCTGTGCAAGAAATTAAATCTGACTTTCTGCTGATAGCAAAGGATAACAAGCAGACAAGGAGGTGAAAGTGTGGGATCAATATTGCAGGAGCAAAGGCAAGTCTGACTCCTGCACCACAGTGGTGCAGAGCTTTGCAATGCCCAGCACCTCCCAAGGAGCCTCGTACAACCCAAAAGTAAACTGTGCACTGCACACTGTCCTCTGCATCCAGTTTCATTTACCTACAGGGAGAAAGAGACCACCAACTCCCATCCACAGGTAAAACCATAATGGAATAGAAGGAGCACTGATGACTTTATTATTCCTGGGTTCCCCCAACACCACCAGCAGGCACAGCAGTGAACACAGGGCATCTCAGAGTGCTGCTGAAGCAACTGGTGAAGCAGCATCAGTGGTTTTAACAAACCCCACAGTGCTAACAAACTTCTCTCAAAGTGAGAACCAGGAGAGCCCAGACCTGTTGCTGCCATACTCTCCCAGGTCTGACGGGCAGCGTATTTAGAGGTTGTTTTCCCCATCCCGATGGAAATGCTGCAGCACATGTCCTTCCTATCAGGCACTGCCATGTGGTGACTCTGGGACATGACTTTGCCCATCTGGGGACAGCAGGCTGCCCGCAGCAAGCCCGGGCAGAGCGCACAGGCTGTAATAGGCACCGGAGATTCAGGAGCTTCCCTGCCACTACGGTTTCCAAGAGGAAAGTCACCAAGGCCATGCCCCACCTCAGTCCAAGCTTTCTCTCCATAGTTGTCACCAGAGATCTACTGGAAAGCCCAAAGAACCCTTCATCATCTGAGATGCATCCCCTGGAAACCTCCCCGGTCCATAGCTCAGAGGATTACAGAAACGGGTGACTCAAAGCTCTTCTTCCACCTCCTGGTCTTTAGGAGTTGATCCAACTCAACTTGTTTCTGATGTTTGCAGAGCACCAGCATGTGACTCTTGTCACAGATAATAAGGCTTCCTACCAGAAAAGCAGAGCTTTATCTTTACCAAAGAAACAAGTCTAGGCTGGGTTCTCATGTCAGCATTTATCACCACCTCAGGTCACTGCAAACACTTAGCGCCCAAATTTATTTGCAACGCTTACAAAGGAGGTTGTGTTCAATAGCTACACACTTCTCACCTGATTTTGGGGGTCTCAACAGCAGACCTATCCCCCAGCCCTCAATGCCCACACAAAGCTGCTGGGAAAGGAGCAGGCTCCAGAGCCACTGCCCACTCCTCTGGCAATCCAGACAGCTCAGATACCTGACTTTCAGATGTCTGACACAGGCTAAATTAATCTCTGCTAAAGTCTTACCTCCTTCTTCCCTTTCCAGGGGGAATAAGAAAGCACTGGGCATCAAATTGCTGCCCTGCAGGGGATGGTACCTGTCCTGGCTGCCTGGAGGAAACCTCGGCCAGGAGGACAGGGAAGGACTGCACAGGTCCAAGGATGCTCAGGGTGATGCAGCATGACACGCAGACCCCAGGCCAAAACCATCCTCTGGCTGAGCTGCTTGAGGTGGGTCACAGACTCTGCCTCCCCCCTGCCTCAGCTTCCCTCTTGCTGCCACCCAGAGCCAGTGCCTGGGAATCAGGGTACATCTGCTGGGTTTGGAGAGGATGAAAGGAAACAGAGAGCGGGGACAGAGATGGGATGGACAGGACACAACCCAACTGCAAAATACCATGTGGAAATTTTTCCCCCTCAACCTCTTTTTTTCTCAGTTCTACCTCTAGTGCATTTTCCCCTGCCTTTTCCGTTACCTGTCTAGGAGTTTTGTACCTGAATGTATGAAAAACATCACTCATTTGGTAAATGACTTTTTTCCTCCAGCAGGCAGAATGTAGGAGGTCCATGAGGACAAGCAAGCATCAAAGCCAACCTCTGCTGTGGTGCTCCCAGACAAAACTCCGAACCCTTGATCCTCACAGGCGCTTCCCCAAGTAACTACCACAGAAACCCATCTCACCTCCTTAGCAGATTCCCTATTTATCCCAACATCAACTAGTCTCCCTGCTGAAACCAGGGGTTTGGTTCAGAAACACCAGCCCTTCCTGCCTGGGATTATCCAGATCTCTTGGAAACGTTTATCACCCATCATTTCTCCACAAGAGCAATTTCCACGTTGGCTCTAGAAGACGCATCTGCTTTCATCACTTTTAATAGCTATGAATATTAAATAGAAATGGGTATCTATATTTAATAGTTGGGCTTGGCTGCCAAAAGGTTTTTACAGCATCTGCAGATGCAGGCACAGGCAGTACTTTTGTGGTTATAAAGAATTACGCTGGAAATTAATCATCAAAATAGTACAGCGAATAATCATTCATACATCATTCCAAATCTGGGTGATCACTTAGCAATTATCACCAACCTGGCAGGGCTATTTCTTCTCCCTGCTAATGCAAACTGAAAGCTGTTCAAGCAAATAGAGGCCTAAAAATACCAAACACTGGCTGCTTGTGACAAGCTGTGATATTTCCCTAAGTCACATTCAGTGGAAGCAGGTGGTGGGCACGAGTCAAGGAAGGATGACCCCAACCCAGCGATGGGGGTCCACAGAACAAATCCACAGCTCAAACACCAATGCTTCTAGCAAAACATGCCATCAAATTTGCCTGAAATCTGTAAGCACTACAGAGAGAAGCAAAATGAATAAATTCTGCAGAAATTTAAGCTTAAGGACTTCAGCAGCGTGATCTAGATTGGCCCAAGGTTGCCATGGTTGACCAGAGACCTCTAGACTAAAATACTCCCCAACTCTACAGTTAGTTGTACTTTGTCACTTGTAATAGTTACTTCTTTTTTTTTTTTTTTTTAATAGTTAACAAATTGGATGTAACGCTAAGTTGCAATAACAAGGGAAATTCAATATACATACCTGGTTAAAAACAAATAGGTAAAATAAGTAGGATATAAAAATGGGCTTAAAAATTTTTGCAGCCTTTCTCTAGCTGACAGCTTGGACAACACAGTATCCTTCTTCTACCAGGCCATGCTGAAATAAGGAAGGTAAGCAACTTCTTCTGTTCTGATTTAACACATTTTACTACCAACTCTTGATTTCTGTAATTGTGATTTCCTTAATACTTTGGTGCAGCTGGTTGAAGCCACACCTAAGGGGAGAAGTGATGTTTTAATGTGATGCTTCGATTTTTTGGTAAGCAGGCACTACAGTGACACAAGGACTGAAAAGACTCCAAAAAGGAGACCAAAGGGTTAAAAAGCAGCTGGGGGTTAATCTCTCTACTTGCAACCAGAATAAATTACAGCTTACATGGAAAGTAACCAGGCAAATACACACCGTTACAGCAGGGAACATGTCCAAGGGAGCCAGAACCCCAGAACAAAGGTACCAAGGCAGATCCCTTGAAGATGCCTCCTTGGAAGGAACAATGCTCCTGAGAGGAGGCTGCTCAAGCAGTTTTTTCCAAGGCATCAGGAAGTTGATGCAAACAAGGAGGCCAACTGAAACAATCGATAGGTCTTAAACTCCTCTGGCAGCAGCCCTTCACCATTTTCCTGTGACCGAGGCTTCTGCACTGATGAAGACCAGTTTCAAAGGGTGAGCAGTCAGCCCCATCCTGCCTGTCCCACAATTACCCATCTGAGCCATCAGCCTGAAGCAAAATGCACTTTGTAACTGGAGCTGCCTTGGGACCACAGCCTCAGCACAGCGTGGGCACCCACCCCCCTGTGTGAAAAAACTGCTTGCTTCAGTACAAGCAGACCATACACAAAACTTTTCTTTCACGCTGCAGGAACACCAGAGGACCATATTTCCAAGAAAAACGCACACAAAGTTTCATTTTCAAGGTGGAATTGGCAAGAAACCAGTATTTGTCCCATTACAGCACTGGACAATACAGGAGACCTAAACCCATTAATTTCTTTTGGTACAAGCTATCCTTGCCATAAGGGTCTTGAAACCAATGAAGTCACACAAGGGATGAATTTTGACCCATCTTATGGTGACAGCTTCCTTTCCTATGAAAAGCATATTAAAATACAAGCCTGAATGGACAGTAGACATACCAGTCCATTAATGCATGTAAAGGACTTCTTGTTTCTTAAAAGAAAAGCAGTGGGGAAGCACAAAGTACTTTTATTAGAATTATTGCAGCATTCCCAGTCCAGCTATTGAACATTTTATTGCTGCAATTAGAAAATGATGATGCTACCAGTCAATAAGCCTCAGCAGTAAATGCTGTACTTTATCTGGATTGCAGTCATTCTCTCTTTCCGGCACATTTTCCGATTACCCAACCGCCTGAAGAACTCCAGTAAGGTGATAAATTAGTCTACAAAGACATACAGATGGGTTTAAAACACACTGAAAGGCAGGGTTTAAACTCATAAGAAGATGGACACATTTGAGAAATGGAGACCGAAATGCAGGACAGCAAATGCAAGACACCACACTACACCAGCAGGGAGAAACCACCCAACAGACACGGGGCAACTGCCTGGTTAGCAGAAAAGGAGCCAATAATCATGGCTTATTATAAATCCAATATAATTACAATAGAATTTCTAAAAGCAAGCTAAAAAAGCAAATAAATTCAGGGTTATAGGCACAGAAAAGTCACATCTTAAGATATAATTTCCAGTAAGTCCCCAACAGCCTACAGCCGGTATGGGATACTACACTCCTCAGACGGATGCGCACCATAAAAAGACACCCATGAGGACAACGCTGGGGCTGGAAAACACACCCTGCAGGGGGAGACTGAATGGAAGGACAGTGTTCAGAAGAAGCAGGAGAAAATCAACAGGAAACATGCTAACAGTCCACAAATAACAACTTTTATACAGGATAAAAGGGACTGATCTGTTCTCCATGTCCATAACAGATGAGAGAAGAAGCAGCCACAAGCTTCAGCGGTTGCAAAGAGACTGATATTTGGGACAACTGCCTGAGCCCAGGGCCAGGGATGGTGGCGAGGCTCCGGACAGGGACCAGAGTACTCTGGGGACAGAACAGCAACCATCTGTGAGCATCACTGATGGATGGAGCTTATAAGCTCTGATGGAGCTTATCCTGCCTTGGGCAGAGAGAGGAATTCAACAGGCTTCTTCCAGCCTCGTCTTGCATGATTCTGTGATTTGATGGGGGCTAGGGAGTTAGGCTAGAGATCACTCAGGAAGCAAACTTGCAGAAAGAAACAACTACAGAGGACAGCTACGACACGAGCCAAACCTGGATCCTGCCAAGGTGAAGAGGACTCACCCCTTGCCTTTAGACATATAGGTAGACAGATTTGAAATAGGATGAAACACAGGCAGGCATCAGTGCTGCTGCCACAAGTCTTTCAAGTGGATTTCTTCAAAAGCTTTCCAAAATTCTTCTCAGGAGCAGCCAGGAGGACTTTGCAAGGACATTCTGTTTTGCTGGGTTTCGGAGAAGGTGGAAGGGGTTGGGTTTGTTTGGGTTTTTTCTGTCCTTTGACTACACTATTCTGCTCTCCATTTCCATTGGAATAAAAAGTTTGGCAGCCACCAGAACTACAGAGCCAGACCTCAAGCCTGCTAAAGTGGAGTCACAGGGCCCGAAGAGCAGAGTTGGCAGGGAATACAAGTGGAGATAAAATGAGCCCAGCTGACGCTTTTGTGAAAATGCTGGAGAACCAAAGTTAGCCCTGCAGGATGCGGCCAAATGTCCCCTCCTGTCCCCTGCAGACAATTTTGAATAGCTATGAAAAAAAAAAAAAAAATTGGTGATGGAGGTGTGATTACATGGAAATAACCGCTCATTATCAAATAATTGGTGGTTCATGCTGCGCATCTCATCAAAATAAAAAAAAAATAAAAGTTTAAAAGGCCTGATAAAAATAGAAATTTTTTCATTATATGTTTAGAACAGCAATGACACACAAAGTACTGACCTCCCAGTAACAGCTTGGGGTGCAAAGTTCTGCTTCGCTGCCAGCGTGTGTTAACACCTGCCTCCTGGTTTACAAGTACAGCTAATTGTGGACCCCAGGGACAGCGACTTTGCTTTTCATACCTGCAAAACTGGCCAGACTGCTTCCCTGTGAGGGGATCCTAAGGCCTGGATTAGCCCCATGGTGGGATGCAAGCATACCACCCAGGTGCCTGCAGCATCACCTCCCAGCTCCTCAGCTTCTCTGCAAGGCCAGTAAGGGTCTAAGGATCCCAGCACCTCCATCTGGAGAGACTGGAGATATCAGTGGGAGGCCAGCACACCTCCAAGGGATGTCACATTTCAGTGGATCAAATCTTTATGGAGCAACTAACACCAGGGAAGGAAAAAAAACCTGTTTATGGCCACCCCATGCTGAGCAAGGATCAGTACCAGAAACCATGACGGAGAAGGTCTCTGTTGAGAGCACATGCAGACACACACTGCACTGCTACAGTCTTCAATGTACCGAGCTCATTCATCAGGACATCAGCTTCCCAGTGCATCCCTGACAGCTCTGAAGATGCTTGCAAGCCTGGAGAACAGCTTGGGGTTGGGTCTGACCAGCACACGTGCAGGCAACAGCCTGTCTGTTTCTCAGAGCAGATACTCTGCAGTAGCAAAGGGTTTCTGCCACCCAGACTCGCATAACACTCCTACCTCCCCTTCCCCAGGGATTGAAACTGCAGAAGACAGCCTCTTTTATAATCATAGAATGGCTTGGGATGAAGGGGACATTAAAGATCATCTAGTCCAATCCCCCTGCCATAAGCAGGGACATCTTCAACTCGACCAAGTTGCTCAGAGCCCCACCAACCTGACCTTGAATGCTTCCAGGGATGGGGAATCTACCACCTCTTTGGGCTACTGGTGCCAGTTTTTCACCACTTTCATCATAAAACATTTCTTCCTTACATCTAGTCTGAGAATGTCTCATCTGCAGAGGGAACCTGTTGCCTCTTTGCACCTTTAACAATCACAGGTTTCCATGCCAGAAATTCATTCACAAATCACTCACTGAGCACAGAGGAGACCTTCCAAGCTGTTAGAAGATCAAAACCGCATGTTGCACACTAGGATTGCTCTGTCAGCTCCCTGGGTACTGCTCTACATTGAATTACATCAAAGCAGACATTGTAGGACACTGCCCAGAGAGAAGCTCAAGGCTTGCTAAGGAAGCCAACCACAAATCAGCCCGTGTGTGCCACCCAACAAGTCTCAAAGCTCAGCTGCACCTCTTCTGCAAATTTCAAGAAAGACATTAACAATGTCAATGCTGCAGAGCAAGTCCCCAGCCCACATCTGGTACCCAGTTCCCCTCTCAACACAACTGCTGCCACGTGAGTTTGATGGTAACATTGAGATCATCCCCTGGGGTATTCTGGGGTCATTAAATTACTCAGCAGATGGAACAGAGATCAACAAATCCATAGTCAGGCAGCCCTGATAATGCTTGCATTTAAAAATATCCCAAGTCAGATTCCAGTGGCAGGTATCAGGTTCAGCCCCAGAAACCTCTTTAGGTGGAACAGATCCACCCTGGGGCTGCCAGCTCCATTGCAGACTATATTCTTTCATATTCTTCTCTTCCACGGGGTTCACAGTCCACCAGACAGAAAGCAGGGGGCTAAGGAAGCCTCCAGTCAGGCAAACCCTTGGTGATGAGGGGCTTTGGTCTTCTGGGAGATGGTTGGCATATGGTGAGTTTGCAGAAGGCCCCGTCTGCTCTCAGCATCACTCTGAAATTCTGCACAGAGACGCTGGATATCTGGTTACTCACCCCACCAAACCCCACATAAAACTGCTTGATAAAGCATTTACCATCTTTGGATATATCCACATCAGCAATACAGACGGAAAAACCTCTGTGACCCATTCTGACTCTCCAGGGCCAAAAAGATCCACATCCAGATGAACATTACAAATACACACTTTACTAAACCATCCTTCCTGTCATTTGTAGGTACACTCCGAATTCACAGCCAGCACCCAACCCGAGACAACTTGCAGGGAGGACTTGCACTACCTACAGCTTCAGGACTACCTCCAAGAAGACCAGGAAATATTTAGCCCCAAGGGCACAAGTGCCATCATAAATAATTAAGTCATTTGCTCTTGCTTAACAGATGAACAAAGCACATGAAAAAAATGTACAAAATTTGTTATTTAATAGTGCCTGTCTATTTATTCACTAAATCCTTTAGTATCCAGATTACTATGAATTTGCACTGTTCCCCTGTGCTGAAATGGAGAAGCCACACAGTTTTGGCAGCACCATGAGCAGGGGAACAAGAAGTCCCCGTGTCTCTGCAAGGGCTGCAGGGACAGAGCAGGGCAGGGCTGGACATGAGCAGCTTGCTTAGCCTGAAACAAGCCAGAAGAAATGCAAAATGACACAAAATTCAAATGTCAAGATATTTTGGAGGAAATTAAGTTTTCTTCACAGCAGAAACTCACAGAAGTGACCACCATCATGGATGTGGGGTGACACCCTCTTCTTTCACAGACAACAGCAACAGCACTCTGCCACACAGCTACTAAAAACCACTGAAGGTCTTGGATGTCTTCTTAAGTGCGTCACTGAACATACATTTTTAATGATGCTCAAATATTTTCCAGCCTCAGGTCTATCTACTATTTCAGCAGCGTGAGGAGGGGAGCTCACATATGGGTTGGCCTCTCTTCCTGACATCCATCAGCCAAAGGCAGCTGCACTGCTGGTGGCACAGCTGGCACTCGGGAACCAGACAGCATCTGAGAGGTACATCAGCTAATGCCAAGCTCCCATCCTTCGCAGGATAACGTCATCCTTGGTGTAAGTGGGACCACTCCCAGGGGGTTCACAAAGGATGAACCTAGCCCATGATTTTTTAATTTTGTATTGGTTTGGTTTTTTTTTTTTACTAATAGTGTCTTTTTTTTTTCCTGAAAGTCTCCCACACCAGCAGGGAACACACTAACTGCCCCAGGCTTCCTCATCCTCACTGAAACCAGTGGTAGATGTACAAAGGACACTCGTACATTCCTGGCAGCACTCTCTTTTCTCGCTAACCAGAGATGACAAGGGACCTTGTTCCCAGGGAGAGGGAGCAGCGACACAAACAGAGGCAGGGAAGGGACTGCAGGGCTGCAATAGCATCATCCCCACCAAACTTGCAGGCACCGCAGAACCATGCACACGACAGCAGAATTACTCAGGTTTAGGACCAGTGTAACAGTGCTGAAGGTCTGCTGGGATACAGGCTCAGCTCCCACAGCCACACCAGGGCAGCCCATCCCAAAATTTCTGCTGCTGTGATGCTGCCCAGAGCAGCTTAAGGGAGGGCATGCTGCTGCATCCCTTTTCCCAAACCCACCAGCTAATGCACCCCTCACTCTTCAGACCTGGGGGTTACACACAGCAACATCCCTACAGGCTTATAAACTCAGCTCACCCAAGGTATTGGAGGAAGAGCCATCCAGGCTAAGCCACATACTTTGGACAGCCTCCCATTAAGTCATCTGCCTAAGCCACCTGAGCTCAGCTTACTCACATGTAAGAGGATCAGGGTGGGTGTAAGTTACCCACCTTCCTCCAATTCCCCAAGGGTCAAGACATGCCAGCAGCAAAGGAGGGATGCTGCAGAACCTGGAAGTCTCCCAGCCCCTTTGCTCTGCCGCCCAGCTTGTAATTAAGAGCCCCGGGCATGGTGAGGGTGAAAGCAGGTCACAAGCAGCCCCAAAAAGGCACCTGACTTACAGCCCCTTCCCACTGCTTTTGCCTTCAGATTTAAATTTTGCTCCTTCAGTACTCGCACACAGGCAAAGCCCCGGAGCACACACACCACCAACCTCCTCCTGAGCACCAGCCATCCAGCAGGGCTGGGACAGGCTTGTTAAGGGTTTGAACTGGAAGGAAAGGCAAACCTTCTGTCAGCCCCTTTGTAGGGTAGGTTTTTCTAACTGAGAGCAAGAGCAAAGATCCAGTGAAACACAGAATCCTACCTAAAATGAGAGACTTCAAGTGAAGTATAGAGCAAACCTGCACCAGGACAAGCGAACACCATCGAGGGCACAGCGCTGGGGACATCACTGTGGACTGGAGGGCTCACAGGCAGATGTGGTGACAGATCCAAACCCAAGTTAACTGGAAGCATGCCTTTACAAACTAACAACTGCTAAGAAGGCTTCTGTAATTATCAGTAATCTTCCCTGGGATAAGGCGGGATGAATGCCTACACAATAAAACGTATATTTTACTGGACTGCATGTTCATTAATTAAAAGCTGCAGTTTATCAGCACCATTCAAGCCACTTTAATTCACAACGAACAGCAAAGCCACAGATACTAATTAGTGTGCTACACAGTATTACGTCCAGCTTGCTGCTAAGCTGCCAGCACGGGTCCTGGTCTGACACCAGCTCAGCGCAAGATGCCCAATAGCAGGAGCACATGGGGGAAGCACCTATTTTCTCTACATCTGCAAAATACTGTTGAGAGGCCTAAATGCTGCATGTCAGGAGATGCTATGGCATGGCACAGCACACAGACATGCCAGTCCTTGCATTGGGGGCAGGCTGGCACCATGGCACTGGTCACAATTGCCTACGGAGACACCCTTCCCTTATCCTTTTCCCTCCTTCCGTCCACTCACTTGGCAGCAAGACTTTCCCAACATGCCAGAACAGACAAGCAACAAAGCACTATTCTCTGCAAGGGGAACAAAAGAGAAATCATTAATGGGCAAACAGCCCTAACACCTATTTCCTAGAAATGGAAAGGTAATTTGATCAGTTCCACTCAGTGACAGATCAGCCCATCACCATCACACAGTCCAGGTTTAGTTGGGGAACAGCACAGACAGGGAGAAGGGCAGTCACTATGATGCAGCAGCATCTCCCCTTGAAGTGCTGCACTGGCTATCAGCACAGCCTAGTCAGTAGAAAAGGAAAAAAAAAATATTATCCATTTCTGCTGTACACAGAGCCTCTATTTGCAGACCCATTTGGATGGAGCTGGGAGTTCATCTCCCTTCCCATTCTATAAATGCATTTCTGGTGTCTAATTGCACCATCAGGTGGTCAAGATGGCCACTTCCTCACCAATTACTCTGCTTTGTAGGTAAGACACAGCTAATAAGCCCATGTTGTTAGTGACTGCTGCCTATTAGCTCCATGGAGGAGAGCATCTCCGGCCTTGTGCTGAGCTGCTCTGGCACCGATCCTGCACCACGAGCTCCCAAGCAGCACATTCATTTCCATCAGCACCTATGTATCCTCATCCAACTGAGCACATGGGCAGGAACGCACCTCCATGATTGCTAGAAATGAAGGGAAAAGGGGCAGAGAGGGCATCATTCACAAAGAAAACTAATAATCCCTGCCCTCAGCACACAGTTTTGCTACCTTGCTGAACTTTGAGGGCTTCTTACTGCAAAGGAGGCAGCTTTGCCAGCTCAGGAGGCAAGGCAATGATCCCTGTTTGCAAAGCAGGACCTCCCATCGGATGCTCGTTGCCCTACAAGCTCTTCCTCACAAGCCTTGCAGGGCTGCAGAGGCTGCACAAACCACTGCTGGTGCCTTGTCATGTGCATGCAGATACCTGCATGTCCAGCTCCACTGGCCATGGGGGTCAAGGACAGCTGGGGGGGTGGTTCCTCCCTCGCTCCTGCAAGCAAACATCCCAGCAGCTTCTCCCTTTGGCTCATGCTGGTTAAAATAAGAGAGGATTTCCACAACATGAAACATCTCTAACCATCCCCACAGACACCCCTGTGGCTAATAAAACCATCTAGAGCAATGTACGTTAATATATACATAGTATAATATAAAGTATACACCTTACGTAACACATGATGGATGTACAGTGTTCAGTCTGTATTTTAAAAAAAGATGAATCCAACAGCCCTGACTACAGAGTTCAAGTACTTTCACAAAGGGAGAACAGCAGCCACAATAACGGAACTACAGCTCTCCAGCCAGGCACAAGCCCAGTGTAAACTACACATATCTTTTAACCCTGACAGCAGCCAACTTAGCAACAAAACAACCTAGGACCTAGTGGATTTAGCATCTCTCTATTCTTTTACAACTCAGCAAGATGCCTTTCTAACTGACCTGCTTTCCAGAGGAACTACATCACTAAAGAAACAGTAGAGGACACACCTGTAGGTTTCACAGGACAGATATTAGGTGTTACTTTCTATTTCGGGCTTCTTCTGGATGGCTGTGTCAAGGAAGGAGGTGTCAAAACTCCCAGGCAAGAGCCCCTTAGGAGATTTCTAAGTAAATCTGGAAAAAGGCTGAATCAACACTTCTACTTTTGGACAGGCTACTCAACAGTACAGCAGCCACGCATGCCTGGTCCCTTCTCAAAATATAATCCAACATTTGTTACATAGCAAGGTTGGCCTGTACATCAACTTTAAAACATTCATTCAAATGGTTTCTAGCTAAGCCATAAAATAAATACTCACTGCTATTATGTAACTATAGCAATGTATTTATTCACCTATTTTATAGCTCAGCTATAAACTATTACCACACGTTTGCACCTTGGTGCAGATGCCACAAGCCCAATGCACTGATGACCCAACCCAGGGAGCCCTGGTCACTGCTAAGTGGCAGCCCAGGATTTGACTTTCATTAGATGATTATCACCTGTATTACCATCAAATATTAATGACAGATTATATTTGCTGAGCAGGGAACTGAGTAAGAAACTCGGGCCTTGGCACCAAACGTACTAAGTGGACTTGGCAAGGGATACTTCTGTTGCAAATTTCCTCTGCAAGCAGGAGCATCTTTACTCCTACTGGAAAAAGCTTTGATATCCTCAAAATTAACTAAAGACAAGCTAATTATATTTATCTGTCAGACCTTTTTATGCACATAAGTGTGGTCTTTGTATTCCTGCTAGCCAGCACTCCCAGTGCATAAGCCAGGCAGCTGTAACCTGTTACCATAATGCAGAATAAAATACCTCACTCTAAAAAGAAGGATTTCAACACCTCAGTCCTTAATTTGGCCGATGTCAATGAATCCAATATACAAGATCCCATCAGCTCTAACCAAAGCAGATTAGGCCTTCAAAATACAAACACAGAAGAATACAAAACATCTCCTTAATTCCATGTTCACCTTTTTCTCTGTCTAATCACAAGGTCTGCAAAGGTTTCATCTCACAAGCACAAAAGAAACTATTAAAAGTAACCCCGAGCCTCCAGCCTGAGCACTTCTCTCCACAAGGAATCTCCTGCCAAGCAAAAAGCCAGGACCAGCTTTTCCCTGGGCTGCTCATTAAAAATTATCTGGATTTTAAACATTACTCAAACAGCTCCTTTCTGGTGAGGTAAGTGAATTTAAGGCCAAAATTTTTGTAGAAAACAACTATTATAGCCTGAGGATTTCTAAACGAAAAGCAAAGCACCCTTGGGAAGTATTTTCAGTTCCAAAGTATTCCCCGTTTCCAGCAGGGAATGGGCTTGCCAGAGAGACTTCTACCACACAGTTTGCACATCACATTTTTTACAGTAAATTGATTTTAAAAGCCAATGTTTTCACAGCTTTGGGGTTCAGTTTGTTGCTTAAACATGAAAAATATCTGCTTGTCACATCCCAGGACTAACAACCCTCTGGGCTTGCCAAATATGCTCCACATGTGGCATATGGACAAGACCCCTGCCATACAGGGAAAGCTTTATAGATGTCAATGCTAAGCTTCCTCAAAAAGCATCACTTGCCACCAGAAAATGCTTTGGGAGCAGCAAATGACCAGTCCAAACAGAAAAACCACTCCCACCTTATCCTGCCAGCGTGAAGCACCATCACAGAGCCACTGGAAGCTTCTGCATCAGGAGATGCATTAAAAGGAGCCTGATAAACACAATATTCACTGAAATGGAAGGAAAAAAAATCAGGCTGTGATTTGAGGTGTCCACTCCAAGAGGGCTGCATGCTGCCTTCAGCCCCTGTCATGAGTCACTCCCTTTGCCCAGGGCTATGGAGATCAGGTGGGATTTTTGTTCATAGGAAAGGCTGATGAAGGACATCTGAAACTATTAAAATCACATAGATATTGCACACACAGAATACACTAGAGTTTACATTTCACACATGCAGCCTCATGATAAATGCATTCAATGTGCCCAGGAAAAGAAGTGCACACATCTGTGGTGGCTGCAAGAGCCACAATCATTTTGCCAGCACTAGGCAGAACAAGAACAATTCAACAGTTGGGCAAGTGACAGGGAACAGCACAGGCAGAACTATAAGAAACCCTGAGAATATCTGAATTTGGAAGTTGCTAAAATAAAAAAAGAAAAGAAAAAGTGCTTTGTACTCTCCATCACTCCCCGTTGCAAAGATGCCAAAGCCACCTAACACCTTCCCAGTACCAAAACCAGAAATAATGACTTCAGACACCCTTGGAAGAGATCTCCCTAGGTTCGTTCCTTGTAGTTAACCAAGGTCTCCCTGAAGCCCCAGTCACCACTTCTCCTGCACTTAACACTCACCACCTTCCCCTCAATTTTCATGCATCAAGAATCAGGATGGCTTTAGCTTTTTGTGAGAATAATTCTGGTTTGGGGCATTTTATTCTCCACTGAAGCCTAGTTATATAAACTGTTGTGCATGCATGTGCAGATCTCCTGTTACTCACATGTCCTTACATCACCCAGCTAGAAAAATGGCTCAAGAAGAAAACCAATGGAAAGCAGACAATCTGGATTTGATAAAAAGAGCACTTTTTTTTCCCCTGTCATCTGAAGCCTGCTGTAAGTCCTTAATTGCTGGAATTTTTCTTTGACCTATTTGCATTTCTTCTTTCCTTGTCTTTTTCTAGGGGCAAGAAATTACATTTAGATAAAATAGCTTATTGTGAAGTGATGCTTGAGAGCAGGACAGAGACGCACGTCCGCATGGACCACACAGGAACCAGATTAAGCAGAGGCTGATGCTCACACACCGTTCTGCAGAGGCAGCTTCACACCACACGCTAATGAAAATAAAACAGGACCAGTGTTTAGAAGCTGCAACTTTAAACACCTTTAACTAAAGAAGATGGGATGACTCATCTCACCTTTGGACTTTGGACAGCCAGAAATGGAAATTCAAAATCTGAGCAGGTCCATCCCCAGGCTTTCCTCAGGGTCACTGGGCAACCTATTTTGGGAAGAAACAAACAGCTCTCGGAGATGCCCAGCTCTCTACTGACAACCCTGGGTAAAGGGATCAGCCTTCAGCTTTTAAATTGGATATAAAATGATCTCAACTACAGTGAGGTGAGATGAAACCCACACAGGAGATGGTGACGTGATTCCTAATGAATTTTTGCAGGAGGAGATAGTGACTTGGTTCCTGATTAATTTTTTGTTAGGATTTGCCCCTTTTCCTCCCATAAACCTATTAATTATCTCAAACTACATCAAAGGAGCAACAGTTGGATGTGACCACCAAGGAAGTCTCAGTGCCACCAACTCCCAGCAGGTACAGACCCTCTGGGCACCACAGAAATGTAAAGAAAATACAGTAAGCAATGAGTTGTCAGTGCCCAGGATCAAGAGAGCCTTCAGTGGTCTGAAAGGAAAGTTAAGAGCATCCTGCAAACCCTCATTTCTCACCACCACCCCTTTTCCTTTGCTGTGAGAAGCCTGGTTTTGCTTGGCCCCTCCACCAATGAAGCAACGTAGAAGTCACCCAAAATGAAAGGCAGGACCTCCCCCATCACAGACTTATTCTGCTTCATCGCAGGATCCCACCCAGAAAAAGCACACCAAAATCGTTTGGTAGCACCCACAAACCAGGGATTTCTGCCCTAAATCAGCACGGATCTGGGCAGAGCATCACTTGCCCCATAAAGGACAGTGCTCCTGCATGACCACCACTGAGCTCTCCTGAGGCTGGCAGTGGGAAATGCCTGGAGTAACCTCAGGAGCAGTAACAATTTGGAGATTATACCCCACAGCCTTAAATTACAGCTCACCACCCCCCAGGTGCTCCTGGAGAACATCTCTCTCTCGCAGTACGTCAGACTAAAGCACGGGCAAGGCGAATTACAGTACACACACACATACACTCATTTTGTCTCAAATGCAAAGTGATTTGGTTTATAACTAAAAAAAAAAAAACAAAAAAAACCCCACCAAACTATCTCATTTACTGAAACCAAGTAACAGGTCTGATAATTTACCCTTTACAAACAAACCAATTCTTCTTTGTGACAAAGGTGCACAAAAAGAACAAACGATAATAAAATTTAACCTTCTCCGCAGTAAAACTTTGTAAATCTGAACTATGGGTGATTTACTGTATTTTTTTAAACACCTGATAAAGCAGAAAGCCCAAGGTGCCACACATTTTACAAATCTCAAACCAAACCAAGAAAGGACATAGCACATGAAGGCCCAAGAGTCCCGTCTGTAGGCAGGATGACACGCTGCCACACGAACACCACCGACAGACCTGCACAGAAATTTTTTTGTATTTCTCTGTCTCCCAGGCCTCCTGCATGGGGTTAAACACCCCAGTCCCCAGAAGGTTCCTCGCTAGCTAAAGCAGCCCCTCCATTGCTCCCCAGGATGCTAAGGGAGCACATGCTGGGATGGATCCGTCCGGCAGCGATGGCAGGGGGACGCCGGGAAGGCCACTAACCCTTGTGAAATTTATTGAGACAGCCGGCGTTGCAGAAGGAACGGATGGATCCCGTCTCCCAGCAGCCCCTACCCTTCATCCCCACAGCGGGATCTCTCTCGCAGAGGCTACGCACGACATGGCTGTCAGCTTTAGGATGGAAAATAAAGGAAAAAAATAAAATGTCCTTATTCAGCAGTCAGCCAGATAGCTGCATCGCTGCACTTACAGTTCCACATTTCACATAAGAAATCCTTGCCACATGCTGTTAGCAGAGCACTACGGCACCCAGCACACAGCAACCATCAAACCACCCTCTTACCAGCATGCACTACGGAGCAACCTTAACTCCATCTCTGCCAGAAACAGGCATCATCCTGCCAAATAAAAGGGGTACGGGAGGAGGGAAGACAATGCCAGGTCCTGCTAAGGAGAGGTTTCGCTGGGGCTGTCTCCAGAGTGATGCTGAACCGGCTGCTGGATATTCAGTCCAAAATTCAAAGGGGTACTCTTTTGGGGGGAAAGATGCTATTTGGAAGCATGTCCCTTTAAATGCTGCGGGAGGTTATTTTTAGGACACTTGCTTAAAATACGTATCAGAATTTCTTTGGTTTTATCAGAAACGTCATTATATATTTTACTTGTGCAGCTACTTTTCACATCCCCCCAACAGCTCGACAACAAAACCTCTAATGTTTCACAACCGCATGCCCTCCTGATGTCTATTTTCTCACCCCTCCATTGTGGGACAAGTGGATTTTCCCAGCCTTTAATATTTCACCGGTCTGGGGAGCACAAGCAAGTCCAGAAGAAAAATGCAGCATGAAACACAATTCAGTATCAGATGAGCAGCTGCAGCCAAGGTGATACTGCGTGATGTGCAGCTGAATACACCATCAGGGCCCAGGGAACTGGAGATGAGACCACTGTCAAGTATTTACAAGTATTAATAGTTTATATGCAATAATTTTCTCCCACTTTAGCTGGATTGCAAGGCTTTTATAGCAACAGAGGAAAGGCTCATCATCCACCTTTTAAACTGCAATTACCCTCTGTGAGTACATATTTTAAAAAAGAGGGAGGGACTTTTCAAGCATTCTGGGTGGGAAAAGGACAAATTCTGAAAATTCAAGCTATCACCACACCATATATTTGAGGCAGGGAGAACTAATGCTAGCAATGCACACACATGTAAAAATGTTATTAACTTGGTTGCATATATACTCATGCTTTGGGTAGGAACCAGCGGGTTTTCAAGGGGAAAAAAAAAACAAACAAACCACAAATACCACAAGAACAGCATTTTTTAATTGGCAGGGAAGGCCTCAACAGGATTCAGCTCAAAACAAGCACTTCCATTTCTGCTAGCAGATCCAAGAACCAGATGGAGCCAGGATTTGTGTTTTGACACCAAGATCAGAGCCAATACATGCATACATCTATATAACAGCATATGTATACATACATACCAAGAGGGATAGACACACACACATGTATATCTCTCATATGCTCATCTTCCACATACAAATACTCAAAGCTTGCGTGCACGCCTATGACCAGCAGAGCTGTGATTTCCTACAATCACTCCATTTCCCTGAAAATCAGGCCACTTATGATCCATTCAGAAGCAGCTTCCAGTCCAGGCCCCTGTAGAGGACACCAGGCTGACATAACCAATGCCTTTTTCTTCTCAGGGCCAGCTTTGCCTCCCAGGCTTCAAGCACAGCCTGCCACTTGCCAAGGACAGACAGCAAAAGGGGGTTTAATGGTGACTTGCAAGAACCTCTCACCTGGGTTTGGAAGGTAGGACAGCAAGAGGAGCGTGGCATGGAGACAACCACTCGAGCCTTGCAGAAGTCTGCAGGGAGCTAAGATCAACTAGGCAGGACAAGCAGGGCTGAGCTAATAACCTGCTGCATATAAACACAGCGATACAGGGTCTTGGTCAAATACAGAATGATTATCTCAAGTTGGAAGGGACCCGCAAAGTTCATCCAAGTTCAACTACCTGCACCATCCCTGTGAAGTCTCCCCACTCACCAGACAAACCCATGGCATGTAACTCAGCGATCTCTCCCAGTTAACTATAGGAAAATGCACTTGATGGCTGTCTAAAAGACTAGGAAAAAGGTTTTTTCCACCAAGATACTCTTTGTATTGCTCTTCTAAGCAACTTCCTTATTCCTGTGGTGGCCTGAACACAAGTTAGCTATCTCCTATTGCAGCAACTACAAGGAAGGGTCACCAAAAGCAAAGCTAAGACCCTCCTGATTAATCTAACGTTCACAAACAGCTGTAACTAGCTCTGCATCTCTTCTGCCAGCTGCCATGAACATCCTCCTGCCAACATTTAAGTCACAGCTGCAGTAACTCATCTAAATGTCTGGAGGATTAGTCCTAAAGTTCCCTGTTTAAAAAACAGATTGTAGACTTATCCCTGAACAAAAACACGAGTTACGTTGGTCACAGGATCAGCAAAAGGTACCTGGGAAATGCCACCTGCCATGTCACTTTATGTCAAGACGAAATTTCTTCTTGCTTGCTTTCTACAAGAAATACTCCCATCATGACGTTACTTCTTGCTGCGCAACAGAAAGTCAGTCTGTGAGACAAAGGTGGAAACGGGTATGGGGGTGTGGGTCATGCAGGGCTGACTGAGGGGGACCAGAAAAAGACCAGGATAAAAATGATGAATGAGGGGAGCCAGAAGGACAACATTCATCTCACCGTGGCACACCCAGCATCCCCACAGACACGCACCACCTCCCAGATCACCAGCTCTACCTTCAGGCTCTATTTGGCAATATCAAACCCTTCTGTTTCCAGAAAACTGCATCAGATTTTAAAATTACACCCCTCCCCTGCAAATTCTACCTTCCAAATACTTCATGTGGAAGAAAAGGGGGCAGGAAGGTTAGGGTGATGATTGTAGTTTGGTTTTAATCTGACTTCTTTGTCCAATTTTGATGAAATTCTAAAACAAAGTGGAGACACTTCAAGTATTTTCTGTTTTCCCATTCCTGAGTGTGACCACTTACACAGAGACCCACCAGAAGTCCAAGGGCTACACACTTTGGCATGACATTTCCTTTTCTCATCATTATTATTTAACTGCTCTTGAAAGCATCCATAGTACTTCATTTTCTAACAGCTTTATAGCTGTGCCATATCCATCTCCAAAACCAACTGATAAAACATTAGATGAATTTTTAAAATCCAGAGCTCCAATAGGACTAGTGGTACTGCAACTACTCAAACCCCAGCTCATCCATTTAAAAAGAATATATATATATTGATCAGAAGCACTTCATTTGTAGCAGCTGAAATAATGTCTCCCTGATTTAGCTGCAGAAAGCAGCACCGTGTACAGTCAGGAGGAAGGGCTGCCCTATGCAAGGACCCACTGCGTCTCTGCAAGCTCTAGAGACCACTCACATGCAGGGGGAGTCATCACTTCATGAACTTACACATTAGTTTAAGACTACCAACTTCAAGGTCTCTTTCAAACACGTGCATATGCATTACACACCCCGAAAGGAGCACAACCCAAGCTGCAAAACCCAGCATTCAGAAAGCACCAATATTTTGGTGGCCCACACGTGCCAAACACAGCCCACCTCCTGGTTCCTTATAGTCTACATTTATGCAATTACATACTGTGCTTTCCACAGCACCTCTTCCTCATCCAGTGCTCGGGGGGGCTCAGCTCCGTGAAGCAGGGAGATGTGGTGGGAGATCACAGCTGTAAGGCTCCGACCAAAGGTGATCTTTCCCCCGGGATGCTCTCCACAGGCTCCATATCCTTCCTTCCCTTCCCCTCTCTTCTCCGCAGTTCTCATCCCCCTGCGCTCAGGGCTGGAGATGCCTCCTCCTCCTCCTCCTCCCCCTGCATCCAGCACACAGGAGGCACGAAACCGGCTCAGAGAAAACAGAAACTTTGGAGATGTCAGCTGTTTGAGTTTTAAAGGTTTCTAACAGAAAAGCACAAAATCAGGCCCTTTTCGGAGGCCATCGCTTGAGCACATGGGGGCAGATCTGCATTTCAAGAGTGACAACAGCTACACAAAGACAGGCTCCTCGCCAAATTTCAGGTCCTCACTTCAAACCGTATGGGAGGCAGCACCAGAAAATCGCCTTTAAGTCTGAGGACTTCTGCCTGCCCTGAAATACTGCATAATGCACTAATTATAATAACTGTAATAATATATAGTACTGCCTTGAAACACCCCTTCTAGAAATAACCAAATATTCCAAAAGAAAGTAAAAAAAAAAAAAAAACCACCAAAAAAAAACCCACCCCACAAAACCCAGCCATATGAATACAGTCAGGACCTAAAGAAACAGAACAAATAGGTAAATACAACTACAAGAAAATGGAGAATCTTATAAAGAAAAGCATTTCACACAGGTAACAGCTAAAGGTGTCTCTAACATTTACAGCAGCAACACAGGGCTGGAAGAGATACTGAGAAACACTGAGGCAACATCCAGAGCACCCATACCACCTCTGACACCGGCTTGTCAAACCTTGTCTTGAAAATGCTGCTTCCAGATGTTCGTGCTCTAGGACTTGTGCATTTTTATTCTCAACACCCGGTTATTTTCCAGCTCCACACTGAAGAGACTGCCTCTGCCCCCTGCAGACACAGGGAAGAAACCGCCACCTTCCTTCTGCGCAAAAAACTTGAGCACATCAGAAGCAACTCTCATATCTTCATAAAATCTGCTTCCTTTTTTTTTTAAAAAAAAAAAAAAGTAAAATTTGATTCTTTCATGCTTCCTAGATTGCCAGGTGTTCCTCACAACTCTCCAAACGCCCTCTGCCTTTTTAAAGCATGATGCCCTAAAACAAAGCACATATTCGCCTGCACAAGCATGAAGTAAAAGGTATCTTGAACATAATACCTGCCTTAAAACAGCCAAACACAATAGTGATTTCCCCCCTCCCCCAGTACTTCGCACCTAGCTTTCCTAAATTTCATCTCACTGCTATCAGACCACTCACTAATTTCCAATCCTCTCTTGTTGCTCTCCTCCCTTCCAGGAAAAGCCATTCACACTGTGCCAACACTGCAAGAAAACTCTCAAGACTTTCAGAAGGAAAACACGTTGAGCATCTTAAACCTTCTGCCAACTAGGTAACACTCTTGTTCTGTGCATCAAAGAAAGAACTATTTAAGGGGTAAAAAGTAAAGAAAAAAGTAAAACATAATAGTACCTTTGCTTCTCTGGGCTTCCTCGTGCTTCTTCTCTCTGCAAGGTATTAATTTTGCTCTAAACACTTAAACACAACTGAAGCAATGCACATCAATAACCAACACCTCCAATCCTCTCCCCATGCTCCATTCTGCTGCACTGAGTTTGCCATCATCACCAGCAGTAAGTCAGCACCAGCCTGGCAGCACACCTCCGTGGAGCAAACCCCCTCAGCCCCATCTTGTCCATGTGGGTTTTTTGGTTGGTGGTTTGTTTGGTTTTTTTACAGTCAACCAGGTCATGAGCAGAGGCAGAATCCAGAGCTGAAACCTTCCCCTGCAGACAAAATGCCATTTGGGGAAAGACACGCTCACCGCTCCCTCTGACCTCCCAGCCCCACCGTGCATGCCTATAATGCAGCAAAAGACGGCAGAATTACAGCTGGCTACTACTGCTTCTTTCTGCTTTCCTAACTGAGAAGAATTTCAACCTCTGGATATTACCAGGAAAACAACAGGTGCAGGTCCAGAGCAGTTTCAGACCCGTCTCACTCCCTGCAGACCATAAATCTCAAACCACAGATGCCCAGAATCAAAACCATGTAACTTGTCCAAGGTCACGCAGAAAGGTGGTCTCCAGAGAAACAGATCCCTGACGGCTTTTCATTAGCTTTGTCCAACACTTAGCTTTTTCTTTACATTTTGCTGCTGCCTTCATTTATTTTATTCCACTCAAAAAGCGCTAGTGGAGTGACAGAAAACACCCACAGGCTCCACCTTGTTTACTGAATCCCACAGTGGGCTCACATGCTCTGAAAATCTTGGACTAACGAAGAATATGCAATGCACCCTTGAGATGCAAATAAATGGAAAAATCAAAATAACCATTTTTTCTAGCGTAAATAGGCAGTTGAAAGATCTTTCATTAACACACTGACAGTTCTGCTCATGGGCAGCTTGATCAAGGCTCTTCTTTGGCACTGTAGGTCACAGCATCCCTTGTTAGGCACCCAAAACTGTTAAAAAAATACATTTTAATCACAACCCGCCTGTATTTCTGTTTGTTTAGCTGGATTTTGATCTTTGTATTGATGAAGAAACAACTCGCATAGAAAGAGATCTCAACAGAAGGAATTCAATGTGCAAAAAAGAGCTACCAAAAAATCCACAGAAATTATAAAGAAAGGACACCAAGTCTGAACTATTACATTGCCATTTCTCCTTCACAATGTGAAAACCTATCAAAAAATTGTCTTGTATCATATCAAGCCAAAATATTTCAACATTCCAAAATGTACAGGATTCTGGATAACATGCGGCTCCACTGTTCCATGTACATCAGTACCCATCAACAGCACACATTATGATTTACCAACTTCTGGAAATATGCCAGAGTATTTTTTTCCACATTAATTTTAAATTTGACATCAAAAAGCAAGCCACACTGGGAACACCACAGTCATCCCCACCTTTCAACTACAGCATCAAACTTACCACCTATTTGACAAGAAAAAAACAAACCAGAAACATTGTAATTTGCATTTAAACCATTGCTTTGCTTTTAAACAACCTGTCCCACAAGTAATAGTGCAACCAAGACAATTCAGGTTTAATAGAACTCTGAATGTTTCATCACACATTTATTGCTCTTTGCTCTTAAATCTCTTATCAGGAGAACACACCTTGCTATTAGCAGATAAACAAGGAATAAAACACTTGCAATCAACTCTGTGGGTTGTTTCCTTTGGTGTTTTTTTGGGTTTTGTTTTTTTTAAATCTGGCCCCTCATCAATATAGACCTACACATCTCATAGTTAATGACATAGCAATGCAATGTCTCTTTTTACCTCATTTGCAATCATTTACCAAAGCAGCGTGTCACCAAGCCTCAGAAATACTGAAATTAGGTATCAAATATGCTTGGGAAAAATCAAGTCTAAGGGACAAGGCCAAGCAGGAGCATTTCTGCAGCTGGCAGCTCCATAGTGGTTCCAACCAGTTCCTGAACGCCAGAGCAGTCATGCAGCCAAAAACAACCCAAAAAGCAAATTAGAGCTGCCCAAGCGCACCCTGTAAACCACAGCTGTCTCCGGTGGGTTGTGCTGGCTGGCACAGACACGGGATTCAGGTGGAAATCCCTTGGGAGCTGGCACATCTTGGTGCCTGTGGGGTCACGCTGGTGGCCCCTTTGCACAGCTCTGACTGCCAGCCATCCCCTCAGCACCTCAGGGTCACCTGGTCCCACAGCAACGGTGGGACCCCAGGGCCTCATGTGGGGGTCTGAACCACCACATGCAGCGTGTCAGCCCTCTAACCACACCGTGCCAAGGTCCCACCATCACGCTGTGCCACTGCTGCTTGCTCAGCAGAGCAGTGTCTTTCCTCTTGGACCACTCTCCTGTGTCACACAGCCCACCTCCATGCTCAGTATGACTTGCTGAACAGAAATTAAGCAACATCAAGCTTTAGTAACACCCAGAGCTTCTCATTTTTCCCCATTTTTCAGACAGGTTCAGTCTCCATCACCCAAATCAGCAGCTAACACAACATATCCAACCATTCAAGCATTTTAGGATCTGGAAAGCCTGAAGGAGTGTTATGAGGCTTAGGCAGGAGCTCAAAGCTATGGTCCGCTGCCACAGCTCCTTTTTTCCAGTATTATTTAAAATTAAAAAGAAAATACATTATGTATGTATGCTAAGAAGTGCTGGAACATTTGCAATGGCTTGAATACCATCAGGAAGCAAGGAAAAAAACACATTAAATGAACTGATTTAAATGAGCCCTCTCTGACAGGCCTCACAGAGGGTAATTTCTCATCCCCACATCCTGACATGCAAACAGTGGCCCAGGGTGGACAATGTGTTAGCTTCCAGTCCACGCTAGGTAAGAGAGTCCACACACAGATTCTGCACAGTGCTGACTGTGACCTCTGCAGCCAGAATCGTTCAGGCAAACGCTGCCGCTCACCTCATGTAGAAAGATTTGGTCTTGATTATAAACCTTCCAGTCAGAGATTTAGAAAGGAGGGAATAAGGTATTACTGAGACAAGCATCTTTATGCTGACACAACTCACACATAGGGGAAGCTGAAGCGTATAAATAAATGCACTGGATAAAAATAACACAATGAACATCAGCACCAACCTTGGTCAGTGGCCAAGACTTGCTGGAAAACCATCTCAGCCATGCAAATTGCCATCTCTGGTCTCCTGTGAGCACTTCTGATCAATAACCTTGTGGCTGATGCTATTATTCCACTACTTTTCCAATGTAATGGAATTCCCCCTTTGAGGGGGCCTGAATTTGTAGCAGTAGAAAAAAAGACCTTTTTCAAAATAAAAGAGACTTTCTCAACATGAGATGAAACAAAGGTACACATCCATTTTTTTGCTCCTGCAGCCTGATTAATTTCTTTTAATCACTTCCTTGGCATAATTATTCTGCAGGTTTCTCAACTGCCTGTCAAAAACCATCAGTAGGTCCTTTCCGGCTCTACTGCCAGGTCTGACTGTGCCATCTACTCAAGTGGAGACTTCAGTTCTCCACCTTCTCACCCCTGTGCCCATCAGAAACAAACGACCCAAGGCATGGGTGAGGAACCGCCTGCAGACAGTCCCAAGAGACTGACAAGCCTCAACCGTGTCTGGCTGCACCATCTGGACACGTTGGGCCACCTTGTTCTCGCCAAAGAAGGTGGTTCATCCAGGAGCATACCAGTCCTGCAGCTGGGTGCTGGAGAGCAGAGGCAGAAGACAAGGGAACGACTTTTTTTTTTTCCCCTTCCTTTTTTCAAGCAATGCTAAACCTCCACTATCTTTTGTTATGCTGCTTATTAACAAGATGCTAAGCAGTGAAACAGAGCAGGAAATGCCTCTCTGGGTCAAGACTTCCCAAGTTCACACAGCACAGGCAGGGAAGGAAGAATCCACTTGCTGAGCTGACTTAAAATGAAAGAGCTAGGAGTAGGAGAGTAGGTGAGAGGTGCCTTAGCTGGGAACCGGCTCAGGCAGATACAGCACCACTGAAAATGAAACCCCGTAGTTCTGTGGAATCATAGGAGTTAGAGAAGGAATACTATCCAGCTTCAGAGCCAGTCACACATAGATAAACAGAGATAAAATATCCAGCTGGTTCCCACAGAGTCTACCATTCCCTATGATCTGCAAGGATTAGATTTAGGCAGGAGACCTCTTCCGATCCTCCCAACATAGCATCCAGATAACTGGGTGCCCTGTGTCAAACATGCCCCTGGGACCAGCAGGATTTCCTGCTCCATCTCACTCGCCATGGGAACAAGCTGTACTCTTCCAGGGGAGAAACCCTGTCAGTAGCTGCCAGAAAAAAGTATAATCTGCACCATTCCTGGGAAGAAGAAACAACTGCCTGATGGCTGTGGTTACTGACTGGCAGACAGCCTGGCTGCATGTTAACAGCTCTGAATCTTGGTAGCACGACCAGTAGCGCCCAAAAGAATAAGCAGCCTCTAGCACTTTTCAGGAAAGGAGGACGATAAACCTACCCCCGTAGTTGGGGAACCTCCTGCAGCACTAAGGAGTCTATTTAGAAAGCCTTACAGCTTTTCTATCCCCCTCCATCCTCTCCAAAGTCAGTGTCAGCTTCTTATGCCATCAGGCCCTTCTCCACCTTGCTGCAGCTGCTTGCACCTCTGCTTACGTCCAAGGGCTCTCTGCACAGCCTTTCCATCCTTACTCATGTCAGAAGCCAAATGATTACCTGTGCCCGGTGTGCCAAGTCACCGCTGTGCTCCCATGCTGCTAAACATAACACCTACCGCTTCCCTCGATAAGACCCTGTCAGCAATTTAAGCTCCTATCAGTACATTTCAGGGAGAATCATAAACTGGATTTTTATCATCCTGTCATGCATTCATTCCTCCTTGTCTTCCCATAACAGCTTGTCCAGCTTTAGCTGTAAATGAATATTTAAGTTTCTAGTGAATGGGTTACTGCCAGAGGGAAAGCATCTCCCTGAAGAGATTACTTTAAAATTGGCAAGACTCCTTAAAGCTGAATTTTTAGTTGAAGCCACAAATCTAATAACTGAGGTCAAAAACCACCCGTTATTCACCTCCATGAACAGCATTTCCCACCAATGGTATGTTATTACAGTACCACGAGAAATCATTTTACACAGAAAAAGGCAGGCTTCAGTGCTGCATTCCTCTTGGAGAAGCCTTTCTGCACCCCACACTAGTAGTTTAGCCCCTTGTAGTTTAATTTTTTGCTTCTCGCTCCATCCTAAACTGCAGTTGAACAGTCTTAGGATACTTGCAGCAGCTGTATTTCAGTGACAGGGGCAATACCTCGTTGTCTCACCTCTGTGGCGGACTGTAAAGTGCCCCAAGGAGGAAGGTAGGGGCAGCAATGCCTCTGCAGCGTGCATGGGCTATACCACCTTCAGTCACAGCACGATGCGGCTTCACCTCCTTTTAACTGGAGAAATGCTCGTCCTTAACAAGGGGTTTCTTGCAGGAACATCTGCACAGCTCATTCGTCTGATAATCAGACCCACCGCAACCGCAGCAAAACATGCTCTGGCTGAAGACCTTGGGAACTTCTCCAGCATCCATCCCAAAATACTGACAAGTAACTGGGTGTTATAGAGGAAATGAACTCTTACCAGAAGCTAGCAGTGACAGCGGTGTTCAGCAGCATGACAAAGAAACCCTTTCCAGTGACAAGGGGTCTCTGCATGCCAGTTTGGTCAGGTTACATGCCTCCGTCCTTGACAGCCCAGGCAGGAGGGGGTTCCTAGAAACCTGACTCTGCCCTGGTGCCCCCAAATGCTTTTTCAGACCTTTTAAACATGACATCAGAAAACAAATGCAGTGAGTTGGGAAGCATTTGCAAAAAAAACTGAAAGAAAAGCTAAGGAAGCCATACCTGCTGCTTGCTTTTGTCCTGTTCATAAGCCAGACACCTTTAAAAGGTCCTCAGAACAAAAGCAATTACTATCTGTTCCCTTCAGTGAACTTTATCAGACAGATGCAGTTGATCTCCTCCAATGACCCACACACCATCCAGACTAATAAAATCAGGTCACACAAGGACATGTGGACCTTTCCTTCCCTAGGCAAGGCAAGAGCCATCACTCTCCAACAGCAGATACTCCTGGCTTGGCTCAGCGCTGCAGCCATTCCCTCCCCGCTGGCATGCAGATTCACCGGCTGAGCTGACATCCCACAATCACGCTCGCCTCAGGAGTTATTTTAAATAGAACACAAGTAGGTTGTTATCTACCATGAGGCTACCTGCAAGAAATTCTGTTGCAAAAAAACGAAACACCTGAAGTAAGGAGACAGGGTCAGTACCAACCATGCAGTTACCATCTGCCCTCCCCAGCTTACTCACCAGGAGGCAGCTACCAGCATCCACAGGAGTCATCTCATGCCATGTGTTCATTCAAATGCAAAGTACACATGTCAGGGTCCCTGCACATCCCTGGGGACATGGCTCCAACCCTGCACACCAATTCGCAGGTCCCATCTCCCTTCCCTAGCACCACGCTGCATTGGGTTTTTGCCCTGCTGCTGTCTATCTGCGGTCAGGCAACAGCAAGACCAGGGCAGTCACAGCCCCAGAGCCAGCAGCCACCTCCTGCCATCCACCTGTGGTGGACACTTGGTGTTCCACCCGGATGGGTCAACACCACAAACCCCTGCAGAGCACAGAGCCTCGCGCCATGGGTTGATGCACAGCACAAGTGCCAACTGCACTTGGCAAAGAGGCAGGGAAAGGAGAAGGAGAGTTACAGACTGCAGCTATAAAGAGAAGCAACTTGCAATCAACTAGAGCTATGCAAATGAAGCTGCTGGGATTTCTCATTGCAGAGAAAGCCTTTCCTGGGACTGCATGACCTCCAGAGGTGCCAACCAACACCAGCTTCCATGTAGCTTCATGCCTCTTCCCTCCCTGCAGGACTGAAGCCACCTGTGAAGAACTCAGCATCCTGCAAAGCTCTCAAGCAACTTACCTACCCCGACCACCCCATCGCCTGCTCCATCCTCAGGCTCTGCTGCTGTACAAACACACAGAGCCAGCTCGCTGCTCTGCCCCCACCTTCCCACATCACACACCAGTGCTCCTTGGGCTGCAGAGCCCCTGGCACTTCTGAGCTGTCCCGTCTGCAGGGTCACTCCACAATTACCTCAGCTAAAGCCCCAAGTCCTGCCACTCCTGACTCCCTTCCTGACCAGGGGGACCCTGGACCCTTCCCAAGAGATTGGAATGCAATACGCTCAAGCCCAGTGGGGCTGAGATCCCCAGCAGAAGCAGCACTCCGTGCATGCCACCTCTCACCAATGGAGCAGGCCACAAGTTAATATTCAAGACAGATTTCCTTGAAATAAGATAAAAAGCTGAACAGAACTGAAAGCGACATTATATCCTCTTGAAGTTGATCTTTACTTCCTAGTGTGACACATCTAACTTAAAGATTCCTAAATCCATCAAGAATTATATATTTCCCAGGCTGGACCCAGGGAAATATCCCAAAGGCACATCTGTCAGCACCAAAGGCTATTTCAGCACTGGAAGGAGCCAAGGCGGTGCAAGAGCACAAAGCACTGCAAGATACCAGCATGGGCTAGTTGGATGAGCCATTTCTGCCCTGGCATCTCAGTATGGCAGACGTTTTGGGGTCCCCATGGGGCACCACGTGATGTGAGCAGCCTGAAGCATGCCTGGGCCCAGGCAAAAATGCTGGAGAGAGGAGCAGGAGTTTTTCCCATAGCAGCCCTACCAGAAGAGCTGACTCTCCTGTCCCACTGCAGAGTGCCTAAGCGGGGTTTGGCTGCTAAGTGCTGTTCTTGTAAGTCATCCTTTAAAGGCCAGTTGCAAAGTCAAGTACAGGCAAGCAAAAACCTTCAGCATCTTTGACGCCAGATGCTCTGCAGAGACGTTTCTTATGAAAAAGCTGGGGAGCCTCATGGCAAATCCTGCCGAGCACCACGGGGAGCCAGGGCTTCCTGGAACGAGCGTGCCAGGAGAGGGCAACCTGCTCCTGCTGCATCGCCTCAGCTCAGAGCACAGAGCAAACCACCAACAACCTGCTGCCGGTGCTCTGAATCATAGAATCACAGCATCCCCGAGAGAGCAACGTGAAGCTCGGGAATAAACGACAACCACAGCCCTCACTAGGTAGTTTAAGAAAACCAGGAACAAGTAAATGTCTTTTCTGTGGATTTCTTCCATTCCCTTGAGGCTGAGCTGAGGGGTGACAAACCATTTGGCAGTGCTGGGTGAAATGCTCTGTAGGGACCTAAATGACTGTAGCATGCTCAGATATCCCAATATCCCCTTTACCTCATCCCAAAGGATGTCGGACATCCCACAGGGATGCGAAGCCACACGTGGTTCTACTGGTACACTGATGCCAGCAGTCCTCCTGAGCCAGGAGTGCCACCAATTCACCGACCTCTGAAAAACAAACACAACCATTGCATCCAACCTGAAAAAAATAAATTTAGCCATAGGAAGAAACACAGAGGGACTCATCACGCCCTGCAAGGGTGGCACAGGTCACTTGTACCCAACCTCAAGCTCAAATCCATGTCTCTGTTCTGTAGATGGGGAGCAGAAGCTGACTTACTTTATTAGACACAAATCACACACGAGAAGGGCTTCCCTCCAGTCATTGACTCCTTAGTATAAAACAGCTTTGCCACCTACACCATTGTCTCAGCCCAGCCACCAAAAAGATGTCTTCAGACTTTTTGAAGGGATCAACTTTCATTTAATTACTCATTTCTAATTAGTAAGAATTATTATTTTCAGAGTTCAAAACTGATTTCTCCAACAGCGTTTTCCATGTCAGTTAAAATAAATTTTAAATGCCTAAAAATAACACAGAAATACGCTGAATCAATTCCATGAGCTGGAAATGCTCCCCTCAGTGCTCCCAAGCATATGAAAATCCCTGTTACATTACTGAAAACTGTATTAAAAACTACTAACAGGTGAAACTCGCTTGGCTTAAAAACCTAAGTGACAGGCATCCGTTTTCAGCACTTAGCAAGAGTTCAAGGCATGAGACCCAGCAGGAGCCAGGACATGCAAGGACCCAGCTGCAGGGTTTTGCCCTCCTTTGCTGCAGAGGCTCTCCTGCACCCACAGCTTCACCTATCAGCATCCCCAGGAGGAAACCGTGCCTTCGAACCACACCAGGAAGCCTCCTGTGAGGCGACTGTGCAGAGCAGAAAAGCCTACATGTCTCCAAGTGTGAGATTTCAGCATCTCCAGATATGCTGGCAGAGCTGCTCTCTGCCACTGAGCCCAGCCTGGGGCTGCCCACAGCACTTGGTGCAAGCGGTACCCACAGCACAAGGCAGCATCACCTGGCAGTGAGGGCAGGAGGAGGTAACACCATGCCAGCTGCCTGTCTCCCCTCCCAAAGCAGCTCTGCTTCCTCTGCCACTGCTCCCCGGTGCGAGCCAGCCATCACATGCTGCAGCCAAGTGCCAGCAGCAGCTCTGGGAAATCCCACCAGAGGCCTCATTGGGTGGCTACAGGGTCAGAAGTCAGGATCTGACCAGATGTCCTCACTTGAGAGTCAGCTTGCTCTTCATCAGACAAGTGCCACAAACTGCTGGGGCTGAGAGGTCCCCCGTGCAGCCCAGCAGCCTGTTGATGGGCTCCCCGCTGCCTTCAGCATGAGTTACTGACCATTTGCTTTGTTTCTCATTACAGACACAGGCTCCCTCCCTGTCTGTGTCAACTCCAAATGAGCACGCAGCTCGTTTGTAGCATCCTCACGTTCAGGATGCACTCAGTGAAATGCTGGGCCCAACCTTACACAGCTCCAGGTTCATGAACAAGCTGCTGTAAAGCCACAGACATCGACCCTGAAGACCTAGAAGTACAACAGCAAGTTAAAATTCAACACAAGCAGAGAATTAAGATTAGCAATTCACCACTGGTGGTTAGTAAGAAGGTCAGTAAGAAGTGTTGACTTGCATGCCAACTCCAGTTATAACCATTACCAAAATGACAGATCAAGCTAATATTAGCAGGTGCAGCAGAGAAGTAATGGCACAGCCCACCCTTCCCACTTTTGCCACCCACATGGGAACAGGGATTTTTAAGATCGCAGGGAATGTACGCTGCACACCTGGCACAAGCCAAGAAGTGACTTGCCCTACGACAAGCTAGGACTCACCGGCTGTTTTAGCTGCATCTGCTCTCCAAAGGACAAGCCAAGGAGCAGGATCAGCGCAAGGCTGGCTTACCAAAGCTGGCCAAGACACAAGCTGCTCCAATACAACCTGCGTGGATGCAGAGCTGCTCACACATATCATATCCAGTTATTTCACTGAGGGACACGGTCGTCTGTTTGTTGAATTAACATGTAAAGTAGGAGTTGAACAGCTGGTTGAACCCATAACACAGCAACTCCCCACACCAGTGGTTTGCCGTCGCTAACTGGAAGGGAGACTGGCTAAAGGAATAAACCAGATTGCGCACTTAAGCAAGTCTTGAGCACCAACTGCTCCCAGACTGTGCTTTCACTGCACCCAAACCACGGCTAAAGGGACCTGAAGAAGCCCTGGCAAAAGACATGGCACTGCTTGCCCCAGGCACTGCTACGTCTGGTGGCACGTCCCACTGCACAGCTGAAGCCTTGGCTCAGCAAAGGTGCTCCCAACCAGTGCAAAGCAGGGATACCCCTACATCCAGCCAGGCTATTCCCAGTCAGAGCTCAATAGCCCCTGAAAGCTTCTTTTAAGGCAGAAAGCATCCTGCCTGCCCAGTCCTGGCCCCATCACTGGAAGGGCAGAGGACTGGTGACAGCCAGGGTTTGGCCAAGAGGAGCACTGCCGACTATAAGAAATCCTGGGGGCTTTTTGTTTATTCCTCAGGGTTTCCAACTGCTGGGCCAAGTGGTCAGAAACGGGATGTGCATCAGCCACTGCTGCATCCCAGCCCACCATCAGTGTCTGCTCTGGAACTTACATCTTTGCTTTTGTTTAAGGATAATTCTGTCCCCAAAAGCAGCCAGCCACAATAAAGGTATAGAAAGCTAACTACATGCCAGGTCTGTAGCAAAGCTGTGACCCACTCCACAAGCCAGGCAGAGTGCTTGAGAATGGTCAGGTTGGAGATTCCCTTTTTCCAATGGGAAAGACAGCCAGCTTCTGCTGCAGCAGCCTGAGGCCACCCCGCCTCTGCCCACCCCACACAGCGCCATGCACCAGACCAGCAGCACCAGGCTCAACCTGGAAACACAACCCCTTGCAACATCAGCCCCTCCAAAGTCCATCAGAGCAGCAATCCTAGCCACTGCATGAATGACCACCCATGGAGCCCAAATTCCCCCCGCCCCCCCCCCCCCCATGATGGCTGCACAGAGCATGGTGCCACCTGCCCCTTGGTCCCAGCTGCCAGGCGCTGGCTCACTTCGTACTGAGAGCAGCTTCACTTGAGGACAATGGAAATTGGTCACCGAGGGTATATTTTATTAAAATGAACCCAGGACTATTTCAAAACAGCTCACAGGCATGCAAGTTACAAAGGCAAAGGAGCACAGGTTTCCATCCCATTTCTCACGACACACAGCGATCCCACCCTGAAGGGACAAAGGGCACAAATGACAAGGCAAGAACTTACGAGTATACACATCAAGAGAAAAAGGCAGAGGGAAAATAAAAAATTATTTTTAAATATAATCAAGAATTTACACAGGCAAATCACACCTCCATCCATCCAGAGCAGTCCCATACCCTTGTATAAACAAAAAGATACTGAACCTGGGTTGGGGACAGAAGAGGGACATCTCCTTGCTGCTGCCTTGGAGGAAGGGAAAAGAGGCAGCAAGGGGGACAGGGCTGTGCAGGAAGGCATCTACTCAAAGTGCTTTTACCTCTGCAGAGAACAGAATCTTCGGTTGCATCTGCAGCCCTGAGGTGAAACCTCAGGATGGGATCAGGGCAGGGACCAAGCCCTGCCACCCACAAGCATTTGTGTCCTACTTCACTCAGGGCATCGGAGCTGGTAGCCTCCCAGGGAAGCCCCATGCTGCAGAAAGCCACTACCCAAGGCAGAGGACTTGCTTCACCAGGTGGAAAGGGCTGGTGCTTCTGGCCTGTGGCCATGGCACAGGACATGGGCTCACTCCAGGGCCCATGCCACGTTCTCCAGCAAAAGGGAAGCAGGTTTAACTCATTTGTCTTGCAAATGCATCTGCTAACAGAGGCAGGCATCAGCCCAACAGTGTCTACCACAGCACAACAAGCAACAGCAGCCCTCTGCTTCCCACTTCCAATATCAAACTTCTCTGAAGATCCTGGTGCACCAAGGTCTGTAAACCAGCCACTGACAAGTCCTCATTCAAAAGGATTACAAAAACCAACTTTAATGCAAACTGAAGCTGCTGCCTCCATTCTTCCACCATCACTGCTTCAAAACAGCCAACACCATACAGACCAAAGCTGGAGAGATCAGGCGATTAATCCCCCCCACAAAGAGGATTCAAACCAAATTCAAAAATCAAATTCAAAAAGGATTCAACCCAAGCCACAGACTCATTGCTCTTTCTGGGTTTCAGCATTTACAAGAGCAGCCAGTGCTGGCTCCTGAGGTCTGCTCTGGTCTTTGCCCACCCAGCTCTTTACAGGGATTAATACAGAGATAACAGCTCCTTGTTGCCTTCATAGGCTCAAAACGACACAGGGAAAGGGACCGGACAACACACAGATAAAGCAAAACTTTGTCCACTGCAAGCAAAGAATGGGACCCTGCAAAGGCTATTTCAAACCCTGGCAAAGTAACCAAGTGCCACTTGTCATTCTCAGGTGAAATAATTAAACATGAGTTAAAATAAAACATGCAGAGCTTCCCAGGTTTTACTGATCTTTGCTTTGCAGCCTTGATAAATTCTTTTGTCACAAAAAAAAAAAAAAAAATGCATGGAAGTGATGAAATCACACAGAAGCAACAAAAAAAGGCCACCAACCATTAGACAAAGGAAACATTTAAACACAGCTGAAAACCATGAAATGATGGAAAGAACACTTAGCCCATGCACTCACTCACAGCGAATATTGGCCTTTGTCCAGAGTGCAGGGCAAGAGGTTGATAAATAATGGAATGAGGAAAAACCACAGATTTTTAAAGAAACACAGAAGCCAGGAACAGGAGAAAAAATTAAGAAATAACATGATACACAGTACTTAAGAACAAGAAGAAATTTGTCGTGAATACAAACATGGCAAAACAGAAAGCACTCTGTCTCTATTTTTCCTTTATATTTATCAAGTCAAGGAGTAGCACAATCCTCACCATAGATCTTTATCGCACTCCCATTTTTGCTGGTGAAGCTTTTGTTCCACTCACCAAGGAGAAAACAGGGCTGATCGCTATGGCTATAATGGGCTACTTTAGCCCCCTAATCTTGCTTTATCTCCCAGCTCCTACAGCTACAATGCAGGACCAAGTAAGGAGGGAGAAGGATTTTTTTTTTCTCCCTGAGTTCTTGCCCCAAACTCATAGATAAGCTCAGCCAAAAGAGGGCCTTTTCTTCACTGCACACCTCCCAGGTCCGCCTTGCACAACCCTGCCAGCTTTGCAGAGGAAAGAAGAGGCCTAGACAGCTGGTGCAGCTCCACACAGCGCAGCTGTGCCAGACTTCAGTGGACTCAAATATTTGCAAGCCACCAAAGCAGCATCCCTCACCCCAATGCCAGCTGCAGGCAGAGGGCATTCTGCACAGGAGCCACAGTGGCATTAACACATTCATAGCCTAAGTAGTAATTAAGTGGGCTATAATTTAACTGCAATGCTTGTTCTATACTTGGGGAATAAAAATAATCAAAGCTTTCCTTTAAGATCACCACAAAAACAACTTGTCACTCAAAAATTCTACAAATCACAGCATCAATGACATCTTGCAGACCCAAAGCTTGCTGTGTTCACACCCAGCATCTCAGGTCTTTGTCATCAGCTGATGTCCTCGTGCAGCACATGCCATCCCCCCTCCTCCAGCAGGAGCATCTTTCTGAGCATCAGCGTGGGAGCAGAGGCTCCTGCCCACTGCTGCACTGCTCCTGCTGCGGCAGCAGTTAACAAAACCCTCGCCCCCTTCACTCTTCTGCACAGTCACGGTTCAATTATTTATTTTCTGGGGATTTATTAATGCAGCCTTACCTGTAACAGTGAGTACACAGGAGGCCATAAAGTCCCAACAAGCAGCTGGATCAGGCTCTGTCACTGCCACAGAGTACAGCTCACCACACACAGCCTACTTCAGCACCAATTTCTGCAGTTGTATTTTAGGAACCCTAAAATGTGCTTCACATTGTGCCACAAGTCTGCCAACAGCATAAAAGTGCAGGACAACTGCCTGGAAAGCAAAGTGCCAGGCTACCTCCTTCCTCCTGCTCCCCAGGGCAGCAGCACACACCAGCAGAGGCGATGGGGATGTACCTGTGCTTCATGCAGGTGTAAGAGCACGTCCTGAAGAAGCGGTGGGGAACGCCGTGAGCTGGGACATCATTTGCCATCCTACTTCTGAATCCTGCTGGTACACCACATTTTTGCAATGCTAACATGTACTGCTTCCCCAACACCACTCCACACCTCATAGCAGGTTTTATGGGGTTTGTTTTTTTTTTAAAAAAAAAAAATAATATATATATAAGATCATCTTGGAGCATTTTGCCAGTCTTTCTCTTGCCTTTAGCTGCTGCTGTTGCACAATAAACCCTTTTCCAACGACACCACAGCAGCGATGAACGGAGCAGCCACGCGGCACATGCAGCAGCAGCACAGCTCCTTCGCTCACTCCAGAGGACGAGGCTGCAGCAGCAGAGATGGCCTATATACTGCAGCCTCTGATGAGCTCCCTGTTGTAATGTTTAATTTGTGATGTTACATAAGTACCATTTTCTGGGTTCCTTAGCTATAAATGATTATCATGGATTACATCTACAATAGAATAATAGTTAACATAGTATTGCACCTGGGAAACAAGGGAATCAAACCGAGCATCAAACCGAGGAGGTAAGCATATTTCAGGGGTAACTATCCCAACACGTAAGTGGAAAACAGTAACAAGAGAATTAAAACAGATTAGTAAAAAAAAAAAAAAAGGGGGGGCGTGGGGAGGGGCAGTTCCTGGCTTGTGAAATAGGAAAATCCTAAAGATTCCCCCCAATCCTCCTCATGTTTGCATTGCCAGGCAGCAGCCTGAGAAAGGGAGCAGCTGGAAGCTGTGCAAATCTCTGACTGTTTACAGCCCATTTCAGCTCAATGTCCATCCATCAGGATCTCATCAGCTGCAGATATTCAGACAACCTGATTAAGTACTCACCCCCCTGAGCCTCCCATGGCAAGGCCTGGAAACTTCACAGGTTGAGAAAAATCCCCAACCTGATCAGACACACTAAAAACAACAAAAACAAGAATTTGCTTTTTTTTTTTCCCCTTGTTACTGAAATCTTGGAATAAAGAACTTATCAACACCAACGTGATGTAGATAAGCAGACACTTCTTTCTTAACATCCGCGTGCGTGAATGAGTGCTCTCACGATCAACACACACCAAATTTCAAAACCATACATCTTATATAGAACTTATTCATACATATTCATAAAGTATTCATGCATAAACATAGTATTACCCGAAAATCATTAACATACTCTCCTCCCATATCCAATTCTGCACAGTAAAGGTTAGAAAGGTATGGAAATGGGTCTGGGGTATCATTTGGGTAGGTGGTACATGAGTCTGTGGTCGCGATCTTCCCCTGCCGGAATTACCTTTTGCCTACTTTCACTGTTTCTTGGCAGTTAATTATGAGCTGCTTCACTCAACCCTCCCCAGTCCCCATTAATTCTACATTTTAACATATTAATACATTCTCCTAGGTTACCTATAACCAGTCATCTCAAATCTTATGTGTGTTATCTAAGGAATTCCTACTGAGTGATTTTGACCAATCCCTTCGGTCTTGGTACGGGGTTATACAGAGGATTTCATAGCAGCTGTTCCTTATACAGATACAAGTTTCATTAAAATATCTCTTATAACTCTATATTCTTATTTAAAATCAAATATGGTTAATTAATTCTAGCAAACAATCTATAGCAATTAATTTGGTTAATTAATTCTAACCAACAATCTATAACACCCTTACCACTTGAATTTCCTAGAACATGCCAGATATGTATTCAGACCCTTTACTTTAACCACCTGGACTTACGAAGAAGTCAGTGCTCCATAACCCTCCATGTTTAGGGCAACTGCCAATAGTCCAGTCTCCTGAGAACCCCCAAGCATACAGCTGCATCAGATGTGGAGGACCACAGCCCATCCTCCACCCCTCCAATCCCCAAAGCTCTTCCCTTGCCTGACAAAGCTCTTCCATTCCTTGCAAGGTGCCCAGGAACCTCATCCCATCACACTGCATGACAGCTAGGGATGGATCTTGTCCCACACTTACAGCATAGCAAGGCAAAGGCTTGCGAAACGAGGAAGGGAGTTGCAGGAGACTATGCCTGCACCATGCCACCAGGATGTAGCTTTGCCAGCAAAGCCCATGGGTACACCACCAGCCTGGTTACGGAGGGTTGAAGAAGTGAGGATCGCTTTGCACAGCCTCTTCCGTAAGGTCAGGTATTCAGTAGTGAAGGCAAAAGCCAGGGAGATCAAAAGCAGCAGCCCGGAGAGCACAGAGGACCGGAGAAGTCCCCCAAACCCACTTGAGATGGCTCCTGTAGCCCACTGGCACCATTTCCACAGCAGCCAGTAGAAAGCTTCATGCTCCGATACCCTCCAAACACCCTACATCCAACCCTGGGTATCAGGCCCCATCAGACAGGCAAGGCTGATAACTAGCACAGTTATTCCTAAATGAGCCTAACCTAATATAACCTTATTACACAGAGAATAAACACTCAGAAATCAGATCAGTATCAAGCCATGCAATTCCATTAGTGACAGACACAGCTAGAGCAGGGTTACCCCCAAGAAAGGGCTGAACCAGACAGCAGGATTACAGTTTTTCTAGACACCACTAGTCACAAAGGACCAACAAGGACTCTTCAGAGCCCATAAAAAAAAAACAAAAAACAAAAACACCACACACATATATGGGAAAACCCCAAGGCCAAGTACCACTGTGACACCCTCACAGAAATCTTGCTGTTTTTGAAACAGAAGGACTGGCTGAAACTCTCTGAAATTTGAAAAATTCCATGTTGACATAGTAATAAACCCCTTCCATGGTATCCAAGAGCAGGCACGGCTCCAGCTGTCTCTCCTCCACACTGCCTTGACTTACAGGGGGTTCACACACCCCACACCCATGGTGCACCACAGCATCCCTCTGGCTGCAACAGGAGAAGCTGAAGTGTTGACTACAGCTCACCAGTCATGGCTGAGATGGAGCAACCTGTCCCAGTCGCAACTTAACAGGGAAACAGAAGAGGCAGAGCATCCTGCCAACTGCAGAAGGGAACACAAGTGAGCAGCAGAAGGCACTGAATAGAGACAGGAATCATTAAAAGTGGCAAATCCAAGCAAACAGCTCCATCTCAGCAGCACCGTCATTTATGTTCTTCCATGGCAGCAGCTCCTGGCACAGCTAATGGCTGCCAGCTATCCTAGGAAAATCAGGACTCCAAGGATCAAAAAGACAATTAGAAGAGCCAGGTAATGGAGTGCTGGCAGCCAGTGCCTCTCCAGGAACAAGCCCTACAAACAGGGGAAAATAGATGGCAGTGTTATCAAGAAACATCACAAGGAGGATGGGAAAAGAGAGCGCTTTTGTAAAAAGAGCTGGAAATAGCAAGGGCTATTATAGCAAGCAATGAGCTGGTGTCAATGGCATATGGACAACAATGACGCAGATTGTCTGGTCCTGCCACAATCAGAGCAGAAGCACAAACCATGGCCACCTGGCCAGGAGCTTGCTGCAAGGAAAGAGGGGGGGCAACAACAGGATAATTCACAGAGCATGTCAAAGAAGGTTGCAGATGCTTTGCAGTATCACATGCCCAAGTCAAAATGTCTTTTGCAAACAAATCCCTTACTTGGAAAGAGGAAAAGAACAGCCAAAATACATCAAGCAACAAAATTGGCTTTATCACTACAGCAATTAAAGAAAAGCTGAGGAATAACTAATTGTGGATCCTTTTTAATACTACTACAAAGGCACTATGACTGGATCTGGCATGCTGAAGCAGAACTACTTTCTGGCAGCCCGCTTGGGTGAGCTGCAACCCTGAGAGCTGCACCTTGGCTCTCACCGAACCACACACCTAACCTATGGTGGGATCACCAGCCTCTGTGGTAACAGTGTTCCTCTCCAGAGTTTTATTCTCCCTTTACACACTGCTTGAGCAGAAACTGATCCTAGGAGCCTGAGCAGAAGGCATCACCAGCACTAAAAACCTTTCCGCTTCGCACCACTCAAAGCTCCTGCTCTCCTACAAAAAAACCATTATAATGCTGCTTTTAATCACTCCCTTTTTGCTAAGGAAACAGCTGATTAAGGTAGTAAGAATAACCAGACAACCCAAGCAGTCAACCCACTATCCCAAATCCCAGTCCCACACCACACACAGTCATGGTCAGGGTGTTGGTCTCAAAGTGAATCCTCCCCCAGATGACACAACCCCAAGAGGCTGAAAATGCCACATGCAGGCAGACAGGCACAACTGAGATATTTTGGGGAGCACTGTTCCAGTGGCAGCCTTGCCAGGATGGTCGCACAAGGTCAGCCCCAACACCCAGGCAGCTTCTTCTCCCCTCTAGCAAGCAAACTGGAATTACTATTTAAGAAACAGGATAAAGGGACAGGGCACATGCAAGAGTTTTTCTGGGCACAGCTGGTAAGCTTTTAGTACTGTGCTGCTTGAGGACCTCCTGGGTTGCATTTTGTATACAGAAAGTCACAGCTTGTATCCACGAGAGATCAAATTATGCCCAAATCTGTTCAAACTCTCTGGATATTATGATTTTCCGCAGCAAGTGCCACCACTTAATTCTGTGTTGTACAAAATATTAATTATTCCTGCTTCATTTAAACCTATGACCTGATAATTTCCTCCTTGTTAAAAGCAATTGTCTACATCTATTCTGGCAGCATTTACTATCTTACACACACACCTTCAGCTGTCATTCTTCCAGATGGAAAGTAAATTTTCCGTCCACCTTCCCTCGGTGGAGGAGGTTTTATTTGTCTGGTTAATCTTGTGCCTGTTCGGGTTTGGGGTTCTGCTTAAGTTTGCTGAAAACTTTGAGAGCTAGTGTGATGAGAGCCAGGGCCTCTCCAGGGGACAAGCATCACAGCTGCTTGCAGAGCAAACCTACATTATCTCTTTTACTCTTTTCTTAGTGTTCCCAGCTTTGTCGCCACACTGACATCTCTTGAGCCCTGACCCCAGTGTGAGGCACCAGATGCATTTGAGGGAAGCTGGCAGATGAGTTGGTCACTGCACAGATACGAGCCCTGACACCTATCCAGTTTAACTCCTGGGTTTTCTAGTATCATGAACACAAAAAGTGCCTTCAGTCAGCCCAAAATCTGCACTGGTTCAGTCAACGACCTGAATCACAGTGTGGATTTCATCTTCTCTCATCCCAGGAACCACCAAGCAGGGGATCAAAAAAAGTCACCAACTCCCTCACATCTCTAATCAATCACCAAGCAGTCCAAGTTCATTTTGCAGAGCTCTCCAACACAGTATCTAATGTTTAAAATACCACTGACCAATTTCTACCCTCCTCTTGCAGGCTTTTCCAAAGACCCCCCCTCATAACATAGCAAAGAAAATAATTCTCACCATTCACACAATTAATTCTTACATCTCATGATACTGCCCTAAAAAGAAAGAATATTTCTACTGCCATAAAAAAGGTATATTAACCACAGTCATCAAATACTTTTAAGTTTGCATCCTCCAAGCCACAACAGCAGACAGAAAAGCAAATATAAGCAGCAGATAAAAGCACTTCTTTGCTGCTGCCAGTCTGCCAAGCTGGAGCTGTCACGAGGCCAAGGCACGAACTGACAAAAATTCAAGGGGTGATGCAGATACAATATGGTGAGTGGAGAAGATTGGAATTATTCAAGAGCTTATAGTCATGTGAACAGAGGGCAATTACAGAAATCTGATTTTCAGGACAGATAAACAGCACAGGCCCATACCAAGCACCAATGCCATGGGGGGATGGAGCTGGGTACTGTGGGGGCAAATCAAGTTTACTAGGACTTCACCAACACTTCATAAATCCAACTAGAAATTGGAATGCCAAACTTGGCTGAACAGCAGCTAAAGGTGAGCCATCCAGCCAGGTCTGGGTCCCTTCTGTCCTAATGCTACACTACACATTGATCTTAGAGGAATTAAGCACTACATGGTAACTGAGAACGCTAAGACAACAACTCAGCTCTACTCTCACTTTCTGCCACTAATACACCCTGTGTCACTAGGCATGTTTCTCACGAGTAAGGCAGGATGAGGACAGTGAGCTTTCTCAGGTGACAACTATCAGTACTTCCTCATGTCCAGGCTCACAGCTCATTACCAAAATAGTCCCAGCTACACACCGGGTAGAGGGGAAACCAGAGCTCCTTTAGTTACACACATGAGGGAACAGCAAAGTCTCCTATCTCATACTTGGTTTGGGTATAGGTTTTGCTATTTCTTAAAAATAGAAATGAAAACCAGTCCTGTGAAAATGGCATCTCAGCGCACAGCTTGAGCTAGCTAGTACTCCAAGTTAAAAGAGCTTCTGTATCTGGGTTTTTTAGGTAACTACTGGGGGAAAAGACTTCTCATCCACCCCAAAATAATCTCCCAGTAGTCAAGGTATTTGCAGAGTTAACCTGGTTTGCTGGTCCAGCACCCCATCACATCTCAACTGCCAGGAAAAGAGGGAGAGACCACTGATTTCTGTAGAAACACAAATGAATAGAGAACTCCAGCTTACACGTGAGCATGCTTTATTTTCAGCAGCGACTCAAGTGTGGCTCATCTTTAAAACATGTCCAGAAAGAGGACAGGCTTTTTGTTTTTTTTTAAATTAATTAATTCCACACTAATACATTGCCGCTTTTTGGATGCAAGGAGACGATGATTCCAAAGGACCTCAGAGCACCATGAAGGACACCCCCTTCCCTCTCCTGGGTGCTCCTCACCTGCTGAAAACTGTACAGAGCTGAAAAACTGCTCCACATGTGAGACCGCACCAGGACTCATCAGCTGCAGACACCTCAGAAACAGCTGACTTAAACCCAGCCGTCTCCTCCCCAGACATGCCATCTCCAGAGTCCCCACGTTCCTGAGCATCAGCAGGCAATGCCAAGGATGGGTTCCTGCAGCATCCCTGCAGCGGGCAGTGCAGCAGGCAGGGCCTGTGAGAGGAGATCACCACAAGGATGCTTCTCATATTCTTCCCCAGAAAGGCAGGCAGCGTTAGACACTAACCTGCTTCTCTGTCTTCCTCACCTGCCTCTTGCACTCGCCCAGTCTTCTGGCCTCCCAGAGCCATCAATGTTCCCTCCCAGTTGGCACACATTAATTCTTTACGTTAAGTAAAAGGTCTCTAAGTGGGACAAAACACCATCAGCCCAGTGAACAAGGTATAAAGTAATTCACCAACATCCTCAGCTCTAAATCCACAGTACAAGGTTCCAGCACCCATTTATACAGTGTCTTATTCCCTCAGATCAGAAAAGCCTGGAAAAACAAGAGTTTGGTTTAGGTTTTTTCTCCCATCAGCTCCGTGGCCTGAACCACAGCATTGCCCTGCAAACAGCTGAGTCAGCACAACTGTGAGGCAGCTCAGAAATGAGCATCCGCAGCCAAATCAGCACTGCTGCCGCACTGTCCTTACCCTGAACGGCCTGAGCTCGCTGGAGTTAGGAAGTCAGCATGTCCAGAGCCTTAAGACAGGAAGTCTCTGCATTTGCTATTTTTATGTAAAGACACAAACCAAAATAACTGTGCACGACTCCGGAGGCAGCATCACTGACATCCTCCTGCAGCCCCTGGCTAGGCGGGAGCTCAGCAGCCAGCTGCCTGCGCTGCTCCCCCCCTGCCCTAGCACTGCCCACAGCCCAACGCTCAAAAAAGTGAAGGTAAAAAGCACACACCAACTTCTCTCACATGCAAGATCCTTCTCCAAACACCCAACCAGCTAGAAGACTCACTTCCTACCATGGGATGTTCACAGGACCAATACCCATCACACCCAACTCACCACAGCTGTGACCTGGCACAATGTCACACTCTGCCAGGCAAAACAAGCATTCCTAGAAACTTCCATCTTCTCCTCAGTCAGCTTTATTCTCCATCAGTATTCACATACATGCCACAGCTGAAATATTAAGGGACAGAGAGTTCACAATACTTTATGTAATTAAATCCATAGATGCTAGTGCCCCAGAACACAGCACACTTAAACAATTATGGGAATTGGTAAATGGCTCATACACTAATCAACTTCTGTATGACCTTGTGGGATGGCTAATTATACAAAAGTCAGACCACATTAGTCCAGGACCAGGGGTTTATTCTCCTGCAAGTCAAACCACTGGCACTCTGGCATTCTGCTGCTCTCTATAAACCATTATATTAAGCACAGACTCTGCCCGCACAGCGCCTCTGACAGCCAGCCTCCCGAACGACCAACCCACCGGTACACACATGAAAATATTAACGTGCTCCCTTCTAAAAGTGTGGTTACACTAATTTTATGTCAGCTGTGCATTTTCATAAGCCAGCAGCATTAGACAGAGTGACTGCACCCTGGCGTATACACCGTGGTGTATCATGGTTTCGGTGTGCACACAGCAGCATTTCCCCTGGGAAGCAGAGGTTTTTCTTGATGCACTGAAGCAACCACAACCTTCCTCAGCGGTGACTCTTGAGAGATAAGCTTCACAAACATTCTACCTACAGAAGCATATTCTCAGCAGTCGATAGCACAGAACAGCACCAGCAGCTGCCCCAAAGCCCAAACCTGGACCAGGACAGCAAGATGCTATGTAAGCACTGCACCAAAACAACCCCAGGCTATGTATGCAATAAATACCACAGTTTTCCTTGGTCTCACCCTCACACACACCATTTCTAAAGTACTCAGTGCATTTTCTGAAGCTACATTTTCTTTTTAAGCAGAGCATTATAAAATCAGATGCTTGCTAACTCTTTTCTCTTGTATAAGGCCTGATTTCCAGCATTCAAGATAAGATCTGGCAGTGGTTTTATTTTAGAAGAGAGGATATAGCCAGCTTTTTAATACGTTCATGGGTTTTGTTCTCTGCAACTTGAAGCCATGCTTGTTTGTGGAAGAAAACCAAACATTAATCCCAGGAGAGTTACAAACACTGAAATATTCCTAAAATACTCTGTTAAGCACCTAACTGTTCCATTACACAATGGAACAGTAAAAACAACACTGTGGACTGTGTAACAGGCATGGCTCTCTTGACAGCTTTATAGCTTTATATTAACGCAGTTGCCCCAAAGGTACACTAATCAACACCACACCATAGCTTAGTGAGTGTAGGGGGCAGGAGAAAGATGTATGGAGAGAGACAGCTCAGCTAAATATGTGTCATTCATCTACCAAAGTATCCTAAGCTTTGGGTGAATTAGAAAGACACAGCTCCAGCACTGTGCTGTGAACCGGTGTTCCTATAGTGCCACTGACCACTGCACTTAGTGCCTCTTACAGCATTCCCTGTCCACAAGGACCAACACAAAGTCTCCAGGACAAAGGCGCATACATCCTGCCTTCCAGAAGAAGCATCATTAGCTCATTTTTACTGGCTTGCTATAATTTACAGTCACTGCCAGGGGCTTTAAAGACCTGCTCAATGCTGCATGACCAGATGAGATTATGTTTGGTACGCACAGTATTGTTTAAAACCCTTTGTGTCTCTGTGAAACCACCAGCTATTTTTAATTGCACATGAAATAGTATCTGCCAGGGTTTCTGCACAATTTAGCTAGCACAGAAGAGCTCATTTACAAGGAGGTTTTAAAAAGGATCCAGTTGCAGATTCGCACACTAAGTCACACTCTACCTGACTGGTTGTTCCTCATGCGGATGGCTTTTGCTTTGGCCAGCTCCAGGGCTGTGACCCAGCGCTGCCTCTCCACTTCCGAGTTTGCCTTTAAGTGATACGTCCTTCCCCCGTTTGAAAGCACTATGTTACAAGAGTCCTCTGTATCGATATGAGCCGTGGACAGGTTGATGGTCCCGCGACATGTATGGGCCATTTCTGCCTGTGTCCTGCAGGGGAACAGAGGGAAAAAGAAGTATCAGTCTCCCTGCACCCAGCCTGTCCCCAAAATCCCACCAACACTTCCTCCCCACTCGGCAGAGACCTGTGGAAACATCCCGAGCAGGCAGTAAGCACATCAAAGCCACCAAAGCTAGGCAAGCTCCACGAACAGAAAAACAAGGATGGGCTGCAGCACTTAAATCGAGCTTGTTCCCTTGTACGAACATCAACCCCATCACTTACCCTGCTGGTTTCACATCCTGCTGACTGCTTCTGGTTGCCCTAAAAGTAAAACTACCAAGTGCACACCACTGGCCTTTCTCATCTCATTTGCATTGCTGCTTTTCTCCCTTCTCCCTGCTATCCCACCTCCAGCATCTAGTATTTTGTGGCTCTTTATATCCTCTCCTTTCAATCGTTGTCTTTTCTCCAGGTGTGGTAAGATCTCGCATGCAAAGATCTCAATTTGTAAGGCAAATGAAAGCAGCACAATTCTTTTTCAGCTGTTAAAGCACCTTTACTACTGGCAAAATTACTTGGCACTTCTTGAACTTCAGTAGGCTCACCCACATGAGCAGAAGGTGTTCCCGGGGCTCACCAGCCAGAGAACCAGTCCTCCTTCCACCCCAGCTGGACATCCCAGGGAGAACCCAGCCTTACCCACAATGATCCCACTGCTGACAGCTGCATCCAGGACTTCATGTCCAGGGGCCAAAGCCCCCCAGCCTGTACACACCCCTGCCTCACACCACAGCCCCAGCCAGGGACAAATCAGCAGATTGCTTCAAAGCAACATCCCCTCCAGCATCCACGATAGCTACTGCTCTATCATGAAAATATTTCCGCATCTTCAGGCATTCTTAGCTCTCCATGGGCTTTTAGCTTTAAAGCCGAAATGACCACTTAATTTTTTTTATTTATTAGTTTTCCTCTTTCCCCTCACCAGCTCTTGTGCCCCAGGAGAGCAGCCAGTACCACACCAGCCAAGAGCTGCCTTCTTGTGCACAGAGATGCCTTGTCTTTTCAGAGCATGCAAGCTGTAGAAGAGCCACATAGAAACCGACAGCTACTTCTTAAAACATGACTTAACAGTGTTTTCAGAAGTAACTGAAGTAATTTTTAAAAAACTAGTTCCAAAGACTAGGTTTTTTAAGGCACTTGGGCACAAAGATAAAGGCTGAAATAGTCCCAAAACTGCCTCCACACCCACTGCTGCATTGCAGATGCCTAAAATAGCTCTACAAGCATTAAGCCCTAAGTCCTCAAGGTTTCCCACCAGCCCAGCAGACACGCTTAGACCAGCCAGCACAGGCACAGCCAACAGCATCACTAACACCACACAAATGCCACCAAGACTGGGGCAAACACTGCAGCCGCTGGCCTCCACTGCCCTGCTCCCACCCTAGGGGCTGCATGTTCTCCAGCCTGGGGTATGGAGGCTGCAACCCCTGTGTCCCTCCAGCCAGGATGGGCTGAGCAGCACCTGGAAGCAAGGACCTTTGGACAGGAGGAAACACGAAAATTTTCCTTGATTCTCATTGTATTTTTCCATTTTTTACCATCCACCTTTTACTTTAGTCCTTTTTTTTTTTTTTACTTTGATTTTGTCCATCCCCTTTCCCATTTCAATCAGCTCTGCTGCATGCATGCATACCCACCCCTCAATCCTCATCCACCCTGACAACCTTCCCAGTGCCTTCTCCCCCTACTATTCACTGCCTATTCCCTCCCTGAAAGTGGGACTACAATAAACACATTTGGCCTTTGACCACTTCTAGATCCACAGCCATCCCCTCTTCCCCCCAGCACCCACAAGCCACTTACCACCTTGCATTTACACTGCACAGCAAGGTGGGATCCTTCCCAGCTTGTCCATACTCCTGACCTCCTTAAACAGCTGATGTAGAACAGCCATCATTAACACTTTGAAAATTCAGTTCCTCCGTTTTCCTCCCTTCTGCTGCCAGCTATCACTTCCCAAAGCAGTTTAATCTTGCTCAGTGCGTTCACCATTTTCACCCATATAACTAGTCAAAGGTCCGAGGAGAGTTTTAAAGACTGTAAATTCCCTTAAGTCCAGGTGACCATGCTGAGGGAAAGAGATGGGAGCAGGACAACGCTATCATCGGACAAATATGCCTTGTATACTTTTAAATGCTCTTGTATGAGTCATTTCCAGAGTCCTCTCTCCTACCTTTTTCCTAACATTATGACATGCTGGAATTCAGCAGATGTCAGGCAATCATTGCAAGGATTTTGCTAGTATTTCAGCAAAATACGTTATTACACAGTTGCTCACCGACTTGCAATAGCAGGAGGAATTGCAGTCATTTGTAGAATTACCTGCCCCTTTCCTCCCCCCCAAGCCTAACAGCACAGTCCTCACCCAGGAACGTTGTCCCAAGTCAGTCATTCCTCAGTTCTGGATTGGAGGCCTGTCTGAAATGCCCTGGGGGTACTGAGGGAGCCACCAGATCCAGCCGCAGGACAGGCTCTTGCCTCATCAGCCTTGGCAATTTATAGAGCAGTTTGCATCAGCCACTGGCAGCTGGTGTGAGCACCGTGGGTGAGGATGAACTATTTGCTCAGGGCAGCAAAGTAACACGGAGCATAAGGTCTAGAGAAGAACTGGTGCTCCTCACACACCTGACTGCTTTTTAAAATTCAGCCTTGTTGCTTGAAGTTATTTTCCAAACAGCATACGGGGGGGGGGGGGGGGGCGGGACCACACGTATTTACAAAAAGTTTTGAAGGTTTTTA
>JAVJGJ010000001.1:92669250-92681450 GCA_035590215.1 Microhierax caerulescens | reverse complement strand
GGGAGACACTGGCACAGGTTGCCCAGAGAAGCTGTGGATGCCCCATCCCTGGAGGTGCTCAAGATCAGGCTGGATGGGGCTTGGAGCAACCCGGTCTGGTGGAAGGTGTCCCTGCCCATGGCAGGGGCTTGGAACTAGATGGCCTTTAAAGTCCCTTCCAACCAAAACCATCATATGATGATTCTGTGATTCCTGCTGGCAGTATGTGGGTTTACCGTAACATATACCCATCGTGGTTTATTAACACTTGGTTAGTTGTATGTAAAATCAACAGTACAGTTAAACCAGCAGTACTATAAATAAACTACAATTTTAAAATTCAAAATACATTTAATGCTAACAACAGAGTTTACTTACATGACACATGGGACAAGGCAAATGAAAAACAGCAAAAATATTTAAAGAATGGTGTATTGAATGTGACAAAAATGTAATTCCCTCCACAGCTGTGATGATGCCCTGCTTCAGGGCAACGCCTGCTATGATTAGAAGCAAGCTTACTACTGACATTTAAGCTAGTTACTTCACAAATTCTTCCTTCCTAAAACTACAGATGCCTCGGATCAAGTTCACAATATTAAACCCACACTGTGTCAAAGACTACACAGCTCCTACTCCCATTACAGCAGTCCAGCCTTACCCTGTGAAACCCAGAACACAGCACAGCAGTCTCCTTACAGAGGAAAACTCCACTGGCAAGCTCGCAGTGCTTCACTGCAAACAAATGCCACTGCTTCCCTGCAGCATCCATAGGGATGTTTCCCTAAAGCTCTCAGTGCCCCATCTGCACTGACCACAGAACTTGACTCTCACAATCACTGAGCTTGTTACAATTAAATCAGTCTCCTTCCCAGGGCACATGCTTTATGCTGTCTCTAAAGCAGGGGATGACAGGTAATACATTAACCTGTAACGTCCCCAAAACAGAGAATATTGGACCCTGGCAGCCAGAGAGATATTTCATTACTGTACTGTAAAGGCAGCTTAGGGCTGCAGATGTGAAGTAGAATTCAATCCAATCCAGGATTACAGACCTTATCTGTGCTGAGACACAGTGCTGCATCATCTAAAGGTACTTAGAAGTGACAATTCAGGGCTTGATGCCTACAGGCTGTAAGGAGGAAAAAACTGGCTTACTACAGGGCAGCAAAAAGACAACTTGCTAGACCTATGCAAGTCAACTTCCAAATTTAAAACTAAACTTCCAAGGACTTTGCATCCACAGGTTTTCCATTTCAAAGCAGAAGTCTTTACTGCTTTTCTTGTAGTGTAAAAGAAAGGGACAGAGAGGAAGAGGTAGATATGCCTTACCCAGTGCATACTCAAAAGTTCACCTACACAAAAATGCAGGCTCCTCGGAAAACAGTTTGAGGGCAGCACCACAGCTGGGATGCTCCAGAGACTACACAGGCAAAAGTGAACAGGTTAGAAAACACTAAAATTTCTGTTTCAGCTCCTAAGCAAATCCCACTCCTAAAGGGATCAGAAACCCAACCAGGTCTTTACCTACCCAAGCAACCCAGCAAAACACTGTATTTATTATAAGCTTTAACTAATAAAACCATGATATACTAGTAAGACACAGTCTAACCACATCATAAATCTCAGGCATGCATTTGTATTAGCTTGCCAATCCTCATGCTGTCCCAGTGTCAGGCAGAAGCCCTTCCCTCAATTGAGGGGCCAACTTACAACTTTAAAAAAATCTGTACAATTTTATTCTTTGAAGTACTACAACCACAAGCAGTGCAGGAATTGAGAGCTGGAAGGGCTGGATGAGTAACGCTAGCTTTTACAAACCCAAACCCTCAGTACTATTAAAAAATCAACTTTAGAATAGCACAGAGCGCATGATGACATTGCGTTGTTCAAGCTATACTGAAAGCACGAGTGTCCCAATTCCTGAACAAAGCTGCTTTTCAGTTTTCTAAGTGCATCCTGCTCACTTCCAAATGCAAGGCATAGCATTGCTCCAGACCACCCCATCCCCTGAGCTGTGACATGACTCTCACCTGTGGAACAAGCAGAGGAGGTACAACACAAGGACCAGAAGGATGCAGTAAACCACTGGTTAGCAGTACACTCCCAATGCTCTGTGAGCTCTAGTCAGATCTCTGCACTTCACATTTGGAGACCTCCCCACGCAGCTCTTGCCATCAGGCACTTTGCTGACACAGCTCTCTTGCCCTCCCAAAAGCCAGCACCCAGATACAGCTGTCTGTCCCTGACACTGGTAGAGGAACATGTATCAGGGAGGGGAAGAAAAAAAAGTTATGGGTGCCATGGAAGTGGGAAATTCCATGAAACAGCCTAAAGCGTCCAGGCACAGGTGCTCCTCTGGCACAATGGGCAAGCCACAGACATGACATGGCTTTTCTTCACCCTCCTTCAAGTATCTGGAGAGCTGAAGGCAAACTTACCAAGTTTTAAGCATCAGAAACCAAATAATGAAGAACAGTACGTTAACTGAGTTTGGCAGGCAACCCAGGAGGCCTCAGGTCCAATCTCCTGCTGTGAGCAGAAGCAACCAGATCAGGTTGCTCAGGACTTTGTCTAGCCACAGCTTGAATATAGTCAAGAGTCTCCTCCACCTCTCCAAACACCTATCCCAGTATTCAGCCCCCACTCCCACTTAAAACTTGTTTCCTTATGACCACGTAGGATTTCCCATCCTCTGGTACCAGCCCATTGCCTCATTCTGTCACAAGCTGAGCCAGGCTCTGTCCTCCCTGCAGCTCCCATCATGTAGCTGTGAGCAGCTATAAGGTCTCCCCTTTTCCTCCTCCACTCCAGGCTGAGCACACCACATCCCTCCACCACTACAGCCTTGTGCTAGGGACCCCCAAACTGGACCCACAGCCCAGATGGGCCCCTCCAGTGCTGAACGGAGGGCATGGTCCCTTCCCTCAACGTTCTGGGTGCACTTCTGCTACTGCAGCCAAAGAGACAGCTGACCTCTGATGACTCCTGGTCATCTCGTTCACCTTTGCTGAACATCATGAGGTTCCCATCATCCTGTTCCTCCAGCCTGCCATGAAATTATGGATTTCAGAAGAAATGCAGAAGGATCTAGACCTGCCTTCTGATGTGGCAACCTCTCTGCTCCATTTAGTATCACCCACAGACTGGCTGCGAGTGCATTCATCCATTAATAAAGACATTACAAAGCAAATACTAGGACTAATGTGGTGTAATCTTATAAAGTCTAAAAAAAAAAGTAATCAAATTACATTGTTCAAACACTACAGGCTAGTATCAAGCCACATAGTACTCCTAATCAATCCTTGGCAGGATATGGCTCCTGGGAACATCAACACTACACCAGTTTCAAAAGGGGATCCTACAGGTTTTCTCAAGACAATGGAAGTTGAGTCTATTAGCAATGTGCGCTGATAGCACGCCTTGCACGCTCAATACAAATTACACAGTATTAAGATGATTGTCACCTTTTGTACCATTGCAAAACAACTTTGGGTTTGAGTATTCTCTTCCCTCCTGCTTACAAAAATTACATCCCAGGAGAGATATAAAGATGGAGAGCCTGCAGCAGTCTCTCACCAACACATGCCACAAGAGACCCAACTGACAAGGAAAGGAAAAAACTGCTTGGATATAATTAAGTCATATGTCATTTTCACCTGACCACACACTATAAACCTGTAGTGCTTTTTGCTCCACAAGCTCTACTGGGCAACATCTCAGTGGTTAACTTGGGAATAATAAACGGCACGTAAACAGCATCCAACATGAGTAATGCACACACTTGGAAACAGCAAAGCTGGAAGGTCTCAGACTTTTAAAAATAAAAGAAGGGGCTTCCGAAGTACACAGCTCTGACACCTAGCCAGGCAGCACCACCCCAGCACTCACATCTAGATGCCTCCAAAATGGACTTCAAGCTGGAATTTAACTTCATCAACTCTTAACAAGCTACAGGCACAGGTGGCACCTCCACCTGCTGCTTATCATATCCACATTTTTAAGACAAAAAGGTGCTTATTTAATCATGTAATCTCCACTCATGCACAATCCATCTGGACATAAGGGGCATGTCTCCATCCTACTGGCATAAGCACATCTCAGTCACCCATGCCCATTCTGCAGCCAAATACACCCAAACTCACCCCATGTTCCAAACTGGGACTGGTGTATTTTTCACACGTTTCCAAGAAGAGCCATCACTCCTTACAGCTGCAGAAGACCTGAAAAAAAAATTTTGTGGAACCATCCCTGTGCATTTCACAGAGAAAGAGAAACTTCAAAAATCATGAAGATTCACAGAACTGGTGAATTAGTTGCCATGGAAGTTTTCTGCTGTGATAAATAATTCTGTGTTCGGATGAGTGACAGGCACAAAGCACCAAGTCAGCTGGGAAGTACCCAGCACTGCACTTCTGAGAACATGGATGCACTTACAGCCCAACTTCACAGAACGCTGCAGGGAGCATCCCTAAAGAAACTAAGCAAGTAATCTGAATGTATGCCCTGGCAACAGGAGGTTAAGTGTCTTCCCAAAGGAGCTTTTGCTGCCCATCCAAGGTTACTACTACAAGCCCCTGTTATCACATCTGACGGCTGTGCCACGGAAAGAAGTAGTTCACTGTTCTTTAAAAGCCCACACAGCTGCAGTGTTTAGGTATCTGTATCAATCAACAAGCCTGAAATAAGATGATCTTACACATAGAGCAGTACCATAAAAGCAGTGGGTGCAAAGGACAACATTTTCGTGCGCTGTTTCTTATAAAGGCCTTAGCAAAAACCTGCTCTAGCTATTAATAACAGATTAAGAATGACTGCTTTGTGTTAAAGAAGGAAAAGAGAAAAGCACAGACTCCCACTACACCATATTTATCTTCATGCACATATTTATTATCATGCACTGCAGAAGCTGCTTTAAACTGCTACGCGTGCCTATACAGTGCATCTAGAAAGATTTGGAGAATTAAGACTATTTTTAGGGAATGAAGGACCTCCCCAAGTCACTGTAGGGACATACATGTATCTGGTCATGATTTCAAAGCAGAAATATCCTTGAAGAGTTGGATAAAAGATTTTTTAAAAAACAGCAGTTGATAAAAATATAGTTTGGCCCAAATTAGAGTAAAAGAAAGGACTGCTGGACACAAGGCAAACACACACAACTTGTTCCTAACACAGGCATGCAAGCCAGTCAGTATGGCTTACATTGCAAAAATTTCACCGCTGCCCACATAAGCACTGTGAACTGCACGACATGACTTGCAAGCAGCAACAAACCCAGCAGTGCAGCAGTGTCATACAGTTGAGCAACGTCACCTGGTGACAGCAGGAGGCCGGGATGACAGAGCAACAAGCCACATTTCAAAACATTATGCCCAGAAGCCTGTGCTTGCAAAGGTGAAGCAAACCATAGAAGTGCCTGGAATGAGATCAAGCAAGAAATTTGTTCTGCTTTTATCCCCATGCTGCCACTAACAATCAAATCATGGCCCTGGCCTATAGTACCATGCTTTCAATTTGCATTTTTAATTCTGAAGTAGATTCATACATAGCCTGAAGGCTCAGCACTGGTGTCCCCAACACATGCCTGTGTGAGTCAGCAATCGCTGACCCAACTGCAACAAGCACATGCAGCTTTGCTGTCCTCCAGCTTTAACTCTGTCTGCCCAGCCTGCAGTCATCAGACACAGGAATAGTCACTAATTAATTATTAAAGAACCTTTTTGATCGAAACCAAACAAAGGCTGATATAACATGTAGAAAGGTCTCTGCCAAGGTACCATAGGATCAATTAAAGTAATTGAACAGTATAATGGAGAAGGGAAGATTAACACCTCTAGTTAGCCCAGGTTTTGAAGCACTACGCTATTTAGGGGACAAATCTCCAGGATGTTACAGCATGGCGAGCTGCCTGCCACCCAAACAGCCGGCTGGCACAACTCACATTTCAGGCTGACGTACTGAGTTGTTGGCCATCAGCACTAGATCTGAAGAGACCTACAAGAAGCAAAGGGCTCTGATATCACTGCACGCTTAAGTTACCTAAAATTCCTCAAGTTACCTAGCTGCAATGCAATCTATATAGAAGCACAAAACAATACAGAAAATAAGCTCAATAGTCTGACTTGCTGCAGCATAAAAACCAACCTACAGATAATGAGATTCCAAGTCATTCAGAAGCTCTAAACATTGCACTGATTGAAAACTCTCTGGGAGGAAATCGGGTAGGTTAAAAGGGATACTCCAAGGAAAAACACAGCAGGTTTCTCGCATTACTTCTGACAAGATCAGCTCCTTCACCGGTGACTCACTGTGGGTACAGAGGATGACAGACCATGCAAGCAAATTTAAACCTGTAATTGGAGCAAGCCAAGTCAGAGCTGAATACGTATCACTCTGGAAAAAGACAGGCATGGGAGCTACAGCCAAAAGGCAGGTGATGCCCGTCATCTCTGTACACCTGGACCAGAAGAGACCAGCCATATCGTTCCTCAAGTGTGCCCAGCAGCACACACCAACGAAGACCAACCCAAAGGCTGACAATTTCTGAGAGGTGAGCAAAGCCACTGTTGTCACAAAGCAGCAGCCAGCCCACACAAGCCCTAAGCTGCAAAAGGCAGAGTTGAGCAGCAGCTACCAGCAATGTAGGGAGAAATGCAGGACCCTAGCAATGACCTTCCCCTGCCTTTGCGGAGGACAACGGAGGAAGGCTACAGCAAAGGCGTAACTACACCTACATGTTCTCCAGCCACAAAAGCTGGAACAACTGAGACCAGAAATGGGTGAAAGGCTCCCCTAAAGTATCCAAGCAGCTAAGCCCATAAACATGCTTCATACCTGCAAACAGCTCCAGGAGCTAAAAATGCAGTGAGAGCGACACTGCCTGAAAGTTCACCATGCAATCGACCTTGAGACAGAAATATAGGCTGCAGCTGTTCCACACAAACCCAGAATGCATTGCCCCTCTCAAAATTTTAGTTCTGCACAAGAGAAACCAGTTACTTCAGCTACAATTTCATCAAATGAAGCATTTGGGTCAGCATACTCGATTTAAGATTATATGAGAAGAAATAAAACATCAATAGTTTGTAACTATCATTGGCAGTTTGCAATCAGCAAACAGAACCAGGCAGAATACTACAACTGAAGGAACAAATATGACTCCTCATACACTGCTAATAATCCAGCCATGATCAAGACACCCTGAAGGACTAAGATCTGTGTCTCATGCTCTCCTGCAGTGTCAGCAGCAGTTACTGTTTGGAGTCAAGTGAGCCCAGCTCCACCACCACAGCACTAAACCAGAAACGGAGCAATCAAGCCTGCAACAAGCAGCGCAGCTAAGAGCATCACTCTATCACACCACAGCAGCACTTCAGTGTTGCTCTGATGTGCCGTGCCTTGATGGAGCTGTGCAAGCACCATGTCCCCAGCTACAAAGCACAGAAGTAGAGCTTCCTCAAAAACGGGCAAATGACGAGCAATGATCAACAACAAAGTGCCATATGGATGAAGCGAGCATCATGTGAAAACAAAATGACTGGGAACACAAATTATTTAAAAGCTGTTCAAAAACAAGTAGCTCAAAGTAACCCCACAGCTAAAGGGCTGTCCTTGAAACCTGTGTGCTCCAGCACCCTCAGGATGACAAACAGTCACAGACATTCAGCTACTCCTATGTCTGTGAAGTCTGACAAGGTGTTATAAAAATCATTCTAGGAAAGTATGTATAAGCTAAATATAAGGAAATGTTCCCCTCCCCACATACACACCCCCTAAGGGTGGTCCAACACTGGAAGAGGAGGCCAGAGAGGTCTCAGAGACATTCAAACTTCAGTAGCTCAAGGTCCTGAGCAACCTCACTGGGTGGCCCCGTACTGAGTGGGCACTCTATCAGAGGCTCTCAGTCTCTTCTGGAAGTTCTCAATTCCTCCATGTCTCTATTATCAGCAGTGGTTTTCAAGCTCCTTCCTGAACTCACCACCTCAGCTTTCAGCTGGAGTGTCAGTACATGATGCAGGGAAAAAAACCCTTTGGGTTGTACTAAAGACCTTACAAAGCTAATGAAGATTTACCTGCTGGATAAACAAAGCTAGTGAAGAATGCTCTGGGAAACACAGCTTTTCCAAAGAACTGAGCTTCCCAATGTCCTCCACCTTAGCAGGATAATGCAGACAAGGCAGCTTAACTGCCCCAGGCACCCATCATTCCTCTAAGAGCAGACCCAGCAAAAGGAGCTGAGGTTGCTTTCTGGTGAGAAGCCTTTCAACTTCACAATGATTAAATCACACACAGCATGAAATGTTTTTACCTTCTCCATTTGGCCTTGCTTTAACTGGTACATACTGTGACCACAGAAACTACTTGCTGAAGTCTCTGCAGACACCTAATCCACAAATAACAGGCTATGGACCAAACCCACAGAGGAGACAACATGAAACCTGTGAGCTCTTAGAAATACAAGAAAGCTGCTTGGAGAAGACAACAGTCATCTGGAGCATTAATCACGAACTAACACCAATCTTTGATGAATTAATACTTACCTAAAGATCCTCTCTAATCTCCTTGAAAACATTTATCTGTTCAAGGTGATTAGATTCTCCTGTACAGACATGCTAATTATAGATAATGACAAATCTATAAGTGGCAGCCTGCCAGAGCAGTTTATAAGAGTTTTGATCATTATCAAGTCAAGTAGGCTAGTTGTGCCATGCTTAAACCACCTTCCAACACAGGCATCACCTCTGCGCTGTAGATTTCCAAGTCAGCCAGAAAACTTTGTCAAAAACAACCTAAGAGGGACAATCAAGGGCAATTAAAATGATCCAACTATCTTACTGTGCAACTCCTAGAAGTTCCTAAATCCACACACCTCACTCCAGAGGAGGGTACCAGAGGGAGGAGATCTTCAAGGACTACTCAGCTGTTACCATTTTCCAAAGGGTCAGAGTAGGGAATATGAAGCAAAAGCACATGACCTGAAGGGAAGCTTTGCTGGCAGTAAGACTTGATGTCTTCATAGCTTTAGCAAAGATACAGGTGGCTTTAAACACTCCATTTGGAAAGAATACTCTAATTACAAGCTTTAATTCAGCAAACTGTCCCTGTGAAACCAACCGGGTAGAAAACAGACGTTGCACTTGGCTGCCCGAGAAAACCCCACCGAGTAGCTCCTGCCCGATGGCGCTGCGCCCACCCACACACCACTACAACAGGAGCTCCCAAGAGGTCACACAGGATTTTAAGAGCTCAACTCTACAAACAACCTACCAGGAATCACCACCAGACAACGTAACGGGCTGGTTTTTATAGTAAGCTAAACAGCAAGCAGCAAGAAATTCAAACAAAACTAAAAACTTCAATCTGGAACTAAATCAATACACACAAGGAGGCCACTTGGGCATCATGGTGCAGTTTTTCTAAGTAAGATGGTTCTAGTGCACGAGCAAAAGGAAGTTTCCGATGAAACTTGTCCTAAAAAGTCAACTGCTAAATCATCCAAGTTGTGTATCAGGGCAACCACCTTCCAAACTCAAGCTACAACGGCATCAAAAGCCATGGAGATGAGGAGGGTGCACCAATTCACCTGCAAGGGTGTGATTTAACCTGCGAAGCCTTCAGCAGCAAGGGCAGAAAAAGAAAATTCTGGCATGCACCTTCAGAGCTGGGATGAGCACAAAGATACAGCAGAAAGTAAGACACGTGGCTCACATAATAGCAAGAGACCTTTAAAGAAGTTACTTCTTAAAATCCCCACATAAAAGTCAAACAAGCAGCAGACCACATGCTGCCCAGCAGTCTGCGCACATACAAGAGGTCAATGAAAGCACATGGCCGGATACCTGGAGCTTCCTTGCTCCTGTCAGTTCTTTACAAGTTGCATTAAAATAAAAACACCATTTTACCCAGACTGTCTCACAGGAGCACTCTGCACTGAACAATGTGAGCTGACACTCGATGGGTTAGCAATGCCGCTATTTAAAAGCCTTGGTTTTAAAGGGCATCATGGAGGTTTTTTTCCATTTCAGAAAAAATTTACCACGTGTTCTGCACTGTATTTTTGTACTCCTGACTCACAATCAAATTAACTCAGTTCTCATCAAGCCCAGTAATGAAAAGGTGGCACAAAAACCTTCAGCACCACTTTTCCCAAGCAGCTGCAGCAGGTCTGCACTGGCTGAAAGCTCCACAAAGTAATGCAGTTTCAACTTCGCATGCTGCTCAGAATAATTTCCTTGGATGTTTCTGTTTGTTGTTTCAGCCTAAAACAGGTCAAACTGTCTTAAAATAAACCCAGTTGTACCAATCTAAAATAATTGTTGAAGAAAACTGCTTGTTTGCTCGTGACAGACTTGGCACCAATACAGCAAAAACAATATTCTGACATGGTTACAAGTAGAGCATTAAAACTCAACAACCTTTTCAAGTCTCGTAGCTCTGCTGGTCCAGATCTGGACTAGAGCTAAAGAGTATAAGCATACCAGAAAGGATTACAAGTAAATTAGTTGTATTACTGAGAGGTAACTACATTCTCGTGGGGGTGTTCGATACAGAGCATTTTTGTTTGGGTTGAGGTTGTAGGAGGGCACTTAAAGAACTCCAAGTAGATAAATACACCATTGAACTTCTGACCTGTTACCTCCTGTAGTCTGACACCAGGGTCCAGGCTCCAGATCGCTCTTTAGAGCTGGAAGCGTTTTATATTAACACCCAACAGTGAGCTGAAGCTCAGGGATCTGCTTCAGGCTGCATGTCATCAGCTGTGGCAGAGAGGAAACCAGAAGATGAACTTTGTATCAGAAGGAAAAACAGGTTTTGCACAGCCTTTACAGAGAAGTCCTCACCCAGAGGGTTTGGTACTTTAAAAAGGTATTATTTTATAAAGTTCTAACCATCTTTAACATCCAGGATCATTTCCACATTCTGAAACACAGCCAAAATGTTCTCCACAATACTGAAGGTGACAGAGCACTTGCCTTTCCAGTGACAATAGGCATGATCCTTCCTAAACGATACAAGCACCAAAATCCCACAACACCTGTACGTTCATATTTTTACGACTCAACTGATACAAGAAACACAAGAAAACCTACTAAGATGACATCACTTTGGCTCAAACCTCGCAGTCTCCAGTCCCCACATCTGATACTCTCCTCACCGAGCCTACAGCCTGTCTGTATAAAACCCACCACGTTAGACAGCAAAGAAAGCCAGGCGAGACTTTTTGAGTCACTGCTGAGTGCTAAAACTTCCTTCTGTCACTAACACAGTCACTAACACAGCCTGCTGCCTCCCCAGGCACATCCCGGGCCACCCTCTCCCCTCGGCCCCGGCACCGCAGCACACGCACGGCTGCTTGGCAGGGTTTTCAGCCTCTGCTCTCCTGCCCAGCAAAGAAAAAAAAAAAAAAAAGGAAGGAAAAAAAAAAAAGAAAAAAAGAAAAAAGCAGCAGAAGCAGGTTGCAAAAGGAAATCAATTTTAGGCAAGAAGGGTTTTGGGTTTGTGGTCTGGTTTGGGGTTTCTTTTGCTAGAAGGCAAGCTTCTGGCTGCAAGGGCGGCTGTAACCGCCGCAGCAGGAGGCGGAGGGATGGGAGATGACCGGGGGGACGGGGTAGGGGGGGGCGATCCCCGGGGGGGCGATCCCCGAGGGCCCGCACCGGGCCCCGCCGGCTCCCGGCCGCGGCGCTGAAAGCTCGAAACCCGAGCTTTGCTTTAAAAGAGAGAAAACAACAACAAAAAAAAACCCTAACTAAACTCAGTGAAACGAAAAGATTTCCGTTCCGCAAAAGCGCCGAACCCGCCGGGCGGCCGCGGCTCGTCCCCAACCACCGGGGACACCCGGACGGGGCAGACAGAGGGCACCCACCGCGGCAGGCCCGGCCCGGCCGCCCCGCCGCCGGTACCTGTAGTAGCTGAGGAGCCCGTTGCTGAGCACGAACCAGCGGCGCTGGTAGCCCTTCAGGTAGTTGGTCCACTTGAAGAGCCATCCCTTGTAGGTGTCGGAGCCCGGGGGTGCTGCGGGCGGCCCCCCCGCCGGTCCCCCGCCGCCCCGGCCCCCCGGCTCCGCGCTCATGGCCGGCAGCTCCTGGCAGGCCAAGCAGGGGACGGCGCTGAGGAGAGAGACCAGCCCGCGGGTGCTATTGGTGCCGCCACCGCCACCCAGCGCGGCTGCCTTCCCCAGAGACCCCGCGGCGCGGCCCACCCGCTCCGCTCCCGCCGCC
>JAVJGJ010000001.1:92653899-92669238 GCA_035590215.1 Microhierax caerulescens | reverse complement strand
GTCCGCCGGGCCCCGGCGCGGGGGCGGTGCCGCGACACGTCACTGAGGGGGGGGGAAGGAGAGGCACGTGAGGCTGCGGCGCGGGCGCCCCCTGGCGGCAGGGCGGAAAGAGCCCGCGTCCCCCTCCCCGCCATTTTGACCCCCCGCCGCCATTTCGCGACCCCGCTGGCACGGCGCGGCAGGGGGATCTTGTAGCTTGGCTGCGCCGACCCCTCCTTTACAAACGGGCAACAGGGCCCACTGAGTGGCCAGTGCCTCGGTGGAGCCTCGGAGGAAGCTCTGGAGAAGGGGGGGGGGGGGTATGGGCCCTGCAGCCCACCACCACCACCACCACCACCACAACTGTGCCATGACTCCAGTGCCTCTCTCCGAAAACACTGACAAACCGCCACTCTTAAAGCTGTTTTAGGGAGAGGATAACCTGGGGAAGAATGCAAACCAGCAAGCAAACATGGAAAATAATGAGATTGCGGGGGGGGCAACACGAGGAGGGAAAATGCTGGGCCAGGGGCGCACACAGAAATACTTCTTGTTGCCACCTGCTCAGTGGGAGGAAGAGCCCTGCCACCCTCCCCTGCGCCCCCCACACCGACCCACAGTCCAGGTTTTTTATGAGCTGGGTCATGTCTGAGGGGTCCCCTTTCCCCAGTGAGCCCAGCCAAGCGCCATTGGGACCTGTGGCAGATGCTGTCCTGCCAGGCGTCCCCGTATCTGCTACGGCCTCATCCCTTCTGTGCCCCTGCCTTCCCCACCCCGGGGATTGCCTTTCTCTGATCTCTCTAATCTGCTGTGATCCCCCCAATCACATTACTGCTCGCCCATCACCTGCACGTGCACCTCTCCCCATGGCAGCCCTGCCAGCACAGGCAGCCCGGACCGGCAGCTCCTGCCAGCCTCGCCGGGGTCCCACAGGGCTGAGGTGTTGGTGAAGGGGCTCCCCCAGCCCCCCTGACAGCAGCCCTGGAAAGACCTCCAGTGAGCCCACGTGGCTCCAAGCCTGAGGATCCAGGCTAGGCAGCTCCTCAGGTGAAGAAGTAGGCAAACTTCATCTGCTGCTCTGGGCAGAACTGCTTCTGCCCCTCAGAACTTGCTGAACGTTTTCTCCCCTTCTAAAGAGACACCCCTGAGAGTCCTTCAGCCATGAGCACCGGCACCTCTGGCACTAGCAGACACCGAGGCAGCTCACAAAGACAAGTCCTACATCTGGAAACAGTCTGAGTACTTTGGACCCCAAAGGCTGGTATTCTCCCATAAGAAGGTGTTCTCAGCCTGTCATCCAGCTGAATGCCTCTCCAGATAGGCTTTGACATCTGGAGGTTTTAGACAAAACTCTGCTACAGCTAGGCATCAAAATCAATATTCAACAGCCCTTGCAACACCCCAACATCCCCTCTATAACTCTAGGGCTGTTAGTGTTTGTGAACTGAAGCCTCCCTGGAGATGAAACATCCCTCTTGATTTAAATACACCCCAAACTACCCACATGGGTACCAGCATTTAAAATATCCAGAGAACCTGGCATCTCTTGTGGCTGCAAACAAGGGAAGACACCTTCCCTGGCCATGTCAGAGAGGGAGGCCTCACCTGATCCTGTTATTTCACATCCTTGTGATTCCAGCATGTGCTTGGGATCAGGCTCTGCACTGGATTGGACACAGGATGGCAATACAGCAATTTGTACTGAGTGTTCTACGGACACATCACACTGACCCTATGACATGCAAATAAACAGTCAAGGATAAATCTGTCAGGTCCTTGTGTTCAGTACTTGGGGTACTGCTGTGGGATCTTCCCCTCACAGCAAGCACAGCCCTTGAACATATCCAGTCACTCTTTGTTGTTAGCAAAATGGCCCCCTCTCCACTTCAGTTTGCATTAGGTGGTAAAAAGCATCTCAGCCCTTTTGCTATAGGTACCAGTTTATGAGCAGAGGTAGAGGGGCAGACAGGGTCTGGTGGCAATTTGGGTTTTGCAGCCAGCATCACTGCCCTCTCCTGGGAAGAGAGGCTGCAATGAAGGGCCACTGGAGTCCGGAGTGCAGAAATAGCACTGGGACTCTGGATACAAAATGCTGTCCACTCCCAGCCTTGTCAAGTGCAAAATATATGTGAGGGGAGGTGCCTGGGCCTTTATGGTAACATGCAACAGCCTGGTTTCCCCAGAAAATGAAATGAGTGCGTGACTGTATTCACCCGGTTCAGTTCCAGTGAGCAGAAGAGTAAAGACCTCCATGGTATGAAGTTGCTACTACTGAAAATGGGAGACCAAGTGATTAAAAACACTTGACTCATACCGGTGTGAAAGGGAAGGCTACAGTATGCTCTTGGGGAATTAGACACTGGAGAACCCAGAGGAGAACATGCTGTCAAAAACAGGGATCCGCATTAAACAGGGCACAGTTTGCTACTTGGCTTAGGGAGTGACTTGTTAGGATTGGGAGCAGGGCAGGTGCTGGGCCATGCCACATCCCACCCTTTGGATGACCCCTGCTGAAAACTGCAAATTGCCAGGGGTGATGCCCAGTCAGGATTTGCATCACTTCTCGCACTGATAAGCAATGGTCCTGCAGCTTCCTCCTGCAGAAAGGGACATGGTGTCTCAAATCCACACAAGCAAAAACCTTGTCAGATGAAGGGCTTCATCTTGACCCAGGAATAACTTTATTGCCACCTTTGGTAAGAACAGAATGAAGCCCTGACACACAAGCGAGGTATAAACAAGGAGACTAAAGCCAAGGCCACAAGACAGGAATCTGAGCTCCTGGCTCAGTCCCTTCACCAGGAGACTCCTTGCGGAGGTACAAAGCCAGACCTAAAATGGAATATATTGGAACCGCAGCTCTAACATATTCCACCTCTGAGAGGCAGCCCCAGCCCTAGAGGCCTTAATGCAAATGCTCACTCAAAACTAATACTTTTATCTAGAAGAGCTCAGGCCCAGCAGAGTCAGCAGCTTAGCCAGGAGGACAGATAATAGATTTTGTGCTTTATTTCTTGGTCTTCTTGCCCTTGACTTTGCCCTTCTTGTTCTTCTTCCTTTTTGACTTGAAGAAGGACCGGACCAAGTAGCCTCTCCAGAAGGCCTGGATGCGGGTGGCAGCAAGGGTCATGGTGGTCAGCTCTTTCAAAGCCTGCTCCTCCTTCTCCTGACGTATCCTGCGCTCTTCCTCAATCTGGGAATACTCCTGGAGAAGGACTGTGTGTTTCTCTGTCAGCAGGGATAGCTGGACCTTCTCCTTGGCATAGGCAGCACGAACCTCCTCGTATTCAGCCTAGCAAGACAGCAGATAACAAGTACAGCAGTTTGGAGGGCATTCAGCAGCTCCTCCCTGTACATCCCTGGGTAAGGGTTCTTAAATTCATCCCAAATGCAAGCAGAACCACAACGGGGAGCTGAGCTGAGTCTTTCCAAAAGGACTCAGAAAGAAGGCATGTGCCCAGTACCCAGGGGATTTCATGAGATGCCAGGTCCTAGTATCTTCATGCACCTCTGAAAAATATTCTCATAATTCTTCCTGTGTTGCAAACAGCACCCACACACACACAAGACAGAGTCCCTCTTGCAGGTGCTCTGTGCAAAAAGACATATCACTGCAGTTGGGGTAAGGCTGAGCCTGAGCTAACACCTTTGCTAAGAAGCCATTTAGGCAAGCAGCCATGTCATGTCTTGGCAGGTTCAAGTCATGTCATGTCAAGTGCCAGGCCATGTCAGCCTGGAAAAGTCCAAGGACAGGTGTTTTTAATGATGTTGCTACACTTCCAAGCTCAGCAGCAGTTTATGCCTTTCCTAATGCCTTTGAAGAAGCCACACAGAGGGGGAAGATTAGGGGAATCAGCAGTGTTAATGTGTGTCTCTGCCTTATCAAGTTCTGCTCCAAACCTTCTGTGACATGGTGCTCCAGCCGCCCAGAACACAGGAGACCAAAATCATCACATTGTAAAACATCTGACATGGGGGGAATCACTTCCTACTATTAGCAGCCAGCTTCTAGGTCCCTCCCTACTTTTTGCTTTGTTAGCAATCCAGCAGCTTTTATTCATCTCCATAAATAGGGCAAGAACAGGAAAGCAACTAGGGCCTTCTCAGAGGCAAGGTTGTGGGGTGCTGATGCGTGATTTGCAGACTGTTGTGGTTAAGTTAGATGCCAAGGCAGCGGTATGCAGGTTGTTCTGCTTCTTAGTGCTTAGCGCATCTCTCAAGGGGGCCAGCAGAAACAGGAGCATGATTTGGACATGAATTAGGGGCCAACAGGATTGAGGATTGAAGCAAAACTGAAGAACCTGTTCCCTAGCATCGGGTGGACACGTCTTACAGAACATGGCAAACCACTTTCCCCCAAATACTGTGGGATTTAGCAGTGGATGTAACTTTTTCTGCAGTCAAAGTAGCAGAGAACTCCTAACACCTAGGCAGGACAAAGATACCTCTCCTACAAAAGCCTGTACTTCTTTTGGATGCCAAACTGCTCCTCACTTCCATACACTTACACTCCTGTGTAAGAGCCATGTGTCCTTTTGGACAAGAATCTACCTGAACGTATCATTTCATGGGACAGCAAAGCACTCTAAAGTGGATACCTGTTTTTCTCCCATGTCTGTGTCGTATTTCTGGATCCAGTTCACAATCTCCTTCTCCAGTCTGCACTTCCTCTGAAACAAAAAACAATAAAGGTTCCTTGCAGGCACCTGAAGCCTGCTAGAGAGTAGCCTGAGTTAGAAAATCATGGAGTTTTGAAGCCCAGCATCATTACATTTGAGTGTAACACCTCCTCCTTGTGGCAAGCTTCCTTCAGCTGATGTATTTTGCTTGCCCTGGTTTGGAGATTCTCAGGGGACACTCCCTGAGGCCAAAAAGGCCCTATTTGGTGCACAGCATGGAGCTGGGGGATTGACATGCATCTGAAAGGTGTATTCTGCAGTAGAAAATGAACATGTCTGATGGAATGTGGCAAGTCATTGACCAACTGGGGTGACTACCCTAAAATTTAAGCAATAGAGAATTGCTAAACACGAAAGCCGGACAGAAAGTACTCAAAAGATAGTGCCTTTTAAAACAAAGAAATATTTCTAGCTATAAAATAGCTTAACGGTGGCTATACTGCAGCATAACCAGTTATGGGCCATTTACCCCAAGCTGCTGTGTCTGTGCTCCCTAGAATCATCAAGGGAAAGATCAGCTAAAGCCCATCACAAGTGCCACCCGATTTCCTGTATGACACTGACCCAGAATGTCCCAAGGGCTCCCAGGCCGTCATGAGGTCAGACCTCAGCTATGTAGACCACACAGGACTACATCACCTGCTAAAACGGGCAAAAGGAAACCTCTGTGGTCAGTAAATCCATCTGCATGAGCATTAGAACGAGCCCAGCAATGCATCCACAAATACTGCAGTGGCCTGCAGCCTCAGAAGAAACTGTCTGATAGAGCCACTCCATTAAAGGCGGCGTAAATGGGTTGGTTTTGGATTTTGTGTTGCAGCATGCTTTGTCAGTGCCCAGCCCCACAGCCGCTTTGCTCTACATTGTCCAATGCAAAAGTGAAAGATGCCCCATTACCAGCACGGGCTGTCCTGCCGATGGGAGGCCAATGCTTGCTTGGAGTAAATACCCAGTAGGAGTAAAATGAGGGGGGAAAAATGCTCTTTTTCCAGCATTAGATTCTCTGAGCCCTATGTCACTAGCATGTTCTGCTCAGGGCAGAGCTGCTGATACAGAGGCCTGAGCCTGCCTGCCATTCCCCTTTCCTCCTCCTGTAGCTGCTCAGCACAGTGATAAATCAAATTTCCCCCTCATTCAACTCAACCCGATGCCTTCTTTTGTGTCTTCAGCAAAGTGCCAGACAAAGTAGAAACTTCTTGGCTTCCAAGATCAGCTGTACTCAACCATGAATACTACTATCAACTCTAAAAGATGGCTTTATAGAGAGCCAATATTATGTTTGCTCCACCAAATCCCTTGTTTCTTAACGTACGCCATGCCTGTTTTGCCACAGCCCAGCTGCTCTGCACTTCAACTAGACCACAGTCTCTCTAGCATGCAGTGTCACAGTGCTGTATAAAGGTGTTTTCAGAGTCAAGTCAACAGGCAGGAGGAGGACCTGTGAGCAGGCTACTTCCCTGCTGTTGCTGCAGGGTTGCTTTCCACTGGAATCAGCAGAGCATGAGGACAGAGCAGGTATACTCTGACAAACAGCATGTGCATCCTGCCAGGAACTAGCAGGAACCAAGTAATTACTTGCAGCAGCCAGCAACCAGACCTGACAGCACTACAAAAGGTTTTAAATCTCCTCTTCTAGAGCTCTCCTCCCATTTACCTTTCGGAGAGCCAGCTCTGATGCTCAATGCTCCAGTACAAGTGCATTGAGCTGCGTTTGTAGCCGCTGAACGTCCTGCTGTAGCCTGGCACATTTGGCCTGGGAGGCTTGCAGCTTCACTTTGTGCTGTTCTTCTTGCTGCTTGAGGTCGCCCTCGTGGTCTTTGGACAGATCTTGCATGCTGCTTTTGAGGTCTTTGATCACATTGTCCCTCCTGTGAATCTAGACCCAGAAAACAAGAGAAATACCATTGAGAAATGCCAGTGAGGCATAAGGTGGGCAGAAGTACGGCACTCTTGCAAAGGTGGAGGAGACCGAAGACTACACCCTGATGAGCAGGTAGCAACAGAGACCTGCCACCGCTGGCTGAGGGAACAGAGTTAGACTTGCACAAGGCACTTTGGAAACTTTCCCCCACTGCTCCTCTGGCAACCTGTTAATAAAGGTAGAGAACTGAACAAACCAGACCAAGACCCACTGGCACTGCCACCTGAGGAACAGCCAAAATCAGAGCTACCCACAGCTCCCTCTAGGCTCAGAATGGCTGGCTGGGGGATGCAGCTCAGTGTGCTGCCTGCAAGAGAAATCCTCAGCAGGGACCAGTGAAACAGATTTATTCATTATGCCCTGGACAAGCTGCCAAATCGCACATAAAAATCTCCAGTGTCTCGATTCATGGATCTCCAAGGAGGGGAGGGAATGAGGAAAGCAGGCCCTTGTCTCTGTTAGCACCATTCAATGCAGTAAGCACATGACAAAACCTTCCCCTGTGACCCCTCTTGCAGGAAGGAGAAAGAAAAGCATACGTATAAAACAAAGGATTGCTTCTCAGGAGTTCAGGGGCTTGGATGCTGGCACTGCCCACAGACTCACAGAAAGAGCCTGGGAAATGCCTGTTCATTTGTCTGTATCTCAGTTGCCTTCACTGAAAAAAAAAGAAGAATTTGTATAATCACATATTAATCACAAATGCTCTAAGGCAGCTAGGATTACAGAGCTGGAAGTCACAGAAATGTTGGTTTTAAGCAAGAGTGAAGACAGAGCAGACATTAAAAATGGATTTTAATCAGAGCAATCTCTCCCTGGAATGACTTTTCATCATTTCATCAGCAGTGAATGAAGTCTCATGCTGGAAGCTGGCATCATAGCCCTGCCAAAACACTACCGCAGCAATTTGTGCCTGTCCTGCAGCTCCTTTTTAAACCCAGTGACTTGTATCATTCAAGTTGGCTGGTGAGAACAGGTTGAAAACATGCCAAATTAAAAAAAAAAAGCAATAAGTATTTAAAATTATATTTTACAATGAAAATATGTCTTTAAATTTAGGATCTGGTTTAGAAATTATTTCTAGAATTTCATCTTTAAGAACTGCAAGAAAGGGATCGTTTTTTAGCAGACCGATGTTTTGCTTCAGTAACGCTTTGTTGGAAAGCATATTCCCACAATATCATACCTCCTCCTCTTGAGTCCGGATTGCTGCTGCCAGTTCTGCTTGTACAGCTGTGATCGCTTCAGTGTTTTTCTTAATCTGGAGGGAGACATCCTCCTTGATCTGAATCTTTTTTGCCTCTTCCATAGGACTAGTCAGGAGTCTCTCAAGCATGAAATTCCTGAAGTCCCCAAAAGCTTTGATGAACGCTTCTGCTGGTGACTTTCTTGCCCAGGCTTCATTTTTCAGAATGTGGCAAAGTGAAGGGTTGGCTGATAAGAGTCTCAGTACGTTTCTAACAGAACATTTCAGACGTTGCTCTAGCAAGCAGAGACGGCCCTGTTGCTCCTCAGCTGTCATGGTGTCCTCTTCTTCAGACCTGGCAAGCAGATGCTCCATTTCATTTGAAAGCTTTTGGTGCTCAGTCAGGCTGTTTGTGATCTCAGGTCCCAGCGTATCAGCAAACCTATCCAGAGAGTTAATAATATGTGGTATCAAACTGCTCATCTCCAGTTTGGCAATTGTCTCATCCAAGACAGTTATGATTCTTTCTGTCTCGATGTTATCAGGTTTTAACTGATGTGGATCTAACATCTTCATTGCATCTAATGTGATCGTTGCCTTCTCCTGAGCTGCCATGCCCTTCGTCAAGGGCTTGTTTCTTTGCTTCATGGCCTGAGATGATTCTTGGAATACAGCTGGATCCCTTGTTGCCATGGCTTCAGTTAAACACTTGTGAGTTGAGTGTTTTGAGGTCTAGAAAGGACACGCCTCTTATACAAGGTGAGATTCAATCAAGGAACATCAAGGTCCCTCTGCTGCTATTGTCACGTATTCTTCTTTCTTGGATTTTATCTCTAAAAGGAAAATGAGGTGACAGCATTAAACAAATGTTATACTGTGGGAAAACGTGGGAGTTTCAGATCACGCTGGAGTTCTCCCTGGGTCTGGGCACAGGGCCAGGACATGGGATTCATGCACCAGAACTGGTCTTTGTCCCACAAAGGCTGTTGAACACCCATGGGAAGGAAGGAGAGTAATGGACCACTGGCTTTGAAGGGTGGTGAGGAGAAGACTCCCTCCCAACTGCCTCTAAATCGCAGCTGAGGTGGAGAAGCACATATTGCAGCTCTACAATCCCTAGAGGTGTGTGGAAGGGTGCTTGCAGGTCCCTGGGGCCACCCCAGAGGGAAAGGCAGGGTTCCCAGTGCGAAACCTCTATCTTTCCAGGCCTGGCACTGCCAGAGGGTTGAGGTGGGAGAGGGGATCTGGGTGCCAGGAGGGGCTGTGCTGGCAAGGACAAAGGCAAGAGAGGGCAGTGAGGGGGCAGAGGGCAGCTGCGTGTGGTAAGTTGACTGGGAGCAAAGTGTCCCTTCAGCGTGGGTCTGGGGGAACCCAGGGATTCCCTGGCTGTGGGAGTCAGAGGTCGAGGAGGGGGGATTCCCGGGTGGGGGAGGACTCCCTGTGTAAGGGCCAGGAGACTCAGGCGGGCCGGGGCCTGGTTTCCAGCGTTCCTCTGAGGAGAGGCCTGGGCCTGGAGGGCCAGCGGCCCTGGGGGGATCCCGGGGGTCAGACCCCGGGTGGCCAAGGGTATCTCAGGGATCGGCTCCCAGGGGACGTCGGTCCCAGGCTGACCCCAGTCCCTGCAGCGAACTCGGTCCCGGTCCCGGTCCCGGTCCTGGTCCCGCTCGCTACCTCGCTCGCTACTGCCGCGGGCCCAGCCGGCCGCCGCCAAAGTCCTCCGGCTGCTGCCAAAGTCCTCCGGCTGCTAGGCAACCCACGCGGGGGCGGGCTTCCCCGACAGCCTATGACGAGCGGCTCTGCCCCGCCCCGTGCGGTCCCCACACCGCAGGGTCGCCGATCGCTTGATGGGCAGCGGCGCTGCCCAATGAGACGTCCCGCGGCAGCGAGCTACTGTGACGGGGCGTGGGTCGCCATCTTGTCGGCCGCGGGCGCAGAGCGGGGATCCGCAGGTGTGTAGAGCCCGAGGGAGGAACCCCGCGCCGGTTTTGTGACAGCTGTGTAGGCGAGAAGAGGCATGCCGAGATGTGTGTGCTCGCAGCAGCGTTCTCTCTGGGATCCCCAGCAGTGCATTGCTGAGAGTGCTAAAAAGAGGGCGGAAAATAAACTTTATACACACACACACCCGAGATCAAGTTTCCCAGGCCCTGGTGTCGTAAAAGGGCGGGAATGAAATGAGGGCAGTGTGTCAGTGAGTGGGTAACGGGAGCCCTGAGGGGGCTGGCCGTGCTGCTGAGCACAGGGAGGGGCACACCAGCTGCCCACCGGGATGGAGTTGTCAGGAGGATGAGGGCATCGGCCCCAGAGCCATCCATGGCCCTGGAGCCATCCATGGCCCTGTCAAGGGGTGACATGGAGCCTTGGCCACGGTTCCTGGTGAGGAGAGCTCACAGAAAGGCAGGGGTGCCACACTGGAATACCTTCCGAGGTCTCTGCCTGCTGGGAGGGGAGTTTCCCCCAGCCCCAGCCCTGGGGCCACACTGGGGCTTCCCTTTTGAAAGGAACTGGAAAACCAAAATGACTTTCAACCTTCCACGTCATGGAAAAGCCTCTGAAACGTGAGCCCAGAAAGCAAATAGGTTTGTGGTTGCCGCTCTTGGTCAGGGCAGAGGCTGTTCGCTGATAACGTGGGGCCCCTTGAGTCCTGGGGCACCCCAGGATTATGGCACGGGCAGGAGCCCACCAGCACACGGCGACAGCCTGGCCAACTGCCCTTCCCTCGCCCTGTGTTGGCGAAGCAGCTGTTCCTGGAACGTTTCTGGAAGCAGCCTCAAAATTTGCTGCCCTGATGAGTGGAAGAATATTGCTGTTTGGGAAAGAGGGTGGGAGCAAGCAGGGAATTTCCAGGGAGAGCAGGTTGTGCTTGCAGGGTGATGTGAGTCACAGGGCTGGAGAAGGACCGGATGGGTGACACCAGGGGACAGGATGCTCATAGCTCCCCAGCGTCACGCTGCCCTGGGGCAGGGTGAAGCCACGCTGTGGCTGGCCAGTGCCAGGTCCCAGCAGGAGTGGCCATCCTCTGGACACGCGCGAGTGACACCTCTCTTCGTCACTGCGTCCCTGCGTCAGCCCTGGGGCTGCTAAACCACAGCTGTCCCTGCCAGCCACAGTGGGCATGGTGGTCCCGGCTTCCCCTGGGTGCTGGAACATGCTGAGGCACGTCTGTGCCTCAGTTTCCCATCACTGCACCAGGCGGCTCATCCCTTCCTGCCACAGTGCCAGCGGGCGCTTTGCGTGGGAGATCACCCTGGAAGCTGAGGGTGGAGTACAACAAAAATAGAGCTTTATTTCGGGACAAGTGCAATCAGAGCTGGGTCCTTCGGCCCTGGCACAGAGACAGTGAGCACGGCAGCAGCCACCACACGCAGTGGTGCCAGTGCACCCGTCACAGCATGTCCACACGTCTGTGCTGGCATCAATGCCAGGGCATGCATATGCTGGGACGTCCCTTTGCCAAGGTCAGCGTGTGCCATGCCACAGCCCAGCACCATCCCAGAGGGCTGGTGAGTGGCCCTGAGCCGTCCCTGTCCCCTTTGCTGGGCTCTCACCATCTCTGTGAAGGAGCCCGGGGACGGGCAGGTAGCCCTGCCCCCACATGCCTCCTCCAGCCAAAGCAAGCCAGGAGGGATGGGGCTGGAGCCAGAGCCATGGTGGCAGGGAGGGCACGATGGGGACAACAATGCCAGCAGCACCACTGCCAGCCCCATAGGATTGGCACAACACAGTGGGGTTGGGGACATGAGAGGGGACAGTCACCCAACCCATCCCTGGGCATCTTGTTTGGCCACAAGAGTGGCGCGTACACACAGCCCCAGGTTTACTCCAGCCAGCAGAGCTTAGTAGTGGTGCACACACATACACACACGCACACACATGTGCACACATGCACACACACACACATACACAGGTTGCTCCGTGTTTCCCCAGGCAGCACAGCAGCTGGATGTGCAGAGTCATGTATCTGCAGCCACGTCCCTGAGCGTGCCCAGCCTGCGTGCGCACATGGGGACACACTGCACAAGCACGCACGTACCTGCTCACCCACACTGAGCCTGTGTGCACACTGGTACCTGTCAGCCTGCGTGCACACACACACACGCCCCTGTGCACACAGATGCGTGAAGGTGCATTTGCACACACAGAATCTGTGCACATGTACCTGCAGAGGCTGCCCACACACACACCTGTGCACACTGGCACATAAAGCTCTGCACAGACACGCTCGTGCATAGAGTACCTGCGCACGGCAGCACACCCCTGCCCACATGCATGAGATCTGCTTGCACACGCAGAGCCTGTGCACACCAGTACACATGTGCACACCGGCACATACAGCTCTGCATACACAGCAACACACCTACACACACAGAACCCGTGCACACCAGCACATGCGTGCCCACATGCACGTACAGCTGTGAACACTCACATGTTTATACATACAGTCTATACCAACACACATGCCCACACACATGAGACCTACTTGCATGTGCAAAGCCTTCACACACCAACATACCCGTGCCCCCACGCACACATAGCCACGTGCAGAGACCCGCTCACACTTACAGAGCCTGTGCACACCCAGACATGGAGCTGTGCACACAGACCCCCTTGCACACGCACAGCCTGTGCACATCAACACACGTGTGCACAGAGCTGTGCAAACCAGCGCACGTGCACGCCAGAAAACATGTGTGCACACACCAGAAAATACATGTGCACACAGAGCTGTGCAAGCCAGCACACGTACACACAGATCTGTGCACGCCAGAAAACCTGTGTGCACACAGAGCTGCGCACACCAGCACGTGTGGACACCAGCAGACCTGTGTGCACAGTACCATGCACACCAGCCCACCCGTGCACCCTCAGAGCTGTGCTTCCCCTCCGCCCCCATCCCCAGCAGGGACCCTACTCCCGCCTGGGGAGGCCCCATCCCAACCGCCTCGCCCAGCGTGCCGCGATGAGGTCTGGCTGGTGGTACATGAACATCCCGGCCAGCATCAGCCCAATGCCCACATAGCTGAGCCCACTCAGGTGGCTGCCAAAGAGGAGGCGGGAGAGCAGCAGGTTGCCCACCACGGTGACGTTGCCCAGGACGTGGACGGTGAGGGCGGAGGTGAGGGAGAGGATGCAGTAGGTGGCCAGGTTGTAGAGGACTGAGCCCAGGCAGCTGAGCAGGACACAAGCCCAGAGCGTGCCGTCATAGCGCAGGACACCCTCCCAGGAGGGACCCACCTCCAGCGCCACAGCTGCCCCGAAGAGCAGGCAGAAACTGGGCAGGGAGGTCAGGCAGAGCAGGGAGAGGGCGTCCAGCTGGTCCTCCTGCAGCAGCAGACCTGGGGGAGTGGATGGGGACAGTCAGTGGGACACCTGGACCATCCTAGCAGGGACACCCAGCCCCCACGGGGCACCCACCGATGTGAACCCCCGCACTTGGTGCCTGGGTGGTTAAGAAATGTCGTGTCACCAGGAAGGGGGAAATTGCAGGGGGCAGCCCCTTCCATGGGGCTGGGGGTGCCCTGGCTTGCGGGGTGCCCCAGTTTGGGGGTCTAGGGTGCCACAACACAGGGTTGGATGGGGCAGTTTCCCGCTTTGGAGGAAATACGGCTTCCACCCCTACCCTCCCCCAAACCTCTTTTTTTCAGCTGATTTTGCAGCCAGCAGGAACATTTCTGGGCATGTGGCCTGACCCCTCTGTGTCCCCACGTCCCCCCCCACCAGTCATCCAGGGACAGCAGGCACAGCCAGGCTGGCTGCCATGCACAGGAAGGCACAGAGGGGCACGTGCTGGGTTCCCTGGGGGGACAGAGCAGCCCCCAGCCTCCCCGGGGCCCCCCTCCATGTCACACAGGTGACAAGGGAACCATGGCAGGTACTAGACAGTAGCATCCCTTGGGTGGCCACAGCCCCCCCGCCCCTGGTACCGTCACCAGCGGTGCCCCCAGGACCTCGGCACGGCACAGGGCGTGCGCCTGGCACTCAGCCCCACGCCAGAGCCCGTCCCCCGTGGTGCTCGCCTGAGTCACCAGAGGAAACACTCCCTTTCCCAACCGAAAAACAACCCAGCTGGCTCCTCTCCACTGCCTGGCAAGGACATCATGGCCCGGGCAGTGCTGTGGCTGCCGGACTCCCTGGGCATGGGGACAACGTCACTCGGCACAGGGACTCACAGGGGACCTGGCATCCCACAGCCATGGTGAGGGGAGCCCACATGGATGGGGCAGGTAGCCTGGGTGTCCCTGTAACAAGCTTAGGTACAGCCACCCCCCATGGCCCCAGGACACGGGACAGTGTCACTGGGAGCCAGCGATGCCCATGGGCCACCGCAGGGACACCACTGTATTTGCTTGTCACCAACAAAGCAGGGTCACATCAGCTCAGGGCCAGGATCACAGCATAGCCCTGAAGGGGGCAGCTGGGTGCGCAAGGGTGGCACTGAGGTGGCACCAGGGACAGGGTGGGCAAGGGGTGGCACTGGGGCTGGAGTGACACTGGAGTGACACCAGGGACAGGGCAGAGGGTGGCAATGGAGGACAAGAGTGCCACGCAGGTTGGGTTGTCACCCCAGTGGGTGACACCAGCACCCCTGTGCCCCAGGGGCTGTGCCAGGGGAGGGAAGGCATGCAGGACAGGGACAGGCAGGTGGCACTTACTCTGCTGTATGGACTTGAGAGCGCGGAGGACGGTGGCGGCCAGGAGGATGCCACAGCCGGGCTGGTAGAAGCAGAGCCCGCCGGCGATGCTGCAGGCAGCCCCGGCACAGACGGGCCCCATGGCAGCATACTGCAGCGGGTGGTGCCGCCGGCCCCCCAGCAGCCCCGAGAGCAGGAGGGTGACCAGCGGGGTGGTGGTGGCCACCGCCTGCGCCACGTCCAGTTGCACGTAGCTCAAGCCCAGGTTTCCCAATGCCACGCTGGTGCAGAAGGTGAGGCTGAGCAAGTAGATCCTGGCGCGGGGCCGGGGGGCTGGTGGCGACGGTCCCCGTGCCCAGCCCAATGGGTACCCCACAGCCACCCCTGACAGCATGTGGAGGGACGACAGCAGCAGCGGGTAGCGGAAGCCGTGGGTGGCAAAGATCCATTTGTTGAGGCCGGCCATGGTGGTGCCGGTGCCCAGCCAGGCCAGGACAGTGAGGGTCAGGGGCAGCGATGGCCCGGGGGGTGGCCGGCCTCCCCCTGCCTGCCCTGGGTCGGGTTTCCAGGGCCGGAGGGTCCCCTCACCGGCTGTCATCGCTGCTTCATCGCCGCGACGGGACCGCATGCACATGGGCACCAGCTCAGCTCCCCGCGGCTGCCGCTCTCCGCTCTGCCCCGTCTTCCCGTGCTGGGCTGAACGGCGCCGGTCCCGGCAGGCGGTGGTGACGATGGCAGTGGTGGCGACGGCAGCGGTGGCGATGGCAGCGGCGGCTCCTCAGCTCCTGCTGGCTGGCAGCGGCGGCTCCCGCCCGGGGGGGTACCCGCGCTCAGCCCCCGGGTACCGGTGCCATGTGCGGGGGAGGCGGCGGCGGCCGGGAGCGAGCGGAAAGTTTGGCGATGGCGGGCAGCGGAGGGAGGAAGGCTCCTCCCCACGGGCCGCCG
>JAVJGJ010000001.1:92535852-92549288 GCA_035590215.1 Microhierax caerulescens | reverse complement strand
CTCCAGAAGGATCTTTCTCCCCCAGCCGGTCAGCGGACGTGGGCCAGCCCCGTGAGCCGGACAGGGAGCACCGGGGGGGAACTGGTGCTGTAGCTTCCCCGGTGGGACCAGCAGGACCCCGTTAGCAGTTCCCCTTTGACCCCAGGACCAGAGAAACTATTTTGGCCAGGGCGAGAGCCGGGGCGAGCTCCGGGGAGCCATTCGTTGTGATGGGAGCGATGCCTGCGCCCCGATAACGGAGCGGTCTGACCATCGGCGGGCGGCCCTGAGCAGTGGGTCAGTGCTGCCTTCGGGGAGCGCGGTACGTGAGGAGCTGCTCCTGCCCGCGGTGAAGTCAGTGCCGCTGCCTGGGTGTGACTAACTGACCTCAGACCTTGGCCCCGCGGCGTGAATCATGTGCTAACTGACGCCGCGTGCAACCCGGCCGGACGGGTCCACGCTGCTGCCCCGGGGCCACCGGCCAGACCGGACTTGCTGTCCGTGGGCTGCAGGTGCGGTGCTGGGGCACAGCTATGCATCCCCCACGGGGCGGGCGGTGGGTGCCCTGTGCCGCACCCCCAGGGCTTAGCCAGCACAAGCATCCCACCATGGGCAACGCCAGATGATGGTGGTTGTGCCAATCCCTGAAAGATCCCAGCTGGAGCATCCCACCTTCCACCATCTACCTGGGCTGGGGTCGGACCCCTTGGTGCCCCCGGCAGAGCCCCTTCCCCATCTGGGCTCAGTATTCAGGAGACGCATTCGGCCAGTAACAATCTCCCCAGCCGGGTCCCCGCGGGTCCCCCAGGAGGGGAACGCTGCATCCAAAGGGCTGGCCGGCAGCTCTCCCTCACCGTCTCAGGCTGGCCACCGGCCCGAGCACGGAACGAAGAACCGAGCCCATCTGAAACGCATTCGTCCCCGGGCACTGTTGCTGCAATAGCAGATGCTCCTGCGGGTCCCCAGCCACATCACAGCTCAGCGGCGCGGGAACCGCACGTTTGCATGGGAAGAAACAGCCCTTGCCCCAAACGGCTCAAACTCCTAATTGGAGACCAACCGTAACAAATAAACAAGACAATGGGCTGGAGGCGAGATGAACGCAACTTCTGTCGCAGGACACGGCTCCGAGAGCCGCCTCCATGCCCGGCAGGGGACTTGGCACGGGCCGACAAGAGCCAGGGGGAGGGCAGGGGCCGGATCCGGACCCCCCGGCAGAGCCACTCGCTGTGTGACACCGCTGGAGCTCAGCACTGGCGCAGGAGCTGGATGACACATCCCCAGTGGTCCCCTGAGACCCCTGTCTGCAGCTTTGCTAAGCAAGTGTTTAGTCTCGCAGTGAACGAACTTGGACATGGGTCAAATCCAGCCCTGATGGAGCTGCAGGAGAAGCCTCTCCTTGCTGCACCCCAATTTGGGGCTGGCTGGGGACCCCCCCTACACCTTGCACAGGGCTTAGGGGATGCTTCTTCGTCACTCACCACCGAGGATGGGATGTGCTGCCTTGTCTTTTGCCAGGAGTGATGTGTGGGGGCCGGACCCAGGTATCTGATGGCAGGGGTTATCTCCACCCAGCTATCGCCCTCAAACAGAAGACAGGGAAGCTTCCGCAGCCCTGGGTGCTCTCACCACCGATTGAAGAGCGTCGATAAAGTGCTCAGCACCCTGATCAGACAGCGATAAGACGCGTAGCATGCAGTGTACCCAGCCAGCGGTGTCTGAAAGGGAGCAAACACCCCAGCCCTTCCATCCCCACTCTGCTCCGGGTCTCAATACAACGTTGGATCTCCCTTGCAGGAGATCTTCCCTGAGCCCAAAGCCCAAAATGCAGCAAGACCTGCGGGGCTGAAGCTGTTTGAGGTACATCTGCTTCACAAAAGCATTCAGCCCCTGGCTGGGGAGGGGAAAAATCAGGGCTTGGGACGAAGATCTTCCCCAGAGAAAAGGAGGGCACTTGGGGAAGAGGCAGAGAACCTGGCAAGGGTGAAGAGCTGGGAACCAAGCCCCACTGGGAGAGACCCACCAGGATGGTGGAAATGGTGGGCAAGGACCACCCCTGGGACAAGCAGGAGCCATGGCAGCTCTCCGGGGTCCCTGGAGCCAGGGCAGCACAGCATGGCCGAGGGGGCACGTGCCACTGAAGCCTCTGTGTCCCTCCCGCTGCCACAGCTGACATCAGAGAGCAAAGTGACTTGTGGCATCTTTGTCTGCCCATCAGTGTGACTCTGTAGGAATATGAGCCCCCGCCATAATTTTTCCCACTGAGACAAATTCAGAAAATTAGCAAAAGAAATAGCAGAGGTTCCCAGAGAAACAGAGAAAATAGAAAGCAGATTTCTTTTGACATTAAAGGGAGGTGGCAGAAGAGAACAGCTGTGACAGAGACCAAATCTGCCCATCTCTGAAGTGGCCACCTGCTCTTTGCTCTCCCCCGGTCCCCCAACCCCAGGGAGCAGCAGCACCTCCAACTCAACAGCACAGCGGGGAGAGGGGGAGATGCTCCCAGTTAAGACTGGGGGATGCCCAACCCTGTAGAACCGACAGCACCCTGTTCACTGCCTCCACTGTATGGCACCCAATCCCAGCAGGATCCCCCAGCTGGGGACCCCCAGCCCACAGCAGCAGCAGGTCAGTGACTGAGCCCTGATGGGTGCCTTGCTGTCCCCACCGAACTCGGCTCCACCTCCCTCACCTGGCTGCTAAGCTCGCCACGAGGATGCCAAGCATCTTCCGTGCCTTTAGCTTCACCTGGGAAACTTTTGAGGGCCAGAACGGTTGACATCTTAATTTATTGCAACAAAACAAAGCGCGGTGATAGCGCTACCCAGCACAGGTCACGCTCTCCTCTCCCCAGCGACTGGTTCTTTGAGTCTCATTTCCTAAGACAACAAGGTGTGCGTGCAATCCCACTGGGCGAGCGTGTGCGCGCCTGCGGCTGCCAACCACATCGGACTAAGGGCCCGAGGCTCCAGAGATAGGAGGTTCCTACACATCTTGTGAAGACAGGAGCCAGAGAGGAACAAGCCCCAGACGAGCCTCCACAGCAGCAGGGAAGCTGTAGCATGAACCCAGCCTTTACCAGCCACCGGAGATTCTCCTCCTCTGCAGCTGGGTGCCGCAAGGCACAAACCTGCCCGGAATGACATGCCTGACTCATGTCAGCTCCTAGGAAGATTTCTGCTTACTTATTTCCCGGCCTGGCATTCCCCACACGAGCTCTGCACATGGCTGTGGGGCAGGGAAGGCAGCGCGGGGTGGGCGAAGTCCATATCCTCTTGGCATCTGTGGTGAGATGCCTGCCGGGCAGTGGGATGGGGCTTTCCATGCGGAAACTGCGGTCATCCCACCTCAGTGCTGCCAAACACCCCACCTCAGTGCTGCTGTACGGCAGCCTCGTGTGGGGCAGCGCTGGCTCTCCCTGGTGCTCATCACCCTGGCACCGCCAGTCCCCATCACCCTGGTACCACCGGTCCCCAGGGCACCAGGAGCTGCAGCCCCTCAAGGACCAGGTTTTACCATCCCCTGAGGACAAAGTGAAAGGGCTTCTCCTTTTATAACCCCGCTGCGATTAATATCAAAGCTTTCTTCATCCCTTTCAAGAGTGCCTCGGAGGGGACCAGCCTGGCTCCTGGCGCTGGTGGGGAGAGCTGCGCAGCCCTGACCCTGGGAGCATCCCTGCACACATCCTCGCATGCTCGCCTCGCAGCCAAGCCCAGGAGGAAACAAGCCCCAGCTGTGCCTCTTCGCAGCTACTGTGACCGGACTCTTCCCCCAAAAAGATCTTGGATGAGCAACGGGAGGGACCTGCCCCATTGCCCCAGAACTGGGGTAGAACAAGCTGCACTTCACAGCTCAGTGGTGTGAAGTGCAACAGGCTCCGCGCTCCCCACCCCGAGCCGGCGGCATGGCCATCCCACGACCTGCTAAAAGCAAAGATAGCGGCAGGTCCCGTCCCGCATTCCTGTTTTCTGGTTTCTCACACAGGTCTGTTTACATCTCCCCATGTCGGCCCGCATCTGTGTTTATGTGTGTGTTTCCGTATGTGTGCGTGTGGCTCCGTGTGTGTGGCAGGGTTTCTGGGTGTGTATGGGTGTCTTTTCGCATGGGGCTTTCAGCTAACCTCTTAGAAAATGGAAACAAGCCTGGAAGCCTGGCAGCTGTTCCCCGAGCCCGGCTCCAGCGCCGCTTCCAGACAGACAGTAACCGCAGGGCTGATGACCGAGCACACACGCTTCCCTTCAGGCCTTCTTAATTGCACCGTCAGATATTCTGAAACAAAGGAAATTAAAGACTATACTGATAGCAATAAGTATGTCACGGGAGCAACAAGAGGCAACTGGCGTTCCTGGGTGTCTGGGAACTGGCGGCAGTGGTGGCAGTGGGAGAAGGGGCTTGTGGAGCCACCGGAGCCATGGGCACAGGACCAGGCTTGGCCGGGACTCTGCCAAAAGTTGGGTGGGCATTGGCAGCACCGCTGACCCCGGGAGAGGCCTGGGAGGGCTCCAGCACAGACGTGGGCTGGCGATGGCCATGTTGGATTTCTCATGGAAACTTGCACAGGATCCTGCCAGGTCCCAGGACTTTTTTTTTTTTTTTTTTTTTTTCCCTTGCCTTTGCCCAGATTTTCTCTAACCAGCTCCTCTGATTTCCTCCAGCTGCCTGCATGCGAGCGCTAAGCAGCAAACACCCGGAGCGAGCCAGGAGGAGAGCTGCTGCCGTTGTCCCAGCGGGCATGTGGCCGGCAGCATCTAGCCAGGGGTAACTACTGGGTGCAGGTTCGGTTACTGGTGAAACTGGCGGAGATGGAAAGGTGTTGGCACAGGTTTAGGGGCTGAGCTGGATGGGGACCACCAAAAATGGGGCTGGAGGATAGGAGAGCAGTGGGAAGCAGGGCTAGTGCAGGCAGGTTTTGGAGCAGGGATGAGCGTGGTCTGGCAGCAACTGTGGCAGCAGCTGGTGGGGCACAGGAACCCCTCTTCCCCCAGCTGCCAGCTCATGGGAGAATTTGAACGCTTCAAAAAAGTCCTGACCCAGCCGGTCCAGGGAACACAGCCTGCCAGAAAGGATGGAAAAGCCCGGCGCTTGCTGAGCCTGGAAAAGGTGGGGTGGGAGTTGCAGGGGCTGCGGCGGAGCAGGGCAGAGCGATCTGTTATCTGTCAGCAGAGGGTGGGACAAGAAACTCTGGGCTTTGACCACAGCAAGAGACATTGAAGGGGAGTTTTTCCTATGGCCAGGCTGGGAATGCACTGGATTTGCTGCCTGTTGAAGAGCCCCAGGAAGAGGCAGGACAGGGATGCAGAGCAGGCAGCTCACTCTGCCGGAGGAGCCGCTCGCCACAGCATCTCCACAAAAAATCAGTCCCCACTTCCATGGACTTTCTCCCAACCTCAACCTCCGAGCCGGGACGTGCAACTGGTTTGGTTGAGAGCAGACGGAGGTGAGAGCTGCTCGGAGACGTCCAGGGTGAGGGGTTGAATTCAGGCAGCAGAATGGGTTTGTTGGTCTAAATCCCTTCTGGAGCCAGAAGGTTTTTTTGGCTTCCTTACAGTGGTGTCCAGCCTATTGTGGGAAAGCACTGAACACCGATCGCCACTTTGCCTCCGCTAAAGGCAGTGTCACAAGGCTCGCAGAGAGGGGTTGGGGAACCAAGTAATTTTTGGCTGAAAAACATCTTTTCATAACCACAGGGGAGGAGGGAGGCAGCTGGGCAGAAAACACAGGCAGGGCAGTTCCCTAGAAATATCCAAACTCCTCCAAAAAATAACCTGAGGTAATAACTCTCCCCACCCAGCCCTCCCCAGCCCCATGTGCACCCGGCCGGCTGGCTGGATTCATCCCACTTTTACCTCCGAAATCCCCTCCCTCTCCCGAGCCTGCTATTCACCCCTTTTGGGGCAATTTCTGCCAAGTGCCTTCGGGACGGGTCCCAAAGGCAGCAAGGCAGCTTGGGTGCCCCTGCAGCACCCAAAGCCTTTTTGCTGATGAGCACATTGCTGGGGCAGTGTCGGAGGGCAAAGGCGCTGCGGCTTCCCTTCCCGGGAGCTGGAGGGGAAGGAAACGTGGCCACCCGGGGCTGGCAGTGGCCCGCGCCGCTGCCAGGAGCGGTTCGACGTGCCGGCAACCGCTTCCGCTGCTCTGAATTGCAAAGCCACTTCCTCGGGGTGCCACGGGCAGCTGGCAGGGAGGGACAGGCTGCCACGCACGGGCAGGTGGCAGATGCTCCATCCCAACCTGAAACGTTGGCTGGTAGTGTCCTACCATCCATGCTGGGATGTGTGGCCGCCAGATGCAAGGCCAGCCCCGCGGGGTCAGCCCGCAGCCCTCAGTGCAATGTGCTGGGAGACATCCAGAGCTGGTTGCTGGCACAGGTGACTCGGGGCCTGGTCTAGAGCCCAGGATTTTGGTCTAAGCATGAAGCACGCCAACATGGAGCAAGTGGCAGCCCTGAGGAGCAGGGCAGGAGGGAGGCACTGTGTGAAACCCAGCCGTTCCCTGGAGTTTGGGCATTTCTCTGCCCTGAACTGCGGTTGCTTTTGGAGAAAAGAGCAGAGTGCTGCCCAGCCTCAGCGCAGCCAAGTGCCTGGGTCCATGATGGCACCCTCCTGGCAGTGTGCTGCACCAGGAAAAGAACGGGAAGCTTCTCCTTTTTGACTCTAGATGGGAGAGCTGTGGGAAGAAGAGCAGCTTGGGCAAGGGGAAAGAAATCCAAGGTCCTCCTCCCTCTTTGCAAAGCTCTTTGTGCATTACATACCCAAGTAAAATGTTTAGCCCAAAGGCGCAGAGCCACCTCGCTCCTGACATCCCAGGAAAGCCACTCCACTGCTGCCTGCCACAGGGCTGGACCCACTCTGCCCTATCCATGCTGCAGGCTGCAGCCCCGCAGTCCAACGCAGCCCCCTGATTTCCATAGTCCTCTCCTTCTTCCCCAGGTGAGTCTCTGAGAAGGAACTTCCCACCAAGAACAGACTTGCCTCGCTCCCAGCAAGGAGGAATCTGCACCCTCACTTTGCTTAAGAATTTGCTCTTACTCAGAAGGCATCAAGGCTTCTTTGTAACCTCCTGTCTCCCAGAGGGGCAGCTGTTGTGGCTGGCCTCCCTCTTCCTCCCAGCCCACGCAGATGGGTTTAGTTCCTTGCAAAGTAGCTGCCTGTTCATGTGTTTCCTCAGCAAAGGTATGTTCCTTGGCTGCGAGAACAGCAGCAAAAGGGCAGGTGGGCCCCCAAGAATGAAGAACATTTTTCCCTCCTTCCTCAGTTTAAGTAGGACAGCGCAGCCCTCGCTGTGTCCTGGAAGCAGAAGGCTGGACCCAGGGGAACTTTATCACCCTCCTTTGCTTGCTGTCTTCTTCAGAAAATGTCATAGATAAAGCTCAGAAACCTGTTCCCCAAGTGCAGGACGTGCCTCATGGGACTGTCCTCCCACAAATTCTCCCTGAGTCAGTTTTTTCAGCAGAAACCCGAGTTTCTGAGGAGTGGGAAACATCACCAAAACCACCTGAAGATGACCCAAAGCTCAGACACCTGAATGATTCCCATACAGTTTTCATTCCATCTTTGCTCTGCTGTCCTACACCAAACCATCTTGCCCACCTCTCCCCAGCCTGGCATCTACCCAGTGAGCCTGCCAAGGCAGGATGTGCTCGCAGGGGGATGGGCAGGCGTGGGGTGGGCATACACACCTCCCGGGAATGCTGTACACACTGCAGGATTTATGGGGATCACCAAACCCCACAAAAGTGCCTCTCTGTTTCTCAAAAGACTGTAGAAATACTGAAGTCGGCAAAGTTCTCGTCCTTCCTGCACCAGTAAATGATGGCTAAACCTTATTTTAGATCAAAGGAAGACAGGAATGGCTGGATCAGACCTAAAGCCCATCCAGCCAGTCTCTGCCTCTAGCAATAACTCACACCAGATGTTGCAGAGGAAGGCGCAAAGCCTCCTCGGTGCATAGATGCAAAATAATCTGCCTGTGCACAACTTCTCATCATCCCATACAAGGGCACAGGAGCAAGTCCGCTGGCTTTGCTAGTCGAGACCAGCGGGATGTGGATGCGTACTCACACCAGCTCATTCAAAGACCAACATTAGAGGGGAAATGTCCCTCTATAGATAATAGAGAAAAAGAGATGAAAGACTTCCTTCAGAGTGATTCAGAAGAGGACTCCAACTCTGCTCTGAATCATCCTGGGGAAGAGCTGATCTCTCTTCATTGACCAAATACGGACTTTAGGCCTGTTTGCCTCCAGCTAGACCCCTCAGATACCCCAAATCAGGGTGAATACACAATCAGAATAGGGTTTCAGCTTCAGTGAAACATTCCTCTGTAGGAACCTCTCTTAGATGCCTTCCTCAAACATGAAATGTCACCAGAACTAAGGCACAGACCCCAGGTAAAAGTGAGATGGCATCCAGTGAAGAGCTGAACTTGGCAAAAACTGTTTCCCAAAGCCCTGTCTCACAAGGTTCTCTAGTAATATTCCAGATTAACAAAGGAAATTCTTAACAGAAGTCTATGCAGTATCAGAAACCCCAAATAAGCATCTGATGACAGCACCTTGAAAAACAGATCTCTGCAACATCACTCCTGGCAGTTGCATGACCTCAGGAGAGTCACTTCCAGTTTGAATTTAAACTTCTCCCTCTTTATAGCAGGAATAAAAATGCACAACCTCCTTTGCAAAGAATCCTGTGATCCGCAGATGAAGTAAGTGCTGATGGATTAATGAAATTAAGTGTTGGAAAGCGGAGGAAATACCAATTGCAAGACACTGAAAAACCCAAGCCTGCCCACAGGCAGCATTTCCTGCCACGGTGATGTGTGTGGGCCTGACTATGACACAAGCAAAGCCCTCGTGACGTAACAACAAGGAGCTCTCGGCACGCTACTGTGAGATCACAGCAAGTCTGAACAAGAGCCACAACGCTTCAGTCCAACACAGTTTCCTCAACTCGAGAAGCCCAAGCGGCAAGGCGCTCGTGGAGTGACTTCAAAGGCATCCTGACATCAGCAAACCCACCCTTCGCCTTCCCACCGGCACGGCCGGCTGCGCTGCAGGTTTGTGGAGTTTCACACACTGTGCTCCAGGAGCAATTATCAAAGCACTTGAGTCATGAGAAGCCTCACTGACCGTTACTGAGTACTTCTTTGTTCAACGTGGAAGGATGCCCAGGCAGAAATATCTGACTTCCACATCTAACTCTCTTTCCTAACAGAGCTTCTTACACAGCAAGTTCTGTTGCTGGGCTATAGGGAATTTTTGTCCCAGGCTTCTTGACGTGATCTTTTTCAGACAGAAAATCCTGACTCATGAAGCAGTGACGTTGAATATACTGCTGTGTAAGGCCTGATACAATTAGATACTTGGCACTGGCTTGCTCCTAATCCAGCCAAGGAGAATATATGCATTTTTGAGAACTGAATATTTTTATTTTCTACTTTAAAGTGAAGGGCAGAGGAGGGAAGCCTTAGCAATGCCTTAGTAATGAGGGTCACCCAAATACAGTCAATGTCTCCCACTGGATAGTTAAATAAGCGAAATTAAAAAATAATGGTTTTCCCTTTTCCTTTGCAATCAGTGGCCAAATATGCTGATTCTCTTCCGGAATGAGCAGCTGCCAATTTCAGAGAAGAAAATCTCTTGTAGCCAAGTAGCTCAGCTCTTACATTCTCTCAAACAGCCTGGGAAAAAGGAAGCTGGCCAGCCAATCGGCTAAATAATTTCTGAAAATAAGTAGGTAATGGCCCTCCAAAACAGCACCGACATGGCAAGTTTACTTGCAAACTGATGACTCTTTTAAAGCAGAAAATCGACACATCCATGTCAAATTCTTGCTTGCACTTGGACCTCTTTCGCAGAAACATTGAGGACTGACTGTGGGTCCACTTTCCAAGTCACTAAAAGCTTTTAAGCACACAAAGCTTCCCCAAACGTTACGCAAGCAGCAAACATCTTTGGAAGAGCCCATGTGGCCTTATCCAAAATGTACAGAAATGCTGAGAGTGTTTGGGGCTTTTTTTGGATATTCCTGCCTCAAAGCTTCAGGTTAATCTCTCTGTGAAACATTTTAAAAATAAAAAATAAATGCTGGCAGGCAACCGGCCCAATTCTTTTTTTACTTCAGTGTAATTCCACTGCATCGGCAGGGAAACCAGGTAACAGCCAAACAACCACAAGCCAGAGGAAATATTTGGTTGCGCACAGGCAACTACGCTTCGTCTAGATGTCATGCTTACCAATATCTTCCACGCGTCTGAAGTCTGCCCTGATTCAGAACCTCTTTACCATGGAATAACACCAAGATTTTTTGGGGGGAGTTTTGCTGTCTGCTGTGCTATAGTTTCCTGCTACTCTTGACGTTAGCCCACATGGAGGTCGGTGCCAACACAAGAGGTCCCTGTCCCTGTCCACAGCCCCTGAGCTTGTTTTCACCATTCCCCTTGCACCACCATCAGCCTGCTGGCCACGAGGTGAGCCAGACCAGGGAAAGGTTCTGGCTGAAAACTAACCCAACAAATAAGTAGCCGATCTACGCTTTTAGAGGAACAAACAGGTAATGCAGAGGTTGTAAGTTAACTGTGCTGTCCCTTCCCAGCTTTCTGCTTAAGGGACACAGCCAGGAACCACTGAAGCCCTGCAGAAGCCCGGTTTTATGGCCTAGAAGGAACAATCAGTGGCGAGTAATTGCCTCCACTGAACAAGATCCAGTCGTTAGTAATTGGGGGACAAGGTGCTGAAGAGCTGTAGCAGAGGACAGCTGGAGACATGTGAGCAGAGCTCATCAAAGGTCTCAAATTCCAGGGTGGAAAAGCAGAGAGAAAAAAACCCCTTTATTTCACACGCAAGTAGAGCTCCTTCACTCTGGAAATACTGGTTATTAATTGAAGTGCATCCCATGATGCTGATATATTAACGCTGTGGAAGCATCTAGAAACATTCGACAAGATCAAAGCCCTGTAATGGCAGCTCCTGCAAGGGCTCATGAGATGTGGCTCCTGCCCCCAAAGGCCAGTGCTCTCTACAGCGGGTGAAGAGTGGAAAGGAGGGAGTCCTTCAGCACACCACTGAATGCCCTCCCTGGGGCACACAGAGAGGTCTCCCGCATCCCAGTGCTCTGCCTCACTCACAGGGACATGCAGTTTCAATTTACTGGTTAGACCGAACTTCTAAGAAAAAGTCTTCAGGGACAAAAAGCAACTGTCCCCCGGGATCTCCTGACAAGTCCCTGAGCCACGGCTGCATCTGTACCACCTGCTCGGGCTGACATTCACTGTTCTGAGGCTGGCAAAGGCTTGGGTAGATTCTAGCCAACTCAAAATGCCACTTTGTTTTCTAGAGACACCATTTTCCTGTGTTTTAGACAGTCTTACCCTCTGTTACTGAAAAAAGGTCTGTGTGTAATTCAAGGTCAATTTACTGCACAAAGTGCTTGGTTTCCTGTTATCAAGACTAGACTTTCATCAGAATAAACATCCCCTCACTGCACGTCCTGTAAAGAAATGCAAGTAATATGAACAGAGTATATCATGCCATGCTTGTAAAAGAAACCGGTACCTTTTATTTGCCTACCACATCCCCCTTCTCCCACTTTCTCAAAGTCCTCCACAGTAGGTCTTGGGTGCTTTCCTGTAAATAGCTGCAACAGGCCTTGAACCTGTTTCATAACAAAGATTCCCTCCTTAAAAAGGTGCTCAATGCAGAGCTAAATCATGAGCTAATCAGACAAGAAAACATCCAGAGGCATGCACAGGGAACCCTTAGCCCTTCCAAAACAAAGGCAACGTAAATGGGGACAGCTGTCTTATTTCTTTACAACTGGACCACACTATCACTGTGTTGAGCCCACTGATCACAGCTAAAGTGTCTTAATTCCTTCTTAATTCCTGTTTTTTTCTAGCATATAAACAACAAACTCCACAACAAGGTATTTAAAAGATGTCACAAGGCAGCCAAATGATTCTGCATTAGAACAGTAGGTCATTGATGCTCTAGGAAACACCGTACAGGCACGTCTGGCACACAGATACCCAGGGTGGCATTTCCTATGGAAAACTCCTGTGAGGCTTCGGAACCTCAGCCTCTGCTTAAAGGAAAGATATACGTGCCAGCCTGACTTAAATTAGCCTTGGAAACTGGTTGGAAATGGAAAATGTGCCAGCTCAGATGCAAATCCCTCTTACTTACCTCGTGATGACAACAAAAGCCTGATGAAATTTTACTCATCCATTAACAAAAAAGACTTTTCCCAGTGACACACGTGGGTGGGATTCCAGTAGGGTGACATTATGCTTTTGGCACGAGGACCTTGGCCCCCAAGAATGGCAACCCTGTGGCATGACAAATGCAGGCACTTCACTGCAGCAGGCCATAACCACATACTTTACCTGCTGACTCAAGAGGAAGAATGCAGAATTAAAGTTCCAGCCAAAATCCCGAGATGGTAATCTCATGGAACAGTTCTTCAGGTAAAGATTTATGATTGAAATTATACTCGTGAAAATACTAGCTGATTTCTAATCAAATTTATAGCAAGGTATATGCAAGGTATTTCACTGATATCATTTCAGAAATCCACTGGAGAAAAAAATGATCGCTTAGCTCATTTGGACAGTGGTACAGTATGATTTTTGTATCACCACCACAGATAGAGATCCCTCCACACTCCACTGAAATCAACGGCAAAACTCTAACTCTCCTGTTTTAAGTGTGAAATGATCTCTATTTCTCCTGGTCCTGTGTTGTGTTTCATTTCTTCTCCCTGCTGTCCTTCCAAAACTGAAAGCAGCAGTAGTCAGATCAGATGATTTCCTAGATCACATGTGGCAGTGGAAATCCCGAAAGAATCCTGTTTTCAGGTGAAAAACGAATGCTGACACCTGTCCGTAAGGTTACTGAGCAGTACCAGGGGCTGGGGTTATTTTCTTGTTGAGGACAGTGTATTTAAGGATGTGGTTAAGACAATGCATTTTCCGTTTGACTTCAGTTTGACTTTCAGTTTGAAACAGAGATACTACTCTTCTTGTTAAACACTATCCCAGAAACAAGGAAGAATTTTTAGAAGCACCGCCAACCTGTTTGTGGCTTGGCAGGTTAAGGATATCCACGTTACATCTATTAAAAAGCCTGTGGTCACAATAAACGGGAAAGGGTTCCCCTTCTTCACTGATTTTCTGAAAAACCCTGTGAAGCATTCACTTTCTCCTTACAGAATGTTCCCGATATTCTATTTTTTAAAGCAGCTTGTAATCTTTAATTGCTGTTCGTATCTTAGGGGTAGATCAAAGGAAGGATGTCTGATTCTTTGTATTAGTCACTACTACATTAGCACAAAGATCACATATTCATTTATTTTGGTGTAAGAGGTAACAGTCTCCTTTCACTGCACGCACATAATTACTGTAAGCAAGCATTCAGGGGACTTGCCAAATGATGCAGGGGGGGGGGGAGGAGAATCTTAGAT
>JAVJGJ010000001.1:92509198-92535063 GCA_035590215.1 Microhierax caerulescens | reverse complement strand
TTAGAAGCTAATGTGAACAGACACAGTGAGTCTCTGGCCATGGCTACAAGATCAAGACATCGTGCAATCAACTAAGCTGTGGATTTACTTTGTGGTGTCCATGTGCGCACTACTCTTACTATATGGTAACACAAGAGAGTTTACTGCACTTTCATTGTGGGACTTTGCCTCTTCCAGCGTGCACCAAGCAAGCTGTCATGCCCCTAAGCCTTGTGGCATCATGTGTATAGGAGAAAGACTAATTTGCTGGAGTATCCGTAATCACAGACAAGTCTGACTTTCTCCTATGTGCACGATGCAACAGCACGACAAGGGTTTTGGTGCAGGCAGGAATCAGTGGGCTGAAGGAGTATGGAAGCCACACAGTCTGGCAGTGCCAGGGCACAGCTTTCAGGTCAAGGCAGGTCCTGAGCTGTAGCTGTTCTGTGAAGAACGCAGGCCTCCTGTGGATGTGCAGGCGTGAGAGCAAATACCATTACAAAATCTGGGCAGAAGGAAGATTTCTGGTTTGCTCTGGCATGTGAACAAACTGGCTTATTAGGCCACAGGTGCAAAAATGAGAACACAGGACTGAAAGCGAGGATAAAATGGAGAACTCTCATGTTCTGCAAGTTTTGTGAAATAGGCATCAAGCCATGAAAACTGCCAGACACTGCTGCAGGCTCAGGGACAGTCAGTGGTCTGTCTACCTTGGGCCGAGTAAGGACAGCTGTGGTATTAGCATTAGGATTGCAATGCATTACTCAGCTACCTGGAGAAGGAGGCCGACTGCACATCTAGGGGTGTTCAGTTTCAGCATTATCTCCACTCCATCAGCCGTTTCCAGCCTGGCTTTCAATTCTGGCCAACCAGAGTAAAAGCAGAAAGAAGATGCATTAATCCCCACCTCCTGGTAGTTTTTGTCTAACCAAAGAAAGATCACTGTTTCAGCAGTGAGGAAGATCCCTAACGTCTGGAGCCAACTTTAAGTACTGCCACAGCAGAAAACACATTAATGGTGATAGGGAACCCTGTGTGTCAAGTGACAGCACTGGTGACGGAGGTCCTTCAATCACTGTTGGTCAGATACTTGACAAGTGATCCTCACGGCTTTCTGTGGAGCAGTCTGACATACACCACGAAAAAAACACCCTACATCCACAACCACCGCCGCTCTTCAAGCCCTGTCTTGAAATACCTTTGTTGCAACGCTGACAGGACAGCTGCTACACTACTGGGTGCATTACTCTGTCTACTCCCATGCTTTTATTTCCCCATCACTGTAACATTTGAGCACTTCAGGCAATCAACATTATGTTGGGAAAAAGGTGCACTACATTTCCTTCTTCACTGTTTCATATCTCAGTATCTCTTTTGCGATGTATACAAAGTAATGCAAAGGCTATTCCCTGAACACCTTTTATAAAAAGACCAATTAAGACCATTCTGCTCCTCCCACTCCAGCAACAGCCCATAGGTCTTGACAGAGTGCCTGCCAGGCAACCTACATGGCACAAAGCACAGCACTTTTGCTCGGAGTGGCACAGAAGTTTTTCTTTTGTTGCTGTTGTTCTCCTTACTGGTATTTGCAACCACAAGGCACCTTTATCAAAGTTAGGTTTTAAATGCAGTGTATTGCAACATAATTTATATCACACAAGTGTCTAAGCCCCTTGGTACATGGTGGGTTGCTATTTTAGAAATAAGCTGATAATATAGTCATAGCAACACTACTTGCAGAGTCAGAAAAAAAAAATTCAGCACCAGCAGAAAATGTGTATAGATTACTTTATCTCTGTATTCAATATAGATAAAAACCCTTCTTTGGAAAAAAAAAAAAATCTATGCTCTGGAAACAGTAGATAGGACAACATTAAACACAGTCTAGTGAATCACGATACTTGTTGCTTGCTGGCATTGATACCTTAAGAGAGTTCATCCTGGAACAGTGCCACGCATTATTGACAACGTATCGGCAAAGGACAGCCCAGCCACAGAGGAGGAAATTTTGCCAGTGGGAGGGGGCATGTGTGAGGGACAGACATAGAGAGAAGGAAGCACACAGACACCATGGAATCATAAATCCTCAACTTTAGAACATCAAACAAGTGCTGTTGGTTCGACATTGTCATGTCATGACATGTCACTGTCGTGACAATTATGGTGCTTGTTGACCCTTCTCAATCCAGAGTTTTCACTAAACAAATAAACATGCAGAAACACACGCGGTATGTGGAAGAACTAAATACTGGAAGAGAGCAAAGGTCTTTACTAGCCAGATGACAATCAAACTCACACCTTCCAAAATGTGTGTCAGAATGAACACAATTTCCTGCCTTCCAGAAGCAGCTCCTCTGGTTCACTGACCTTCCTTTTCTTCTTGGGTCCTGTTACCTCTTCCTGGCTAGATGCAAGGCTCAGGCAGCTTATCTGTAAGAACCATCAGAAACAGTGATCATTCTCACGGTACAGGCTCCTGCTAGATGAGTCAAGAAACACAACTTCCAAAATTACAGTGTGTTTTCCTGGATCCTCTTGGGTTTCTTCAGTGTGATCCTGTTCTCCAGAAGAACAATTAGGCAAGGAATCAAAATTGGAATACTGGATGGAATTGGGTCTGTAAGATTTGTGAAAGCAACAGGTTCAGCTTCAGGGACAGAGAATGGTTTTGGTGGCACAAGGAATAGTATCCACCTCTCCACTGCTGACAGAAAATACCGGGAGCAAGGAGACCTTTGAGAAATATAATTACTTATAGGGCACAGCCTGTTTCAGTGACCTCAGATAATCATAAATATTGGTAAAAGAAGGGGGGCAGTTTTGTCAAATTTGCAGTCACTGCAAACAGCCTTTCAGAAGGAGACGTACAGTACCTGTTTGCACATCAGGGAATTTCAACACGAGTTGGTTGATCTCAGACTTCAAAGACTACCAGTGAGTCTGTGAAAAAACCCTAGGCAAAGCAAGCTTTTTTCCAAGAGGCTTAACCTCCCTCTAGAAAGACACAAACCTCCCTCAAAAATATTTGGAGGCCTACAAACCAAAAGGTTAAAAAACATGGGTAAATATATGCTATAATACAAATGGGTCATCAGTACAGGCAATTCAGACAGACCACAGAGAGATGGACAGCCAGAGCAACAGCTGAAGTGTTGGCTGTGCCAAGTGTCAAACTCGCTTATTCTCGTTATCACATAACATATTTATATTTTTACAATAATAATCTGGAGCTGCAGAGCATAATGTGTGTTGTTGCCCACCCAGAAGGGACAAAGCACACAGTCTGGCAATGTAACCTCTCTTGCTCTCACTGGATCTGAGCTGAAGGGACACACCACAGCATACTGCTTCACTTTTGCCTCCAAAAGAAAGTTCATTTGTATGAAAGTAAGGTGAATGAAGAGGAGAAAGAGTGCTAACTGGGCTCCTACTCCAAAACAGGAGTACCTTACTCCAGTTTCACCATAAAACATGGGGAACCCTGTAACTGAGGCAGGATAAACACAAGGAGTTAATACAGAGCTATTCCAGAATGCATCCTGGAGACAAGAACAAGGTCTCCAGATTACAAGACGTAGTCACCATAGAATTCCTCACTCACGTCATCAACGCTTTCTTTCTATCTGACCTTGGTATGAGGCTTTGGTAATCTCTGCATACCAATGGCCCTTCTAATGTGTGAAAGAATTCTGATTGTGGATTAACAGCAAAACAGTTTGAAACACTCTCACTTTGCCTCTCTATCATGTTTCAAATCGTTTTTCCACCCTTCTTCCCTCCTCTTCATTATTAGCAACACAATGTTGCTTAACGTAGAAAGTACAATATCCTTTCCAAAAAAACAGAGAAAACAAGAATCTGCCAAAGTGAGATGGGCAGGTTCTCCTTCATCCTGCACAGTCAGGCTGACAAAACTGCCAATGCTGCCCAAGGCGTATTTGCTTGAGGAAAGAGCGATGAGTGGTTCTCTGTGTTACAGCTCCTGACCTGGTATCCAGCTGCTCAAATTGGCATTTTAGGCTGTTATTTACTTTCCTCTCCCTGGCATCATTTTAACCTGCCTACTTCCTTTTATGAAGTAAAGGGCCCAGAGAGGGGAAACACCACATCCCAAAACTCTCCAGTGCTAACACAGCTGTAGGGTTTGTACCCTGTCCTGCTGGCCACACAATAAAGTAAAGCAACGATCCCCTGTCTCCTGGGCCTCAGTCACCTGAATAAGGCAGCTCTCCTGTTTTCACCCAAACCACATGAAGAGAGCATTACTTCTATTGAGGAATGGATTTTCTGTAGCACAGACAACTACTCAGTAAAGCTTTGACCCCTTTTCTGCTCCTCCTAAATTTTCTCCATGGATGGGATCTTTTTGAGGTGGGAGAAATAGCCTCAACGAGCAGCTGCTCACGCAGAGTCCACTGCAACTCTCCCACAGTTTTCCTCCCTTTTACGACAGGGAGCATGACCATCCTCCCCTTTACCACAGGGAACACGACCACCTAACAGGAACCTGAGATGAGAAGAGTAAAAACATCTATGTACGCCATCAAGTGCTCTAGACAAGCACTATTCATCTATTGAATAAATCAAATGTCAACTGTGTGATGTACTTCACTGAAGCCAGCATGTCCCATCCTGCCCGGCTACAAGTGCACGCAGGAACTCAGGGCAAGAAACAGACCCCAAGTCCAACTTCCAGGTCCCATCCTTAACCAAACACTCAAGCATCTTCCCCAGAAATGCTGGTCTAAATGGGATTAAGTCAGATCCCACGTATGTTTATTTGACTTTAACCAGAAAGTAAACCTCTTAAAACGGTGTGGTGAAAAGCAGGAAATCCCTCCCATTGACTAAACATACAATCAAAGCCTCCAGAAGTTGATTAATTCTAATTTTTCCCATGTACTGGGATGCTTGACTTAGAATAACTAGTGGGAGAGCTTGTGCTGTATTAACATCGGGGTTTTGTCTTACACAACCACTGCAGGTCCTCAGCTCCTCTGATAAGCCAGCTGCTATAAAAGCGTGTAAGACAGGGCCCAGGCCCTCGCATGCTTACCCTGCAAAGGGACCACGCTGAGAACAGGACAGGTGGGACAAGTCCAGATCAAGTAGGAAAGACAGGAACAGATCTATGACCTCCTGAGCCCAAGGTGCAGTTCCAGGTTTAGATCATACCATGACACATGAACACACAGTGAGTTTGAATCTCCTGTTTTACAATACTGTACTACATGTAAAAAAGTAATATTTTGCCACAGAATTTTTCTGTAAAAATACAGCTAACTTGTGATTCATACAAGTGTTACTAATATCTGGCAAAAAACTAACAGGACAGCTGCACATTGTCTGGAGAAGATATCAGGCTAAAAATAGATTAGACTTAGATTAAAGCCTTCCCAAGGCAGACTGGTGGACGAAACAGAATGAGCAGACCACAGCTACACTGCTATTCTTAGACAGACAAAATCAGGACCTAGTTTTTGTGCTCTGCAATTTTCAGTCCCCAGTGTCCCCACGTATTCTGGCAAAAAATTCCCAGCATAAATTGAAGCAAATTTACAGCTCTTCTGACATGTGCTTTGCTTCCCAAGGCATCCTATGTAGGAAAACTAAAATTGCACAAGAGCATTCGACTGTGTCCCTCTTTGTCCCTGGCTTGCCACATGCTGAGGTTTGTTACTTGGCAAATTTTACACCCTCAGAAGAGTTCCCTTTGTCAGGGACATGGAGTGTTTAGTTCGGTACCTTGTAACTATCCTGACAATTTCAGAAGCACATTAATATCAAAAGAAGCCCAGTTCCATCAAGCAAGCTAGAAGAATAAGGACAGAGATCCAAGACTTAACTGTTGAAATAAGGCAAAATGATCCTCAGGTGTCAGGGCAATAAACAATATCTGCAGGGGATGTCTATCATCATCAGGAAACTTTAATCAGAGAAAGTCAGTGCCTGACGTATGCTGTGATTTCAGCTGCAGCTTACATTGACTCAATCGCGCAGCAAATGTTGCCCACTTTCACAAATCAAGCCAGTGACTCTTTTAAATTGATCCCCTAGGAATTGAGGCATCCCTGGTGAACAGCTACTTCTCTCTGGTTGAAGGCAGTAATTCCCACCTACTCACTGACAGCTGGCTGCTCCCTGCTCTCCAAGCACAGTAAAGATCAAGATATGTCATGGTGTCCAGTGAAAGGACAAGAGGAAATGGACACAAACCGAAGTACAGGAAATTCCATTTAAACATAAGGACAATCTGGTGGGTTTTTTTTACCCTGAGGGCAATCTAACACTGGCACAAGTCATCCAGGGAAGTTGTAGAGTCTCCACCATTGAAGATATTCAACACCTGACTGGACAAGTCCTGAGAAACCTGCTCTACTTCAAGCTGCTTTAAGCAGTAAGTTGGACATGATGATCTCCAATTGTCCCTGCTGTTCTGTGAAGGCAGCACAGTGGTTAATCACCCAATGCAGGGCTCAGCACTGGTCTGTTATCAGTTCCCAGTAAAGCAATCCCACTGACATCAGTGGAATTAATCCTGATTTTCATCTGTGCAAATGGAGGAGAATCATGCTGGTTAGCATGAAAGCCAATTTATGCAGGTGGAAGAATGAAAGACACTCACTGTGGTGCTTCTGTGGAACCCTGCCACATTTTTGTCCCCAGGAAGCCATGCCAACACATCACTGACTACCACTAGTCCTCTTCCTTTTTCCATAGCTCACTGTTAAAATCTTTGACATTTAACGCAACTTCTTTTTCACGAACTGGAAGTCTCACAGGCCTACTCTGTACTCCACGTATCTTGTAGCATTTAAAGGAGTAATGAACAATTTTTTCCAGAGTGAAAAAAAAAAAAAAAATCTTCAAAAATACCTGTTAAAAAAAATTGCCAGTCTCTCTCCTTATAATCTCTTCCAGGGCTTTCAATCATACTGTACACTGCCATGCAGGCCATTTGGATTGTCAGATCACAATCCAAAACGCCTCCCAAAACCAGAAGCCTTCCCCTGTAAGATTACAGCATTGTAACCAAGGAGGCAAAGAGCAGCTGATGCTCCTTCTGCCTACTAGGCTGCTCCCCAGCTTAGTCCCTCATGGGATACTAGATCTGTCCAATTTTAATTTATGCAGATCTCTCTAGAGGGTCTGGTTGCTAGCATGTATGTTATGAACATACGTATAGGCAGCCAGCACGGAAGCACCATGTCTTCCCACGGATGTCCCTGGAGTAGCTGTCAGGGAATCTGAGGGCACAAGGGTTAAATCTCCCCAGATCTGCGGGGTGATGGGCCTCACCTCTGAACGAAGAGATCACTAGGAGACTGCTTCCTGCACACTAGACAGGGATAACTCATGCAAGGGATGAATGGCCCCAAGATACAGCTAAGGATCTGACGTGAATTGAGAGAAGCCAGGAATTTCCTGACCTCCCTGTCTCACTCCTCCCAGAATGGCCTGAGCTCACAGGAAGGAGAGAGGCAAGCTCATCTCTGCATCTTTCTCTCTTCATTGTTTGGGTCTGCGTAGCCTCAGCTGGTTTGGAGGAGAAAATGTTCTGGGAACTTCTCATCAGATACAGCTCTCTTGATAGACAGTTAGAGATAAACCTTTCTTTTTTTTTTTTTTTTTTTTCCTTTTCTGCAAAAGTTCAAGATAATGACATTGCCACAGAAAAATGCTTTCCTATTGCTCTGCAAATGGCAGGCTTCACCCTTCAACTGCTTTCTGTCATGGCAATTTTAAAAGTGGTTTGCCTGGGAAAAATCAGACAACGAAGGTCTTGATCTCCGAGCTGTTATTCTCCAATTACTCGTGCTGACCTTCACTTTCAGACAGAAGCTGTGTACAACACAGAAGCTCAGCAAAGACACAAGAGTCTCCATCAGGGTAACCACAGCCCTGGGCACCAACGAGACACTGCTTACTGGCAAACATGACAGGTATTACTTGCAACGTGTCATCCATGAGACTGTGTTCACACTGGCTTCCATCGCTGCCACAGTTCCTCGGAGCAAGAGGATGTGGCCAGGTAGCCAAGTCTTCTGCATGAGGAGCAGCAGCTGGAGGCCAGACACGCTACCCTCTGAGTTCTAAAACAGCACTGGTTTACAACATTTAGGTATGAATCTCTCCCTAGACATCTAACTTGCAGACAGCTCCAGTTAAGAGAGCTAATCCGCATGGCAGGAGTATGCCTACAGCAGGCAGCGAATCGCAGTGCAGAGATCCCTCAGCTATCATTGATTGAAAATGGTATGTCCACACGATGCCAAGTGTCAACATACTTCCTCAAGTCCCACAGCACCCTAGTAGCATAAGCACGGCCAGTCTAGCAGCATAAGCAGTGTCTGGCGCTAGCTGATGAAGCCAGAAACTTGGGAGGCAGAGCTGGCTTGTACTGTGCTGATACGGCCACACCACTTCCAGCTCTGGCGCAGGCTCGGTCAGGGGCGATTCAGGGCTCTCTGCACGGCTGCTTCGCTGTGCAGTGAGACTCTGCTCTAAGGACCACCCCAGAACATCAGCCCACAGCTTCCTGATGGGAGATAAAAGCCTGCAGAGGCGTCCACATGGTCAGATTTTACTCATCTTCTAGTTCTGTTTTATTCCAAACTCATTCCACAGCAATATGTTTACTTACATGAAGACAAAGCTGACCAAAATCAATTTGCAGGATGAGAACATAACATTATAAGATTCACAAAAGGATAAAGGAGTATGCTGAAGAATTCAAGGAGTTATCTTTAGGTTCAGTGCAGGACCCCATTCTCATCAGCAGATTTCTACAAGCTAAACCGATGGGCTCAAGCACTGAGCTAATTAAACTCTGAAATCTGGGAAAAAACAAGTCACTCTGGAGACCTTATAGCTCTTCAAAGCAGAGACCTTCTCTGGACACACCTGACACTTGGAAAAGGCCACTTCTTGACTGTACTGTAGTCTGGATAGCAACAAGGTGTTCACATTCATAACCCAACAGGACTACTTCTACCCATCTTACCTATACTTGACCCTGTTTGATAATACCCAACTCAGACTTCCCATCCACCCGAGCTTGTCCTCATTTTTCAAGATAAACTTCACTCAACAGTTCGGCTTCCTGATTCAAGTGGAATACACAATGGTCATTTGTTTTAACCACTTCCCTCAGAAAAGAAGGGAAAGTCCCTCTCATATGGAAAATAGCATCAAAGTTTTATTAGCACTGGCTTTACAATAACAATTTAAACTAGTGACTTTGTTTTTCCCTAAACCAACTGAAATATTAGCCAGCTTCTAAGCTATGATGGTTTAAAAAATAGTATCAAAGAATACATTAAAAAAAACCCTCTGCCATGCAGAATCTACCAGGCAGAGGGCTTGGGATTTTTTTTTTATTATTATTTTTTATTTTTTTTTGTTTTAAGTCTTTGGAAGCATACAATGGATAAAGTGACTCTTCCATTTTTCAGCAACTAATACTGTTTCCACCACCTTCAGACACTCTCACTATTGCTACGGTATTCTAATGAAATTCACATGCTGCAAGGGAGAGGTGTCTGGTGCTCCGATCACAAGTGACAGACCCAAAAGAATGGCAAAGCATGAATCAGTGGGGCAACCATGAGTTACAAACAAAAAAGGGTCCTGTTTTCACACAGACAACAGAATAAACAACTATCAGAAGGAAACTGGAGGATGTGACAAAAAAAAATGTGGTTAGTTTGAAAAATACCAGCCTGTGCACAGAAGTTCATTTCTAAGATCCAGTCAAGGCAAATACTTCACAGATGCCTTTTGAATGACACGTTAAGTTGCTGTCTGGGTTAGACACCCCGGGATTCTTTTCAAACAGAGGCGGGGAAAATTTTAGTAGCAATTTCCTACTCTCATTAACTTACTCTGTAAAGATTCAGTTTCTGAACATTCAAGCTCACATGATTTTCAACTAATTTGAATGTGAGAAGGATCAAGTGGCAAGTCTGGTGGTATTCAGAGATTTGCCCTGTCACTGAAAAAACCCTCTGCACAAGCCCACGAATTCAAGCTCTGATTCTGACTCAGGGTTTAGCCTGGGCAGCCTTCAGGATGGAATTAATTTCACATAACTCTACTTATCTACATGGCTGGTCTACCCTAGTTCTTCGGGTTACCCAAACAACCACTGAAAAAGAGATCAGCGCCTCCAGGGGAAAATTCTTTCTATCCTAGAGAAATAAGTACCTGTGACTCACATGTGAGGATAGTCTGGAAGTCAGAAAGGAGAGGTGAAGACCATGTTAGGCAACAGACAAACACACCCTTCAAACCTAAAACAGGGTAGTGATTTCAGAACATTAATCCAAAACCACACATAGGCAAACCAGCCTGGTTGAGACGTTTAGTCTGCATGTGTAATTCATGAGTGCCAACTCCAGAGAGCAGTACAAAATTCTTGTACTGGATGTATGAAATAAGCTGACCATGGAAAGTTTCTTTCCTAAATACTTCTAGTTCATGCTTATATCCCTATGCTCTACTACTTTGTAGCCTCTATGTATTTCGATACTGCACAATAAATTCACTGATGTTATGCCATCCCAGATGACATTATGTTCCATGGCAATGAATTCCACTTTTCCTGGCATATCTTAGAGATACTGAAATGTTCTCACCTGCTGAGATGCCCTTGAGCAAGGCATCCTGCCCGTCTCCTTTATTCCCTTCTTTCCACCTACAATCCAAACATCAAATCAAAATTAGCTCTGAATTAAAACACTATGTTTCATTGAAAAAAAAAAATAATCCAGAAGCCTGACTAAACCACTGTAGCAAAATCCCTTGCCTGATCTGAAATTGTGTAGCCTTTGCTCTCAGGCACTGCCAACACTGGCAGTTTATTCCTGGAAACAAAAGATTTCAGAATAAAGGGTGCATCTGAACATGCAACACATCAACTTGCAGCAGCTCCTATCAATTATACTTAAAACTCAATTTTAGCCTGGTTTTTAAGAAAACAAAGCTTATGCCTGCATATGCTCTGTCCAAGTGTGTGTTTGTATGGGAAAGGAGCTGTTCCTGGACTCAGAAGTATTGACCTTATTAGACAGTTTCAACAAAATTTGATGGAGGTTCCCAAAGCACCTCAGTTTCATGATGATAGGCAATGGTTAGAGAAGGAAGATCCTCTTAATATCCCCAGAGTGGAAAAGGTGGCAGTACGAGTTCACCCCTTATTAGTCATTGGACAATCTGCAGGAGAAGGACCTGAAAAGGTGATTTCATAGGCAGGCAAGCTTCTTTACTCCACTGCCTGGAGATCTCAGGAATGCTATTTACCATTTTGTCACTAGATGGTATTGTTCCACAGGCTATATCTGAGAGGTCAAATACAGCATGGTATATCAGAAGCTAAGTTGATTGAATTGAGAGAAAAAGCTCTTTTTTTTCATGTATGTTTTCATATATGGAAGTCATTAGCAAAATCAAATTGTAACAGCTAAAGGAAATGAGTTTTGGTGAAAATGTAGATAATGTAACTCAGTATTGATGAACTGTGCATTTCCTCCGTATCTCAAAAAAAAAATAATGTTGAGATAAAGAGGTGGAAAGATATTGATAAAAAATTGAACATTTCTGTCAACCAACCAAGCACATGCAAGTCCTTTATTGTAGTTCAGTCAATTTGATGTGACACAAAGTTCAACTAGCTTGACAAACTCTGTTCGTTCATTTCAAAGTAAGTGAGAAAACCTAAATATTATGCTAGGATACAGCCATGAACACAAGCTCCTTCAGTTTTGAAACTGGGTGTTTACCTGTATTTTGAACGCAAAAAGAAGGTGCTTCCGTCTCCCAGCCTGGATGGGTGTCCCTTTTGTCTTCTTCAAACTTACTTGAATCTGCTCTGACAGACAGAGGGTGATTCTGTAAAGCAAATTATGTTTTTTCTTAACAGCATAACCTAAAAAATATGCCCAGGTGGCAAAACCATGAACCCAGCACTAATAGGGATGAGAATTTTAGAACTCCTCAGTGTTAAGGGCTTCCTTCTCCAAAGTGTACAGATGTTTCAAGAGAGAAATTTTCTAATACAGAATTCCAACTTCCCTGTCTTCAGAAGTTAGTTATTTTGGGGTTTATTCCCTGGCATTGACTACCTAAAATTAAATTGTGAAGTCTGAGCTACCAGTCCAGGCTGCCCCTTCTGTCATTTTGGAGACAGGCACCACCAGAGGACCATTCATTTCAGCCTCCCTTTGTGCCAAAGGAAATCATCTGACTTACCTGCTAAAGATGCCACCTCCTCCACTAAGTGCAGAGGGGGGCCTGGAGAAATCAGACACAACACACAACTTTCAGATGTCTAGAGTTAAGTGGAAGGAATCCCACATAACCACACAGTGGAACATGGCTTAGTCCTGAGAAATGCCAAGCAGAAATTCAAAACCATTTGCAATTTTCTCCATTTTCTGCACATCTGTGTCTAAGTGTGTGTGTGTGTGTGCGCACACACGTGTTAGATGTCTCTGTACAATCACTGCCCTCTTCTGGGAGAGCACACTAGACTCAGTAAATCAGTGGATATGCTGGAATGAATTCACTTTATGACTGTGGACTTCCAGCCTCAGCATTCAATCCACTGTAGCACTGCTGCCCAACACAAGCTGAACCCCTTATTAAACTAGGATTCTGAGAAAATGTTTCTTTTAAGGAGAGTGTTGCTAGATAAATGTCTCTCCTCCAGAAAGAACTGAATAGAGCGATTTCTATACCTTTGTGCTCTCCTCCTCTTCTTCGTCATCACAGTCTAACCCTTGATGGGAGATCTCAGTAGGGCCATTCTTCTGGATCAGGTTGCTTTCAACTGTCCCCATTCTTTTCTTTTCAGTTGTCACTCTCACTTTCATGAGGTGGAAGCCAGTGGAGACTGATCCTATGCTCAGGTTGACAGGATCGCCGTCAAACAACAGGTCACCAGGGCTGTCATCTTCCTTAAAGCCAGGGGGCTGGTAATCTTTGGGAGTTACTATACAGGGAGAAAGAACCCACTGATGTCAGAGAAATCAAGTTCCATCTCTCCTTAATCTGATTTATAAAGAACAAGTGTATACCAGCCTCAAGTAACAACATCAACTACTAAAAGGAAGAAGGGAGAGAATGCAAAGGGAAAAATGAGCTGAAACAAGTTGAGCAAATATTATTAGGGAGCTCAAAAAATTAATGACTTTAGGATGTGGAGACACCATTAATGTGCCTAACTTTCTGCAGCAGAACCTGACATTGCTTGTTCCTTAAAAACAAAAAAACAGCAGTAAAGGAGAAGGATGTCTCTTTTTCACACTGCATGGCTGTACTTCTTACGTGGACATTCGAACCTTTCTTAAAAACCACCCCTGTGTGTCACAAGGCTTTACTATGTTTTACACCATTTTGCACTGTTATCAGCTAAGAGCTTCTACCATTTCACCCTTCTATGCTTTATTTACTTTACAGGGACTCACGATTACTACAGAAACTGATGGAAAGGGAATTCCCCACAGCACACACTGTTCTCCACCTACCATCATTGTAGTAGAAGAGTTTCATGGTCAGGATAATGTCATTGGGAAGCGGCCCAAGGTTTTGCATTAACAGGTAAAGTTTACAGATCAGGAGCCTGCTGGCCTGTTTAACGTCCTCACTGCACACCCCATTCATAAAGTTCATTTGGTTGCTACAGTCGGAAGAAGAATAACAGATTTGTTTTCCTCAGTCATGAATATTCACGATCTAATTACAAATACAGAGCACCCACTGACTTGTCTGAAACAACCAGGACAAAGCTACAATGCCTTTATGTAATTTCCAGATAAACAGGGAAGTGAAACAGACTCCAGGGATGGGGTGGCATCAGCAAAACAACAGCTCATAACTAAGAGGCATGACATTTACATTTGAACAGACTTTGTAGCTGGGGCAATGGACCCCATTATACAAATGTCATGACTCACTTGTTTGAACATGATTAAATTGGATCAAAGGACCATAAAACAAGTGCCTTTCACCGTAGCAATTTCAGGAATGAGAAGAATGAGGTGAGAATCCCATATAAAGCCGATTCATCACAGGGGCTATTTTCAAGTCCATTTGGAGTTTGAAGAGAAGTGAATCGCATGTTCTCACTTCAATTCCATGTAAGAAAAACTAGCTCAGAAGCACATTTTTCAAAAGTGACTAAGGGGCATTCCTCTTACCTCCTTCACAGGTCCAAATGTCAGCTGGCTAGTCTAAGCAAGCAGTCTAGACTGAGATAAACGTGTAACACGAGTGGGATAAATTCCCCTCTGGAGGAGTTTGTCTCTCTTGACTACAGAGGTAGATGACATGAGCAGTTTAGATCAGCCAGCTAACTTTAGACTGTTGAAGATGGACTAGATGAATCACTACGTGATTAAGGAACTTAAACTTCCTTAACTTTGAATGAGAAAGGGTCATTAAAAAAATATAGCTTCTTCCTTATGTCTTTGGAAGGCCCCCTGGCAGGTGGATGACACGATATACAGGCTGGATGGTCCCTAACACAATCATCCCAAATTGCTTCAAAGCGGTAGGTAACCTAAGAGAGCAGAGAGGATCCCAGGGCTGGATTGGACTGACTGAAGTGCTGGAAGGAACAGATTAGTTAAAACTGATTTCCCCTTCCAGCTGAACCTTCCTGGCTCATGAAAATGGAGCGGCAGTTGAATAGCTTGACTTCCCAGGGTATGCAGAGTATGGTTTGATAGGCTCCAAACTGCCAACAGCAGAACTCTGTCCTGAGCACACTGCTATTAGATGAAATCCTGTATGTTCAGAAATGTACATCAAGCGAGAGGACAAGTGCTGGCAATGCCTAAGCTGGAATTAAGAGAGGGCAGGCCTTCTCTTACACATCACCTTTACACCTCTTGGAATTAGCCAAATAGAAATGATAAGGGGAAAGAATATAAGGGAAAAAAAAAAAAAAAGAGAGAGATGAGACTTCCATAGGAATTAACAGGCCAATAAAATGGCTCAACATGGGAATAACATTGTGAGTTTGATGCAGTAATGTGTCAAAAGGTAGAATCTGAGGAACTGAACTTCTCTGAAGGACTGGGATCCATGGCAAGGAATTCCTCCAAAATCCATCTAAAATAAGGCAGAGACCATTTAGGAGAAAGTTTTCCGTTACCCCTCAGATACGATGATGCAGACTCACACATCTCTCATGGAATGATTAACTCACGAGTTTGCATATAACAATAAATGTTGCAGGTGCACAAAAGCAGTGTTATCAGCTGAAGGAGCTGATAGCAAAGATGACATAATACTCTGATCAGTGCCAGAATGTCAGTTTACCAGTGACTGCAGGTACACACGTGATCCTGCAATAGCACTGAGGAAACAGAACAGAGCCCAGGAATCTGATGCCAAGGGCTTTGAAGCCTCAGAGCAGTAGTGAGACTTCGATGGAGCAGATATAAACACAACGAGATTACTTAGCCTCTCCTTGGCCTGCACAATGGAGACACCAAGGGATGCTGAGTTCCATTTGGGGACTGTTTTAATTTCTAGGAATAATGACCGCTCTGAGTAAGGCGGTCATTAAAAATCCAACGAACTCAAGAGCCATCCATCATCTTTCAAATCCCAAAGGTCTCCTCTTCCCCTCAGTGTAGTGGGGACAACTGACAGCAGCTTCAGAGCAGAAACAGAGGGTACTGTCAATAGGACACTGCAGGCTCAGCCGTAGTTCAAGTTTTCCCAATAGAAAATCATTTTGCCACGTACTGCAAGCCATTTGGATGTATTTAGAGAAAGAGCAGCAAATGGCACACTACAGGAGCATTGTGGAGGAGTTTCCTGAGGAGCATACAAGACAGCAGAGCTCTCCTGCTGTACAGGCAGGTTCCAAGGCCCAAAGATCCATCTTTCACCAATGGCAACTACAGATGCAAAGTAAGAACGGGTTCATTTTTCTTTGCTTTGGTTATAGCCAACGGCCTTTGATAGTTATTTATTTTAAACTAAACAGGATTATGGCCTGCTAAACACAGCTCAAAAATATCTAACAGACAGAGCGAGCCAAAAAGATGCAAAAAGTTGCGGCTTCCTGCCACACATTTTTCAGCACCAACTCAGGCATCATCAGCGAAAGTTCTCTCAGGTCACCCACGCAAGACTGCTCAAGCAGAATACACGTATGCAAATGCCCTAGGAAAAAAAAATCCTGAGCACAGGATCATGGTGAAAGGGATCAAACCTGAAAAAGCTTCATCTGAAAGCACAAGGCTGTCTTGTGAAAGTGGAAGAACACTTGTTCTTAGTTGAGCCAGCAGCAATCTCAACAACTGTGCTGGCTTCTGCATCGTTTCCCTGATTAGGCACCATTTCCATACATTGTCCTTAACTCAAGTTCTGGTGCACTTTACGTGCCTCACTGTGCTACATAACAGCATTTGTACTCATCAGCTCAGCAGTTCGTATCCTGTAGGGTGAATATCCTCAACTCTGATGATATTTACAGCTGCTTAGCGACTCGGACATGCTCTATTCACCAAGTGCAGTTTCTTCTTAATGCTTGAAGAACACAGTTTTCACAATGTAATTCTGAGAAATAAAACCAAACCATTACCTGATGATGTCCATCTGGGGCACCTCCTTTTTGTACTTGAATTTGAATTGATACACTTCAGTCACCGTCTAGAGATTTAACAAGAGTGAGGAAAGAAAAAAATGGGTCTCTTTCAGTAACAAGTATAAGGATGTGCACTGAACTTCGCAGTGTCCTTTCACAGCTCTATGCCAAAGCACAGCATTAATTTAATGACATAATAACAGCTTTAACTCTATTATTACTTGCATGGGATTTGGCAAATTTTCTTAACAACTACATCTTACCTAGCACTGAAAGAATCTCTCTCAAAAAAAAAAAAAAAAAAAGAACTTCCTGCTTCCTCCTTCTACTTCCTCTGTGGGCCTGACTCCCCAGCCTAAATCTCTAACGAGGCACTGGGGCCAGCCAACCATTACAATGTATGTACAGCCTCCCTTAAAAAAAAGAAAAATGCAAGGCTTCAAGGATGATGCAGTGTCACAAGGAAGCCTGGCCCAGTGTTCTGTATGGAGGTAAGGGCCTGAAGGACTCTTCCTACTAGGAAATACAAACAGTACTTCATCAGAAAAAGTTGTTGAAACTTACTGGTCTCAGAGTTTTCTGAGTGAGATAAAAAACCTAGATGATTTTCCATTGAAAAGGAAAGGATCTGCTGTGATTTTAGAGAATAAAATAATTAGGAAGAACCAACAACTTTACCACAAGAGAAATAATCTATTGTAGTCCAATTCCATGCCTACAATTCACTTTTTCCAGAGACAATGAAGTCGATTAGTAGGAGCTTAGCTGAACCCTTAAATCTGAGTCTTCCTTACAAATCCCAGGCTTTTCACAGACTAAATTCTTGCTCCCTCCCCAGATACTGAGGTGCGACGAAGCAGAACTGTAATCAGGTGAGCAAAGATTCTGCTGCCATTCTCTGCACCTGCCCTGTGAAGATGAAGAGCCACACTTACATTATCACACTACCTAGTCTGTCTCCACCAGCTAGATGTAGACGAAAGAGAAACACAACAGAGAACACTGAAAGGATAAGGACAGGCACTATGCAACACATACATCCCAGGTATCAAGTGAGTCATAATTTCTGTCCTAAATCTCTCTGCATGAAAAAACAACTCTCTTTTCAACACCGCTGTCAAAAAGATGGTTGTAAAATAATTATTTTGAGCTTTCCGTTTCTTCTCTTCGGGAAAGAAAAACAAAATTGCAAACATGCCCATTAGTTGCCTGTTAACAGCCCTGCCTGAGGCCCTAGGTGGGCCCGCAGCCTAGTGCCTGGTGGGAGCGTTTGATCACAATCCAGCTCACTGAGCTGTCATTCTTGAGTGAAGGCAGAAGAAGAGAAACAGGGTCACCAAGCAGCTATGTCAGGGTAGAATTTAAGCCTGCAAGTCCTGTCTGAATACAAATCTACTCACCCATGCCTTCAGTTGCCTCAAAGATTAATTAAGACTCTTCTTACCTCCGGTTCCTTGGGATTGGTGTAAATCTGTTACAAGAAAGCACAGTGAGGGCATTCTCCCCTTGGATAACTTGAACCAGTGAAAAGTGACTAAACAATGATATTTTCATTTTACAGCAGAGATTATACTATCTTTAGCATGGGATCTGAGAAAGGAATGGCTGAGAAACACTCTTCCTCTATCAGCAGTCAATACTTACCACTTCAAAGACAGGTAGAAGACACTCATCTGTGTAATTGTGGAGGAATGAGGTTAATTCCCATTCCAACCCTCACAGGCAACTATTGATGCCTGAGATTTAACTAGTGAGGTTATGCACAGAATAGATGCATAGCATAGCTCCTGGTGCTTTACAAAGGACCAGGGCAAAGGACTTGCTATTTAACCACCAGTGTGTGGTTTCTTCAGGATCAGATTAATAAGGGCGACTCTTCTGCAGGTTCCAAGAGTGGAGGCAAGAGTTTAAAGGAAGCAATGATATGAAGCATGTGAAAGCACTTCTAGGAGTTCAAGGATGCATGTAAGGCCTCAGTGAGAAGCCTGACATACTGAGAAAAACATTCCCACGCAGCCTAGGAAGTTCATATTTACCATATTTAAGAAAGGTCACTGCTCTATTAAAAACCACATACATTTTGACTTCCCCTAAAAAAAGGCACAAATGGGTTGACACAACCTCGATTCCTTATCTCTTTCAAGTAGGGTGGGGAAGAAAAACACCTTGTATACTTACTGCGAGAACAGCACTGTGTAACTAAGAAGGGAAAACCAAAACAAAACACAAAATAAAAATCTAACCTTAGTGGGCAGGGAAAAGACAGACCTATCACAATCTACTGCCTACATACAGTGAAGGAATAGATACGCTCAACAGAGTTAAAAACATTCATGCAGATCGTTCATAGCACAGCATCAGCAACACCTAGTGGCCAGTTTGCTTGGCTTTACTTGCCATTTCCCAATAAAACAACTGCATGCTCAGACTTCTCTCTTGGGACTCTTTCTAAACGAATCTCCAAAGGCTATGCTCATTTAAAACTCTTTTACAAGAGCACCCATTGCTACTGAAGACTAATACTTGCTATCTGCTATGAAACTCCCAAAAGGTACTTAATTTATCCTTTAGCAAGGGAACGTACGTGGGACTACTCTCAAAAAACAATCCTAGAACATGGATTAAATATCTACGGTTTTTCCTTAAACCTTGCCAAATAAAAATTAATTTATGTCTCCCATAAATAGCAGAGGACTAAATACCTCCCAGAGCTGTCAGCCAGCAATAAACAGAATTCACAACATTTTGAATTATCTTATGCACAGTGACAGTTGTACTGATGTATAAGAGCCCATCTGATCATCAGCACTGAAACTAACACCACTTCACTTGATCTAGATGAGAGTTGTTTTGATGAACAGTGCTGACAGAGATGACAACACTTGGTGCATTTTGCTGTGCAGAGCAGTTTCTACGTGAGAATCAGCAAGGAATTTGATTACTTATATAGCTGATTTTGTACCGGAACCAGTTACATACCCTACTTGATGAGTTACTTTCCAAAAAAGGTAATAAATTCTGAACCCAAGAGAAAAGCCAGGAGGGTTAGAGAAGATGAGAAGAAGGGTAAATACATGGGGAAAGGAGATGGAGGAAAAGAGAAGCACAGAAAAACCTCTCTCAAGGAAACAGGCACAGAGATCAAGATCCCAGTTTTGACTGGCAGTGTCTCTATCCAGACCTTAAAGAATGCAAACACAGAACACAGAACTAAAGGAAATCCATTGCAGGCTATAAATTAGTTCACACACCATGTACAGGCGAGCCTAGAGAGCAACAGCAGTTATTATTTGGGCTCAAGGAATATAATCCCAAATCTCACATGTATACTCAGGGAAGGCTCTTCCCCCTATCCCACAGCTGTAAATGTGTGTTGTGTGCAAGCAAGATCACTACAAAAATACAAAGCAGGAATCGAAGGATAGCTTTGTTCATATTTTATGAAGAAATAGGAAACTTCATTAAAAGACATGAAAAAACTTACATACTTCTTCTCCAAAGCATCAAAACAACCTTGAATCCTGCCAGGCAAAAAACCATGTTAATACTAACCAGCAATATTTTATCTCCTGATCTGCAAACAAACACTCACTAGATGCAGTTTCAAGTGCACTTTTTTTTTTTAATTAAGACAACACAGCTAGCAACATTCTGGGCTTGTAAAGTCCTTTTCAGGTCAATCATCATAAAGGCACTGTCCTCCCTTCTGCATTTGTGCATTGTTTATGCTTCTAGAGCCATATCCTGTCAGCTTGAAGCCCACTTAAATCCTGACAAAGGCAAGGATTCGAGGCCTAAGGCTGGCTCCAGTGGCTCTCTGCTCAGTGCTCTATTCTGGCTCCCCAGCTTGATCTCTGATGGCTCTTTTCCCATTGGCCTTGTACAGAACTTGCCTAAAACTTCGATCTGAATATAGCCTGACGTGTCCAGTCTTGTAAACTTTTGTTATCTCATGCATAGTTTACAGCTATGGATTTTCTCAAAGTAAGAAGTATTATTTGAGGTAGTAACGGTCAGATATTTACTCTTTGAGTCAAAGGATGTGCAGCTAAGTATCTCCCTAGCACATCAAAGTCAGACTCTTTGCCTGTTGGGAACATGCCAACTCTGAAATACATCCCGAAAAAAGCTGTAGGGTACTCAGACACACAATATCCAGGGAGATAAAATATTGTACATACTAAAAAATAAGCTACAAGAATCCCTATAAACGTGAAACTAGACAAGACTAAACAACAACAGAATCAATCTTATGATTTTCTTCACCCTCTCTCCGTACCTACACTGCCTGTGTATGCTCTGGGGCCTGACCATGACCTCACTACAGTCTACACTTCAACAGTCCTTTAACTCACATGATCTTGGTCAGCTAATTCTGTCTCGCTTACGCAGAGGGCCAAGCCCACATGCTGCAGCAGGGGGAATTGCACTGGCATAGTTGGTAGTGCTACTGAGCACAGTATTTTCAAATTCAGGAAGAAGAATATGAGGGGTAGATGTCTTGCTATTCAGCACAATCTTGTCTTAGTTTCACTGTTACTCACTTACCACTTGACTATCTGCAATGATCCCAGACAGCTTTTATCTTCTCGGAGAATTTTTAGACAGAGGTCTGCAAAACCAGATTTAGCACACTGTTACAATCCTTATCACAGTTGTTGGGCAAACACTGAAACAAACCCTTCCTTTTTTGGATAAAATGCTTTATCTGGAGGTCCTTCCTGAGCAGAAATCTTGGTTTTCCACTGCGTCTCAGGTGGGCTGACAAAAGCTTATTGTTTTCAAATGCCAAAACTTTCCTCAGATGCTCTGGGCTCTCCCAGAAAAGCACTAATTATGGCTTAATTTCAAAACACCAGCAGCTGCCATCCCCTACTCCCTCTTTTTCTCCACTCCCATCTATTCCACCATTCTCTAACACCACCTTCACTTCTGCATTCAGACCTCACCAACATGCATATGAGGCAAATGACTGTGCGGAGAATAAACTACTTCTGTTAAGCTTTTTCCACACAGCCCCTTTTACCTCTGTTTAGAGGTGTTCAGAATGGCAAGAGGAAACCTGTCCTGCAAATGATGGGATTCAGCCAAGGAGCCCTCAAAGGTGTGAGCAGGACAGATGTTAACATCCTTGATTAAAAAGGCACTTGAAAGACCTGAAATTCGATTACAAAGACTAGTGGCTTTTCAGGGTTAGGTGATTAAGAGCCAATTTGGGATTGCCTGTGCCCTCAACCAGGTCCACAAAGTACATGTGACCAGTGTTTCAGGACAACTAACTCCATAAGTAAAATGTGGAAATTGATTGGAATGCATGGAGATATTTCACACCCTATTAATACATCTCAAATGAACATAAAGATGTTGATGTATCATTAATTCTTGTGATTCTATGACAAGGCTTTGGTTCTTAAAGTTCCTTTTTTTCCTCAAAGTTCTGATTCCCAAAGCACATGTGGTCATGTGAGAACATTTTCACAGGAAAAAAAGCCCAAAACAATAAAACAAACAAACAAATCTGCTTTCAGTCTCACAAGGAAAGCTGACAATGTGAACCTCAAGGGCTCAAAAATCCAAAGAAAAATAAACCACATCAACCAGAGTTAATTTTTTAAAACTTGGTGATTTTTAAGTCACTCTCCTAACTCTGAGACCTGATTCACATGGCTGGCAATGCCAAGGCATGGATATAAACCAAAAGAAACACTAACAGATAAGGCATGAGTTGCCAATAGCTCTAGGTTGTTCATGTTCTCTATCTACCTGATGCAGCAGCACTGCCTGCATCCAGACTTGAGAAGGCTTGTTAGCTAACTTTCTAATAAACTGAGCCTATACATATATGAGCAGCTGGAAGCTAACATGTAGAACAGATTATACCTAAAATATACCAAGTAGAAATAAGAATTCCATATAAATTGAAAGTGTTACCATCTAAATAACGAGTTGCATAAGCACTCTCTGGGAACAGCCCTCTCATGTATGTTATACAGGATACAGAGGTGGCCAGAAGTTTTTTCACCAGCACCACAGACTGCTGCTCAGTAGCAATTGTGTTGGGGAACACCACTGATTCCTGAAAGAAAAGGGCAAAGCCAAAAATAAGGGCAAAGCCAAAAATAGCACCGCTTTAGTGTAACACAAGGATTGTATTTAGAAACAACTTTCAGCAGGTAGAAAAAGAGGGCAACTTAGAAATGTAGTTTTAATGTTTCTCTAGTCTTCAAACTACACAGGGAAGACTCATGTGTACCGTGGGTGGGATTAAATGTTTTAAGGATAGTTATCAATAGATCTGACGTGATTTATTCAGATGCGGACTGCACTGGTCAGCAAATCCCTCCCCTTCTATCATAGCTAAACATTCCCATCTCCTCCCCTGCACCAACTGACACTTAACAGTCAACCACCCCTAAAAAAAAAAAAAAGTTTATAGTTTTATGCCAGCTTAGCTCAACAGAGCTAACTGTGGAGCGTAACAAGTGCTAGTGCTGCTGTGGCATTCACTGCTGTACCAAAGCTTACTGCCTGCCACAGCTTTTTTTGAGATCTGACAGCAGACTGAGCCTGTCAACACTGTATGCAGACCTAGTTTTCTAGAGTGATTTTAATGCAGAGTTGTAAACAGTGCAAGTCTACAGTTGGAGCTAATGTAAATACTAAACACTGTGTGATTTTAACATGAACAATCTCAGTGGAAAGTATACTAAATTTAGTTCCTCTGTAAGTCCGTTGCTTTTCTTCCTGCTAATAAGGCTCTGCGCACACCTTAAAAGCCTACATTTATGCAGTCAAACATGTCAAAGCCCCATGCTGTATCTTCCTAGACTTACTAAATTGGAAATAATCCATCTAAGAACAGCAGACTACAAAAAGTGTTCTCATCTCATCAGGCACTGCCAGGCCATATCCAAAACTGAGAGCCAAGATTGTCAGTACCATCACATTTCAAGGGTTTTACCTTAGAGGACTTATTCTTTTGCCCAGTCTGTAAAAGCTGATGAGTAGCCATCCTATGTTTCAAAGACCTGCCTTCCACTTGTAACTAAAACCGGAAAAAAAGAAGACATGAGATGCTTGGAAAATACACAGTCACTGATATTTTTCATTTTCCTTAAACTAAGAACAAGATTCTTCAGCTTCTTCTGATCTGAAAGCTAACTGCCAGGCAGGACAGCTAAAGCGAAGCAGACCAAGGATACTCCACAGCACTGTCTGGGAGCCTGCAGAGCAAGAAAACTCCCTATTCACTGTAAACGATCAATAATATTTGAAATTCAGGGCCACAACTGTACCTGGTGTCAGCTGGTGCCACTTCAAAATGCATTTCTCATATTCCAAACCACAAATGTTAATTCCTACAACCATTTAAAAGTGTGAAGGGGGAATGTAAAAGAACTGGAAGTCTGCCAATAGCAGCCAATATTTTAGCAAGGGTAAGCAGGAAACGCACTAACATCAATCTTAGTCAGAATAAAGGAATGATTCTTCTGGGACACCTTGAAAGGAGAAGAAAAAAGAAAAAAAAAGAAAAGAAAAAAAAGAAGTCCACACTGTTTCAATGAAAGCAAGCCCTGTTAGACAAGCCTAGATTAAAGTGGAAAATATTCTTTTTACAAGAAAGGAAAGCTGATTGATAAAGGTAATAATGTGGACATTGCATGTTTCACACTTTGGCGAGGTGCTTGATTTAGCACTATCTGACATCTTGATTAAAAACTTCCATTAGATGGAATTAACAAGGCATGTATTAACTGGTTTGAAAAATGGCTCGGTGGGAGATCTCAACATGTAGTTGCTAATGGGGAGACGTTAATACAAGGAACCACCACAAACAGGTCCCCAAGAGAGGCATTGCCTCGTCCACAGCTAGTCAATATTTCTATTAACAATTAAAATAATAGCATAAACATAAACACAGTGAGCTGATTTAAATTGTGACCTAATGCAGTAAGCAGCGGACTTTCAGCAACACAGTTGATCTCATCTTGTTCTGCATTTTACCTTTTCAGCTTTTTTCCATGAAAGCCTCATTTCCATTTGTTGGCAGTCATTAAGACATGTTGATTGGAACATGCTGACAGCTTTTATGCTAAATTTAGCACTTCATTTAGTAATGAGGACAGATTACAGCTATAAAACTATATTTAAACAAATATACACCTGCAAAATTTTTAATACATTAAATATTTTAGCAAAGTTTCTTTTTTTTTGTTTTTTTTTACTCACGATTGGTTAAGCACTGCGAACAGGACTGGAATGCGATGAAAACAGCCAAAGGCACTATTCCAGTGTGAGGCTATTAGATAAATAAAGCTGATTTAAGCAAGCCGAAGAGGTAGGAAAACACATTTTCTACAACATAGTACACCTGTAATTGATTCAGACTAAGCTTATCTAGCCCGACCCAGCTGTTTTGGGTTGGGGTATCCACCATAGCTTCAGTATCCATGTCTTGCCTTGGCCCAACCTGCGCTTGCTCCTGGCCTTCCAGAGAGGGAAAGTGGCCCCCAGCCCCCACTTTGTCACCGGTTATCTGGGAATCAGCAGCAACCGGGAACCCCCAAACCCCCACTCTGGGTTCCCCGGGGGCTTTGCCCCCTCGGTCCTGTGCCCACACACCACCTGCCCCTCACGTCCCACTCCGGGTGCTGTGAGGCTGCAGCAGGCCCTGCAGCGGCAGCCATGGCTCCCAGTGGAGATTTTAAAGTTTGGTTGGTTTTTTTGTTGTTTTGTTGTGTGGTTTTGTTTATTTTTTTTTTTTAGGTGAAGCTCAGACCGGCCCAGGCTCAGCTCTGGGGCTTGTCCTGCCCCTCACCCGGTGAGTGCTCACCCTGCTGAGGGCAGGGGTCCCCTGACGGGAGGGGGGAATCCTGAGGCGAAGGGAGGGTCTCCTGACAGGAGGGTAGTCCCCTGAGGCTGGGGGGCCCTGAAGGGCGGGGAGGGTCCCCAGAGGCCGAGGGGTCCCCTGAGGGGAGGTCGCCTGAGGCCAGGGGGGTCCCCAGAGGCCGGAAGGAGGGTTCCTTGAGGGCGAGTGGGCCCCTGAGGCCGGGATGCCGCCTAAGGCCGAGGGGTCCCCTGAGGCCCGGGGAGAGTCTCCTGAGGGGAGATCCCCTGAGGCCGAGGGGGTCCCCTGAGGGGAGGGGAAGGTCCCCAGAGGCCGGGGCGCGGGGTCCCCCCCGAGGGCGCGCGGTCCCCCCTTAAGCGCGGCCCTGGCCCCCCCCGCGGCCCGCCCGGGCGGTACCAGTACCTGCGCGCCAGCCCCGGCCCCGCGGGCTCCCCC
>JAVJGJ010000001.1:92489930-92509147 GCA_035590215.1 Microhierax caerulescens | reverse complement strand
GGCGGCGGCCCGGCCCAGCCCGGCGGCGCTCTGAGGCGGAGGCCCGGCCCCACCGCCCGCCTCCGCCATGTTTTTGGGCCCTGCTCACGCCGGGCTGCGCGGTTTCGTGCTGCACTTCACGAGTAGGTGACCCCGGGGAAGAAAGAATGGCAGGGCCGTGGCGCGGTGGGTGGTGTCATACTTGTTTAAAATCGTTTTAAAGTAAAATACTGTTTTTATTAGTAACATGCCAGCCCAAATTAGGGGCAGGTGTGAAATTGCTCAAAGCTGTGAAGACACATTCTACTCCGAGTGTTCTGGTACATCCCTAAGGAAAGGGGAAGCCTTAATACCGTCCCAACGCGTTAAAAGCATCAGGGACTTCACAAGAAACGCTCTTTTGGAGCCAGTGTCACAACCCAGGCAAGGAGGTTGGGTTCTCTATCTCATCAGTATCTTAATGTACAGAATAACCTGACTAACCATTTCTTACCATTTCCAGGCATTTTGTTATCCTTCAGATGAGGAAACTTGTTTTTGCCTTATCTCTACCCCATGATCATCCCAAGGGATAGGGTGCCAGTGGGAGCACCCCCCTGGTTTCCCCAGCTCTGGAAATGCCAGTCCGGTTGGTTGTGATGGTTTGCTCAGCTGGCAGGGGAGGACACAGCACTTTCTGAGCACTTGTGTTTTTCCAGGCCATTTTCCAATCTCTTTCCAAAGACCTTTTCCCTACTTCAGTTGACGGCAGCTGCTGGAAAACTCCTCCCTGGGGGAGGAGAGAAGACAACTGATTTGGGAGAGTAACTTCACAACATTAAAACAGAGCGGGATTGGTGCAGCCGTCGGTTGAGCAAGGGCCTGCAGGTGAGCACCGTTGGCGTGAGGCACTCAAGGGCTTTGCAGGATCATGTTTACCTGTCGCCTGCCTTGGTGGACATGCAGTGCTCCCTGCAAGCTGTGGCAGCCGCGTCGCTTTCTGCCTGGTGTCTGGGAGAAGTGCCAACTGCCGAGTTGTAAAGGAATCAACACAACCGTGGGGCAGGGGCAACAGGTGGATTCCCAAGAGAAACAAATATTAGAAGATCTGGAAATGCCCCTTGCAAAGAGGGAAATGGAGACCCTCTTCCAAGAGCAGCCTGAGACTGGGAACCAGTATTTGGAAGATGCTTTGCTTCGGAGTTACTTGAAAACACACCTTCCTCCTAAGGTCTGGCATGCATGTTTGTGTTTCTGTGTGTACACACTACAATTCTGGCTAGGGCGCTGTTTAAGACTGTGAACTGAACTTTTCTGAGCCCTTTTGAGGGTTTGTGTGTTTAACTGGGAGGGTTTTATCAGCACTGTTTGACACTGTTTATTTTTGAATCAATGCAGGGGTGAAAAATACTGCCAGGCCATAAACAGGAAGTGGCTTAGTGGAGTCCTGTGACAGGTTTGGGTCTTGCAACAGAGGTGTTGTTTTGGGATTGTCAGCGCAGGCATTTGTTGTCTGGTCATCCAGAGAAATAAATTTCAGAGAAAGGAAAAAAAGCAAGGTGCTTCCAAATTCTGCGGTGCGTTTCCATTTCTCTCTCCAAAGGGAAGACAGGCTTTTAAGGAAATTCCTTTCCAAAGGAAGGTATGGTGGTGTTCTCAGCTGAGCGCTCAAGAGCATGCAAAGGCCCGTGAGGGTTTGCTTGTTCTCAGCACAGATCGTTGACTTTTCTGCGTTGATTTTCAGGCAGGGAAGGCTCTTTACAGTTTGCAGGGGTGCAGAGAGGTGGGGTAAGACCCTGAGCTGTGGGTCTCTTGTTCTTTGAGGTCTGGTGCTATAGGAACCCCTGGAAAGAGGCAGCTAATCTCACTGGCTGTCCTCAGCTGGTCACCCCAAGGACCACAGCTCTTTTCCACTTCTCACAGACCAGGTCTCATGCAGCAGAGTGTGACCTCTCTGTGATTTATTCCAGCAGAAGCAATATAATGACCTGTAAAGCCACCAGGTGAGTAGAGAGGCAGAACCTGGCTTTTGGTGACACCCTTCCTCCCTCTGCTTGCTCTCTGGGTCTGTGAGGCCTTGCAGACATGGGATAGTAAGAGTTTGGTGACAGTGTTGGGAGCTTGCTTTTGTCACAGCTGTCACAAAAGACAGGAATGAGGCCTCCCTAAGGACCGCTATGGCCTTCTTGCCAAAAAAGAAAACAGGGAAAGGGGGATGTCTTTGGGCAACCATGAAGATCTTGCTCCTAATCTGCACCTTTGAAAGAAGCATGATTCAGGTTTCCCAAAGAATAAAAAGGAACATTGCTGTCTTTCACCAAGGCTGAGAGTTGCTTTCCACTCCTTCCCCAAAAAGACAAAAGCAGCTGCAAAATTTACCCGAGAATCAGCAGCATCTCCTGTATGTTTCTGTGCTTGGTCCCAGTGGGGCAGTGTTGTCTCACTGCTGAAAGGCAGAACCCGGTCTGTGCTGTCTGCTTCATGCAGCACCCACTTGTCCGCAGCCAAAGAGCTAGCTGAACACCTTCCTCCCCAGGAGAGCAGCAACAGATGAAGCTTTGTGTGCCACACTGAAGCAGGCACCACGCTGGAGGTTGACTCCTGTTGTACTAGTCATCTGTGTTCAGTAGTGAACACAGAAATTTTCCTAGAATGAAGCAAAAGATTTCTTTCTTTGTTGGAAGGCGATTTCTGGAGAATACAGAAGAAAGCACCTGCTTTTTCCAGCCATTGTTGTGAAGAGGCATCTGTTGATTGGTTTTTGATCTCCCTGAAAATATGTCCTTTAATATAAAGGATCATGTTTGCACTGTTAATGTGCCCTGGGATATCAAAGGATGGATTAGGGTGAATGAGACCACCCAGCAGATGCTGCTGGGTAGCAGCTTCAGCCCTGACCCTAACGGTTTACAGATGCCCTCTCCGTATCCTGGTGTACATTTTTTGGAGTGCCCAGGCAGTTGTGTGTTGCATTCAGCGGTCACAAATGTAGGAGCTCAGATTTTGTTCCTTTACCTTTGAAATAAATAGATTCACTTGGACAACATGGTGATTTTTTTAAGGCTATGTGTGGTCAGGGCATGAGCTCACAGCTAGGCAGTTGTTTGGTTGGTTTTTTTTAGAAAATGTGGATGAGGTGAAGTGATTGTTGTAGTCTGAGTTCACTGCAGAGTGAGACCTGTTTGGTAGACTCATATTCTTCTGCCCACAAAAAAACACCTGGTAGACAGTTCAAAGTTTCTTGTGCTTCAGGGATCAGCAAAGTCCATGAACCCTGGATCTTAGGTTATGCCTCTAAAACAACCTCCAAATTGTTATCAAGGTATGATAAATATTGGAGGCATACACCCATCCCAGCTGAGCTCCACTGAGAGCAAACAGGAGTACGGCAAAAGCTGTACTGGTTGACAGGGTTCTCATGCATGGTTTTGGCTTGTTTTGTGACTTTTAACACTGTTTCACCATCCACCTGAAGGAAAACTGGCTGGTCTGAGACTTCCAGAGTAGGAACTGGGCAGTGTGTGCTGGATCCTCATTACACACGCTGAATGGCAGAGTAATGAAAGAATCAATCTTACGGGATGTAGTTGAATGAAAAGTCAATACAGGGGGAATCAGGGAGAGGAAGAAGCAGTGTTTGTATTTAATCAACAGCAAATTAATGTTCTGTAATTGCACCATTTTGGGTACAGCAACTGTAGGGTTCACCTCCACAATTGTTATATTGAGGAGGAAATGAGCATCTCTTGAGAGGTAGAGAACAGCAAAAAAAATACTCCTCTGATGAAAGCAAACCTAGACCAGGTGCTTCTTTGACCCCCAGTATAGTCTTGTATGTATTGAAGCTGATGAGGGTCCAGCAGTGTTAGAGGTTGGGTCTGCCTAATTTTAATCATCCATTTATTTAAGCCTAGGCAAGTTCACCAGGCTTTGGCTACGGACAGCGAACAGCACTTGCAGAAGGCAATTCCTGTCACCTTGAAATAGGTATCTGAGAGGGTTGGAGTGAATCACTCCTCTGCGGGTGCCAGTTTCGCTCCACCAACTACGGACAGATTACTCCGTCCAAGTCAGCCAAGCCTGGCTGAAACATGGGCACATGAATCCTTATCCAGGGCCATTCAGGAGGCTGGATGCATGGTGGAAATTTGAATCTAGACACCCTGAGAGCCAGGCTGAAGCTCAAGTGACTGCTCTGTCCCTCCTTTTCTAATCTGATAGTTAAGTAACTGCTGAGCCCAGTGGAAGCTTTCCATTTTTGGCAGCTGTTCCCCTGGCATTCTTCTCCAACAGTAAATCACAGAATGGCTGAGGTTGGAAGGACCTCTGGAGATTGTCTCATCCAACCCCCCTGCTCATGTGCATCTGTGGCATTCTCAGTGCTGATACAAAAGCTCCTCTGTCTTTTTTAAAATCCAGAGATGCTGCCAAAAGTAACTTGAAAAAATTATTTTTGGGAAAAAAAAAAGTGACAGCTGAGCACAGCTGTGCCAGCAGAGGCTAAGAGACAAGCTGTCATGCTGCATTACTGAACACATGGAAGGGCCAAGTGGCAAGAGACCACTAGCACCGCAGGACAATATGGTCAGTCCTCTGCCTTTCTAGTTAGGACTGGCTGAGGCTTCTTGCCTTCCAGGGGCATGCTGAAGGGCTCTTTGTTGTTGTTTCACAGGTACTGGAGGAGGTGAATCAGGACCTGGAGAGGTTTGGAAACCGTCTGCTAACCAAGATCAAACCTCTAGGGTGGGAGTGCGAGTTGAACCCCCCAGTGTTTCGGCAGTATGATGCCTGGGGGCGGCGTGTGGATCAAATTGTCACCTGCTCAGCCTGGAGGAGGATGAAAGAGATTGCAGCAGAAGAGGGGCTGATTGCTGAGGCCTATGAGAGAAGATACTCCAACTGGAGGTAACTGGGGGAGCCTGGGAATGACGTGGTGCTTTCCTGGTTGTTCTTAGCAAGCTATATTCAGCATCTTGTAGGACTGAACTTCTTGTTGTGTAATGGGTAACAGATGATGCACGGACAAAAGCACACCTACCACTGTACTGAACAGCAGCGTCTGTCCGCTGCAATGTTCCACAGTGGCAATGATAAGCTGTAACTAATGGCCTGTAGTTGATCATAATATTCTTTGATGTCACCTTCCTAATTCTGGGGCCTGGGACTTTCCTGCGCTGTTCCAGCTTTACAAGCATTAGTGGTAACACAGCTAAAGATCTGGGATTTACTTGTGGTTTCATTGTATTCCAGCCTCTGGAGATAGACCCATGTTTCTTTTTTTTAAAAAAAAACAACAACTGCTCTTAATGTGCACCAGCTGGCAAGCAATGCCTTCCATCCAGCCTTGCCCTGGCAGTCCCTCTGGGACGGAGAAACTGCTGCTCTTCTTCTCTCTTCCTGGCTGAAACAGTTTTTGCCCTCTCAGAAATGAGAGGTCTGATTCTCACCTGTTTTGGCTGTATTTTGTTCCTCTCCCTACTTAAGATGTTTTATCCTCCTGCTGTTAACTGCTGCATAACCTGTCTGTTTTCACTCTCTTTCCTTCCCAGTCGTTTGCATCAGGCTGTCAAACTGTACTTGTTTTCAAGCTTCTCTGGAGGTTTCAGCTGTCCACTGGCCATGACTGATGGGGCAGCCAAAGTCATTGAGGTATGAGCTTAGCTTGTTTTCTGAGCGCACAGCCCACAGCCTGGCAGGGCTGGTTAGAGACTGGAGCACTGGCCCAGGATGGAGGAGAGCTGATTTGCCATCTGGCTCTGGGCATGGCCCACCCTTGCTCTGTGACTCAGCTCTGTCACCCACTGCCTTTCTCCTTTAGTTACAAAGCCTTTGTGTCCAGGCTAGCTTTTACTGTTTACTTACAACACTGGGGACAACAAGGCCTCTGCTGCACATCAAACCTGTGGCACTGCAGGTAGTTGGAAAGGCATCCCATATGTTTTTACTACAGGATAGTCTGGTTTCGTGTTTCATGTGTGGAGTGGCAGTTACATGTATTGGGTCAGATCCATACCTGATGTAAATTAACCAAGCAAGCAAGACTTTCCCAGCCTGAAGGTTTGGCTCCGCATCCTAGCGACACCCTTTGTACCTCTGTCAGTGGCTATGCAGGATGCAGAGAAAAGCTAGCTCTTAAGTAGCTGGCCCTGGGCATTTAAATTCAATAAAAAGAAAAAAAGCACAAGGTAGTTACCTTTTTCCTGCAGCACTTTGGGTGCTGGTGACATCCAGTGTATATGAACATATGTGGATACCCTGGCACACGTGCTCTTTTGAAAGCTCTCTGTCCAGATGTCTGGCAGTGCAGAAATCTGAGGCGGCTAGGGGATGCTCAGCACTCTTCTTTGCAACACAAGTCTGCACCTTCTGTCTGCACAGTGCTCCAGCAGCCGTACAGGAGCCAGACAGTTTCACAGACTCTCAGCAGTACCTGCAGATGCTTGGCAGTGCAGGACACTCGGTGCCCCGTTCCCCTGTTGCAGACTGTCTGTTCAGAGCCTAGGACATACCAGTGTGAGTTAAGGCAACTGTCTTGATTTCATCTACTGTGCTATGATCATCTTAGTTTCTTTTCCCTCCCCCAAAACAGTCGCTAGGTATTCCTGTATCTCTGAAAAGCGCTTTTGACCATCTGACATCCCGTGACCCCAAGAAGTTCTGGACCTCTGGCCAGTGGATGACCGAGCGCAGGGGAGGCTCTGATGTTGGTATGTGTTCTGAGGTGGGAAGCAACTGCAGCAGAGTTAGATGTGTTAACGAGAGCTAAGAAAATGGGGAACTTACAAAGCCAGGTAGCAGGTTTAGGAAACTTCAGCAGGAATCATCCAAATCCTCTGCGTAGCTCTGCTTCTTAACCAACAAAAGGCCCAGCTTCTGTCCACTGATGCATGCAGTACACACAGGCAGCTACAGAGCGTGTTCCTCACTCAGATAACATGCTGCCACATTGATGTCTAGTTCTATAATCTAAACCTTGAGCAAGACAGTTAGACCCATCTCAGCTGGGACTGAGAAAGCATTCTTGGCCTTTGACTTTTATTCCTTGGCTGATGTTACTAATAGCATGATGGCCCAAGGAAACCTCAGAACTCTGCTGAGGAGACAGAAGTGTGGAAGGGGAGTCACCTGCATCTGATGAAGCTGCAGCTGGTTTCTTGGTGGAAGAAGTGAAAGGGTCAGCCGTGGAGTGAAAGATGTATGTCATTGCAGGACTCCCAATTCCATAGCACCCTTTGTTTTTCTTGGCTATGGTAGCTCCTAAAGAAATGGAGGCATTTGGTTATACACCATGGTGTGTTCTGCTTACAAAGCACTGCCAGTACGAGGTGTAATTCTGGAGCAACTGCTGGAAAGGCTCACAGTTAAACAAAGCATATTTCCTTTCTAGTGCTTAACTCTGGCTGCATTTCTTATCCAGGGTCAATGAAAGAGATTAGCAGCTAACCCATACTCCATCTTGATAGCAAGAGGTGACTTCAAAGACCTGCCGCTTAACCCAAAATTCAGCATTGATTAATGCAGCAGGTCCTATAAAGACAAGATGATCTTCTTTCTTTCTTTCAGCTAATGGCACCGAGACAGTGGCCAGAAAGCAGCCTGACGGTACGTACCGTCTCTATGGCTTTAAATGGTTTACATCGGCTGCTGATTCGGATGTGACATTAGCCCTGGCCAGGGTAGTGGATGCTGAAGGAAAGGTAAACCAGTTCTGTTTGATAGCAGAACCAGGTGAAGGAGCAGGGGCGTTCATTTTCTTCCTTGTTTCATTGTAATGAAATCCTCTTTGTGCGCCTTTCAGTGGCCTCAGGGTTCCAGTGGCCTGTCCCTGTTCTTCCTGAAGGTTCGAGACGAGGAGGGGAAGCTAAACAGCATCCAGGTGCAAAGGCTGAAAGACAAGTTGGGCACACGGCAGATGGCAACAGCAGAGCTATGGCTAGACGGAGCTAAAGCAGAGCTAGTACGTAAGGTTTCACCTTCCTCTTGGGACTGGGCTGGCTTGGCATGGCAGACCACTCCTGGGGGTTTTAGCAGTGAGATACCAACTGAAAAAGTTCCTCTCTTCTACCTCTGTGGCTGGCTGTTCACTTTGCAGAACGCTTCACCAACAGGGCTGTGTGTGGGACAGAGCTGAGAAGAGCTCAGGAAAAGGTGGGAGGGAAGAAAAAATTAAAAAGTCATTTTAGGCTGGTCATTTCCCTAATCCAGTTGCATCGACCCAGCTGAGGGACAGTTCGATGTAGCACGCAGGTAGGAACAAGCAGCAAGGGCCAGAGCTGATTGTACTGACATGGACTCCAAAGCCACCTCCCTGGTCCTGCCACAGGCTTGGATGAAATGAGACAGCCATATGATAAAGCAAGCAGATCTCTGTGGTGCCTGAGGGCAGAGACAGGGTGGACAGCCTATATCTATGTATCTGTCAACACAGTTTTCACTTCGATACGTGTCCACTTCCAAGGCTGTGTGAAAGGCTCACATCAGCCTTTGTTCCTTGGTGCTTTCAGATCTCTGCAGAGGGTCGTGGAGTGGCCTCCATCTCCAACATGCTGAACATAACTCGGATCCACAATGTCATTTGTGCAGTAGCTTCCATGAGAAGGTGAAGGCAGCATGGACCCCCCACCCCAGAGCTGAACAAGCAGCTTGTCAGGACAAGGGGACTCTGCAATGCTCAGCGTTGCGGCCGATTGACATCTAATGCCTTTGCAGGCACAGGTCTGGGAGCCAGCAGTGCTGGAGAAGGTTGGCCTGTGGGTGGGTGACCGAGGCTGGTGTGGTACAGCTAGGCAGGGTTCTTCTAGTGGGGGTGGCTGGAAGGAAAAGCTCAGAAATGGAAGGTTGCTGGTCTAACTGCTTTCCCTGGCTGTATTCTCTCTAGGATGATCAGTCTGAGCAGGGAGTATGCACGCAGACGGGTTGCCTTTGGGAAGTGCCTCGAGGACCATCCCCTACACATGCAGACGATAGCTCGGATGGAGGTGAGGCTTCTGGGAGCTGAGCTGAGCCTGTGGGCAAGGAAAGAGGGCAGAGATCCTCGGGGGCTAATGAGCACAGCCAGCTTGTCTCTGTGTGCAGCTGTCAGATGTAAAGGCTGTTTCTGCTAGTGAGATGTACGCAGCAGGGAAATTGCCATATTTTAGTGGGATTTGATCTGATGATAGGCCTAGCTTCTCTGCTGGACTTCAGGTTGTCCTAAACAACAATTAGCTGGGGAGCTATCCTGAGAGGAGTGCCAAAGTTCATGCATGCACCTACTATGATTTGCCATGACCTCTGCAAGTCGGTCATTAGCAGAGTCCAAGTATGACGCCATGGTCTCCTAAACTGCAGTTAACAGACTTTTGTGCAGGACTGATACAGACTCATCCAGCTTCCCTGGTAGCTCTTGCACCAGATGAGCTGTTCACAGCAGGCTTGAAGAATTCCTGAGTAGTCACCACGTACTTTAGTTTCTGAGAAGTTTGTCTTCACTGTGTATCTGCACAGTGCTCATGGCCACAAGACACCGAGTTGAGTACAGCCTCTAGATGTGAATGTCATTTAAGGCAACAGGAAGAGAGAGCAGTATGAATGAACTCTGGCTCTGGGAGGAATTTTGTGTGTGGGCATTCGCTCGCTGCAGAATGTCTCACAGCTTTGCCACCATTGTAAGCTGTAGCAGCTCATTAAATCCACAGGACACAGGTGTCTTCCCATCCCTACTAAAACTTCAAAAAGAAGGCACACAGTTCTCCTTCTTTCACCCATCCAGGCACTACTTTTCTTCTTAGGTGGTGTAACACCAATGCTTGCCCTTGGTCTGCAGTAGGTTCATGCAAATTTTTAAAACAGTGTTTAAAAATCCTCTTGCAAAGTGAGGGAGAGGGAAAGTGGTCAACATCTGTAAAACATAAAGCTCCAGCATCTCTTAGCCTGTGGCCAGAACTCCACCTCTGAAAGAAAGGCCAGATCCTATTTAGTCCCACAGTGCGTCATTATGCACAGGGGCTACAGAGCTCCACATCCTAATGCTTCCCAAATCACAACTTGCCAGGGAAGTTGCTCAGCAAGAAACCTGTCAAAGACCTTGCAGATCCTGGTGCTCAGAGGCTGACCAGATGTGTAGTCTCAGGTCCCTTACCCTTGGGAAGGATGTGGATTTGCGACCCGAGTGCCTGATGGGAGCTTTGACAAGGCTCCGAGTAGGGCTGATGAAATAGCATTGCCCCTTTCCTTATACCAGATTGCAGTGCCCAAGAGCGGCAGCTCCAGGCTGCCCTTAATAGTTCATGCTTTGTGCCGTGGCTGGTCTGTCGTCTTTGTCTATGAAGCTGTGGGTCCGTACGGGCAGAGGTGGTGTTTTACTGACATCCCACTATTGCACATCCCTTCGAGATATTCTCATGGCACCTCAGCAGATCAGGCATGCATCAGCCCGAGTCATGGATCCATGCCAGTGAAGCTCCCCACTTCTCTGCTTGCAGGTGCAGACACGAGGGGCATTTCTGCTGTTTATGGAGATTGTTCGTCTGCTTGGTCTTGTAGAAACCAACATGGCAAGTGAGCAAGACCAGCTTCTCTTGAGACTGCTGGTACCAGTTGCCAAACTGTACACAGGGAAGCAGGTACGGAACAACCAGTTTGATTAGCCAGGAGTGGGGCTCTGTGGCGCATTAGCAACCACAGAGCTGGAAAGAGAAGTGGTTAACGCGGCCAGCGTGAAGGGCAGCAAGCAGGGGATACCGGCAGTGACCTCCGGCTGCAGGACCTGTGACAATTATTGCTCTGCACTGCAGCTGGACCTTGTGGGTAGGAGACTTGTCCCTTTGCTCTCAAGGCCGCAGATCAGCTGTCTGATGGGAACAGATGGAGCCAGCACCGTCTGTGAAGTAGTCCCCATGCCCCAGAGGAATGCTGCTGAGGCTGCCCCAACACTAAGGGGGGTGCTGAGCCATGGGGAGTATCTTTCCCCTAGTTATGAATAAATAGAAGAGGAGGTGTTAATAGTTTAGCGTTAGCTTTAACTTCGGGGGTCTGTCCCTCTTCTGTTTGCCCTCAGCTTAAATACCCAGAAGCTTACACACCATAGACAAGTAGAAGGTAAAGACTCCTGAACTAGAGACACGTACACCTGTGTACCAAGCAAACCACAGGTTTATCCTTGCCTAGAGAGGACTGTACAGAGACAGACTGTTCCTGGACCTTCTCCCAGTCTGACTGCTCCTGCAGGCCCCCTGTCAGTGCTACTCAGTCTTCATTCCCTGGGCTGCTCCTCCTGTATATAATGCGCAACCTACCTCAGCAAATCAGTGGGTCCCAGTCAGTCCCACCCCAGCAGGAACTGCTCTGTGATGTTGGAGGTTTCTCCCCACTCTTTCCCCTTGTGCAACGTGGATCATGTCAGCTCTCTGCATTTTGCAGGCTTCTGCTGTTGTTATTGAGGCAATGGAGAGTTTTGGAGGACAAGGTTACATGGAGGATACAGGCTTGCCAGTCATAGTCCGTGATACTCTGGTAAGGAAGCAGCAGCTCCTGCGTGTCACCTAGTCCCCTGCACAGTGTTGCATGGTTGCCTGCTAAAGACATGCACAGTCCTCCCCAGACTCACTCCAGGTGTGGCAGCTCTTTCCTAGTTGCCTTCCAGCTGAGCTCAGCCATCACCAGGGAGGGGATGTGATTTGTTCCTGGTGCTTGGGTTGTTTCCTAGCTCAGTAATGGAGCTGGGGCTCCTAGCTGTCATCACCACTGCTCCTTTCCACTTGTGGTGAGGCAAGACATCTCTGGAGATTTCCTTGATAGCCCTTAGCGCTGCCCCATGCCTTTGTTTCCTCACATTCCCCTTTCTTCATTGCAGTCTCTCCAAAAGGCTCCTTCGTGCTCTTCCACAGTCTCTTCTACCCCCCAGGTACTGTCCATATGGGAAGGAACAACAAATATCCTGTCACTTGATGTCCTGCGATCCCTCACCAAGAGTCGAGGACAGGCGATGGCTGTGTTCCTCTCTGCAGTACAGGTAAGCCCACATCAAAAGCAGTGGTCAGCCTGATGCACCCACTTTGGCGGAGTCTCATTTGGTGTTTATGCTCCTAGTTGAGACCAGCAGGGAATATGAGCAAACTGAAAGCTTTAGACAGGTATTCAGAAGGTGTCTTACAATTCTCTCTTTAAATAGCACTTACAAAAGCAGAACGCAGGCAGTGCTCATTTTGGGATCCTTGTGTGCTGCAAAAAATGTAGATGCTTTCATCTCATCTCAGCAGTGAAGAGTTTTGCATTGTCAGAGTTCCTCATGATGAGTACCAATACAAGTGTATTTTTAACGTGAAAGAGTCACCTTCCTGAATCCAAAATAATTTTGTGGTTTTGTTTCTTAACTGGAAAAACACCACAAGACTGCTGAATATTAAACCTTCGCTAGGGTTACCTACTGCATTATGACTTTCTATTTTTATTCCCACTGACAAGATGGAAAGAGCCAAAGAAGTTCCTTTGCCTGCCTCTTTAGATTTGCTGTCCCCTGGCTTTACTTACAGGCTGCTTTTTTGAAGGTGTGCAGATGACAGGCAGTCAAGGAGAGATCAAAGCAGCTCAGAATTTCATGAAGGTAAACGAGCATCAGCTGGTTTGATAGGTCCCATAAAGGGAGACAGGAACCAGCCTGAAAGGCGTAATCAGTGTGTCAGAGGGTCTTCTCTCGGGGATGGCGTTATCAATCCAGACAGAGCAATCCGCATTACCGTAGCCCCAACACAGCGAGGGAATCCTGGGCAGCTGGAGTGCTGGATTTGACCATGCATAGCCTTCACTTTCTCATCCAGACCCCTGGAGAAGGGAAAGGTCTGGGTCACTGCGCTCCCTGGAGCATTGACAGCTGGATAGAACATGAGTATTTCTCACTAGTGGCTGCAGTGGGCATCTTCTGTTACATTTCAAACCCACAACTCAGCTGCATTCTGTACAGAGCACCTCTCTGACCTCCAGAGATGAGTGTCTCCTTGCCATCCTCTCAGACAACTTTTGATAAAGGAAAAATACCTCAAACAATTTGACTACCAAACAAGAAGGCCAAGTCTGCTCATAAGCAGCACTGAGCACACCTGCTAATTAAAAAGTCAACTGGTCCAGCTGTTGAGCTTGGCCTGACACTGAAGGCAGTGGAGTGGAGAAGGAAAGGAGCTGGTGACAGGCTCTAAAAATAATTTGGTAAGAAGGCAGCCTCCCCAGCCTTACACTTTGCTAATTTAAACGAATACGTCACCGAGGTGCTATACCGCAGTCCTCGGAGCACCTCACCAGTGTAGCTGAGAGGGCCCCTCCAGCTTCTTAATAACTGGATCATCGGAGAAGCATTAAAGAACACAGCAACGTGATTCAGAGCAGGTACCTGCACAGCAGTAACGCCAAGTATTGAGATTTATTAATTAACAAGCTCATCATTGCTCTTGCACTCCAGCAAATCATGCTGTGTATGAGACTGGAGGGTGAACGAGCGAGCACTGACTTTAAAGGTCTCCAGATTCCAGTAAGTGCCGTTGCATTTGCTGCTCATGTCACGCTGAAGCTGCCTCCATTTGCACACAGAGCAGCTGGAGCTGGGAGAGCAGGATTGATGCACAGATTCTGGGTATAACAGCTCATACTTGGCAAATGTAACCTGGCCGTGCCAGAAGGCTTTTCCCTTCAGCAGCCGGGCACTGGAAAGGCAGGCTGGGAGGTATGTCTGCAGAGTGCCTCTTCAGCATCGGGCAGGTATGTGCAGTGTTTCTAGACCAGAATCAGGGTCACAGGTGATAAACAACCTCTTTTGGAGCTCCAGGTGTCCAAATTCTTTCGGTGTCTTGGAGTCTGGCTCATTTTGAAACACCCTTCCTGTTCACATCTATTGAGGAAATCATTTAGCCCTTCATAAAGGGATTTTTACTGCTTCCATCCATTTTCTTTTTATTGATGCACACAAAACAAGTAAAATTTATTTTATGTTTGTCTGTCCAGGTTCTCAGTTTGCAGGATTTGTGCCCAGTGATGGGCTGCTTCAGAGAAAGCAGCATTAGTACTTGGTACAGCGTAGCACCTTGTTCTTTGAAGGCTGTATCTCAGGGTAACTTCCCCCCTGACCCCACTGCCACCTATTTTTGCTTTTATCCTGTGTCACTTACCTCTGATGATGGTGGGATACTTACTGCTGATGGTGCTGTGATCTAGGACCAGGAACCCAATGTAATTATTTAATGAAAGAGGGAAATACAGAGAGCTTGCTCATCCTTGCATAATGTCGTTACGAGAAGCTGATGTTTTAGGGTTCTTGATACACAGGCAAGTGTATTACAAACCACCTGGTCCAGAGGTAATGAGTCTGCAAAGTCACAGAACACATGATGAAAAGGGCCAGTGTGAGAGACTGTCCAGCTGTGGTGGGAATTTCAGGTGGATACTGCACAGGGGCAGTCACTTCATGTTATACTAAAAATTTATTAGCTGGAATTTGGAGCCGGAGCATTGGGTGTACTTTAGAATTCAATTACAATCTGAAAAGTGACTCTAAAACAGCACCGGGGAATTATTTGATCATTGCATTTTATTCACTTTAGATTAAATTTGGTCACGTTGCAGTACAGTTGTGTTTCTGAATGCCAGGCCTGCGAGCATCTTGCAGAGCTCAGAATGAACCATCTTATGCATCAGGAATGACTGCGCAGGGCTGAAACTCTAGCTGCAAATCAGACATATGATCTAGGACATGTGATAGTCTTTTCAGGTTCTTTTCAAACCATAACCACAATTTTAACACAGCAGAAAATAAATGTAGGTTATTAAAGTGAGGCTACATATTTTCTTGAAGCATTAACACGAGACTTGTGCTTCTAGGCCTGTGTTGAATGTTCTTCCTGTTGCTGTATTTTCAAATACTCGTGACTAATCTTTAAGTAAAAAAACATTCTGACAATCCTGCTTTGCTAGTGAGAGCAAATAGATGCGTGGCATCTTAGAATTCCTTAGTCAAAAATGAAGAAATCAGAAATATTGGAGCTCTGAAGCTCTTTTGCTCTCTGATTTCAGTCAGAAAAGAACTGTACAACGGGCACAGCAATGCTGTGTGCGTGCGGACCCTCCGTTACACCCTACAGGAACTGTAGCAGATCAACATGCCTGGAGAGGAAAAAAGGAGCTGCTTCTGCCTCCAGCCTCCCTCAAGCAGCTCTCCAGCCTCTCGCTTTCAAATGCAGGGGAGGATGTGGGAAAAACCCAGCTTGATCTTTCAGAAGATTCAGTGCTTTTTGGTTAGGAAAAGAATGAATGTAATCTGTGGGACAAAAAAAAAAAAAATGGTGTAAATTATTGGAGAGCAGAGAGAATACAATGTCTTTTTTTGCCCCCTAAGGTTAAAATGATGCTTTTATATTCCTGGTCTGTACTGCCCAGGTCTTTAAACCTTAAAAAGCAAGGCAGCGTAGGATGTCGCTGTTTGTACCCCGGTCATTAGCGTGAGGGTGCTGATAGAAAAGCAAACGTCGTCTCTGTGCTTGCCCTGTGTGCTGCTGGCTTCCACCCAAGCTGCTGGGAATAAGTTTATGCCTTTGGGGTCTTTGATTCATGTTAGCAACAAGCTCCAAGCTACTTCTAAAACATCTTATTAGCATTCTGTGGGCTCGGAGGGTTCTATGGACTTTATCTTGGCACTAGACCTAACCGCTTTAATGATGGTGTTTTTGTATTTGTACAGCACATGCTGTGAGTATTTATGCACCGCTTTGCCTAGAGCACAGAATAGCATCCATTGAGGATTGTGTTTTTCTTGTATTAATAGTCAGAAAATACAGGGCAATGGTGAGGCAGAAGGTGTCATGCACAGACGTGCTGCAGAAAACAAAACTGGGTTCAGCTTGTGCGGCCCGGAGTCCTGCTGTGCAAAAAGCTGGATTTTCATGTACCGGCAAGAGGAACTGCATGATCACTTAAGCACGGAAAGCCTCAAAAAACATTAAAAAAAAAAAAAAATCAGTTCTGCACAGCAGACACTTGTAGGCTTTAGCTTCATAAATAACTTGCAAATGAGAATAATTAACAGAAAGCACCTCCTACCACCTGTTCCGCTACTTAAATATGTAACGGTTCCTTTTTGTGATTCTTTCCGAGGTAATCCTTGAGTTCTACTGCAGAGAGACAGGTCTGAACGTTGTGGAGCAGTTACTGGGGCACATGAGGCTCCTGGGCTGAGCCCACCGACACAGGCAGGGCCAGCCCCCAGTGCAGGCAGCGCAGGCAGTGCCTGGGGCGGCCGGCCAGCTGGTCGTGGCTTACTTGGCTGCGGCAGAGCCCAGCTGGAAGTGCTGTGGCGGGGTGCAGGGTCAGGAGCTGGTGATGGCTACGTGGGTGAGAGCTGGTGGCTTCTCCAGGTGTGGGACTTCAGGGGGACCAAGCTGTCAGCCCAGCCTGGCAGCTCCGTGCAGGAGGCATGTGCTTCCCGTTTGATCCCTCGTAAGGGGGAAGCAGAGATTAGAGGCTGGCCTCTGCCAGGGGCACCCAGGCAGCCATGGGAATGCCGGTGTCAAAAGAGCAACTATTTTGGATTCTCTTGGCAGGGTATTGGTTGTGCTTTCACAAGGCAGTTGGGATGCTGGGGAAACAGCACTGAGCTCAACTCGGGGGAGCTTTTAGGTGGTGCTTTTGTGCACAGTTAAATGCCTGATGTCCATTAGAAGAGGGCTACTCTGGTCCTGGGGTCTTTCCCCCTGACATGACTTGCAGAGAAAAGCTCCTTTAAATCTGAGTTTTCCTGCCTGGACACAGCTCTTAACAGCTTTGTGGAAGTAAAAATATAAAAATGGGAGAATTAGAACCCGATACAGGTATGTAATTAGAGAGAACTGGGAACGGGATCTGGTCCCCACATACAGCTGGAAAGCCAGCATGGGAACAGTGGCGCGGTGGCTCTGGCTCACAGGTGTTTTTCACCTTCAGGGCAAGGCTGGGAGTTCCCTTTTGGCACTGTCCCCTTTCCTGCGGCCACAAGGTGCCCTGGCTGCCCCACCTGTGGCAGTGCAAGTTGCAGCCACCTTGATTTCAGCTGCTGGGTGTGCTCAGGGTTTCACCAGTCCCCTTTCCTTGCAGGAGGTAAATCAGCTGTAATTTTTCCTGCGATTGTTTTCTTTGCAGAAAAAACTGGAGCTGGCTTCGAGCACTATGAAACTGGAACCTGCCGTCAAGCAAATGCGGGATGCCATCAGCAGTCTTGTGCAGTTCACACGAGCAGCTGGCTCAAAGGGCGCAGCGACCATGGAGCTCGCAGCCAGAGATTTCTCCTACACCCTAGCAAGGACCTATGCAGGTAGGGGGAAAGACAGAAATGATGGAATTCAGCCCAGGAAGGGGCAAGGAACCAGTCCTGCAATGGCCTGGTTTCACACCTTCTGGGTAAAGAGTAGAGTTTTGAAGAAAGCTTGGTCCCCACCATCTGTCAAACTGAGGCAGCTCAGCCTGGCAAGTGCTGCTGAAAAGTAACCACCCCCCACTTTTTACGAGCCCTTGCTGTTTTGGCTGGAGCCCGGGAATACTGATGTCTCCTACTCTTCCACAGGAGCTCTTTTAATTGAACATGCAGCTCGGCCTGATGCTTCCTCCACAGACATCTCCGCTGCTCGAAGGTAAGAAAAAACCTCCTCTAGCCCTCGCCGCTCTGGGGGATTTCTTGTGCAATGCAGCAGCCTTTGCTCTGCCCCTCCATGTGACCTGACCTCTGCCATGGAGAGACCCAAACTTTCCACCATCACTGATGGAGACAAACAGCATTCTGGGCTGGTTGTGTCAGCATCCCGGCTTTTCCCTGCCACGGAGAATCTCCGTGCTAGCAGTGACGAGGGAGCCAAACTGGGCAGGCTCAAGTGGAAACTGTCTGTGTCACAGGGCTGGGACCAACTGGTGGTGGTCTCTGTTCAGGTGGTGCAACCAGGAGCTGTGCCCTGTGGCCATCGAGTTAGAGAACAGCAGCTACGAGGCTGAGGAAGCGCTCATGGACCACGCGCTGGTGTACGAGGGCAGCTCTGCCAGCCGCAGCAGGCTGTGACTCACCAGAGGCAGCTGGCAGGCCCAGCAGAAGGTGGGTTGCAATCCAGAACAAAAATCAAAAAAATTCCTCAGCCAGCCACGAATTACAGGCGGGGACGTTCCACCAGGGCCAGACAGAATCCTTCTGGAGTAACCCCCAGCTGCACCACCTGCTCCAGTCCGCAGCCCACTGCTTTTGTGCCGAGTTATTTGCTGACACAGCCACAGAGATTCAGTCTAGAGATGCTGAAATGCTCTTACTGTGGTTTGGACAAAGATTAAGTGGTCAAATCCAGATAATGACTTGAAGCAGCAGCTCTTCAAGTGCCAGCCGCTGTTCTTTTTAAACCAAAATCAAACTGAAAATGATTCGAAACTGATTAAATACAAACCCCCACCATTTTCCCCTGTTCACCTTCTTGCTTTCTACTGCTACACGCAGTCTTACACCCTGGCACCTTCCAGGGATGGGGTTTTCTTCCAGGGCAGCCTCTTACACCCTCTGTGGCTGTGAGGGGGGGGGCGCAGGATTCTTCCATGGGAACCATCACACTCGGCTCAGGACCCCCAGCTCCGTGGCTGATCTTGGCAACTCGTTGGCTTTGTAACCCAAATTTTCCGTTTTCCTAGCCAAGGTAGGCACAGGGCACTGCTTAGTTTAGCTTGTGCTCTTGATTTTTTTTTATCCTTTTATGTTGTACCTTGTCCCAAACATGCTTTGCTTTTACTTTAAATTAACCTGGAGTAGGGCTTTACCTTCTCACCTATCAGTGGGGGCTTTGGCCCAATCCACTGTATTTCAAACACAGAACACAGTAAATTGCTACTTGCAGCTCCAGAAATGGTCAGTGTCAACATTGACACTGCTGTGCAAAGATGTTCTGTAACAGTTTAGGGGAGGAGGCAATTTCAATTACATTACTCAAACTACATCAAAACTGTACAAGTTGATACCAAAATTAAAGAAAAAAAATCCACTTTCATCATTTTTCTTAAGAAAGCTTTTTCTTTTTTATTCTCTGTGACCTCCAGAAAACTTATTAATTCCCTGTGCATCATCCTAATGATGCTGCAGTTTATACTGACATAAATTCATAGAATCATACGATGGTTTGGGGTGGAAGGGACCTTAAAGATCACCTAGTCCCACCCCCCTGCCTGGGGCAGGGACACCTTCCACTAGACCAGGTTGCTCCAAGCCCTGAGCACCCACAGCTACCCTGGGCAACCTGTGCCAG
>JAVJGJ010000001.1:92459248-92481989 GCA_035590215.1 Microhierax caerulescens | reverse complement strand
TAAAAAAAAAAAAAAAAAAAAAAAAAAAAAAAAAAAAAAAAAAATCAAACCCAGTTTTGGTTGATTGAATCCTCCCATAGCCCCAGCAGCACCGTCCCTTTTGCAGCGCTCCCACACTTCTGCATAAAGTAAACTGAGTCAACAAGGATCATGCAAACACGCAAGACGGGCAGCCAGGTATTTCATGCTCAGAAATGACAGCAATGCTGCGGCAGGGTGAGCAGTCTCATACACATTCTTGTCAGATGTCAGCTGGTGGAGGCACGCTGGCACATGCACCTCACAGGTGGCAGGAGGCAGGGACAAAATTTAAATCTTGAAAATAATTACCTTGTCTTCTTGCAGCCCCCCTCAAAACCTGCTGCTGCTCAAGCTAGCCTGGTGTGCCCTGTCCTCCAAATTCATCAATTCTTACAAGGAGTTCAGAACAGCACTCCAGGGACCTGAATTTTGCAAGTTTACCTCCATGCCTGACGCCCTTTTCATTAACTCTTTGGCATCAGGATTGTCTGCCGTTATTGTGTTGCGCTAGGACAGATTCGCTGCTGCCAAGAGACTGATGGAGAATCCTGCCTACACCCAGCAGCTTTGATTAATCCTTCACTGCCAAGAGACAAGATTTCCAGATGCTGGTCACTGACAGGGAAGGAGTCAGCAGAGAAATCCCATTTCTCACTTCAATGGGCTAATTTTCTCAGCTCCGCACAGCGGCTCCTGGTCTCAAAGCCGTAACCCCAGCACGAGCAGGCTGACAAAGGCCAGCCTTTCTGCAGTGGTTTGGGAGTCTTCTTAAGGACGCTGTTAGAAATTACTATCAGAAAACCCAGCAGGAGTGAAAACAGTCCTGTGAAGTGTTATACAGAAACATCCTGCAGAAAAGCCGTTCCGACAACCCACAACCCTGCTGCTCAAAGAACGATTATCCAGCAGAAGCTCGCTGTTGATGGATAAGGTCAAAAAAGAACCAGAGGGATTAAAACAAATATCTGTCTGTTGTAGCTCACCAGCTTCCTAACATATGCTTGTTGTTTTTTTTTTTTTTCTTTTTTTTCCTTCTGTGACAGATAATATGTGTTCTGTAACTCTTTTCCCTCAAGCTTTGGAAAGCTCTGAACAATTCATTCTTTCTATCCTGGTGGTCCCCTGCTTTGCTTGAAAGATTAAAAGAGATGTTAACAAAAGATGATCTTGCTTGTTTGAGGAAGGAGGACTTAAAATCATGCTACCAACACCTCCTCTTCTTACTAAGTCACAGGCGTTTATTCATTTTTATGTGATACTAACCCTCTACCAGCTTTGCATTACCTGCTACTGCCAGTGGTATTTACAGTCCTAAAATAAGTGGCAGGTTTTTTGTCAACACACTGCACACCAATATTAGAATTGTTTGGTAGCATATGGAGCTCTCCCAAAAATAAGGCAAAGAATCAAAAATAAACGCATAAAAGCTAAACTTGAAGGACAGTCTTTTCATAGTTAGAAGTGATACATTCTCTGTTACTCAAACACACGATCTACTTACTGATGGTGAGTGTTAGTGTGATCCACACCCCAGTTTAAGCTACCAAAAGCCAAGTCCTAAATGCTTTTCTGCGATAAGACAGCCTGTTTATACAGATTGAAACACCCAACAGATTGTGGTAGCCACCCACAACTCTCTAGTGATTTCTAGGCAAGTGAAAAACAAAGAGGGGGAACAGACCGAGTTAGTTTGGAGAAGTTACCAAGAAAACGCAGACAGACAACAGACAGAGGCTGTTGTAAATGCTCACCAGATTTGATCAACACGTTCAATGTCCCTGCAAGGAGGGGAAAAAGAGCTCAGAGGGGAACAAGCAAAAGAAGCAAATAGAGGCAACGAAGGAAGCTGGATATTTTGATCCTGCTCAAGGCCTTACACCGTATGAGTTTCAACTCATTTTCACTCTCAGGTAAGATCTTGAGCAGACTGCCAGTGATCACTGGCATTTTTGAAAATATATACTATGAAAATACTTGATGTTCTTGCTGGTTGCCATTCCTTATCAGTCTCTACCATAAACCGAAGCTCACGTGGATGGCCTGGTCGACTTGGGTTAGACATTTGAAAGCTAAAGAAACAAAGACACTAAAGAGAAATTTGCAACCAGACTTGAAACCCTGAGTCAATTTTAACTCCTCATGGTGTTGGGGGTGTCCTGCAGGTACTCATGTGCTAGGAGTTGTCCAGAGCCCAGGTCTAGGAAGCTGAAATGTAGATGCCAAATGTCAGTCAGCCTAGGGAGGCAGGGCTGGACAGGCACACTTCACAACAGGTACCACTGGGAGAAGGACAAAGGAGAACACCACTTTTATTCTTATAAAACCCTTCAGATGTGTACAACTGTATGCTTTATATTTTCATCTGGAGCCTTAACCCATGCACAAACACAGTGCACATGAAAAAAAAAATAAATCAAAGCCATTCAACTTCATTCTTTCCTGGGTCTGTTTATCTTTACAAGACACTAAATGGTGCAAAACATAAAACGGACACAAACCAAGAAAGACGTTTATAATTGTCTACAACTTCAAAAAGCAATGAAGCATCAAAATGTGATAACTGCCATTTAAATGACAGTTCTTGTAATAGTTTTCTCATGTCCAGAGATTAGGAATAGGAGTTTATTTGAAATAGAACTTAGACATCTGAGATTTTCTGCCTTTAACTAGGGTATGATCTAACCAAAAGGCCTCTGCCACCTGTTCTTCATTAAGCCCCTGCTGCCTGCATTATCTGCTGTAGCCTCTGCTGGCAATATGTTCCGCAAAGAATAATCCAGAAAAGTTTTATTTTATATCGGTGTCCTTTTTAGGTTCTTTTACAAGAGCAATTTAATGAAAAGAGAACAGTTAGAGAAAGAAAGAAGCAGGTTTACAACCAGTAATGGGAAGAAGATGCTATTCATGTATTCGCAGTTCTGAATTACTGAATGCTAAGATGAGAAACTGGTATTTTTTATTATTTACACCCTCTTAAAAAGCTAAACAGCCAGCTGCCCCCAAATCCACTCTGCAGAAACAGGGCAGGATCTGTTTAGACTGGGGTTGAGCAGATACCAAATTGGGCTTTTTAAATATATACTCTGCATGAACTGGCACTGATCAGGAGAAACTGTTCTGTTCTTTGAAAGCGCTCTGTTCCTTCAGAAGCGTGCGCAGTCCTGCTCTAAAACACTTAGTCTGACATCCATCCTTGAGAAAGGAACTGTGTGTCAGAAGAAAACTCTTCCCTGGTTTTAACAGGGGATGGAACAATTCAAGCCATGAGCATGCCTTCCTCCCTCCACTCCTCTGTCAGTGCCCAGCTTACCTGCAGTGGTGCTTCCTACTGGCCAGCCAGAATGTACTGTCACAGCCGTAGCAGTGTGCAGCGAGGTGGTCTGGAAGCCATCGTGTCACCTGGGAGAAATAAAAGCCAAATTTGTCAAGGAGAGGGCAATTAGAAACAAACCCACCTCATTTGCACTCACAAATCCAAAGCAAAGCACCACGGGGGAAGTGCTTGTTCTATTTTAAGAGCACAAATGCAGTGTTCACGACAACTGAAGACAAGACGACAGAAACCTCCCCTTTGAGAACAGATACACTAAATTCCCCTCAACTGACGTCATCAAGTCCAATTCCCTGGGGTTTTTTTCTGTGCTTTAGATGTATCCATGTCAAGAATATTCACCAAGCATGTGTCCACCTAAGGCTCCTTTAGCTAACCACCCCTTCCACAGCTCCTCAAGGAGCTCATACACAGACAAGCAGAGGGCTCATAGGCACAGGTACTGATATTTAAAGTATGAGACACAAGTGAAATGCAAGGAAGAGAGTTCACAAGAAGTGGCACATGACCAAAGGCTGTTGGATAATTTCAATTACGAATATCCCATCCTACCAGAAGAATGAGCGATTTACAGGGATTTAGTCTGTACCTCTGTGTCCTGTTTATCCACCTGTTCCCAGCTGGCTTCAGAGAAAATCTCTGTGCTGCAGCGAGACAAGCAGTTCTGATCCAGATTGCTTTCCGAGTCGGGTATAGAAGTCTGTTGGCAAACAAACACAGCTGAACAGAACCTTCCCATAGTCCTACTTCCATACAAATAAAAACCGGATAGTCGTGGGGAGGAGTGGAAGGGTACCTCCTGCTAAGAAAGAGCAGGCTATGTTTGCACTGGAAGGGCGAATGTCTTAGCTGGTCACCTACCTACACTGCACACGTGGCAGCAAAGGCGAGAACGCCTCTTTGAACGGGACTATAAATGCCACATGTTGAAGCAGTTTGTGCAGTGGTAAACTGCAAAAAAAAAACACCAAAAAAAACCCCATGCAAAAAAACCCCAACAGGTCAGGTTTTGACCCTCTGATGATAGGATGATCTGAGATAAAATGGATTTAAAATTTTCTGCTGTGTTAGCACAGAGTTCTGGCAACACTTTGGGTGATCACACAAAAAAGCTGCTACCTGTGGCTCCAATTTCACAGTCGCATTTCCTTTCCAAGATTGTTTCATTTTCAAAATTACTACTAGTAACACATATATCCTTTTGTTGGCAAAAATTCTGGAAAATACAAGCCAAATCACACATGGGGAAACTCAGAATCTGAGCCATATATATTCCATATATAGGCTTTTTGGGAATAATACTTCCTTAATATAGTCTATCCAGGTAGAGTTGTATTTTAACAGTCTTAAAACTCAGCCAGCCTTTTAAATATATTAAAAATAGCAAGAAATCTTGGGTTAATGTCTTTTTGTGCCCGAGGAATGGGCATCTCTGGAGCTCTGCAAGAAAACCTGTTACTCCCAAGCTGAGGTACAAACAGAAGGTAGAGAACAGATTCTTTAAAATGGTGAATTTTCTAGAGGCCAGCACGCTCTCACATCCAGCCCTACACTGCAGTTTGTGAAGGCCCTTAAAAGAATGGGAGTATAATCAATTAAGCCAACGCACCAAATTGCTCCAAGGAATGCAAGGTTTTGCCTGTGACAGAAGCCACACCCGATTGAAATGACACTGAGCTGAAATGGATGCCCAAAAGGGGCACTTCGCACTGTTATCTCCAATGTGAATAGCCAAGAAGGCTCTGAGTATTTTTCACAACAAATGTACCTGGGACTATCCAGCACCTCTGCCACTTCTAACCAACATTAAACTAAACAAACCAAAGTTGAAAACCTCCTGTAACATTTTTTATTTTTTTCATTTTCGCAGGCATATAGAACACGATATCATGTGCACTTAGGAAAAGGAAATTTTTGATGGGTGTTATGTCAACCTCAGGAATGCTCTGCCCAGCATTCAAACCCACAGGAAGATACAAACTGCTTCAGAGATTCTAAGTCTCCTCACCTTCCTTTTCATGCCCCTTTCCTCCTCCTGTGCCTGCCTGCTTCCCCACGTAGCTCTCCCCTCATCGTTTATTGCACTTTGCTAATAATATTGGGCCATTGAAAAACCCAGTTTTGCAGCAATCTGCAGAACTGCTCTCTGCTCAAAAGCCTCTACAGAACTGGGCTCCTGCTTATTCTCTGAATCAGTGCTACACTCAAGCATCAGTATAAGGCCAGACTGTGTATCTTTTGACTTTTTATTATTAATTTGTAGTCAAAAGAGGAGGAGAATTTAGGTAAAAAAACAGGTAGGGGAGAAGCAACTTGCAAATCCACCCAAGACATACAGAGACACATAGAAAACCTGCTAGCTATTGAGATCTCGAACTTGGAATTGCATGCATTTCATTCCTGATTTTAAAATTTCTTTTGCAACCACAACTACATAGATAATTTCACTGCAGCAGAAATTAGCATACTGTATTTGAATCACGCCTCGGACTTAAGTCTCTACTTTAATGGCCTTAAACACTTCCAAGTTCAAGTGCAAAGAGTTTAAAAGCTCCCCTAAATTTCTTAATTTGTTGAGAAAAAGCCCTCATTGACATAAAGCTGTCACAAAACCTCTTAATTTATTCCAGTTAATGAGCCTTGAGTAGGCCAGCCATCTGAAAAGGGCATGGCTTGAGCTTCATGGTTTTGCACTAACAGAGCAGCCACTGCTGCATCTTACCCTGAGCATACAAAGAACCAAGAGATCAGTCCTATGCTACTGTCCCAATGAATGACCCATTCATATTCTCAGAAAACTATCTTTGCCTGTTTTACTCTTGTTTTCATACACAAAATTGCCTTTTTTTTTTTTTTTTTTTTTTAAACAAGATGTTTAAGTATGTGCAGGTATGTGTGGTATGCTGTGAAACACCCATCTTGAAATAAAACTTTGGTACATGTATGGTCAAACTGGGATACAGTGAAAATTAGTCAACACTGCCATTTGCCATGTACTCAATCAGTTGTTTACCCTCTTCAGAATGACCCTGAGAGTTCCATAAAAGCCTGCATGGCCAAAAAAAAAAAATAAAAAAAATCGCTGCCTCACCAATGAACCAAGAGTTGACAATATGGTGAGATCCAGAACATGACTAACTAGCCCACTGTTGTCAGCAGTGGCCCAATTACCATTTCACTTACCACTTCGTCGCCATAATCACCATTGAGGCGTAAGGAGCTATTCAGGAACTGGCTCTCCAACCGGCTCTTCAACTCTTGCACTTGCTTCTTCAAGGTCTCCACTTCTTGCTGATGGCCAGTTTCTATCTGGCGCAGGCGCTGCTGGATAACATCAGTGTAGACAGGCATCCCATCGTCATCCAGGTGGCTTCTGGCGGGTTGGTCTGGGCTGCTGGCTGCCTGCTGCTTACCAAGGTGACTAAACATCCATTTCTGGTGCAAGCTCCTCAAGTGAAACTGTGCAGAACTACAGCTCGCAGTGGAGACCTGCCGGCTCAGAGAGGCTTTGATGTGACCGTCCTCTCCATTCACACAGTGTCCGTTTGTCGCATGGTATTTCTGGGTGATACCAAACCCCACAGGCTTCTCTGTCATCTTGTTCTCAGGCTCCAGCTCTCCATTACACACAATCTCGTCTTTAAGTTCGGCTAAAGGCAAGGCACAAGGGGAAGGCATCGGGATGTGTGTGTTGCTGCTACCAGAAGTCCTATGTACTTTTGTTCCCAGTTTTTGAAGTTCTAGCATGCTCTCCCCCTCTGGCCTATTTTCAATAGTTCGAGAAAGTTCGTCAGCACTGTTGTTGATCAGGTGAGGTCTGTGGCAAGGGCCCTTAGGAACGAGCTCTTGCTTTGCTTCATTCTCTGTTAAGGTTTCTGTTGAACTTTCAATGTTGGATGTTCTTGCCTCGTGAGTGATTGTAAGAGGTAACGCAAGGCTGGCCTGGGCTGTGTTGTACAGGCTCTCTGCTTCTCCTTCGAGTTTGCTAACACCTTCTTCCTCCGTATTCTTGTGAGCATCTCTATTTACAAAGCCCTCCAAAGGAACAGTCTGTAGTCCTTTCACCTGAGGTAACTTCTGGGTAGTGTTACTGAGATCAGTACGCTCGTCCTGTTGTCCTTTAAGCTCAGAAGCACCTTGTGAAACTGGATGTGGATTGGACGCTGGATTGTTCATTACAATACCTTTATCTGCCTCAGCCTTTTCACAGAGGTCACTGACATACCCATGTAGACTTTCAGTTCTCTTCTCCTTACCCAGGGCAACCTCATCCCCTTTACCTACTGTCTCTAGGCTACCCTTTAAGTGCTCCTCCAGACCAACATCGTCTTTAGTGGCCTCTTGCAAAATGTTCTCCATCTGTCCCTCTGCCACACCAGCTGCAACAGAGAGTTCTGCTCCAACTGGAGCCCTGCCTTGCTTACTCAGGCTGTCTCCGTCGAACGGATCATCCCCAGGGTTACCGAGGCTGCTCAGCTCCAGAGACCGACGGTGCTCTTGCCACTTTTCATTGAGGCTGGGGTCACTACTCCGTCGATTGGTTGTAGGCACACTGCTATCACAGGCTGTTGTCAGATTGTCAAATGATCTTGTCTTTGGTAACCTATAAAGGTACAAATAATCAGAATCCAAAGTTGGGGATTTTTAAAAAAAACATTTAGCCGCTACAGTTTAAAAACTCCCCCCACATTAGGACAGTAACAATCTGCTAACTAATGGACTTCTGTGAAGTATTATCTAGGAGCACATTTTGACCATCTGTAGTGCAGAGCTGCTTCAGTACTTTCTTTGTTTGCCATCAGGAAAATATGTTCCATCAGACTTCAGACATTCCCAGAATAATCCCTTTACCACAAAGCACAAATGCTTACAGTCTGGTCACACCTCCTAATTAACATCTGCTCAGAATCATTGTACAAAAAAAGCAAAGAAATGGTTATGCAAGACAGAAAAAGCACTCAAATTCAAGACAATCAAATGAAACCTTATATTCCACAAGGGTATAAGGAATCCTACAAGGCTATGCAATACCCAGAGCTTAATTCTATTTGATAATCTTCTGTTACACTATCACCTCTGAAACATAACACCTTGCAAAACTGAAAGAATGACAGACTGCTTTTGGGTAGGTCAGTCAAACAGTCCCACAAATAAGCCTCTGAAAAATACTTCCCTCCCACCAAAAGTATTCTCCTCTTTATATCCCACAATATTCTCTGTTGATCTTACTTTACAGGATGGGATTTCTGGGCTCTAGGCTCACCTGCCCAGAGGCTGATCTTCAGGGCTAGAGCCTGGAACAGGGTATGGGGCACAGGTGTCGTCAGTGGGTGTCGAGGGGGAAGAGCATGGCAGGTAAACAGCACTCCAGAGCATTAAATTACGCACATGGCACACTGGATACAGCACCTGAGAGGGGAGAGCACACAATGTTCAGAAGTGGTAAACTGCTCGCTCCCAGAATGCCGAGAAGTGTTCAGATCTGACTCTGGTAGTTTACTATTCCGGTCTGCAGCCGGGAGGCTTTGCTAGATCTCTAGATAACTCTGAAGGCCAGTGAGCAGCTATGGCATTTTTAATCAGCTACACTAGGATATATAATTAACTTTTCTTTCAGAGACAGAGGCATAACAATGCCGGCTTTCAGCTTCTCACGAATGAATTACTGCAATGTGCTCCGAGTGAATCTACACCTTAATAATGCTTCTGCGCAATTTAAACTGCTGAAGAATTCAGTGGCCCATTGTTAGCGTAGAGATTTCCTCGTACTTTGTATTACACTGTGCCATGACAGCTGAACTAAGAACCTCCTTCTGCAGGCTCCAGTTCATCAAAGCTAACCCTATCTTTAACAGGAAGCACTTTTATGTTAAAAATTAAGTACATGCAGAAATACTTTTCTGAAGAAGCAGCTTGCTCTTAAGGGATTCCTTGACTGTGGAATATGCTTTCTGTTTCAGTTTAAAAAAAACTTGGATCGTTATCAATTCCACTCTTTTCCCAGGCAAAATCCTTGTGGAAAAGCAGGCAGTGGCAGAGAAACAGTCAGGTTTCCCTGCCACTGAGCAGGGGGAGAGTTGTGGGGTGGCTTGGTTTGGCAGATGCTGCTCTTAAACAGCTACGGTCTTACAACAGATGTGGCTACTTCAGAGAGGCACCTTTTAAAGACTGAAGTAAACCCACAAAAATAAGAATACAAGACAGGAAATTACCAAACTACAGATGAATTATCCTCATTAGCTTAGTACAGTATAGCGTAGTATTTACTGAGAACAGAGGCCAAGGCACCAAGACTGCATCTATACTGCAGGATATAGCATGTGAGGACAGCCCAAGGACAGAGCCGCTACCTGTCCACACAGCCCGCTTTAACAGCGTTCTCTGTGCTGTTCCTGGGCAAACCTGCTGGTATTTTCAGGGAAAACTTAGATGCATCCATAGCTTTAGAAGTCCTCCCGAGCTGTATTTATCTGCAGTGCCTCATGCCTTCAGCTATCACATCCACTCATGATGACAATGTCAGGTTGCAAAGTCTTGAAGGGCTCTCTCTGACGCTGCCTGTCGCAGTGACAAATGGGACCTGCACACAGACTGAGTGCAGGCTGCACGTCCGGTGTCCAGGGGAGACAGACAGACACAGAGGGCTGATGTGAATATACAATTAATCTTTTTATAACAAATATAGACAAAACCTCCTTCCTACTAAGCCAGGTTTTGGTTTTACTCTAAGGAACAATTAAAAGCCACATCTATCAACTGCAAAAACATTGCAGAGTCTTTACTGTTCTATTTATGATATCTGATACTTTTATAAACAAGAAGGCATTTAAATATTTATAAAAGCCACTGCTGCCCTAATCATGGTGACATCTGATGACTGACTGCTCACATGCCCACCACCTGCATCCCTCAATGCCTCACATGACCTGTTATCAAATACACAAAAAGGTAACTAAGTCCCTTCCCAGAAGCTTCAGTGAGCTATTACTATGGAAGAGTCAAACTGAAAACATGAAAAGTATTAAGAGAAATAAAGATATGCTACATAACCTGAGTTACTTCTTCTGTTTAGATTTAAGATTAATATAGACACAGTGTCTAGGTTTGTAAGCAGTTTTATGACACTGCGCTGACATAGCTTAGTTCTCTAGAAAGGCTATTTGTCAAGCACTGAAATGTTTTCTGTTACCAAAAATAAAGCAAAATATTTAGTTACAGAATATGCATTTCCAGCATAGAGGAATTTCTGAGGTTGCATTTGACATTCCTCAAATACCAGCAAACTTAATGCAAGGCTTAAAACATCAGAGTGTTCAAAGGTAAACACTGTTGAGGAGAGCTGAGAACACTTTTTCTGGAAATGCCCGGACTGTATTCATGATGACAGCTAAGCCGTTATGATGTCCCACCACTACAAGCCTGGGTATTTTCTAACACTTTGGAGAACATTGTACCTGGGAGCCCCTAAAGGGACTCGCCCCATGTGGTGGGGAATGCAGGATACATACAGATTCTGATTGGGAGGAGTAGAGCAGGTTTTTGAAGGCTTTGTTTGCTGCCCGCAGCAAAGACCAGACAGAACAGGTCCGTTCCTGAGTGTGTTTTTCTCCTCTCTCTTTCGCATTGTTGCACAGGAATGTACCAAAGAGGCAAGAGTAGGTGTGCTGCACCAATTTCACCTGCAGAGACCGATACAAGTATCGTCATATGACAGAATACACCAGCTTAATATGAGACCCAACATTCAGGCTTAAGAAGCAATAAATCCTTGCTTCGCAGGGCAATACACCCTCTTCCTAAAGGAAGATATACAAATCCACCTGGCATTTTTTGCATACCTCCTTATAAACTAACTGCATTTTTTGCATACCTCCTTATAAACTAACTGCAAAAGAATTCAAGCAGAGAGGAATCTTTTAAACTCATAACTAAAAAAATTCAGGAAAAACATAAAATTATAAAGACAAAATATTTGTTCATAATCAAGCATGAAAGTCTTGCTGACTCAAACTCACAGCCCTGTAGGACAGGCAAAGAGAAGAATCACAATTCCTCTGTTACAAAACATTAATGCAGCACAGAAACTCTGATCATTATTCACTCCGTGCTTTGGTCCCAGTCTAACAAAAGAGCTTAGTATGAACGTAAAGCATGTAACTCACTTCCATTGGATTATTCAGATGTTCAAGTGAATAAATAAAAAGTACTTCAATAATAAATTAGGGGATTTACTCTAAAAAGGCCAGAATACTACCGGTACATTCAGACACAGCTCTGGCAGGTTAGCAGCATGCTGTGAAGCCAGTTACAACCTTATGTATCTCATTTCACAACTGAGCTAAGCTAGGACCATACATATAATCAGTTACACGGCTGAGCTGGCAAGTGTTAATTCAAGTCAACCACAATCAGAAGAATGTGCTTTAAATCTCTTAGTGGATCAGAAACTTCACAAAATCTTTTATTCTGCAGATTACTACTCCTGCAGCCAGTGACTGCCACTTTCCCAGAGATCTGCCTTCTGGCCTTGAGAACTGATTTTGAGCATCCTACACAAATTTCTAATAGGAGAGCTGTCCTCTTCAAATGAAAATAAACACAGTTCATATACCCTACATATTTTCAGCAAAGAAACAGGAAAAAATGCATGGAAAGCTAAAGGGGCGGGTTGTTTTTAGAGTCTTCCATGTCAAAACAAGATCAAAGTAGGGGAAGTTTATATTGCCTGTAACAACGCTTTTTCTCATGCTGTGTGGATGCATTATACTGGAGTTACTTCAGCACCTCTTAGGTGAGACTATTAAGTCTGAATCATTTATTTATTTCTTTAAAGTCTAAAAGAAGTCCTGCTTCTGTTTTACAAGTGCACAGACCTCAGATCCCATAAAGTATACAAGTACTTTTGTCTACTGTATCTGGGCAGTTTTCCCGTTACCTTTATCAAGCTGCAGCATATCAGAAACAGATGGGAAAATCAGAAACCCCTTGAGGCTCTATAGTATGTTAGTACTCAGTACTGGTTTAGAAGTAGTCTATAAAACAGCAATCTCTCAAGCCACAACTCACAAGGAATGCTTCGTTAAACTCGAAAGAGCAAGGGAACTGCCTCTGGAGCTGATGGACGCAGTCCAGCCACTGTAAAAACACTGGGCAGCGCTCATTTAGGTCATCCGAATTCTCACCATGGCCACAGCGATCTGCAAACTTGTGGCCAAAGTCCAGCCACTCCGTCTCCACTAGCACCTGGAAACCCTGCAGAAATGAAAGTATAGATGAAAAGTTCCTATTCTAGTTTTGGTTCAATTTTCTAAGGTGGTTTGAGACTCATGGGAACCACTTTATTACTGTCTCCTCACTCACTCCTATTTCCCTTCAGTGCTGGCGTCATTACTTATCTTTACTGCTTTACCTAATGCCTCTGCGTTCTGAAAGGCTGCACAATGAAATTAGGACACATAAATTTCCAAACCTACATGGAACAGGAAAGGGAATAAGGCACGTTAGGTCCTCAGCAACTTGCAAGCAAGATCCTGATATGAGACCTATCTTGGCCAGGCAGGGGCAAGTAGGAACTTCATCTCAATCAAAACCGCCTGGATCATGGTAACCCAACATTCGGACAGGAGAGGGAACTGTAAAGCCCTCCTTTGAAAATTATGGGCGGATCTGTCTGCCATAAAAGAAAGCAATTAATCCACAACAGGACATCCATGCTCTGAGAGAGCGCTTGCCTGTGCGTACACCAAACATAGCCCAGTAACAAGGCTGATTAAAGGTTGACTTGCTTGATTTCTCATGCAAACAAAAAGGGCAAAGAACATTCCAAAACAGTGCCTAGCAGAGCACCTGAATGCAACACCTCATCTTACAGGACCTAAAAGCCATCACAGGTTAGGAAAAGTTTTGATTCTTAGCGGAAAGAGAAATTGTAGAACATACTTCTTAAGTCAATGGCTGTAATTGAGCAAAAATAACAGCTGAGAGCTGAAAAGCTTGAAATGTGACAATGCTGAAGACTCATTTTCCTAAACATTTCAGCAGTAACAAGAGGGAAGGCAAAGGGTGGGTGCAGGAGAACTCTGCACTTTGAACAGGAATGACAGCACTTTCAGGAGGGACCAGGACGAAGTTCAGTGCCAAGGACAGCGCAGTATGTTTTGACCTGATGGATGCCAACTTCTAGAACTCGTGAAAAAGGATCTGAAAAGTTTCCACAATTTCATCCAAAAGGCATTGCTACAACTTAAACTTCTGGTTCTCTCCTCCTGTGTCTGAGGCTTTAAGCAGCAGTTTACAGCACTGTGTTCAGACATATGCTTCTGTTCTAGACAACAAAGGCATCTTGCATGTGGGCTGGTAGGTGGAATCCAGCCATCACATATCACAATGCTGAAAAGTGATGGGGGGAAAAAAAAAGAAAATCAGGCTGAAAACCCAAGAGAAATATAACTAAGTGACAGAGGACAACGAAAATCTGAAACTGGAAAAACATGCAGTTGGGAAATCTAGAAAATAGGAAGGCTTTGTATTAATAGTTGGCTGAGAAACTGCAATGGTGTAATGGAAACTGCAACATGTAGCACTCTGTACTACATATTCCTAAGTTAAATATGGGAAGCACACACCATGACTGTGCAGTCACAGCAAAGGAGGAAAACATAATCTGCTCTTGAATTACAGCCCATATTTACACCTATATGTAACTGTATCTGCAGACTACTGTTGGTAAACTCCTGCTACCTTTAGTGCCTTTTCCAGTGGGAAAAAACCTGAAATAACTTATAAGCAGATTTCCTCAGAAAAGGACCCAAACTTGGTAACTACCTCATGCACTAACTGATGGTTTACAAACCTCTGTGGTCCTGTAATACGGATCCAGCAGCAGTTTGGCCAGCGCCACTATCTGGGGGGTTCGGTCCCAGCCATCTGAGCAATGCACCAAGACTGGTCGCTGGTCTCGGTCCACGGCATGAACTACGAGTAGCGCAGATTTCAGAAGCACAGATAAGTGCTGCAGCCATTTGGTACTTTCCAGAGCTGATAACCAACTAGAAGAAAGCAAGGGAAAACAGTTTTTGCTCTTTTAAAATGCTTTCAGGTTTGGATCTTTGAATTTACCAAGTCAAAGCTCCTATTTTAATAAGTTGTGAATGTCGTTCCTCAATATGTTTCACTTATGCCTTGTTAATACTTTCCCAGATTTTGAAATCTCCTGAATCTCAACTATTCCCAGGCTTTACAAGGTGTGCTGTAGGTATCTTAAGAATCTCTGCCCTCTGAAGACCTACATACCCAGTTTAGTAAGGGTGGCCATTCTGGATCTACTTCAAAACCATGAAAGACTCTTAACAGCAAATTCAAAACAGGGAAGTGGTAGGGGAAACAGGTCTGGCACAACTACAGCGTCTCAGTGAAGACTCAGTGAAGACTCAGTGAAGGCTCCTGAGATGATGGGCCATTAGAGGCTAGTTATCCCATAGCACTGGAGGGCTATGAAACATGTCTCCTGAAATGATGCTATGAACTTGTGAAGTACATGGAACACCACTAGAATTTTCTGAAGGAGGGCCAAGCTGTAAAGATTCAAGAAGTGGCAATAGCAAGAAAGCTTAAGTGTTGGCTTTGAAGCCCACCAGAAAGTAGTAGCATCTAGTTCTGAAAATCAAGGCTACATTATAATCTCAGATCTCGTTTTCTAGGTTCACTTCAATGATAATAAACAATGACTGACTCAAATTCCATGGAAATTAAAACATATAACTTAGCATTATTACACAGGAAAGTTACCAAGGGAAAACACACTGAATTTCAGTTTACAAATCAGCAGCAAAAGAATGCAGTCGCAGAAACATGTAAACAAAGGCAAAAACCACCAAACATCCACTTACTTTCCTGGATCTGGCATTTGCGTGCAGAGCAAACGTAGCGACTGAAAACTCTTCCGGATAGAATGGATGTTTGCCATCCCCATGAACACTACTTCACAGTTTGGATAATATTCTGTAAGAAGACATCAAGAAAAAAAAAGGAAGAAACTCAAAACTACACCAAGTTTAATTTCCAAAAGAAGCTTTTTCAAAAAAACAAACCACTGTTGCTGTGGCCAGATTAAATAATTTGTTTACGAATATTCTGTAAGAAGAAACTAGTACTTGCGAGTTCGGTAGGTATTCCAGACATTACAACACAGCACAGCAAAACAGGAAAGAGTTACCAAAGTGTTTGTGTATTTATTTTCAACGTTTCACTTCACATTACAAAAAGCAGAGTACAAACCTATGGGAACAGTGATATTGCTGTGCTCTAAGTTAAAGAATGTTTTTAATCAGCAAGAAACATCCTACACGACTGCAAATCTTAAACAATATTTAAATGATAATTTATGGATGTTCTTAAATTTGGTAAATTAATGTATCTTGTTATATATTCTTTTCTCTAACCATTCAAAAAGGCTGAAAGGTTACTTCATTCACTGCTTTATTCTGAGTTTTTCTATTGCGAGGAATAAGCACCACATATGTGAGAAACATTCAAAGCTCAGGAAAACAGAAGACAGAGAGAATTACTGAGCCTGCCTTCGGATATTGCTATGGGATGTACTCAAGCAACTCTGCTCTACCGGGGGGGCCGTGTCTGTACGGACAGGGTCTGCTAGTCAGAGGGAGGCATCTAAGAAGATACAGAAAAATACTAATTTGACTGTCTTTCCTAGAGTCAGTTTTCGTCTGTCCCAATGCTTCTGTCTGTACAAAAATGCTGGCATGATAGCTAAAATGACCTTTTCTACACAAGGAAAGAAAAAATCAATCAGAATTCAGAATATAGGATACGGAGTGCTTGCACAAGAAAATGCAGTAGTCTCTTAAAAGAGCATGTTTTATATAATTTGATTTCTTAACTGTTATCAGCCCAGCAAATTCTGGCCCAAACCAGAACATCCTGTTAGTGACGGCCTATGTAACTCCAGTTAGAAGTGACTGACAGCATCAGAAAATTTAAGCGTTTTTGGGAGTCTTTTTCCTAAATATATGTTATATACAAAATAAATCACAACATAAATGAGATTTTTATACAGAGAGAATGAAACAAACTTGGCAATACCTGGAGAAAACCTATCAGCAAAAAGGAAGCATTTAACGCAGGTCAAATTTATTGAAGGCGACAAGCTGTTCGGAAATTTTCTACAAAGAATTCAAGAACCAATATAGAGGAAGAAAACTGAACTTCCCATATACTCTCCTTTTCTGTTCTGAAGTTCTGCTTTCTGATGAGTAGTAGTTTTGAGGTGTTAAATGGAAAATTAATCTCTTCTTACTGGTAGCTACATATCAAAGTGCAGTCTATTGCAGCAAAGACCCAAACAAGACTATATGGTCAAAATAGCTTCCATTACCTTACCTGGAGTTCCTCTGTCTGGTATATTTTTCTAGACTCCCCACCCATGGAATTTCAACAGGCTGCATTCATATCCAATAGTGACAATAAAATATTATCTTGTTTATAATACCAACAATTTACAAGTGCCAAAGAACACAGAAAGTGATAATTACAAATATATTACAAATGCAAGATTAATCAGGATTTCAGTTGCTTTGGGTCATCATATAAATGCTGAAAAATATTTCAGCCTTAGAAAAACTGCTGAAAAGTTGTAGTCAGCACAACCATTCTAGAATATTATTATCCTCTACAGTTAGTGGATTTTTACAGGTTTGTTCAGTATTTTTTTAGACATTAGCACACTGGACACCTTTGTCTCGTTCTAGTTTACATATTTGACTCAGCAGGGGAAAGCTAATCAGCATATTCCACACAGTTCAGCATTTACTGAGCACTGTTACCAGCTGGTTTTATGCCCTGAGAAACAGACTTAATTAACAGCTAAACCTGTCCTTTTGAAGGGCTGAGCGATAGCTGCAATGATCCAGAACCTTCACACAGATGAATAGTACTTGCATCCACGCAGTCTGTTAAATATGCAGCACACAGGAGTATATCAGTGTAATTATATTTGAACAAATCCTTTTGATTAACTTAATATAAGACTGAGAAGACACACTGCTTACCTGGGCACTCACAGCCTCCACCTTTCGCTCTGTTCGCCACAGCTGCTGCGTAAGAACGTGCATCTAAGATCAAAAGCTTCTGAGGCTGTATGGCCAAACTCTCTGCTCCTGAAGCATTAGAGATTGAGGAATCTGGGGAAGAGGATATGAAACTGATGAGCAAATAAAAGGGTACTTCTGACATTGTTTACAACAATGATGCAGTCAAGTCCCACAGTGCATATGCAGAAACTGGAGAGTGTCTGACTAAATACAAAGGATTGAGTTTGTTACAGTACCTAGAAGAGATTATGTTTTTATATAAAGCTATACCCTTTACAGAAAAAGAACAGTGACAAGCTTACCAAATTCCACATCAGAGAGGTCCCCTCCATTAGGGAAATCTCTGGAACAATTTCCATTCATTAATTTGTTACTGTTGGACCTTGAATCTGAGGCACAGGCTTTGGCTACAGACTGGACAAGGTGTTCGTCATCTGCATTCCTCCAGCCCCACCAACTGACCTCGGGCTGTCCACAGCGGGAAATAACTGCTCCATTGCTCTGGTGCCTGAAAAAGAAATTAATAAAAAGAACAGCAGTGCATAACTTGAAAACTCAGGATGAAAAATACAAAGGGCATGAAAAAATTAAATTATGCACTCCAGTAGTTTAAAGTCCTGCCAGGGATCTCTCTATCGTTCAGCAATTACTCTCAACCTGTGATTCAGTGGCAACACATTCCACGTGCTTCCCTTCAAAATGCTGACTGTGACCACACAGTCACTGAAAGGTAAAAGTCAAAGCAGAGGTCAGTAAGAGAAAACAAAGCATTTTCTTGCTCGATATTGTTGCCTGTTGGGCAGTGAAAGCTGGGGAACATTTTGGAACAGCACTCGTACTGCAGAACCATATCCAGAAGCCAACGTATTTTAGTTATTGTTTCACTAGCTAAAAGGAAAAAAGCCTTTCACATCTCAGGATGCTAAACATCTGCAGTTTGGTATTTGTATCTGTTGGAAAGGAGCCGCTCTGCCACCTCCTTTTCAGCTGCTTCTCCTCTGTGTGTGGGCCTTCTCTATCGCCCTTCCTGACATCTTTGGGTAGTATTTTGTCTGCTGCCCCTCAAACACACATTGCACCTAGCAGAAGAGGACCAAGGAGATGATGAAGAGCAACAGTAGCTCTTACACATAAGCACCAGTGTGATGCCAGGCTGGTAAATATCAAAATCCACAAGCAAGTATCTACAGACACCTAAGCAGCATCGAAATATTGTTTATTAACAGAGTATTTGTATTCTAAAACATTATATAAATTGCAAGCATACAGATAAAACTTCAGAGGACTGGCAACTGGAGTACAGAGATGTGTCTATCAAAAAAATGTCAGGGAGGTAACTGAAGAACGACTTAACTTGAACATAGCTATCTCCTTCTGGGGAGAAACATTAAAAAAACCAAACCCCCCAAAAATGCCAAGCCCAAACAAACTTTTTTTAAATGTCTGAAGAGTTTCTAGTTATTTCCTTAAATTTGACCTAGCTTCTTGTACTACATAAAAAGAACAGATTTGAAATAATTAAAACTTATCCAAACTATTGCAAACACTCCGAAAAAGATTTTAAAACTCTCCCCTACATTCTGGTTTGTTTGTTTGGTTTTTTTTTTAGTAAAAAAAAGAAAAAAAAAAGAGAGAGTACTGAAACATATTATCCCTCTAATTTCACTTACTGCCCCTATGCTGGCATATCCCACTGCTGCCAACAGAAATGTCATTCCCCACTCACTGAAGTGTTTACACCTAGCATTAAGAAAGTTCTCCTTGACCTTCACCAGCAGTACCCTGAATTCAGAGGACCTCAGCCATGGCACGAAAAGCCACCCAACTGTTGGTATGAAGAGCTGCTGGTGGAGTGGCCAAAGCAAGAGAAAAGATGCAACTTCTCTCAGGTCACACGGCAAGTCAATGATGCTGAGGAATGCGGCACCTAGAAATGTTTACTCCCTGCCTCACGTCCTGTCTGAAATATCCTACCACTTGTCCACAAAGTTCTCCCCCATGTAAATGGCCTGCAGATATACATCCCTTTAAGCAAAGGCAGTGCTGCTCTTGACCAGGAGTCCCACCAGAACCTTATATTTGTGAAGTATGCACATGCCAACTATAGTTCCTATATGTTACGATGCAGCAAAGAATTTTAGAGTCTTCCTGCAGACAAACTGGCTATCTCATCTTTTTGTCAACCAAGAGTTGCTTAACTCCCTCTAACACGGCAATGGCACAGAATGGTGAGGCTGAGGCAAATCTTTAAGCAAATTTAGAAAGCTGAATTGGGACAGCCCTTGAGAGGAAGAAAGCCCATCCAAACCTACAAATCTTAACTGTGTTTTCCTCTCACCACTCTAATAAATGTTTACGGAGGTGTGACAAGCTGGTTTATAACTTGTCAGAGCTGTCAAGCCCCACCAGGTGCTGAGCAGCACCCCTCAACAGTGTCACTGCGGGGCACAGCAGCAGGCGGCAGCAGCTGCCTCGTGCTACTCATTCAAAAGCAATACTTACATCAGGTTAAGGCTCCTTGTTACAAAAATTTTAAATTATAAAATAGGCTGTGATATGGTATTTTAAGTATCTTTCATAGCTCTTCTGTAATTGTTTCATATAAAATTCCTCCACTGAGAGGAAGGAACTGACATGCTGCATTAACTAAACCAAAGGAAAAGTAATCTGAATGCCACGGCACTTTAACCAGGTGCCAGCCGACTGCATGCAAAGGAAAATGTATTCCTGCTGAAACGAACAGCCTTCCAGAAACAGCTCTATGGATATAAAATTAGTTCAGAAAAAAAGCCAGTCATTGAAAGGCCACCTAGTTCCCTGCTACGCTTGCACAAATAACAAAAGAAAATAAAACATCATTACACATATAAGAAACCTATTTTGAACACTCAGATAAGCTCATTTATTTTTCCTTATGTTCTCCCAGACTTCATTACCACCTGCCTGCAGAATCATTTTCACAGGTTCATAAACAATCATTTTTTCACCTCCAGGTTCTTGCCTCCCATTTATACCACAAATAATAAAGAATCATTAGGCCAAAAGCTGAGTTCATTGATAGCTGTGAAGCCCTAACACTCCTAAGTCTGCACAAATATGCAATGTTCAGATATACCAACAGAAATTGGCAAACAATTCTATTTATGGTAATGTTGGAGGCCTGAGGAATCACACTCATTCCAACTGGACTGGCCATGGGAACAAAAAATAGCAAATAGTTTAAGTGTGATTTCAAGGTCCCTAGAGACAGAGCTGGGGATAAGATGCTGTCACTCAGATCTCAGTAACCAAAAAAAGGTTAAAAAAATTAAAGTGAACCCTCCACTGCAAACTTCCTAACCCCCTAGAGACAAAGCAACATGCAGCCTCCCTACAGAAACTAAATCACCATTACATAACTATAAACCACTGTATAACTGTAGGATGTATGGTACACCTCTGCACATGCTTAATCTTCCTTGTGTTCAAGCAACCTTTTGAGTAACAATAAATCCACCAAGTCCTTGTAATTACAAAGACAGGGAGGACTAACGGAGGTTTGAATAGCTCCTCCCAAAGCATTACTTAACTACTAGTACTTGCAACTAAAAAACATAGTTGCTGCAGTTCATGAATATAATTTGGCATGTATGGTACATGGCAATTTTCTGTTTCCCTTTGCTCCCTGTGCTGGCAAAATCGCTCCTGGCATGGGTAATCACCTTCAGTAGTCAGCAAGACAAAAAGACACCTTGAACACAGCTGATTTCCAAGTAGGTTCTCACAAGTTTAGGACACTGTTTGCACAATGTATGAAGTCCTCTCTATCATCTTTACATAAAATCCAAAAAGGATTCTCCCTAACACTGACTTTCTGGGACCAGAATACGTAAGCTACAAAAGCCAGAGGGCAGATTTATCTACATAAATATGTGCCTAGATTGTAAAAGATTGTAAGCACAGAAAGACTGCAGCAGCTGGGTTTGAGATTTTTCTAGAAATCCGATCACAGAATAGAAGCAATGCTCCTGACAGTCCAGTCTCAACTCAGTATTTCTGAAGCTTGCTTCTGAATTCAGCTCGCTCCACTTTTCAGCCTGTGCATACTGTCATAGCTCTTGAATGCTTCACAAGAGCAGACAATGAGGTTTTTGTTGCCAAGCGTCTGTGTCTCTGGTCTTGCTCTGTCCCAGTCTTCAGTATCTGAGACAAGTTACTGGACAAGTTTTAAAAAAATCATTATTTCTTCCTCCCCTTGAGGTAAAGCAAAAAGAGCAGATTCTAAAAATGTGATTAATAATAAAAGTAATAGTCCCAAAATATCTTCAATAGAAAAAATTCTGAATGAACTTTTGTCCCTTTACCTCTCCAAAAGTAAGAAAAAAGGTATTTTTATGGCAACATATATACACAGAAAACTATACATGGATTTCCAATCATACGGATCATCAACCACTAGCTGATGTGAGTTCTATTAGAGCACAGAATGATGAACTGGTTGTCTTGAAAAATCTATTGCTATATGTCAAGATAAGGAAAAAAACTGAACAAAAAAAAAGAGAAAAAATTTTCTCCCACTGATTTTAAGATTACAAATGAAAAACTATTTGGTGATTTAACATACATAGTGTCATCAAAACTGCAGAAAATTGAATGCCAGGGATTAAACAATTTCAGTCTGTGAGGTCTTTTGAACATTTATATCACTTTCCCATAAATCCTGCAGAATGCAAGCTATACCCAAGAATGCAAAGGAAGGGATTTCCTTCTTCTGTATAGTGCTGACAGAAGAGGGATGCATCTCTGTGTTAAGTGTGCTTGAAGGTGGTGTCCCCCAGTTCTGTGGTGACTGCGTAAAAGTCACAAAGTGGCCTAAAATGCAGTGTTCAAAGTTGAACACAAAATTATATATAAATACACCATGCTCTTTCATACATACGTATATATATAAAACATACATACTTCTATGTACTACCATAAAAAAACACCTTAAGTTTTCAAAAGTTTAGTATATGTTGGAAAGCATTCCTCACACACACACACCCCGACCCAATCTGAACAGAGGATGGAGCAATTCCTTAACATTCAGAAAAAGACTACACTAACCCCTTCATTGTTCAGAAGAAGAAAAGACAGAAGGATTTAAAGATAATGGTCTGCTGCCACAAGCTCATTTGTTTGTTCTCCTTTCATAGAACAAGAACTCTTCAGCTAGGTAAATAATATTTTGGGGCCTACTCTTAACTCTTGTACACTTGCTCCTCCAACCCAGGCCGTGTGAATTTGTAACTTTACTGTGCTC
>JAVJGJ010000001.1:92423033-92449515 GCA_035590215.1 Microhierax caerulescens | reverse complement strand
TTAAGCTCTAGCTGGGTTTGACCCTTCTAATTTTCTCCCTGAATAGCCTCGTAACATCCCGGTAGTCCTCCTGCGTTGCATGCCCCTTCTTCCAAAGGTCATAAACTCTCCCTTTTTTTTTTCTTCCTGAGTTCCTGGCTCTGTTCAGCCAGGCTGGCTGTCTTCCCTGCTGGCTCGTCTTTCGGCACATGGGGACAGCCTGCTCCTGTGCCTTTAAGATTTCCTTCTTGAAGAATGTCCAGCTGTTCTGGACTTGTTGCCCTTCAGGGCTGCCTCCCAAGGGACTCCGTCAACCAGGCTCCTAAACAGACCAAAGTCTGCCCTCTGGAAGTCCAAGGCTGCAGTTCTGCTGACCCCATCCTTACTTCTCTGAGAATCAGTAACTCATCGTTTTGTGACCGTTGTGCCCAAGAGGGCCTCCAAACATCAACATGACCCATAAGTCCTCTGTTCACAAACAGGTCCAGCAAGGTGCTTTCCCCAGTTGGCTCACTGACCAGCTGTGTCAGGAAGTTATCTTCCACACGCTGCAGGAACTGCCTGGACTGTTTCTCCTCCACTGTTCTGTATTTCCAGCGGACATCTGGTAAGTCGAAGTCACCCCCTGAGAACGAGGGCTACTGATTGTGCAACTTCTCCCAGTTGCTTATAGAATATTTTGTCTGCCTCTTCATGCTGGCTGGGTGGGATGTAACAGACTCCCACCACAATACCTGCCTTGCTGGCCACCCATCTGATTCTTACCCCAAAACACTCAACCCTATCATCACCAAAATTAGGCTCTAGACAATCAAAACACTCCCTAACATAGAGGGCTAGCCCACCAGCTCTATCCACCTTGCCTATCCCTTCTGAAGAGTTTACAGCCACCCACTGCAGCACTCCAGTTGTGCGAGTCATCCCACTGTGTTTCCATGAGGGCAACTACATCATAGTTCTCCTGCTGCACACCAGCTTCCACCTCCTCCTGTTTGCTGCCCACGCTGCATGCACTGGTGTAGATACACTTCAGTTGGGCTACTGATCCCACCACTTTTTAGGGGGAAGAAGCCCCAGTTCCTACGTGACTATTCCCAGGTGCTTCTCTGGTTTCTAACACATCAGTAATCCTCATCAGTCCTCGTCAAAATACAGAATTTCAGGAAGCAGCTGGCCTGTTAAACATTCTAAGTGCTCATATATGACTGGGGCTCATTTCATTATACAAAAGGTACTGCCAGCAAACATTTAATCAAAAAAGAAATGTTCCTTTCTTGTTAATTACAGTTTATAGATCAAAATTAATTTCTGCAGCGGAAAAGTAGGAAATAGCTGTAGCTCAGGCTCAGTAGTTCTGAGACTCCTGGGGTAGACTCTGAAGTCTGCTGAAGGGCAGACATAAACAAAAACTCCCTTCCACATGATGCTATCTACTTTCTGGATTACAGAGCAGGTTGCTGACCTGGCTTTACTTTATTCCCTCAGTTTCTTTTCCAATAAGGCTACTATGTCTTAATGCTAGCAACTGTACCCTCACAGCTGTTAAAAATGCAGGGTAGCTGATGCTAGCCAGACCGCAGATTTCATGTAGAACTGCACAAGCCCATACCTTGACCCTCCAAATCCCAAAGCTTGATTAAATACTCTTCCAAGAAGCATGTGTTTCAGTGGTTTTATCTAGTTCTGTATCTCGTACCTAATTGAAGCAATACATTATAACTGATTGTAAGGGAGGGAAAATGCAGTGAGACTGAAATTAATTTCAGAATAAAACCAAGATCAGACACTTTGGCTCAGACCAAGGTTTGCTGTTATACTGTATCACAGCAAGCAAAAATGCAGCTCATCTTGCTCCCATCCCCTTTACAAAAATGCCCAGCTATCATATGCAAAATCAGACAAAAGAAAATACTTTGAGGGAAAGTAAATCCACTAAGTAAGAAAAAACATTTCCTTAAAATGTCACAGCTGTCCACAGCACATGGAATGCAAAGCTACCCCCCATTTAACATTCAGCTTATTCATACCTTATAACCTTGCAGTCTTTGCAAGTCAAATGAAGTTGAAATATATCACGGCACTCAACACTTTCTATAAGCTGCAATGGAACCTGCAATTAAAAAGATTACACAATTTTATTTCAAACAGTACTAATACTGTAATTTGTTTGCGTATCTCACAAGGATTTATTATAGGACTACATGGACTCTGAGAAGAGAGAGAAAACCAAAGAAAATTATGTATTACTGCTTCAGCAGCTCTGAGGTATGGTACCATATATCTGTAGTTCCAGATCCATTGCTGTATAGTCCAAAAATCTTAAGGGATCACATGAAAACAGCTGAGAAGTCTACAACACACTGGTGACAAATGTGAAAGCAGGAAAAGCAGCAGAAACCCACAAGCTCCTATCTCATGGAAGCACCTTTCTCTCTTATAGGTCCCAACCTAGGGAATCTAATTTAAGCTGTTGGTGTAAAACAATAAACTGCTAAGCAAGATCCCCCTTAACAGACTGCTGCAGTGTAGATCCTTTTATATAGAAATATCCCAGGTAAAACCATTTGTCCCGTTTAGACCAACAGTCCTGATCAAAGCAGCCATACTGGCAAGTAATAATGCTGAATCATTCATTTTTAAAGGTATAGTTATATGCACTTAATGTTTTATGACACATATAACTAGCAGAAGCTTGATCAGGCAAAACATGTAAGCACATGCAAGTACTTTTAAAGATAAGAAGAAACCACAAGATGAATATATTAGTCTGTGTTAGTATTTTTGGACCTTTACCTGAGACAGGCAAATGTCCATTACAGTCTTAAATGAATAGAATTGAACTATCTCCTATGTAACTGTCTAAATTCCAAACACAGAGAATTTAGCTACTACCTACAATAAACACAAAGCATAAAACTATTTGAAATGTTTATGAAATCATATTGAACATTACACAAGGGAAGAAAACCTCTGCAATCCTTCAGCACAAAAGCTATCAGAGAAATACTCAAATATTCTTTTACCATCTTTGCCACCAGAAGAGTATGATCCAACAGTTTAAGTTCTGGCTTGGGGCTTACAAAATGTGGCTGTAAGGCCCTGCTCTGCCTTTCCATAGGACTCCAGGCAAGTCCTTGAAGGTCACCTCCAATCAAGGACCTGGGCTGAGGAATCAAGACAGCTTCTACTCAGGCACCACAAAGCTTAAAAAGTGCCCAATTTCAGCTTCATAAAAAAAGGAAATTGAACTCAAAGCAGTATGCAAAAGAAAGAGATGTCTCAGAAATATAATCCATAAGAAAACTTACTCTGAGCATAAACATGGCTAGAGAAAGCTAATCATGAATGCTGTGCCCAGAAGAGTGATCAAAACTCTCCATGTCTCTTGGGAAGGCAGGCACACAGCCCACAGGTGCACCTCATGTTTCACCACCAACTCAAAAGTTGGCATCCAGAATCCTCTTCTGACTGCAAAAGCTCAAATAATTGCCTAGAGCGCACAATCCCCAAAATACAACAGGCAGGTATTGTCTTAACGTGCATCCTTTATCCTTGCCCTTGTCAGACCACAACTAAGCAGCAGAGCGGCAGTGCTGGACTCTCCTACGCTGGAGAAAGTACTAACTCTCATCCCCCCATGAGCAGTGAGGCTGGTACACATGGGTCATTCTTTCTTCCTTTTGTTGTAACTGGGCCATAAAGAACAGAAAAGGAAACTAGAAAAGTGGTGTTTGACTCCAACAGCCCAGTAGTTCGGCTATTCAAATAAAGCTGGAACTTGAATTGTGGTCCATTTTCAGTATTATTACAGTTTTAAAAATCCATGGTAGTCTAGTATAACTTCTGTAACTAGCAATGTGAAGCGGCACACGATATAAGGATTCCCTCCCGTGAGGTAAGCCCTCTTCATTTGCCTTTCTTAAGCTCAAACTGACTGCAGTCACCTGCAAAAAGTACAGTGAAGATGCTGACAGACCGAGACACCAATGTAACGGAGTATTTGAGTGCATTACAGGCAAGATCAGATGTAGTGTTGCTATAGTTAGTATTTTTAACTGCTAATTTCTTCCATGCCTTCTCCTCCTTGACTCTAGTCTGCAAGGTAGATAAATTGTTGTGATAGTTTTGTCTAATAAATTAAGGGACTGGAAAGGACCTCAGACTGGAGAATATTCCATTCTTCCTTCCTGACTGGACAGCCTCACATACACCCAATAAATTATTTAAATCTACCATTGACTTACATGGCACCAACACAGAAAGTAAGGTACCCTTCCCTAACTAGAAGACTTGCTCTGTTAGCCAAATGCTCTGTCTGTTAATATATTTTCCCGTGTCCATCTTCATTTAAGCAGCTTTTCACCTTGCTGCCTCCTCCCAGCAGTCTGTTCTGGCTCCTCTTCCTCCTGTCTGCACTCTAATGACACACTAAGTATTCTTCTACTCCTGCATTATTTTTAATTCCTTTCTTTCAAAGTCACTCTTTGTTCTATGCATTTTCAATCTACCCTCTGCTCAACAGCCATTCTTTTTCTCCTCCTGACAGTCTACATGCAGCTCACCATCTATTTCCTTAGAATCTGCCAGTTTTTCTTCAGGGCAACCTTCATATCAATCTTCTTAATTTTCTTTTCCGGTCAAAAAAATCTGTCCTCTGATCCTCTTGCATTTTCAATCTCCTTCCTGTCCATTATTCTTCCCCCAGTAAAACTCTAAAATTATCTGCTTTCATTCCCCACTTCTCCACTGATAACCTTCCATTTCCATTGTTACGTTTTTCAGACTGATGCATGCAGCAAGTCAGACACCCAGTGCAGTTTGCTTGCTCTTGAAAGAGTCATCAATTCTATTTGCAGGCACTTCACCATATAATAATGGCTATCGAAATAAAGCAGTGGAGAAGCAATCATGTTTGCTTTTGTAAGAATAAACATACATTGTTATCCAAGGCCAATCATATTGCATTATAGAGCACTAGACCATCGTGCTCTTGAACTATTTGTCTCTTCTTTAGAAATTATCTCATTTTAAACAATAGCAACATTCTACAACTCAAGCTTTTGCTTTTTGAAACATTTTAAAATTATTATTTTAATTACTGGAACTGTCCGTTATCTAGCAGCAGTACAAGATATACTTAGAGAAACATACCTCTGTAGCTAGAAAAGGCAGTAGTTATGGTTACACTGCTGAAACAACCCACCCCATGGCTCAATCCTTGCCCACAGCACCAAGTGGTATGTGGTGGACCATGGCCAGGCTGCTGTAAGCCAGCCCCTTTGTCAGTGACTATGCTTTTACCCTCCCCTGTATACCATTTGGCCTGAGTCTTTCCAGGATACCACGTCGCACCCAGGGCCATGAGCTGTAATTAGTACTTTCTTCTTGTTTTCCCAGTTCAAAGCTTGAAATAATATTAGGGTTATGTTACAGACTGGTCACTTTAAACAGTACGAGGCCAAGGCTATGTGCTGTATGCCCAGAAGCACAGCATAAAATGACATACGGAGGAACTGAGGATGCAAGGTCAGCTTAAGTGGTCTGCAAGGACTCTCCTAGGTGGAGTGAGCTGCAATCCTCCCAGATATGACCTTGTTCACATAACCTACAAGGAGTACCTGAAGAAAATTTCTCTTTTAATTACAATTAATCACACTTAGGTTTTGTCTTGAAGGCAACCATTTAGTCCCCTTGTCTGCTTTCACAATTAACATGCAATGTGAACAATTTGAGCATCAAGACCTGAGAACAAAACAAGGACTAAGTGTACTGTTCAGCACAGATGAACCACAACTGTGCTACATATGTAAGGACAATAACAAACCATTTTTCCATTAAAGGCCAAGCAAGGGAAAGCTCATAACAAAACTTACTTAATCACCAAGACTGAAAGTCTCCTGTCATCTTGTCAGCATGATTTTTTTTTCAAACTATGTCCAAATTGTACTATTTGAAAGAGAGTACATACAAATTCATGGTTTCTTAAACTACACTAAAATTGCAATTCTCCCATAACTGCATTTGCCTTATACAGAGAAAAATGATTAGAAAGAAACACTCACCAGCTGCAAAGTTTGACATTTTCTTAAGGAAAGCAAATCAATAAGAGATTGGCATGGGAACCAAACTTCCCATGTGCACTGAGAGATCACTGTTGAGTCTGCATTTTTATCCCATGGATAAAAGTAAGTCAACACTTTTGAATGTCATAATCCCTCCAATTTATGCATGGTCTACTGGATCTTTTGTTTTTGCATTTAAAACACCATGTTCCTACTACTACTGTGATCTAGGAAATTATCTATGGAAAAGATTTATGCGTACAGCTGTTTTCTGCAATGTTACAATATGAGCATTATCAACTTTTAAATGTATTTATTTTCAAGCACAGGTGCAGCAAGTGATCTAGCAGCATTGTGCTACTTACTGAGGTTTCACAAGCATCATTTTGACAGCCAGTCTACTGAATTGTGAACAAAAAGAGAACAGTGAGGTAAAAAAAGACAAAGATCAGGAATCCATTTTTAACAGGATTCCATTCCTTTCATGCAGCTGTCTTTAATAAGGGGAAAGTAGTTGACATGCATAGTGCTTTGTCTGGAGAACCATTTCTGCCATGAGAATATCCCATCTACTTCAAGAAGAAATGCCTGCACAAAACATGTGAATTCCCACATTCACATGAGGAATCAATTTATTTTACAAGTGCTATAATGCAGATATTTGCCAAGAATCTTCCTTCTTACATAGAAGTATTTCTCTCTGCTGAGGTGTCAAGGTCATTAGCATGGTTGGACTTAGGATAGTGATTCTTATGAAAATCACTGAAAAGAATTAAACCCCCCAATCCTCACATTAATAAACATTTAAACTTTTTAAAAAGGTCTTACAGGTGTTTTATGAACAGCTCTAACAATATAAAAACAGTAGGAAAATTACTCTGAAGATTTAATTTAGAAAATCACCATCTGATCAATAATTTTGATCAGCGATACACAAAGTGATCTTACTCCAAAATTCAACAATTTAAATATGGTTCTTAATTACTACAGTTATGTTTTATCCTCAAAGATATTCCAAATCCTGTCCACATTGGATTCCAGTAGAGTTCATACTATGTCATTAGTGATAGTCATATATGGTTACTGAAGAATAGTCTATATTCTGCTCTACCTCATACACTAACTAACTGAATCTTACTGGTTAATGACAAAATATGAAGCAGGACTAACAACCCTGGAAATATCAAAGTGAGAGGGCAGAATAGCAGAATACTGCACACAAAAAACAGGGAAGCAAAATTAACTTGGTAACACTGACAAATTTTTATGGACTCTTTCCTGAACAAAAATAGTATTACTGAAGAAAACAACAATTCTTGTTACTGCTCAAAATATTTAACTGACAGTTCTTAAAAAATAATACCCCTTATTATCCTAAGGATGGATATGACAGTAAGTGCAGCAGTTTCTCCAGTAAAGTAACTCCTGGCATTCTTCAGGACAAACTGTGATTTCTAGGACTCTCGTTTCTCATGTCTCAGCTCCTTGTTTTTAAATATTTAGTCCTTTACTTTGTCAATTCTAGTTGCCGATTTCATACAACATTCAGACTCTGAATTAAAAAAAAAATAAATCTAACAGCAAGTACTACAATACAGATTTATTGTAGCAGGCCCCTTGGCAGAATTCAGCCCTAGAATTCATGTTTGTATCAAAGCAGCAAAGGAATCCTATAAAACACATGCCTTGAAACGCATCTTCTCTCTGTTGCCAGCAGCATGTAGAGGTGCATCTGGGTGAGTACTTGAAGCATCCCAACACCTAGCTGACCCTTGGCTATCATTCTGATGCATGGTAGCACCTACAACTTAACTTTTAAGTCTCAAGTTACACTTCAGGATTGACGACAAAATAAGAGAAGTGAAAAGCTAAGTTATGCTACCTCTGCATATGCACATACTTGTATCACATCCTTTGTATGGTCAGCACTGGAAGATAATAGCCGTTAGATTTCCAATTAAAGTTTTATAATAATAATGTTTTTGCCATCATTTTGATTAATTGCCATGTTCAGAAATATGTCTAGCAAACTTTATTTGCTGGAAAACCCCACATCATCATGAATTTTAGTACTTCAAGATGTTCACCAGCCTAGCAGACATGCCTATTCAGCCTACATTGACAATTTATGTACTAAAATTGCATTTAAAGCGAGTAACAATAACATGCAGTTTTGGTGGTTTACACTTAAGTAACCACTGTGTATTTCAGGATTTGTGACTGACACCCAGTAATTGTGAACAATTAGCCAGGGTCAGGATTTGTCTTAAAATAAGGAGATAGGTAAAAAAACCATCAGCAAAAAAAATAATTATTATACCTGGTTTATTACAAATATCCACAAAAATATTTCTGTGCCATGTATGATGTCCTATCAAATTTTATATAGCTCACAAATGCTATTACAGCTATTAAGACTAGTGCATGTCAGTGTTACACTACTGCAAAGGACCATACACTGCCCATTTAATTCATGTCTATGATCACAAATAGCAAGATATGTAAAATTTTTTAAGAATGGATACTTAAGAGTAAAACTCTTTAAAGAAACAGGCATCTGAAGATGGGGTCCAACTCACACCTCTCATGTCAGTGATTGTACTCATACTATCCAACTTCAGACATGTAACTTCAGTAGCTGGACCTACTTCCACCTTTTGAAGCTCGAAGCAAGGTGTGAGTCTAACTTAGGTGCTCCAAACAGCCCTTTGGAAGACCTTTTATTTCTCTACTGAGTATATACATAGCTCAGTGAGAACAAACGGCTGACAGCCAGCCATAAAGAGAACATAAACCTGAGTGATGTCAAGTTTCCTTATAAAGCCTGATTTACAGAGGTGTCTAGTCACCTTTTGGTGCCTAAATATTTCAGGGAGAGCAGATACATATGTGACATCACAAAGAGGTATTTCATTATCACTACCTTTGAAAGACAGGATCATGGTACTTTTATCCTAAATTCTCTTATTTGGATTGAGTTCAGAATACCTGTATTACCATAGTAGCATGAGTAACACTTACATTCACAACAGACTCCTTGAATTTGATGTGAAGCCTGTAATTAGAAAGTGCAATGATGGCATCCTCTGCTCGTCCTACATACTCCGTACTCTCACCATGAAGTTCAATGAAAGGGACCTTCAGAATGGGAAGAAAAATCTTTCAAAAACCATTTACCAAAAATACGTATTCCTGTAAGCATACACTCAAGCACACAACATCATAAAACCAAAATGAAACACTACTGAGAATTCAGCTTAGCTATTACTGCGAAGAAGGAAAGTAAGGTTGGTTCAGAGGTTAATTGTAGCCTTTTTTTTAAATGATTCCTCATTTTCTCTTAATTTTCCTGAGTAGTAAGTGCTTGGTCAGGGAAAACAATGAATTTTTATAAAAAAGTCTGAGTAAAACATCTTCACATTTTGGCAAGCAGTCTGACCAGCTCCTTGATTTATGCTCTTGCTCCTTACTTAATGGAGAGTGGCATTTCCATAATGTTACTAAATTCATGCTAAAGTAGGCAAAACACGTAAAATGAATAATCTATACTACTGGTCCCCAATATTCACCAAGCAAGCTCGAGTAAACAACTTAGACCGGATACCGAAATGCTACACGGATGAAATTGGTTGGACACATCATACTTCCTGCTTCATATTTCTCACTGCAAATATGAAAATGCAGAACATGCTGCTGTTTATAAAGTTAGAAAACATGCAGTCATATTACATTGCGCATAAAAATTGCAACTGTTTAATTAAAAATGTGACTTAAGCCAAATTTAGCTGAGCTGGGTGAAAAGTGTAAATGCTTAACTTGAAAATAATCTGGTTTTACACCAACTTAGTTTAAATCAATTTTAAATATTTTCTATTAAAAGGAAACAAACTACCTATTCAGTTTATGTAAGAGTGCCTACATGGATAAAACATCTGAACTAAACTGATTTCAAAAGGAACTTTGGAAAATTAAGAAACGAAAAAAATATTCATTTTGTGTAACGTAAGACTTTTGGCTTCTCAGTAACAAGTAGTAATGGTAGCATTTAACCAGCTTAGTGTTATTTTTCAAAAAAAGAGTTCTGAAGTATGGAATAAAACCTAGCACTTGAAATTACTACACAAGTAATAGTTGCATTTTTCAGATGCTCTAAGGGATCTCTTGTAATGTAACATGCAAGTCCTCTGTCCTACCAACAGTACAAGAGTATTTCAAAAGAAAATGTGTTTCTTTTATTACTGTCCTCAATTGCAAATAAAAAGTCTACGGTAGAGGCCAAAAAATATATAAGTCAACTAGAGATACTGTGATCTTAACTGGCAGGGAGCAGTGTCGTGATTACCTGAAGGTTCTCATCCTCTCGGATCAGCTGCTTCCTGGGAAAAATCTGATTAGCCTGGATGCATTCAAGGCTGTGCTGAGTCTCTTCATCCTGAGAAACAAAGCATTACAGTTAACTTCAGAACTGTCACTTGCTGCATTCTTCACCGCATAGCAAGCTATCAATGACCAATGAAAAGCTCAAACAGGATGAAGCATTTAGAGAATTCAGGTTATCAGTAACTTACTGAAGTTACTAGACTTTCAAAGACAAGTACTCAAACAACTAAATATGATATTAGAAACAGTTTTCCTTCCTGCAGCCTGATTAATAGACATAAAAAAAGAATTGTAACAGTATCAGGAGAAAAAAAAAACATTAACCTAGGTAGTCTAGCACTAAATTTAAAATTCAACAACCCCACATGTAAACATTAATTCTCTACTGTTTTTCAGATTTTAGCCTATTTTGCTCTGTAGCAGACCCTACAAACCCCTTTTGCTTACCATGACAGGCCCTGGATAGGAGGAGAAATCCTCGTCTTTACTCACAATACTTTGAGGCTCTTCTTCACGTATTATTAAAATCTAGAAAACCAGAAAAGTGTAACAATTATATTAATTTTCTTTTGGAAAATAAATGCAAATTAACTTTTAAAGACTGACAATTTAGCTGCTACAAAAACTGCAAGCAAACAGTAATTATGAGAAGATGAAATCCATATAAACTCTCCTGAGACAGTCATTTCAAAATGCCTGGCTCCTTCTATTCATTCTGAAAAGCCACCTTTGAACATACTGCTGGGAGAATACCTGTCTGAATGCAGCAATTAGACCACCGTTTAAATAATTTAAATTAAAACATATTAGCCTTTCTAGATCACCCATAATTCTCTCCCAAGTCATTTACAGATGGTGATTCGCAAATACATAGGTTATAAAACCAAAAGGATCGTTGCGATCATTTAGTCTCATTTGTTATGTAACATAGCTTGTCAGATCCTACTGGAGTAATCTTCTTTCAACTATGGTATATAAATTCTAATTCACATATGGATAAACTTCCATCATTTTATAGCTATGACTCATTTTCTAACTTCATGGATGTATCAAAACATTCATTTTCTTGTGACCTTTCCACTGACCACCACCAATGACCTTTCCAAGAGCTCCAGATCAGTACACGAGTGACTTCTCTCTCCACTATCTAACAAACTAAAAATGTTTTACCATCTGCAAATTTTCTGGAAATACTGAAGAGCATACAGTCTTGAAGTTTATGCAGTTGACTCTATTAGGAACTTAATGATTGAAGTGAATACAGTAGTTAAAATTTGATTTTGAGATTTATCCTGTATTCAATTTTTTAAATTCAGGTAGGTTCTTTCTTTTTTTTTTTTTTTTTTAAAAAAAAGGATGCATTCAAGTATTTTATGGGTTTTGCAGCCTACAGTGGGTAAAGATACAAACAAAAATATATCAGTCAAGTTCAGTCAGTTCTCAGGCTGTATGTCACCTTATAAATATATTTTAAATTATCAGTGTTGTGTGGTTGACAGAGAAAAACACTTTGAATCCATCAGCTCACAAACACACCACCATTGCAGGAAGTGCTAACTACATCCTGTATATTGTACACAATACTTACAAAGGGAAAAGAAGCAGCAGATACACGTATTGTGAAACTAAAACATCCCACTGCCTAAAAAGGATCAATGAGAAGAAAGCATTACACTGTCCCTAAAACCTCTGTTAAATAGGAACATCACAATAAACAAAATGCCTTTATGTCCCCAGAGCAGGGGAGAAACAGCATATAAAAGATTGCAAGTTTGCTCAAAATTGCACAGCTTGCAGAAGGACACGTGTGTGTGTGTGTGTGTGTGTGTGTGTATATAAAAGGAGGAACTTACAAAAATAATTCAGCTGGAACTGCCATTAATTGACTAAAATTAAATGCAAAAAATAGATATAAAATCCCATTTTAAACAAACAAGAACAAAAGGTAGAAGACGATAAAATTCTTAAACTATCAACTATGGCAACTGATAAGGAAAAATGAAAAGACAACACAGAAATTTCCATGCCTACAAGAACAATAGAGAGTTGGAACATTCTTCTAAGTAATCAGAAACGAAGGAAATCTAGAAATGCTTTCTACAAACAGCAAGATGAAGACTGTATTATTGTTTACACTGGTTTTAAAAAAGGGCAGAATTATTTAACGTTTTTGTTTCTAAAGAAGCAGAAGAAAGATGGTTCATATGTAAACTATGCTGTAACTGATAAGAATGTTAAAAGAATCACAATGATTATCATTGTGACATCATAATGACAAAAAGACCACAAATCCATCAGGTTTGATCTTTAATATATCAGAAACCATAAAATTTGAGCTCTTCTATTCAAAACAAGAGCCTTTGCCTGATTGCAAGCATGACTTGGTATTTTACGTACGTTGTTTTTGTACACTTATCTTCCAAAAACACATCTACTCTTGAAAATACCAAGAAAGGAGGGGCTCGGCTGTTCTCTAAATGTATCTGGTTTCAGCTGCGAACCTTTGGATCTCACCATATGTTTTTCAGATTACATGATGCACTGTTCTCCTTGATCTACAAGATTTAAAAAATGAGCCTCCTGCTCAATCAAGTTTAAAATGATGGCTGGCTAAGCAACAGGCTTATTTGTCCAATCAACCTCTATCTTACAGCTCATCTGTCAAGAAAGGCATAGACTGGATTAACTTTGCAGTATATCCTGATACAATGAAGACTAATCATTCAAGAGAAGATTGGTTTAAAAACTGTAAGGTTTACACAAATCTCCTTCTCCATCCTTAAAATAATGATAACAGGAGTTATGAGGAGTTAGGGCATATTTGTATGAGGGCTTTTGAAGAGGACATTTCAGTTACCGTTTCTGCATGCTGCGGAGGCAGGCCGTTGGCACAACTGCCTTCTGCAATCAACTACCTCTTCACCAGCTCCAATTCTGCTCTTCCAGAGTAGCAGTCACTGTTAAATCGTTAAGACCAACCATTTCTAGACAATTTCTGTACAACTTGAACAAAGCCTTAGATATTTAATAGTAAAGCCTTCTAAATATAAAAATTACCTTGCTATTTCAGAAAATTCCTTCAACTTCAAGCACAATTATCAAAGAAACACTGACCTAATTAAAAGATGAGCTTCATTACAAATCTAAAGCATGCTTAGTATCAGAGATGAAAAGTAACCACCTACATATTAGTAAAAACAGTATTAGCTTAGCAAATTAGGTCTTTTAAATACAGCTGTGCTCCTAAAATCCAGCATAAACCATCAACAGAGACTATCTAAATTGCTGCAAAATGAGCTTCTTATTCTAACTGCAGCATCAGCTGCAAAACAGCTTCTATTATAATGCTGTGGCTTTTTACATGAATGTGTCTTCCATATTAAGGTGAATTTTGGGAAAGATGTGTGAAAAAAAAATGTCAGTTTCAGTTTTAATCAGGATTATCAGATAAAAACTGTGATGTTGCCAAAATAAATGGTATGAGAACTCTTAGACTGGTTGTAAAACAAATAGTTTGCATGCTCACACTGCTTCCAGGTATTAGTGAAATGCTTCATCAACTTAACTGCCACAACACAAAAGTACTTCTAAAAATTGCTGACAAAACCAGCAAGAAATGCCGATTGTTAGAATGAAGTTCACTGATCTGATAGACAGTGAACATACCAAAAGAAAGTAATTTCCCATCATGTCAACAAGTTGATCCCACTCCTTTAGTGATCTCATGATCAGTAGACTGAGTACAAGGGGAAGGAAATACACTACAGGCACCAGGGACAGGGACCACCCACTATTCTCTGCAGCAGCCCATACTGAGGACCGTCTGAATCAACTCTTCAACCAAAGTTTCAATGTCAATTTCTTTCTATACCAAAGTTTTCTAATCCATTTCCATCCCTACATTTAGCAAACACTTCCAGATTAGCCATGTGAACAGAAAAAGGATCACTGTGATTGTGACACCTAGCAAGGGATTTATGACCCTCATTTAAGAGCACTGCCTTAGAAGTGAGAACAAGAACGTTCCTCACGCTGTCAGCTCCAACAAGCCGCTCCGTTGAATTTTACCCGTGATAATTAACACTGTGCTACTCTGAAGGACAGCCTGATACAAAGTGAGACTAGCACAAACTGGCTGAAGAAATCTGTTCTGAAGTTGACCCATACCTTTTTTTTATTAGTTGCAGAATGGAATCAGAATTCTCATTTTGTTTAACTGCAGCTGGCAAATAATCAGCTCCTCCATGACAGTAAAAACCATTTCCCAGAAATGAAATGGAAATGTTCAAATACAGCTTAGGTAAAAATTGGTCAAGAAAACATTTTCATAAAAAGCACTCTCAAATTCAGGCTCCTACTTTTAAACAGGATCACATATAAATAGTAGATAGCTTACACATAACATAGTAAAACGGGTTTATTGTTAGAAATAATTCTTTTGGGGGGGGGGACTGAGGCCAAAATAGGTTCTTTTATCGATTTACTGTGCTGCCCTTTAAACTGTAGTTTCATGTCTATTAAATTACACCAAAAAAAGAGGTTAAGTCTTGTTAGTTCTCCATCCTTATGTTCTACTTGAAAGGATAAATGATTAGGAAAGGTTGTAACCTCAGACTCAGTTCAGCCAGTATAGGAACGTTTTAATTACCTTTCATTTCAGATGTGCCTTCTGGTCTAAACTATGTACATAATTAAGACTAGCAATAACCATCTGTTTGCCAGTGATTCTAAACAAAACCCATTATATAAATAAAGGATCATTTAAATTCACATATATTTAAATATAGTTGAACTTACAGCAAGAAAAAAGAAAAAATGGAGGGGAAAAAGGAAGTACCTTTTTCATTTAATTTCCTTCACAAGCATTTCACCTTGTTCCCCTGCCTTCCCCCTGTCCAGATCCAGAATTCCACTTGTTTTAGTATCAAAAGCAAATTGAGTTGACCCTCAGTTGCAAAACACAGCTATTTGCATGCTGTGTCACAGTTGCCCTGCAAGTTTTAGACAGGAATCCAAAGGTTTTGACAAAGAAGCATTAGAAAATCTGAGAATGAAATATCCAAGAATGCAATCTAGCTTTAGAAAAAGATGATTCTCTTACAAACCGAAAACAGCTCTTCCCCTTTTGCAGGTGGAAGGAAATTATTCTGAGATAAGGATAAACACTTAGTTTCCCACGTTTCAATCCCTGACAGCAAGGTTTCCCCTCTTTCCTGGCACTGCATGTAGAAGTAATTGAAAAGCTTTCAAAAGTATTTACTGGGGAAGTAGCTAACAATACGGACATTTACACATTACTCACAAATAGGAGCAGGATAAGCAAAGAATCATGTTCAAAGATTGTGTACAACGAAGAATCAGAAGGGTTTTTTTTCTAATTAAATTCCAACAGTAAAATATTGATTTTTGTCTAACAACTTGGAAAATGATTTAATTAAAAGAGTAATCAATGCTAACCATAGAATCCACCTTCAACAGGCAGCTCATCTTACCAAATTAATACAAATAGCTTACCAAAGAATGAGAGATAATAAAAGTCCTCTTTGTCCCAGAAAGTTTCAAACTATACTCTTCTGATACTTCACATTGGCAACTGCAAATAAAAAGACAGTACTTTAAAACATGAACCTTCATTTAGAAAAAAACCCAACTTCTTAAATAGATAGTGACTTATACAATAAACTCTGATGTTACATTACTTTGTCTTAATACAAGTAGAAAAGTAAGAAGCACTAAGTCTGTTACAACTACTGAGATCTTATATGCCCAAAGAGGGAATTCAATAATTGGATTCTGACAGGTACATGTGTGCTGGTTAAGGCCTCTTTTCTGGTAAGGAACAATTTAGAAATCAAAACCACAAAGCAATTCAATTTTTTTATTTATTTTTTTTTTTTAACATTTTTGGTACACAGAAGTGGGAAAAAATTACTTAGCAATACAAGCTACAGGAGAGCTCTTTTATAGAAGAGCCAACTGGTTTTGTACTGATCTTCAAAAGTGGTTTTTAAATGTACGCTAAAAATAGTGCTTTTTTTCCCCCCTCAAAAAAAAGCAGATGAAGACCTCCAAACAGAGGTTATTGCCTAAGTACTTTTGGACAAAGCTGAAAAAAATGCCAAGGTGAACAATAATGCTTGCATGATACCATGCAAGCCTTATATTTTTTACTTTTTAAATGCTGTGGAAACAGTTGTTTCCTCAAAAATAAATGTAAATATTGCACCTCAAATATATATTTGTCAAAAAAATTATATGGAGAAAATATCTGATTTGCTTCTTCCTACACAGTCACTCTAGTAGGTTTTTACAGATGTCTTCTATAGCATCTGAATGATTGCTAGGACACCAAGTTCTATACTAAAATACCCAAACCCTAAAATTAAAGTTCCAGACTAAGTACAACCATTCCTAAAGCACATAAGCAGCCAAACTGATGGAATACCACTCCCTTGTATCCAGTGTACCCGAAGACTCGCTCTTCACAGTAACTTGGAAGCTATCCCAATAACATGCTGCATGTGTATATGCCTGGAAAGTCTAACTTCTATAAACATGTAATCCTGCTACTAGAAATAGTTTGCTGGTACTCTATGCCAAAACTAGGGATAGTTTTCATTCTGGTCCATTAAATAAAATAAATCCCTATTTTGCATTTATTGTGCCCTCTAATTTATGGTTCATGATGGGGGAAAAAAGTATTTTCAGTACACAAAAAATATATAATTTTAGGACTGATGTAGTAGAAAGAAATAGTTTTAGAAGTACAAACTTAGATGTATCAAACAAAACAGATTTAACATTTCACACAGTGGACATTCAGGGGGATCGCATATGCATCTACATTCAGCTATTATCTAAATAAACTGTGACATTAAGATGTTCTGCTTTAATAGAAAACACCCTATGAGTGATCACAGCTTCTAAAACCTTCAGCTAATCATGAATTTCAGTTTTATAATAGTTTCTAAAAGCAACATTTGGTTACCTGCAACACAGATAAAACTTTTTTTTTATTATTTTAAAATCTGTCTCGACCAACAAGCCAAACACCAATTCCAAAAGTTTTATGGGTTTATAATTAAACAAGGCACACGAAGCAGAAGGGACAGAGTTTTACTCTGAGGTAACAACTTGATCACGCAACCAGTTCAACTTTACAGCTGCTCAGTTATACAAAGTCATCTTTCATCGGAATACTTAGCAAGCTTATTAAACAAATAATTAAAAAAAGCTATGAAGGCAGACTATGCAACTGCAGACCAACTCTTCAGAGACAGTTTTCTGGCCACGTCTTTACTTTCAAAAAGGCAAGATACACATTTAGGGTAGCAGGAGGCAGACTTATTTTGTGTGTTTTAGGTCCAAGAAAAAAAAAAAACCTTCACAAAATCTGCAACAAGCATTTTATTGAATTTAATGAGGTCTGGAAGAAGCCACTGAATCTCAAGAGTTTTGTAGAGAGGTTTTAAAAACAGGAGAAAAATGTTCCAATATAAGCGTTAATAATTCCGCTTTATTCCTGCCAGTATTAAGAAAACACTTCAGGACATGCTCATCAGCATTCCTCTTGCAAGGCTGCTAGTCACAGATAAGCACCTCAAATGTTATCACTTCCTAAGTCAACAACTTGTGCCAAAAAAAAAAAAAAAAAGCTGACTGTAAGAAGAAACACTGCTGTAAATTCTACTACCACCCTAAAAACACTAATTACTTAAGGGAGGAGCAATCCCAAGTACTGCTGTAGAACTGTTTAATGAATCCAGCTGAGCACAAACAAGTTTGCTGCCCCTGAGGAGGGGGATTCAGCTTCCCCCTCCATGTGCTCCCACCATTTCCTTTCCATGAGCTCTTCTGTTGGAACCACAAAGGACAGATCCAGCACCATTAAGAAAGCAAAGGGTAGAAGGAGGAAAAGGGAACAGGACCATTTCAGTAAATCCTGCAAGGTCAAACACATTTCATAAAGGAATTGGCTTTGCATCGCCTTTCTTATTAGGCTGTCACACTGTCATAGCTGGCTTGGGTTAGATTTTTTTGATTTACACACAGGTGCTGAAGGATATATTAACACTGCCCAATTTTAAACATGTAAGAAGTCATTCTGCCATAGGGGGCCAGTACTTTAGGCAATGTGAAATGGAACACTTAAACTTTGACTTTGAACCATCTTCTCAGGATCCTTCCCTGTTGACTGTTTTGAGAATTTGGGCATTAAGTGAACACTTTAAATAGCACATAGGTCTTGTCTCCGTTGTTTTTTCTCTTGGAAGATGCTATGCAGAGGTAAGAGTAGTAGGATGAGATAGCAATCAGACTATAATAGTGAAAAACAAGCAATAACATAACTGGGGAGGAAATTCAGAATAATGGTTTCCCAGTTGCAGAACTTTAATCCCTTGAGATATTCCAAACCTGACTAGCCCTTCAGCAACCCAACATCAAAACTGGCCCTACTCTGAACAGAGTATTGGACTACATGACCTCTAATAGAAATTATACAATTCTGTGACAATGTTTTTCTTGACATTTAATTGAATAAAACAATGGCAAATATCTAGAAAAAACACTCTTGAAAAGTTTATTAAAACTTGTTTAATTAGGAGATTGGAAAGTTGTCACTTCAGTTTCTTGGCGGAAAGGCTGTATCTAGCAAGAATAGAAGTGGTATGGTTTGATAAGCATAAAGTTCTTATGACAAAGAAAAGAACAGCTTTGCAAAAAAACAAGTCCTGATCTTCTGTAGCCACAAAGCTATCCTCAATGCTGTAGACAAAACCAAACCAAACTTTCTTCTGGTAGTTGACCATTTTAAGTGTATTTTTTCCTCCTGTTGCTGAAATACAGCATTTCTGCAATAGTTATGCCACAGCATGTCACAACCATAATATTATGCAAGTGCAACTTCTGATTAGAAGTTCTCTATTTCTGTTTAAGTTTCCAACTTCATAATATTGCTGCTCCCATACAACCAAGCTCTGCAGCGACTGACCCTTCTCTTGCACCATGCTATCATACTTACCATTTCATCACGTTTTTGTTCAGCTGCTTTCTGCTCAGCTTTAGCTCGCATATAGATGGTTCTTCTCCTCTTTCCTTTTTAATGTCCTTCCTAGTAGATTTTAGCTTGCTTTCCTCAAAAACTATTTTTATTCTTCACGTGCTAAGGAATAGGAACAGAGTGCTACTATCAGGTACCTACCACTTGGGGTGATGCGGTTAGCTTGTGGCTGAGCTAAAAACCACAGAGGGCATGACAGCATGGGGACTGTGGCTGTGAGTACAGCTGCTCCTGACGCTGGATAGTGCAAAGTTACTACTAAACAGAAAGTTTTAGAACATGTAGACAGAGAAGAAATGCCAATCTTCAGGAAAGTATTTTCTGGTTCCTACTGCCATGTGTCTTTTCATAGGCTTCCCCAGATTTAGTTACACAACTTCCAGTTTGGAATGCAGCTGAATACAAAGGAACGTACACATTGCTACTCAAATGCATGACAGTAAGCAGAGATCAACAGCCATACCAAGTACCTCGCTACCCCTTAACATGGGTGGGGAGTGTCTTACATCAGAGCATTTTGAAAATATTTTATTCCATTTTCTGTTCTACCTGTGCTTCTGCTAGTGAAGTATAAAAATAATTATACAAGTTCAAAGAATCAAAAAAGTTCTGTCACTGCACTGACTCATACGTTAATGGCAGGTAATGTAGTTTCCTGTAGAACCCTTTCCAGGTAGACATGTTATTTTCCTTCAGCTTCCTACTCAGAAGAGGCACTAATCTGTTTTTAAAGCAGCTTAAGCTCATTATCTTTACATACTAGTTAAAGAGATGACTTTTTATACTCTTCAAAAATTAAATGCAGAAGCAACAGTTCAAAGATAGAACAAAAAACCATCTCAAACAGTAAGCAAAGCTTGAAATGACAAAAGAACACAGTATGCAAGGCAGTAAAAGCACTTCTGAGACCACAGCTCTCTAATAGCTCATTGTAGTAAAGAGGAATTTGATCTTTCATTAGGAAAGGTCCATTCTTCCATAACTGATGTAAAGAACAAAAGACAGCAGAACTTTAGGTGGGATTGCTGCATTAATTATTCAAATGAATAACAGGGTTTTTTTGGGAAAGAGTGTTTCTGAGTAAGAATTATGTATCAATATTCTTCACTGATCTCAAAACAACCCAGGTCAAAAGACCATGAGCTTGAAGCCAAAATCTAAAGAAAATGCCATTTTTTCTTATAAGATTTCCGTTTTTTTTCTTTTGAGTTCCTTTTTCATTTGAATAAAACCCTGAAATCTAAATAGTATAATCGTTCATACATAAGCTAGGATACAATTTGCCCATCAGAGATCTTCTGAGGAATCACTGGAAATTTAAAACTCAATTATGTCATTCTATCACTTTCTTTTCCTTTCAATTACTCCATATTCCTCAATTTTGTGTGCATGACAGACAGGTCATGTCTACCAAGAAAGACCATGGAGCTACACATATCGGTCTGAACTGTGGAGATCTGCAAGGATCTGACTCTAGTAGTCATGTATGAAAGCTAACAGGACACAGAACACTGACCAAGGCCTGAGCTGGTGGAAACTCAGTAGATTTGTGCAGGTTCTAAGCTATAAAGGTGACCAAGTGTGCTGGAGAGGGTATTATGCCAAAAGGTAACCAAAGAACCATGAAAAGTAGGGCAGTATTAGATTGAAGTTATGAAATAAAAAGGAAGTGAGCAAGACTGAGACCAGGCAGCAAAACCTTCCATTTGAAAATGCAGAACAAAGTAAGAAGGGAACAATTTGCTCCTCATACATCCCATTTTTCCTCTAAGGTCCTTACAACCCATTTGCCATGAGTCACACTCCTTCCACTGGTGCTTCCTTTCTAGAAGGCAGGCAACAAACAAATAGGGGTAAGAGGCTGTTGAAGTCTCAAAGGTTTTACTCAGCCTCCCAAAACACTTGTTCATACCCCCTTCCCTCCTCTTTAACATTCTGCTTAAAACACAATCTTTTCTGTTAATTGGAAGAGTACTAGAAAGAGGCAGCTGCTGATCTAGGTGACCTGCATTACACAGCACCCATCATGACAGGATTCTTACATGTTGTAGTTTATTGACAGTGAATGCAACACAAAAGGGATCTACAAGTCATTAAAAAAAAAGTTCCAAAAGTAGGAAGAACCAAGAGCCAAATTTGATTTGAATGGAGTTTCAGGTTACAGTCCCATGACTGAAAGAAAGCAGAAAGGGTACTGCTCCCATACCCTTCTCCAACAGAACAGTCCCCTCACTCACCTTACACCAACTCCAACATTTCAAACCCCTCCAACTCCTAGATGCATGACAGTACTCATACAGAAAGAAGTCAGATTATCGAACCACTACTCTACAATGTTGTATATGTTGTTTTCTTCCAAAGAAGAGCCTGAAAGCAACTACATGACATTTATAATTTATAGAATTTGGGGCAGCTTAGGACTTTCTTCAACACCTGCAGAAGTGACATTTTCTTCATGGAACTAGTCAAATAGCTTGCTCATCTCAAACTACTTTATTTCTCAAAGCATTAAGCAGGCCAAGATAAATGGCAGAGTCTACAGTTCAAATACTAATAACCCTCAAAAAGCCTCATCTGCATTACAACTATTAAGCGTACAACTGTATCCTGGACCAACAGGAACTAATACACAGCAATGATATATTTCTGCCAACATCCATGAACTCAGGGATGAACAGCCAGTCTCTTCCAACCAACCATGGCAGAGGATAAGTATGTTTGCTCACAGCATTAGTACTATTGTTTATTTACAGCATAAAATAGTAAGTTAATTCAATACAAGAAAAGCACTGAGTTCGGCTATTTCTTTATTAGGAGATACAAAACAATCCTGGTAACAACTGAATCAAGCAATCATATTGGAAGAGCTGACCTAGGCAGAGCGCCAGCTTTAGTCACAAGACACCCTTTTTATGAACTGACCACCTAAATTTCACATTTCAGGAGTTAATCAAGGAGCAGGCTAGCTCTTCTAGGATCAAACAGCTGTTTTCTAGAGAGCAGTCTAAATACTTGTTTGGGCATCATTCACAAGACCACTAAAACATCAATAGCAGTCACTGTTCAACCAGCTATTTAATGTGTAAATACTGTAAGACAAAAGTCAAATTATGGAGATAAAACTACGTGTGCTCGTCATGATAAGGAGACCAACAAGAGCTGGGTTAGGAAGCACTAGCAGCTTAAGTGAGTGTAAGGAATTTTCTGCTAGCTCTTATTTAGACAGCAAGTTCCCATTTAAAGCCAGACACATGATTTACCAGAACAGGTTACTCCCTTCCTTAGATTTGAGCAGCTAACCCCTTCCGGAGTAAATAAACAGGTTTTTGCATCAGTCCATTTCCAGTTTCAACTTCTTCTCAACTTCAACTTCTGTTACTAGTATGGTTTTCTATACAGGGGGAGAAGACTCACAGCAGCATTGCCCTTCACCTAGGCAGAGCAATTAAGAGCTTAGGCTCCCTACATGTACTAAGATACAGACAGAACTCTGATGCCTTCCCCAATGAAGGAGGCTTCTTATATTTAGATCACAAGGGACAAACTGGTTTGTCTGATCCACCAGTACACCGCCTCCAAAAAACCTGCTACTTGATGCCCTTTCTTTGGTCAGCTGATTCAATTCACTAAAGCTAGGACAAAACGCAGGAAGAGCAAATACCTTTTTCCTCCTATAGTTAAAGCACTTCAGTATCTTCCAAGCATTAAGACAGTTGTTTATTCCAATCTTTTTCCATTCATGGAAAGTCATAGTTACTGGCAAAATACTACTTTCCATTTGCAAGCTGCACTTAAGACCTGGCATTGGTCTAGACGACTAAAATAAAAAGCAAAGAAAGATAGTCTTAAAAAGGGTCCTACAAATGTATGCAGAAAAAGGATGCTGAGCCACCTGCCTATTGGACTACAGTGAGGAGCTCTGAACTCTTACTGAGAGCTTAATCAAATACCAAGGATTTAAACAGCATTTGTACATGGGCCTTTGATGTGGGAGGCAGGAGGCACAGTAAGTAGCCATGCATCTCTTAAGATTGCCTAAAGAAATCTGAAGCTAGTCTTAATATGTCTCAATTTGCATAACAAGTTTTGAAAATCAATACTAGATACTCATAATGTATGTAATTAAGTACAGAGATCTTCAATAGACCAGTTAATTTTGTCACACTGTGACATTTGTTCCTCTACAGGCACAGCAGCGGTGTTTCAGAACCAGCTTGCTATTACATAAATTTTTTAAAGGTTATTTTTTTAAGGCCAGTAGTCCTCCAGCTACTAAACCAAGGTAGTATGTTATGCAACAATCTTGTTCTAATCTTGAACAATCCTGTCAAAGACAGGAACAATTACAATTTCTGAAGTCATGTTTTCAGAGGTTGAGTTCAGTCATGACAACTCTCTAACATCTTTTCTCTATGTAACAACTTCCGTGAGTATACAAGCTTGTCAGTTTACACCGAGGTTACAGAGATGTTCAGAGCCAGGAAAGAATTTTCTTGGATTAACAGAATATACTTACTCTAAAAGGCTGAACAGCATGAAGCCAAAGTTAAAAATATTTAGAGAGGCACAAAAAAAGGTTTTACATTTTTTTTAAGGCACATATGTATATCAAAGAACTGAGTTTGTTAGAATTTCAATTAAGTTCTGCAATAGACTGCAACTCTGCTAGTGAAGAAAGGTTTGATATCTTTCCAGTTAATATTTACTAGCCATAAAGTCTCTCCCCTCCTTCCTCCCACATTTAAAGTTAAAAATCCATTGACCTAAATGTTCAAGCTTCCTTGGGAAGATACCAGCAGATATTTGCCTTATGTGGAAAAACGAATCAATCCGACATGGCAACTATCTCCTTTGAAATAACTGCTTCTAATGGCAAGATCAACCAACAAAAATGGGATTTCCCTATGGGAATATTTCTGTAGGGAACATAAATATTTAAGTCTGTATTTCCTACCTGCTCATTTAGATCAACCCACACCAAGTTCTGTATAGTTGATTAGTTTTTAAATCCTACTTTATACTAGATGCCCTTTTAAAAAAAGGCAGGACAAATAATTAATGCAAAACAGTAACAAGTGTCTGTATATATGGGCAAACAGATTCCTACAACAGTTTAACATGAGAAACAAAGGTTGCTGTAGATTAAGTGCTTCTAGTGTTGAATTACCATAGGAATGTATTTGCCTGTATATACAGACACCTACGAATGACCTGGTGAACACACCTTTCCCCAAAATCTGGGTTAGTTTGGATTTATTCAAGTCAGGCAAACTTGATTTAAATCCCCACTCACTTATTTCTCCCCTAGAGAAACTCATTCATATTGGTAAATATAAACAAAATAAGAACAATAATAATACAAAGAACATAAGTAGTCATTTAAGTGTTTTATCCTTCAGAGAACATTCACTCCATCCCTGTGCGACTCAAACCAGACTTTGTTTACTAAGAGACTTGGCTGTAATTGAGAGATAAATCATCATTTTAAAGAAACAAAGAGTTGGGGTTCTTCAGCAAGTTACCTAGATGCCATGCATTCACATTTTACCCCAAAGGCACTATAGGAGTGAGTGCAGTTCAACAGATATTTCTGTTATTGATACATCAGGTAAAGTAATTTTCATTTTTAATATGGTTTAATCCCAGATTTTTAAAAATACATCAGTATGCAGGCAACTTTAGTTGCACTTTAATTTTGTTTTGCATTTGAATCATTATCAGCCAGCAAGACCTAACCTTCCTTTAAAGAAATAAATAATAATAAAAAAATATTTATAGCCATCCTTCCAGTAAATTTAGCATGTCCCCTTCAAGTTGTATTTTATGAAGACACACAAGAATATGTGCATATTAGTCCATAAGCTCCCTTAAGGATATGAAAATAGCACAAATTATATTTGTATCATTTCAATTCTTACCGGTGACTTGCAGATACCAAGCTTCAGTTAAATGCACCGAAGCAACTTTTCACAGTAAAAAAAATAAGTAAGTTCAAGCAAATTAGTCTATTGTTATTTTTTAATCCTTCAATTTGAAGTTTGCTCTGGTAACTGACTTAGTAGTAAAACCAAGTCTGTACTTACCGAACACAACCTCAGAGATGTCTGTCTTAAATCCATGAGGATAAAATACTCAAGTTGCATTTCCTCAGATTCAAAAAGTAAATCAGGAAAGGTTTGGCAAAAAAGTAGCTACAAAAATAAGGAGCACTAAGAGGTTAATACCTGAGGTTTGGGTCCTAATTTACTGCTTTGCTTCTGATTAAATTAAATGACAAAAAAACCCTGACCTCAACTGACAACATCTTGTTTCGTGACACATAAGTGGGATGAAGCTGCTGACAATGTATGAACACAACCCTGAAACTCAGTTTGCTCAGGTACTCAAGGATCTCAAAGATCTTATGAGGTGTCAACCTTGGTCAAAGTCCAAACCAAAAAAGGGCAAGAATTTCTTTCCTTCCTGTAAATATAAGAGCTGCCTGCACTAAAGCTTGCCATTGGGTCCAGAAGGACTGTACTTCACAGAAAGCTTTCCTTCTGAAAGACATTCAAATTAAAGACCAGAGATTTGTGCTGTTTACAGTCACAGGAACAAAATTCAGGCATGAAAAAGCAGAAGATACGTCTGTCCCTGTAAGTTCAAACAGGAAAGTATAAAGAACTGGGATAGACACACATGCCAAAAAAAAAAAAATCAGAACAATCTGGGCTGAATGGGACAGTTGCACATTAGTTAGTCCAAACCTCCACCATTTAGATCAAGTTGCTCAAAGACTTGGCCAGCCAAAGTTTGAGTAGCACCAAGCATACTCCTAGACAACCTGCTCCAATATTAAGGTTAGAATCTTAAACTAATTTCAGAAAAACTCAAAGGAAGCCTGCATGCTCTGTGGCAAAACCAAGGAAAACAACAAGGACAAGAACAACATTCAGAATACTTAGGTCTACCTCCCTTTTATTATAAGCCTTTATTTCAAGCGGTTATGCAGTTGGTGTAA
>JAVJGJ010000001.1:92403571-92422933 GCA_035590215.1 Microhierax caerulescens | reverse complement strand
GGTTAGAATCTTAAACTAATTTCAGAAAAACTCAAAGGAAGCCTGCATGCTCTGTGGCAAAACCAAGGAAAACAACATTCAGAATACTTAGGTCTACCTCCCTTTTATTATAAGCCTTTATTTCAAGCGGTTATGCAGTTGGTGTAACAAATCTACACATGAAGACAAATCTAGAAGCAAATGCTCAGAGCTTAGACGAAAAAGGACTTGTAATTTAAGCAAATAACAGCTTGCTGTGGGAACAACCTCAGCAGTCAGGCCTTGTATTTCTGAAAAAGCTTGCATACAGTTTTGCACATCTAGATTCAAATGACAAAAAACAGCCAAACTCCTTTCCTGAATGAAAGATTATATCTTGATGTAGAAAAGCTTACTTGGCAAGTTTAAATTAGCCCATCAATTAAGTACAAGGACCCAAGGTATGGATGTTTTATTGCAAGTAGCAACTCTGTGTCATTAGCTTGGAAACATTACATTTCTGTATGGGTTTCAGGTCTAGCTGACAGAACTGTTTTGGAAGTCTTCCCTAATTGTAGAAGCTTCCAGAATAACCAGTGAAATCCATGAACCAACACTGGCAGCCAAACATCTTAAAGCTTGACATGAACTGAAGATGTTCTTTATTCGTTACTATTACCACAGGTGCTGAAAAACAGATCTTCCAAGAACAGATAAGAAAATGGCCTGTTTTGATATTTTACCACTTCATGTATAACAGCTCAAGAAGTCAGAGTACTGGTGTGTAAATGCGGCTGTAAGGGAAGAGATCCTTGACAGGGCAGGTATGCTTTGGTGATGGATTCTTGGATTAGGTTGTTACATGTAGTTGCACAATAAAGTAAACAAAGCAAACAAAAGCTGACAGCCCAAGACCCATGTATTAATGACACAGCAGATATCTTTACTACTCATACATGCCACAGAAATCAACTTGTAATTGCATCTTAGTAAGTCTACACATAAAAAGCATGAAGAATTACACATTAGGAAATGCAAGCACTATGATCACCTGTGAAGCTTTACTTCAGCTTCTCTTGGAGTATGTATGATGGTAACTCCCTTCTCCATCTTTTCCTTCTTATAAACCCCAACCCTAACTCAGTGAGCTACATGGACAAATACTCCCTGAACCCAGAACTTTTAATTATATTCATTTTTATTAAACCTTGCAGTGTAGAGTTCTGCATCAAGTCTATCTTTTCAACATTGCTCATTTTAGAGCGCCTCTTCTGCTACAGATCCACAGTGCTTACCACAGTTTTCACACTATCCCATATGGTTAAGTGGTAGTAATGTATTTTTAAAAGATTGAAAAACTAAGCCCATCAAGAGTTCAAGGCATCAGAAGGATCTTCTGGTTTCAGCACCCATAACAGATGTCTGAAGTCTAGTTCTTCAAATACTCCCAGTTTTTATAGTATTCTGCTCTGCATTTGGGAAATACAATCCACTAGCTGGGGGCCAGAGCTGCAGAGATAAGTGCTTCAGGCCTGGAGCTGCATAGTTAACACCAAAACCATAATTCTATACACACCTGTAAATTTCCTGTAACTTACTAGCCTGCACCACAATCCACAACAGGGCAGGGACATACCTAGTTCTCCAGGATGGCAGTCACCTGACTCACCAGACCACCTCCTAGAAGTTCTGCCTAGCTAAAGTCACCATTCCCTGACCCAGTGCTCCTCCAAATACCAGGTAATTTAAGGTCTTATTGGGCCACCTGGAAGTTCCAGATTTCTTCAGGTGTCCAAGGCTATTGCAGCCTCTGCTTAAAATTATCTCAGTTATTACCTGCAGGGATGAACAACTGATGCCAGCACACTCCCAGCAATAGTCAAAGGATCAGTTTGCTAGGCATTTGAATATCCGATCATTATTCCTCCCACAAACAGCTTAATCTTTACTGATATTAATTTATTGGCTCAACTGCACAGCACAAATGAACCTCTTTTGGAGGGAGATGAACTCCCTGGCAAGCCTTCAGAATACAACAGTACTCATGTTTGGTATGGTAGCTTGATTGACAGCCATTGCCATATTTATCAGTAAGCCCAGGTCATCAAGGACTCACATTAGAGCCAAAATAAGTCAATATACGTAGCTCCCATAGCTTCCTTTAAAAGTCAGCCCTAAACCTAGGGGTAGAGTTGTTCAGTTTATTACATTGAACATAATGTCAGAGAAAATCCCTTAGCAAATTAGGTAAACTTTCTCCCCTGTAAAGTTTTCTTGCAGAGCAACATATGGCAGTTTAAGCTGACAAAACTGGATACATGAAGGGGAAGAGTCCATGGCATTAATATTTAAAGGATATTCACGTTTTACACATGCTTAAGCTACATTAATGCTAAAACTAGAAACCCAACTAGGTTCCAGAGGCTCCTATACCAAAATTTTTATACAGATCAGGAGCAGCTGTCCTTCACTAAGTTTCTTTTCCTTCCATATGCTTTTGCTGTTACAGGTCCCCCAATTTACGTGTTGAGCTCCCACAACTGCTTTGAAGCACTGCAATACTAGGCTGAACATCACCTTTCCATACAGACATTCAATCAGGTGCAGCCTCCACACTAAGGAAGACCTTCATCTGCCTTTGGGCACTTGTTATTTTTCCAACAACTTTAGAAGGAGGCTGTTTTCTTTAAATCATTAAAGAAAAAACAATTAAATTAGTTTTAAAGTCATGTAACACCACATGCCACCTGCCTCAGTGAGGCATCACTGCCATGCTTAAACTTTGCCTACCGTAGCTTTAACTCTTGTTTATCTTATCAAAAGGATGTCAGAAGTCTAACATGCTCATTACCCTCTTAGGAGCCACTGAATGAAATGTGAGTTAATGAATAACACAGTAGGAATTATTTCATTAAGCCCATAGTGAAAGAGAGCCATCTAATTCTTGGATATGATGTCAGACTTGAGAACTGGCCAGTGAGACTTACTCAGGCTTCCACTGCTCAATCAAATGCTACACCAGGGGTGTTCACAGTGAAAGGCGTGCAGACTGCACCAACAGCCCAAGCAAGACTGCCAGAGCATAAAGCAAAGCTACTCTGATGGCAGCCTTTGGAAGAATTACAGCAGCAAGAGTGAGGAAATGAAGCCTGTCATTTTGTTTTCACAGAGGGAAGACAGGAGGAAGAGGTTTTTAGCAGCATACTTTAAGGTACAGGCCTTGTACAGGTATGGAAGTCAATGTAGTTACAGCATGTCAGCTCTTCACATTTTTCTCTTGCCTTTTATAAGAGTAAACTTTTACAGAGTTTCAACCCCACACCAAGTTACCACCTGTCTCTGGTACTACCCAAGTAAACCTGACTATTGAACTCCATCAGAAACCCAAGACACTTGAAGGGCAGTCTGAAGCAAGGTATGGGCCCTTCATCAGTCATGGGCAATCCTGTCTTCTGGCATTCAATGCTACCTCACTTCCACTTTTCATTAAACTAATGCTTTTCACTACAGAACCTGATGTCTTACGACTTCAGGTAGATGTTCATTCTCTTGTGAAAAATATCCATCTCCTGCTAGTATGGGTAGCAAGGACAACTGCAAGAAAGACTTACTCAGCCTACCATAGTCCTCCTTCAGGTCATCAAGATTTGTCTGCAATAAAAAAACCAAACAAACTGCTTTAGATTGCCTGAAGAGTTTGTACGTTTACAAGACTATCTACTTTCACCAAGGAGACCAGGCAGTTTAAGACCATGTTTAAAGAGGTGATATTTTACTGATTTCATAACCAAGAATGTCTAACTTCATTGATTTCATGACAGCTATGCTAGATAGTGCCCTTCAGATAGTTTGACTCTTGGGATACATGTTCCTTCCTGTCCAGAACAACCCTGTACTTCCTTTAATTTATGCAGTCAGCAGCCAGCTCAGAGACCAGAAAGCAGCAGACATTTGAGCAGTTCATACAAATCCATTACAGAAGTTTGCAAATATTACTTTGCAGGTACTCCCCTCTAACAACTTGATGAGGAACAGACCAGCACAAAAGCAAGGTAAAAACTTAAGAAGAAAAACCAGAAAGCCTGGGAAACCAAAGCTTGCAGACAGTTGTGTTTTTCCACCTGGATGAGAAGTCCATCTTCCTGACATGTCACACCCAATGAGAGCGCCCAACGCAAACTTTGTGAGCTGTTTTCTCTACATTGACTGCATCTTAGTTTCTGCATTCTCTTTTGAGGGAGTCGGATTTCCCCATAACCTGCAGCTTGCAGTCACTTCTGACCAGCCATGCATTACTGAGTTTGCATAACATCAGAAGTGAAGGATAACTGTACCATACTACAAATCATACTGAAGGAAACACTATCTTCAAGCCTAGCATGTGTTATAATTCTGTCATTCTCACATGACTGTGCACATGTACGATGCAGTCATATTCAAGTCCCGGCATCACAATTACCCTATCAAGAATGCTGAAGCATATTTAGAATGGTTCTGTAAAATAATACCTAGTTTCCATAATGCCGTTAAGGTATCCTAGACTCTAAAACCACTATTGTTCCATAAGCATTCATCTTCAATTCTTCAGTAATCACTCAAAACACCTATATTAAAGACACAATACTAAACCCATGGCAGTATTTGTAAAATTGCTAGAAAATTCAGCAAGATAAATATCAGAAGTTGGCTTTGGGGCAAGTTTCTATGATACCAGAAGTTTCTGAACTGATACGGAACAGCATCAACACCAAGCTCTGTCAGCAAAGGGCATCTGTGTGCAGACACTGCCTGAACCTGAGCCATCACCTCCACATAGGCCCTTACTGCCAAGTAGAAGTCTTCAGGTGCGTACCCAGAGGCAGTGCCCATATACCCACCAGCTGATCGGCAAAACATACAGCTGTGCTTCAGCCCACAGCTGGAAATCAGTGTCTAAAATGAAGCACAATAATACAGAGTGAGGTAAGAAAGTTTTTGAGAGGGTATGCAATTTAAAAGGGTAATGGGACAGAACTGATGCCTGCCACTTGTCAGGCTGGAAGCCTTAACAATTCTGACTTGTACAGTGCTACTGGTTTAAGTTTAATCTCATGCTTACATTCCCTGCTGAGTCAGAGCTCTCCTTACACAAGAAATCAAGACAGAGTTCTTCAGAGCTTTTCAGTGGCCTCTTAAGAGGCTGTATCTATACTATTTCTACAGCAGTGCTGGTTAACCAAGTTTTCATGCCAAGAAAACTGCCAGAGCTATCTGCAGCCAAAAGAGAAAATCTTTACTGGAAGCATCTTGAGTGCCATGTCCACACCAGCTGTACACAAAAACTGCCCTAGAGACCTTGAACAAGATCCTTCTCACCTAAGGCCCAATTTAGTGTCTGATCTTGTCTCTTAAAGAAAAAAAAAGCCCACATTCTATTGCTTAGTGAGCAGTTCTTACCTATTTTGGACAGCCACAAGCTCTATTCTCCTGTGTAGTTTGGTGGGAGAACTGGGCAGCAATATCCAAGTGTCCTTAATTCTGCAGTTTCCAGCTTAAATACATCAGAGAGAATCACTAGAAAGAAGCAAACAATGTCATCCAGACTGTCTGTGAAAGCATCAGAAATTAAAAAAAAGAGTAGCTGCACGCCACACTCTTTTGTGCTCAAACACAAAGAATAAGCAACTCACCAGACATTCGCTGTATTACCATGAGAAACAGCCATTATTATCCTCAACAGCTGTAAAACCCACAGTTCTTCCTACACCCCAAGCTTTTTGCTAGCATTAAGTAGCTGCCTAAGTGAGAGTCACTTACAAAGTCATTCTATCACCACCACTATTTTCTCAAAGCTTAAAAATTAAATCAAGTATTCCACTACTGGAATTTTCATTACCAGGAAGTTGCAATAATGCTTATTGCACTATGGTTATTGGTTTGTTCTCCCAATATAACTCAATCACTTCAATGCTTTGAGTTAATTATTGCTTAACTAAGGTAAATGCAAACAGAAACCTGAAAAACATGAAATAAACGTTAGGAAACCAAGCTCAACTACTTAAAGATAAACTGAATACTTCAAGATCACCTGCAAACATCAGGGGAATTCTCACACAACTAACATGCATGAGAAATTTAAAGGCCTGATTAAAGCTTCAGAAAATGGCAACATGAAAATTATACAGTGAGGTAAAGACTCAAGACTTTTTGTTGTATCTAGACACTTGGGATTAGCAGCAAAAGGTTTATCATAACATGTAAAAACACAACTAGAACCTGGATACAGTATTTCCAGGATATTCTGTCAGACATCAATTCTTTCAGCAATAAAGCATAAATAAGCATGAATGATACTCTGGAAAGTCCACCAAAACCCCAGAGATCTGGGTCCTCTTCAGTCATATTCTTTTCCTCTCACTCAAATGAGAGAAAGCAGACACAGCATCAGTGATTTGATGGAAGGCAGCAGTAAGATTCAGCCCCAGCACAGCCTTATTTTATAGAAGAGTTGCCAGAGAAGTTTCACTGACTTATGCTGACAAGGTTGCACTTGAAGCTATTCAAACTAGCACCTCATCCGAAATTGCTGGTATGAGATGTTCAACCTATAGATGAAAAGCCTTTGAACTTAAGACCATGGAAGTGACTTCTACAAACAATGTGCTTCACTCAGCAAGAGCAGCATGCTAAGAAAGTGAATAGACAACAGAAAGAGTCATTCAAGTGTCAGCCTTCCTGAGAATAGCCAGGACAAAGTGGTTTTTGTTTCTACCTTTGAGATCTTGACAAATCAAAAATAGATTAAATGTGCTAGCAGACTAACTTCTACCCCACAGACTGATACACGATCTCATGGAAGAGACCTGCCAATACTCTGAAGTAACCTACACCAGAGCAAACACAGCAATGCATATATTCTGTTTTCCTTGTAAGAAGTCCGAATCAAATCATGCCTTTTCAACATTACAGTAAGCTGACAGGTAATCATTTTGCTTACAGTCAAGATTAAAAAAAAAAAAACAGATCACAGAAATAAGAGCTAGAAGCCTTAACTGTACAGGTATTAAAAAAGGTGAGTTACAAAAATTTAAGTCTGATTAGAGCCAAGAGGAATATCTGCTTGAGTACAGTTACGAATGAAGGCTTTATTACCTCTAGGGACACACTCTGAAATATGTACATTTGTGTTCTGTACATTTTTCATTTAACCTTGCTCAGTTCACCAGCATTTTTTTGCAGCTCAGTGATGAAAACAAGAGCTTTGTATTTCCAGTACAAAGTTTCAGTGCATTACTTCTCACTACTGAAATAATGAGACCTTAACATTCATAACCACTTAACATAACCACCTTAAGATTCAAAAATCCAGTAACTCACTATTCCATAACCCACAAAGGCTAAACAAATTTTATCTGTGGAAAACACATGAGCATTTATCAAGTAACATATCAAATCTTACCACAAATACTAAACAAAAATCAGCAATTCAACTGTTTCAGTTAACAATTAATAACATTGTTCCGAGAAAAAGGAATGCATCTGCTTCCACTTCCTACATAAATCTTGAGCACAACTCAAGCAGCACAACAGATACACAACCCAGTGCCAGAGAGCAGTGCAGGCAAACCCTAGGTGAGCTGCATGTCCTGCAGGTGACACTTTCAAACTCAGTTTGACTGAGATACAGAACAGTTTCAAGAGTTGCATTTGAGGGTTAATTTAAAATCAGTTGCAATGGCTACCCTTTCAGCATTTAGGCCTCCCTGTACCAACAGTTCAGCCCAACACCCCAGTGCCGTAAGGCAAGCAGCATCCTTAGCTCCAGAGCTACATGATCCACAAAGCAGACCTATTACGCCATACCCATCCTAGCCTACAGCACGCTAGTGGCACTTTACCTAGTGAAGGCTGCTGTAAGCCAGCAACTTCAGGATAGGGACCATTTTGCCTACAGAAACAAAACACTGCAGATGCACTTGTTAAATGCTTTACTTGCAGCAACAGTGGTCTAGAAACACTGTATTAAAAATCCGCCTTTACAGCGTATCATTTAGTCACGATGAACATGGCACCAAGACTGCAAGTTAAACTCAGAAGCTGCAATGGGCTGACAACGCTGAAACAAAGGTTAATTTGCAGATTTCTACCTCAGATCTGTCTGCAAGTAACACAGTCACTTGTGACAAGGAGTTAAAATACTGGAAGGAAGAGAAGATCATATTTGAGTTGTGATGAATTTACCTCACATTCCACCAGCTGAGTATGAGCAACATTTCTGTGAAAACTCTATACCAAGCTACCTCAAAACATTAAGAAAGGATATAATTCAAGCCTACTGTTTTTACACAAAAAAATCTGCTACTTCTCCTTTCAAAAACTCAGTGAGGCTTGAAAGTAGAGCAAATCTAACTAGACAAATTAGAAGACTTACTCCTTACTTCAGAACTGAAGCCTTCAGACCCTTCCATTCAACCTACTTCATCATCAAGCACTTCATTTTAAGGTATTCCATATACCCAGTAAATGTTACAGTATTCACCCAGCCTATTTTGTTTAGATGAGACTTTAGTTAAGGACTTTTCCCCATTCCTCCCCCACAAAAAAGGCTGTAAAATTGACATCAGATACAACATAAAATACATCACTTCCAAGATAAGGCTCAATTTAAACACTCTTCATCTCAGTAGTTGGACAGATCTCTAGGATTTCACAAGCAAAAAGTCACCAACAGGACAGCTCCTAAATCATAATTTAGAAGTTCAATATGGTACATAAAACTGAAGAATGAAAAAGGCGTAACAAGATGGTCACAACTGTTCATTTGCTATAGGCAACATTTACTTTTCTGTTAAAGGAAAAACTTACCTACCCAGTGAGTTTAGTGACACACATCTTGGTATGTAAATAACCGAGATCTAGAGATGTGGGACAGAGGTGAATAAGCAGGAGCTAACTCTTTAAACAAATGCAGGTTTTAACAGGATAAATTCCTATTCTATACTTACAGAGTTTAAAGGTTACAAAAAGCTCTGTGTTGGAGGAACAGATCAGCACCAGGCAACAAGCTTTTTATAACATGGCAAAGATGCTCTGAATTCCATGTAGAGGCTGAGCTGTCACTCACACAGCACAATCTGTAGATTCCCAGCTTCACAGAAAGATTCACAACTTTCTCTTCCACATTCCTAAATGCATTAAATTATTAGTACATTGTTTAAACTCTGAGTTCTTATTAAAGAGTTATAGTAAAACACAAAGTAACCAAATCATCAGCATGGTTTTTTTTGAGGGGTTACAGGTAAACCAGCTCTTCAGAAGTCAGCTAACAAGCAGCAGATTCTTTAGACAAGTTTCAAGCCATCAGATTTGTTTCAACATGTACAAACTCTACTAAGTCAAGTCTTTCAACAATACTTTAGCATAAAGTCACCTAGAGAGCAATATAATGGCAAAACCTGACTAATTGCTATTGAAATATGTTTGCAAACATGACAGATTCATGGAGTTGTTTTACCACAGTTGATCTTCATTCAGCTGAACAAGCCTTCTCTGAATTGGCCCTAGGGTACTCCACCTTTTGCATTTTAGCTAGCTACAAATAGTTAAGCAGATCTTAACACCACCAAACCCACACAGGGACCCTATTCTTCCTCCTAAGTTTTCCAGATTCAAACAGGAGGCGTGATGTTCTACAAAACAGGTGCTACAACACCAGTTTAAAGTTTACTGTTCATCAATTCATGGAAGTTCAAAAGCTGACCTTTTACAAGCAATAAAAGACTCCAGCTGGCTCCATCTGCAGCTGTACCACAAGTGTGCTTCACAGCAACATCTTCAGCCTTCCAGCAATAAAACCACTGAGACTCACCAACCCACCTGAAGAGACCTGAGTGTTCTCTGCACCTGCAGAAGCAGCTATCATGCTCCAAACCCAGCTTGGAAATTCAAACTAGCTCAAAGAATTCTTTAATTGTCTTGGCAAGAGTCAGTATAAAAATTGTGGAGTTTAAGCATATAAATTTGTTTCTGGAGGGTTTCCTGGCATTAGGCCTTTCTAAACTGCAAGCTTAACTTCTCCCCAGCCCACCTGCTTATTTCTTACATGGTAACTCCTGCACAAAAAAAGTCCCTTCTTGTCCTTTTCACCATACAAGTCACTTAAGACCAACTTCTTTTGACGAGGTGTGTTTTAACTTCCTTGCCTTTAGTAAGTGAAATCCCTTTAGCTCCGTAACAAATGTTACTGGACCTGCAGCATATTTTTATGAAAATTATTTCTTAACTAGTATATTACTTGGTCTTCTGGGATTAGCATATGATAGCAAGTGTCCATGATGAGGCTAAAATTCAGAATTTTATTGGAAGAACCAGAAAAAACAGCAACAGTTGTTACCAATACCTAGAAATTGAAAGGAGACAAAGTAAATTAAGCCATATTGCAATTTTGGGGCTCTTGAAATATGTCTGAGTACATGAGGCTTAACCCTAACTAGGGCTCTAACTTCAACACCATACAATTTGGGTCTAGGAGCAGGAAATATGCTAGAATCAGTAAAAGAACTGCATTCAGCATGGGCTGGCCAGATAATCACTACCTCTGTATGAGTAGTGGTCCAGCCTCAGGCAGCTGTACATACTGATAAGACAGTTTAGAAAGCTGGACAGAACTTGAAATAGTAATGTTTAGAAAAATAAGCTACAGGGAACAGCAGAACGCAACTTACTCTTTAGTGAGCTGCCAAACTGTTCCCTCCCCAACCAGAGCAAATCAAGCTGTCTTATGCAAGAGGAAAAGTCTTCATACCTTAGTACTGAATGAGAACATGGCGGTCTAAGGAGTGATGCAACAGCATTATTCATTTTAATAGGACTGCTCTCTGGGTGTGACCCTCAGAAAGGATGGGAGCACCTGAACCTGTACCTTATACAAAAGGCTTATTAAAAACTAATCTCAAAAAACAGCTTTTATTGTCCTTGTCATACCAATCTTACACTTGTCAAATCAAGCCAAATCCTTTCATCCATTGTCCACAACTCCCCAGGCCGTGTCCTCCACACGAACACCTCACACCCCCAATCCAGGCATCAGCCAGTGCAGTGACAGTAATGAACCTAACCACCCTCTGCGGGAAGTATCACATCAAGCAGATCTCAAGATTGCTTCCTACTCCAAGTCAATTACAACAGCAGGTTTGGCGTTGCTTTTTCTCTGTGAATTACTAAATTCCCATCCTTAGACATTTCCACTGTTAGGTTATCACCAGCCTTTCAAGAGTTCATAGGAAGAAGTGCCTATGCAATAAAAATATTGCAGAGGAGTTTGAATGACCTAGCAATTGAAAGCTAGACAGCTCTTAAACCAGCCTACCAGTCAACACTTGAGAAGCAAAAGATAATTTGCCTGGAGTAATGAGCTAAGTATAGAGGCAGCACAACTAGAGCTCCCCAATTATTTTTGCATTTCTTTTTATGTGAATGAAACAGCTTAGGAAAAAGCAGGCTTCAGCTGCTGGTAGAATCCAAGCAAAGCAACAATGATCTTGTGCTTAACGTACCAAATTCTGCAAAAGCAGCACCAAAAGTCAAGATCAGCATCTTCTAAATCACTGGAGTTTTTTTTACCATCCTCATTTGTTACCGTATTTCAGCAAATGCTATTCTATTTTAGAAACCCATAACAGCATACTCATCTTTTGTCTAGTCTTCTCACTAGATCAGTATTTATCAGCTACCCTCATCAAGTATCAGCATTTATCCTGTCATATAAAAGCTAAAATTCCAGTTTGACAGGTGGAAGACACTTTGGTTCCAGCTACTAAAGCCTGCAGAATTGAAGGAGGGAAAAGCATTATGACAGTGACCAGGCATGCTGGTACCATTATGCAGCTATACAAACAGCTACTATTTTCTGGAATTATCTGTTAATTGATATTCATTTATTCTTATACTTTATCAAGGGTTTATGAGTATTACTTATACAGCTATAAATCCACTGATGTCCCGTATGGTCACATACTCTGAAAGAAGGACCTATAGTTAGCTGTACCACCACAGTTTTCCTGCAAGAGGGTTTCCATACAAATACCTTAATACATGCTTTGAGCATCTCTAGGTATACTGAACGTACAGGTATACCATCAGTATATTGAAGCTGTAGTCCTTTTTATCATGAACTGGAGTTTTGAAGAGCAGAAATCTGATCTCACTTAGAAATCTACCTGTCCAGATCCTTCCCTTGGATCTTCCTAGAACAGGATCCAGCAACAAAACATTAGACACATAAACATGACTATCCAAAACTGAAAATTTCCATGTGGCTTCTCCCTGCAGTCCCAATTTACTCATCTGTTATGTACAGGGATGCTCTGCAGCAGTGAAGTACACTAACCAAACACCTCCAAATCATGTGATACTCATGCTTGAGTCTGAAGGGATTAAGAGATTCCAGTCCAGAGTAAAAGAAAACAAGCAAGCTATTGTATTCTGCATTAGAAAACAACTATGCCTTGACCATAATCCATTAGCCAAACCTACAAGGAAAGCCCAGCAGACCTCAAAATATTTACCTTGTTCCATCTTCCTCCTTCTTCCTCAGAGTTCAGATTTTCCCAAAGTGCAAAAAGGTGCATTCTTTTGGAAATTACTCAAAAAAAGGTTCACTGAACATAGACAAAGATGATAATTTAATTATAATGGGTATCCAACCAGAATATAATGCCCTGTTCACAGCAAATTCCTGCTACCAGCAGTGAGTGAAAATTAAGAATCTGAATTCTCAAATGTATTCATGACTAGTATGTCCACCAATCACCATACAATTAAAGGAATGCTCAATTGTAAAGATGGAACACTTGTTTGATAAGGTTTAGTCATTAATTTGATGAAAAGCTTATCCACTCTTAAAAAAAACATGCACAGTGCTTAGCTGGAAAGTAGAAGGTCTGCAGGCAGAGACAATAAACTTGTAAGTTTACATTAAGTACACTTCACTTGCTTTCAGCTTCCATTTAAAGGAAAATAATCAAAATAACCTAGAAATGCAATCTGCTTAGACAGTTTAGTCAGGTTTCTTGGATCAAAAGTTCAACAATGCCTACATTACACTAACATATTTGTTCTCAGAAATGAGTAAAGGAAATAAGGAAAACTCAAACAGATCAACAAAAATTAAAGCTATCAACACACAACATCTAGATAAGGTGTTTTTACTCAGAACATAGCAAACTGACTGCAGAATGGACAGAGCAATGTCCACACATTAATTTTCAGGCAAAGCTGCTCTGCAATATGACAGGTGAGTTTTCTTCTCATAGCTTCTCCTTTTGACTCATCTGTTCTTTGTCAGGAGATATGCAAGTATTTTAAAAGCCACAGAGAACCTAAAGAACAGCAAAAGTCAGCTTTGATAACAGTAGTTTTGGAAGTTAAAAGAATACACTGAAAGCAAGTAAAACTGAGAACAGTTTTCAGCAGCAACAAATGCGGAACTAGGTCTGAAAAGGTCTCAAAGCAAACACCCTATCAAGGATGCAAACAGTATAATTACAAACAGCAGAGCTTCACAGCATCTCATTTTATCTCAGGTTTAAGTTTCAATGATAGCAATTACAAGCTTACAGATAGCAATGCAATAAGTAAAGCTTTCACAGGTACACATTTGGGTCAATTACAGCTACAAGAGATGAAATCAGACAGCCACAGTAACTAGCTTACTCCCCGTTCCTGATCTACTTGCAGAGAAAACAAGGAGTCAGGCTGCTGGTTGTCTAACTACCAGATAGGAAATTCCAGGGAAACTTTCCACCAATTCCAAATGCAGTTGCAACCACTTCCATGAGCAGCTTAGGACTTAAAACTCATTTTGAAAGCACTTAGCAGTAGTTTAAGAGTAACAGGACAGCGCTTAATACTAGGATCATTCCAACATCTGCACAATAAAATGTAGGCCTCACTTCAAAAGTACTTGAAGTTATCTCACTCATGTGAAATGCTAAACCCTTCATGTCAGAAGGACTCAAGGAAAGATCTGATTTTCCATCTATTTTCTGCAATCCTGCCACCAGCTGTACAGAAACTGAAATAAGAATCCTACTTGAGCAGAACAGTCCAACCACAGAGAAACTGAGGAGTCATATGGAACTTGGAAGGCTTATGATCCATATCACCCCTTCATAAAAGGCTGCTCACAGGGATGAGCTGGGGAGATAGCTAACAGAACACACCCTGAAGCCAAGTTCTGCCTTTGCTCTCCTCTCCAAAGGTAGTCAAAAAGCCAGCCAGGTGCATCTTGTCTTCACAGACTCAATTTCAACCTACACCTTTCAGCACACAGACAGGCATTTCTGTCCTCTCCTTGCACAGGTGGCTGGGAACAGCCTCCCCCAGGCACTTCCCAAGTGTGAAGAGAAAGCAGCACTAGAGAAAAGTCTCATTCTGTCAAGAGCCTGCCCTTTCCTAGTTGATATAGGAGTCAAAAGCTTCTTTTAAAAGCCATAGGGAAAGAGCAACTAGTTTTATTTTTTCCTGAAGCTCTGTCCATTCAGGTAACACTACAAAATTAATGCTTTGATTATAGCCCTAGCTTCCAGTCCCAGAGTTGGCAAAACAAATGAGGCCCAGAAAAGGGCAACAGAAAACTGTTCTAACAGCATTTCTATAAATAATGTCCATACCAGTGCATCTATTGGAAAGAAAAACTGCAAAGACTTAATTAAGGCAAAACAGCATTTCTTTCTCCGTAAGTGGTCCACTAGGGTAGTGGTCTGTTCTGGATGGCCTTCCAAAAGCCCGGCTCTTCCTAAGTAGCTAGGGACTAACACAGTTTCTGATTCTAGCTTCAAGCTGATTCCACTGGGGACAGGATAATTTTCCAAGCTAAGCTCCGGATTCACAGCTAGAACTAGTTCTAATGGTTTACAAAATACAAAATGGCTAAACCCCCTGAATTTGACCGCTACCATGTTATTTGTACACTGAAGAATAATTTGATGAAGAACTGATGTCACAAGTCAGTGAAAGAATCAGCTAGATCAGCATCTCAGATAAAAGCTGTCACCAGCATACCCAACTTCATAATCATCATGGCTAGTCAGTCCACCAATGAACACTGAAAACTACAGTGAGATGTGCTGAGCAAGGCAAAAGACAACTGGCTTTGCTTTTCACCTACTAGTACTTCTCTAAGGCTTCATTTCTTTGATGTTCTGTCCTCTTTCAACTCACACTGAACTGCAAAGCTATATTTTAAAGTACTAGCAATTGAATTATTTTAATTTCTCTAAAAAAGGGGTTTAATACTAAAGACCTATCAGCATGTTACTGAGGACACATTTCATCACTGGCATGACTGGTAGCTTATACAACAACCTGCTCCCAAGTCATCCTATCAAATGCCACTTTACAGTTTTTCACTTCATTCCTAGTCAAGAGGAAAAATAGCAGACTAATGTCTCTAAAGTTTTTCTGAAACCTTGTTCAAAGTATTAACTTTTTCAGAAGTGATAATACTTCAATACAGCAGCTTGTACAAGTTTAGTTGCAGTTACAGTTAAGGGCCATGTAGCTTCAAGTCTTCTGAAATGCAGTTCTCCCAAGGAAGGGCAAAACCCATCTATCTTTTTCAGTGTTTTTCAGAGGTTGCATTTGGTTTTCCCCCCCTTATCAGAGTTTGGAAGGGTTCTACCACCTACAGGACAGCTATTACAATGTCATTAGTTACCTCACTACTGCATATACACACACAAAATTCAGAAAAATTTCAAATTGTCTCATACCAAGCTTACTTTGTTGCAACTATTTTTGGCATTAATACCCATAAGGACAAACAATGCCTCTGAATATTCAGTTGCCCCCCAGCAAGACTTAGAGAGCATACTTCCAGTTAAGCTTAACTTGCAGTCACATTCACACATCAAACCAACTGCTGGTTCCTAAACTTTAAGGTTTTAAGTCAGAGGTGTTTCAGAAGATGAACCAAAAGTTAGGAATCAGCAACTGTATTTTAAGTTAAGCCTTTAAAACCAGCACTTTTTGACGGACATCAATGACTCCAGAAATAGCTTATCCATTTCAACTGACATTCCATAAAGCCTTCTGCTTTGCTTTTCCTCCCTAGCTCATTCTGCATAGTGTGGCACTGCAGTCCCAAGCTTCACTTGTAGGCACATACTGCTACTTACTGAAGGTGAACAGAGCACCTCCAGCAGAGCAACACAATTCAGAAACTTCTTAACAAGACTAAAAGTCTAAAGTCTAAAAGACTAAAGATACCACTTGTTTCAACAAGATCATGGCTACACTTCTACCCTGCTGCTACAGGTTGTTCTTTCCCCTAGTTCTGATCAGCAGGGAGTGACTCAAGGCCTTCCTTATGGGATACATTACCTCCCAGAATCACTGCAGCCAGTTGGTGTTCACCTCCTTCACACCACCAGAAACTATTAATCAGATGAGGGGAAGAACAGGTCTGGGCTCCTCATGCTCTAGCTTACAATTAGATTTCTATGGTATCACGTACATTCTGTCAGTCCTTCTCAATTGCTCACCCCAAAGCAAGGGGACTAACTCTTAGCTGTTTCTGTTATCAGCTACATTCTGAATGAGGGCAGTTGAAACCAAATAGTGCTGTAGTTTGTGTTTGCTGCTTGTGGGCTGGGCAAGGGACCCAAGCAGCTGACGTGCATGCCAATACAACAGCCTGGTTATGGCAATCCTGCACAGTTCAGGATTAATGCATCCAAGGTGAGAGCTGTAATGCATTAGAAGTTGAGGTCTTCAGTTCTTTACTGGGCAAAGCAAGCCTCAGTAAAAAGTCAGTATTTCAAATTCCTGAACTAGCACTACCTTCACTTTTAGGTCTTTCATGCAATCCACTGAATCACCCTGAAATTCTGAAGCACCACAAAGAAAGAAATATTTATCTTTTAACAATCCAGTTAACTCACAAGAACTACAGCATGAGCTGAGTGCTACAAGTTTTCCCGACAGCACTGGGAAGTTACAGCACCAATATCTAGAAGGGTAGAATTACAAATCATGAAGCTCATTTCTCAGAACGTTAAAACCCATATGGGATCTAGCAGGCAGATCTTTAAACCATCACTACTCAAACTAGAAACAAACACTCAACAGTTGCATGTTATGGCTTAGGCTATTTAGTACCTAAAAGCTTGTTCTGAAATAAATATAACTTGTGTTACTTTGATTCAGCCAATGAAAGCAAGTATGAAACAAGTGCGTATTTAAGTATCTGGACTTTTCATTCTAGCTTATAGCATCTGGTAAGTACTAACACACAATTTGGAGTCACTTGCTCTGGAAGACACCACTGATATCAAGTAGAAGAGTCCTATCTCATTATATCCAGTTACACATCCCAGTAGGAAGCTACCAGAGCAGGAACAGCCATCACATCCCTTTGACCTCTGCAGGTGAAAAGATCAAGCTTTGTGCTAGACACTAACCCAGTTCCTCGGATTCACTCCATGCAGACAATTTCTCCTTCCTTGCTACTGCAGACTTTTCAGGTTTCTGCCCATTACTCCAGCAGCTAACAATATCCTTCTCCTTAAGTTGCTCCTTTTTTACAGGTTAATTGCCAGCAAAGCACAGCATAGCCATATTCCTCCTACTCTTGAAAGGCTGACAACACACTCCTCTCCATCATCCTAGGTTGCATGTAGGTGGAATGAGATCTGAGATAAAACATTGTATCCTCTATCTTCAGAAGCTTTGGTATGCTCCATTTCTATCTCCTCCAGCTGTGGATGCCATTTTTATGGAAAATAAAAAAAAGAGAGCTTATCAAGCACACCTATTCCACCTACTTGGTATCATTTGTGGGTTGCATAGCATATTGCTTAAGAAGGCTAACCGATATTTTAATAACTGCTAGGGCAGACAGTTAACGTAATGGATATTAACAGTATCCTAGATTGGTACCTATAACACTGTCAGCAAGAGGACTAGCTTGATTCTCAATATACCACTCCTGTAATGTTAAGTAGGACAAGAGCACCTTTTAGTGCAACCACTCAAAAAAACCACCACTGCTACACATGACTATTTCTGTTTGCCCTTCCCCCAGGCACACAGAAGCATTTTAGAATCCCATGCCCCGCCTTTACTTATCTGTAGAAAGTTTCAACACTTACAGTTCACAGTATTTCCTGTACTATGAAAGAGAGAACTTTTTCTGTCTACCAAAACCACTGTGATCAGTAACAGCTTCAGCAGCAAATATTAGATGTCAGTCTCCTCCCTTCAAGTTATCTACAAGCACTCCTTTGTAAAAACTCCTTTACTTCCACCAAAAAAGTTAATTTTTAAATATTACAGCACATGCTTTAATAAAGAGCTGAGGTGCATGACAGGTATTACAGGAAACCTGCCACAGTTCCTCATCACACTACCATCTCTTCCCAATGGACTTGCCTAGGCATTTAAATATGCCTTTATATTTGCCATCAAGCCAAGCTGTACTTCTACACTCAGCACTACCTGACATGATTCACTAGACAAGATCTTTTCTTCTGAAAGCAAGCCTTAATGCACACAGTTACATGGGCTCATCACACAAGAAAGCAAACGGGTGAAGCACACAGGAGAGTGCTGATCAGAACTGAAGTCTGCAAAAGTTACAAGCTCATACTCATACCCAGCCTTCCCCCAAGCAAGGGAAGTCTGCACCAAGAGGAAAGAAATCAGTTTCCTGTACAGAGACGTGAAGGAACACGAGGTCTTATCTGTTCATAAAATAATATTCCCTAAAAGAATGAACTGAAGAGGGAACAACTTCAATGCAAAAACTTACAACTCCATGTTGGGGGGAACAGGGAGGCAAAACGCTACTTACCAGAGAAGGGCAACCTCTGCTCAGATCCCATCAAAAGTATAGGACTGTTAAAAGGAACACGGGGAAGACGGACAATTAAAGCCCCCAAACTATGTAAATAAAAACCCTTCACAAGTCCCGCTTACAACTGCAATGGGAATTTTGGCTCCACGCACAAGGACTGTTGAGCACAACTGACACGGCGGCCAACGCGGCCGGAGGAGATGAGCGCGGGGCCGCGGCTGCCGGCGGCGTGAGGCGAATCCTCAGCCCCGCTCCACGGGCGGCGGGGAGGCCACCACCCCCGCAGGACGGGCAGGCGGGCGGCGGGCGCCAGGTAAGGCCCACAGGCCGCGGACCCCGGCGGCGGCCAGGCGGAGAGCCCACCTCCCACGGCCGCACCGCCCGCCAGCCCCACGGCCGAGGGACACGCCGCCGCCCGGGACGGCATCCCTGCCCGCCCGGGTAGGAGGAGGAGGCCGCCACCCCCGGCCGCGGTGCCGGGCAAGCGCCTCAGCCCGCCGCCGCCGCCTCCTCCGCGGCGGAGGAGGCCCCGGCCGAGCGGAGAGGAGGGAACCGGCGCCGCGTCAACC
>JAVJGJ010000001.1:92353430-92387681 GCA_035590215.1 Microhierax caerulescens | reverse complement strand
ACCCAACAAACGAAACAAACCAAAAAACCTGACAAACAAAACAACAAAAACACAACACCCACCCCCCCCCCAAAACAAAAAAAAAAACCAAAAAAAAAAAAAAAAAAAAAAAAAAAAAAAAAAAAAAAGACAAAGAACGTGTTGATTAATCACCAGGAAAAGCCCCGGTGCATTGCAAACTACGCAACTGCACTGCCATGAAGGTTTCTGCGTTTCTCACGGTGAAGGGTATTGATAAGAAATCATTTTCCTCCTCACAAAGTACAAACCCCAAATCAGAACACACAGGTACTGAGACAAAAGCGTTAATCAAAACTTACCTTAATGTCTTGCTCTGAGCTATCAGTTACAGCTTTCTGAGCAGCACTGGAGAGTGAATTTGCCACCTGTGGCTGAGCTTCTAGGAGCTTCTTCAGCTTCAAATCCACCAACTTACTGTTTTGTTCTGCTAAATATGCAAATACCACATACAACAGAGTGAGATGCATTTAAATGCAGAGTCGCTACAACAATGTATCAATTTAAAAGGTAGATTTAATTCACTTTTTACTTTTTTAGTTTGAAATGATAGCAAAATAGAAGGAATTTTATTTTATTTTTATTTTTATTTTTCAATTTAGACTGGCATACATTTGTGTAACGTGCAGAGATAATTCCTAAGTTTTCTCACAAAAAAAATCTATGTAGCACTTAACTGAAGAAGTAAACATGCTTGAAGAGAGCGGGTGAAAAACACAGAAAGTAGACAGTTTGCTCTAAGTTACTCCCATCCTGTACGTACCTACACTTTGGTATAAAATCACACTTAAAGAGCCATTCATTTTAAGATGACACATAACAATTTATCCCATATTCTACAGACTGATTGCCCCTTAAGTTTATGAACTACTAATTCATCATAAGGTGCCTCGACACAGCTTCTCGACGTTAACATTTCAGTATCAAAAGAGACAGCTTTCTGGTAATATTTTACTATGATTTATAGAATATGTTGAAGCTGGGGGGAGCTGTAAAATGCTTCGTAACGGCATGGAAGGGACAAATTCAAAGTCTGCCAAAGTCCCAAAATATTTTTCATCAGTTTTATCAACTTGGATCAGAGCCCAAAGAAATAATAGCTGAGGATTTTACCTCCCAATAACGTTTGTTCTGTATGTCATCGTTGACTGTAAGAATTTGTAACACACCTACACAACACAGTTACACACATAGTAAGGAGAAGGGTGTTAATAACAAACGGCAGCGCAGACCTACAGAGCTACCCTGGGTAGGAAAGGGGTAACGCTGGTGCAGAACCCCCCAGACAGACTCTACATGCAGCACCACACAAGAAACGGCTCCTGAACCGGAGCGAATGCAGCATCACCTGCGCGGACGATGCACGCGCTCCTGGCCCTCAGGTCAGACGCGGAGGAAAGGGCACTGGTTTGTCTTCCTACAGGCGCAGCCCGAGCGCTCGCTGCGGGCTGGTGGCTGTAACTGGGCTGGGAAGTGGAGCCGCGGCTGTTTTGCCGCCCAGCTCCTTCCAGGGTTTGGAGCACTCCAGTTCATATTAGCCAAAATGGTTTGGCGTGCTGGCAGCCTCCCGCGGTGACGGGCTGGGTCGGGCTGTGACGAAGGCCAGTTTCCCTTTCCTCGGGCACACCCAGCCAGGGTGCCCTGAATTGAGGCTCACATGTAAGTCCACGCACGTTCTCGTGGGTTTATATAAACATCACGTAATAGCGATGATGTAAGAGGTTCACATTCTGTCAGACATCCACAGCCGTGTCTGTGCAGTGCTGACGTAGCTGCAATATTTGAAACCAACAACTGGCAGTAAAAAATGGTTTTTAAAAAAGTTTTCTCTTCTTGAGAGAGATGGGAGGAACTAAGATTCAGCAGGGGACACATGAATTAAGGTGGTCAAAACTGATCCCAAATGTGAAATGTCCCTTACAGTGTTGCGTTTAAGTGCCCCCAGGAGGTTCAGCCTGCGCTAGAACTTGGTACACGTTGGCACAATTCCGCCAAAATCTATGTGTGCTGATTTCCATCACAGCATTCGCCTGCCTTCTGTATTATTGCCCATCCTCTTCCTTACTCATCTGCACCTCTGTCTACCGGGCAGACTGAACCACAAAATGATGTCCCCTTTTTTTTTCCGGAATGTCCTCCCATGGTGGAGATGCAGCGCTGGGTAGTGGATGTGCATCCCTGGGAAGGTATCCCTCAGGAAGGAACGCCCGCCGACACAGGCGGTGGTAAGTCGCTGTGGCTGCGTGACAGGAATATTCATTTACTCATTTTCTGTTTCCTCTAAAATGAACCAGTATTTTTGGGGAAAGTATTTAACAGGATTTTGCTCTAAATCAGCTTAATTCAAATGCTGGAAACACTAAATATGTTTTCTTACATGTTTGGAAATCCTCAGAAAAAAATAAGGAAGGACATGACTCAAATCTTTTGCATTCAAAAAAGACTAGAAAGAAAGCACTATGTGCGCATCCTTGTCGGTTTAATTTATAAAGAGCAGACACTAAGGGAAGTGGTTTGATTTAACATATTATGGGCTACGCACTTGGGTCCACCTGGTACGGGCACAACCAAGCGAGAGGGTACTCTCAGCAGTTCCCTCGTTCCCTCCTGTACTGCCTTGTCCCCTCATGCTGTCCTGTGTTTGCCACGCTTCTCCGGGCTCGGGCGAACTTGTGACGAGCAGAAATGCCCCGGCAGAGAAGCACAGCACAGGACAGAGCCCCCCCCTGCCCCCCCCGCGGCACCGCCCGGGCTCCCGCCCGGGGGGGGGGCGCTGGCCCCTACTGGTCACGGCCAGGTACGTGGTGGTCTGCACCTCGCCAGCCGCATTGCGGGCGAAGCACTGGAACATGCCGGTGTCGTCGGGGACCAGCCCGCTGATCTGCAGGCTGCCATCTGCCAGGAGCTGGAAGCGGGACAGCTTCTCCAGGTGGATGAGGGCAGCGTCCTTGTACCAGGCCATCTCGGGGGGGGGGACGCCTGCAAAGCCCAGGGCCGTGTCAGGCACGGGGCTGCGGCGGGACGGGGCTGCCCGGTAACGGGAGCTCGGCCGCCGCGGCGGGGGTTGTGCGGGGGCGGCTGGGCTTGGTCTTGGGCCTGGGAGTACGTGGCTGCGGCTGGGCAGGGCGGCAGGGCCTGGGTGGGGCCCGGTGAGGCGGGGCCCGGCCCGGCACGGGGACGTGGCGGAGTAACGGCTCCGAGGGGTGTCTGGAGCGGCAGGGCTGCGGCTGTTGTAGGGTTGGCGGGGCCCCAGGGGGCCGCAGGGCCTGGGGCCGGTGGCAGCAGCTGGTGGGGTGCCGGGGCTTGGGGGCGGTGGCGGTGGCTGGAGGGGGTACTGAGCCTGAGGGGGGCCTGTGGTGGCATACGGGGGGACAGTGTGCAGGGAGGTGTGGGCAGAGCTCACTTTGGTGCCTGGCTTGGCAGTAGGGGTGGGTGCCTGCTGTTGGCTGCCTGGAGGTGCAGTAGCAGGGGAAATCAGCACTGGTGGTGCCAAAGGAGGTAAGGGGCTGCTAGGGCTTTGGCTGACTCTTTAGCAGTACATCCAAAGTACACTTCTGTTGTTAGAGAAGCAGCAGTGTCGCACCCTTTTGCTGCCAGCAGTGCTGTGGTGGGTGCCTCGGCCCCAGCAGCATGCCCCTCGCCCTGGTTGTGCCCTTGTTTGCCCACCTTGGTAGGTGTTAGGAGGTGCGGGGCAGAATGTTGCTGGCACTGTGGAAATAAGTCTCCTTGGCAAAAGGCTGGCTCATTGTATTCTCTGTTGGGGCTCTTTGGCTCTTATGCTGTGTGCCTGAAATCACAGTGTGTGACAAATTAATCACATACTTGTAGTTTAGACCAAAACTCTTGAGGACAAAAGTATGTGATAGGGATCAGGAGTAATTCTCTTGAGGATATCCCATACTTGGGATTATTCTCTTCTCCAAATGAATAAGCTTCTGGCCGGAGGGCCTCCCACTTTCAAGGTGTTTTTTACCTGGACTGGAGATTTGATGCTTGACAGGCTTGAAATGAGAACTTGACATTTTTTTCCTTGTTGCAAACACATGCTTCTATGTGCAGTTTTCAAGATTACTCTAGAAATTTTTAAGAGCCAAATTAAATATATGACAAGAATTGAAAAAACAAGCTCGGCTTATTGTGCTAAAAAGTTTTTGGTTTTGTTTTTCCCAAATAAATTATTTAACATAAAAACTTGGAAATGTTCTTGTCAGTATTCTAATCTTAAAAACTCTTGAAAAAAACATAATTATTTTGAGTCTGCTAAGCGGTGTGTATTGACGTTGCTCTAATGTAAGTTTGGGGGTTTAAATTTGAACTGTAAAATCTTAGATGACACAATTTTTGCTTGAATCCATAGGTGACAAATTCTCTGAAACTAAAAATGTTACACTCGCTGTCTAAACTTGCTCCTGAATCAGTATTGTTCAGCTGTAGAGACAATTCTCTTGTTTTAATTAGTATTCTGCCCAGGTAATGTGAATGCAGTTAAATATGCATATAAGGAGACTTGTGATCTTGGACTTTAACAAGAACATAACTTTTTGGTACCATTTTGCAGAAATTATAATACTGGAAATCCTCCAAGAAGTTAAAAGCTCTGTTAACCTGCAGCTTTCACTTTTTGTTAATATCTGAAGTGCTTTAACAATGCACATAACATACTTTCTTTTGAATTACTCTGATGTTTGACTTACAGTTAAATTCAGAGAGTTAATTGAAATATTTCTGAGCCTAAAAATGCTGTTGAAGATTAAAACGTGGTTTTGTGAGCACATGGAAATTGGCAGGGGAAAGGAAGGCTGTGTTTTGTAGGCTCACCCTGTGTACATTGTCTGGATGACTACTGAGTGATTCTGCCACGTAAGCACCAAAAATATTCTTTTAATAGCACTTTGGCAGGATGTGTTTTGATTGCCTCTCCAGTTTATGCTGTCAGATAAAAAGACAGCAAGCATTAAAAGAGACTGCAAAAGCAGAGAGTTCAGCCCAGCCTTTCAGGAACCAGATCTAAACAACAAGCTTCCGTATTAAACAGTGTCCCAAAATGCTTTTTGTTGTCTTGGGGGCTATCTGTGGCCTCTCACTAAGGAACAATGATGAAAGTACAGCACTACATTGCAGGTTTCTTCTGAGACACATGCAGGCAGCTCTTGGGTGTTCCCTCAAGGTTTGGCATTTGGGTGGTGTATAAATTGCTTTGCATAGCTGTATTTCCAGCCACTGTGTGTTACAGTAAGGCTGTAGCCTCTTTTGTTATGCATTTGGTTGACTGACCTTGTACAATGCACCCTGTGCTGCCTTTGTTTTTCTGTTTGCTGAAGACAGGAACAAGTCATCGAGATGCCAACATTGCCTCTGGATGAACTCCAGCTGACAGAAAGGGATCCCAAGTCAGGGAAGCTGAGAACTTTACCTGCACTGGTGAGCTGTGTTTTTCCTGAAAGCCGAACAAGATCTTTAATAAATAATTGTCATGTTGAGGCACCCGCAAGACTACCCCTTGCACCAGGATATGATGAAATTTGGTTAGCTTGCCTGTTAAAGAAATTTTCTTTCCATTTTAGTCCATTCAGATAGTTGAGATTTCATTTACCCACCATCCAAAAAAACCCCAAGAAAACCTTACTGCGTTCAACCTCTGTAGGAAGCTGTGTTCTCACAAAACTACTTATTCTTTCAAGGAACAGTCCTATTAGTAGCGTAAACTTTGCTGCAACAGAGAGGATGCTTTGGGAGGAGCTTTTGTAAGCTCTGTGTGAAGTTTAGCTCTGATGTATAGCACTGAGATAAGTCCATCCACTTACTGCATCCTGTAACCTCACACCCTGTGGCTTCAGCTTGGTGAAATCAGAAAATTAAATCCACAGTAACTATTTTCTCCAAGAAATGAGAAGGCATGGAGAGAACCTTTTGGGCATGTTACGCAAATGGGACCTGCCATTAATGCTGCTTGCTTGTGAGGAGATTTACCCTGGGCATGTGTGTGGGTTGAGGCAGAGCTTGAAGCTGCTGCTCGCTAGTCAACATGATTTTCATTCTAGGGTGGGAATATTTGTGAAAGCCTGTTCAGTAACCTTTGGGAAAGGTAGTGAAATGTTTCTTCTCTGTATTTGGTGGTCGTGTCAATCTGGCTTCGTGGACTGTTGTGCAAGAACCAGTTTGGAGGAAAAAGAGAGTGTGCAGGCCACATTTCCAAGGCATAACATTAAGCTCTTGCTGTTTGTTTTGAAGTTGGGGGAGGATTGCTTTGCAAGGCTTTTGGTTAATAGAATCCAAGGAGCAACATCTACCAAATTATAAAGGTCTGAAAATATTGCTGATAAACAAGGATACAAATCCACTGATGTGTCCTGTTACCAGGGAACTGACTGACAAATTGTATTAAAATGTAATTCTGTGTTTGTTTCCTAAAATTCAGTGAGCTGTGCAAATGGTAACTGGGCATTGTTGGTCTGTAGTTTTAATGCAGTGTCTTGGCTTTCTGCAGCACCCAGAAATAAAAGCAGATCGGTCTTTTGTGCTGTACAGACCACCACCTGTTGTCAGAGACCCTGCTTTAGTGGAAGAATTCTTGGAGCGAGCAAAATTCATTGCAGATGACCTGAACTGGCTTCTGGCTTTGCCTCATGACAAATTTTGGTGCCAGGTAATAATAGTTGTTTTGTGGACACTGAAGAAAAAGCACCAACAATCTAGGTGCTTGTAAAAGCCATGACCTTTAAATCATTTTCATAAAGGCTTGTATATGCTCATTTTGTCATTTGTCGAACATTTTAATTACCACACCTTACAGTACAAAGAAAGTAGTATTTCCATATAGATATTTCATTGTGGATTTTAAGAGGTTGCTTGTATTTGATGCATGTGTGTGTCCTTTTAGCACTCTTGAATGTTTTAGATTGCTTTTAAATTTAACTGGGCTGCCTATGAGTGCAACCTATGAACATGTGACATTCCTTCTTTCCATTTTCTTGTCTTCTGTTGTGTAAGGTAATATTTGATGAGACGCTTCAGAAATGTCTGGATTCCTACCTGTGCTATGCCCCTCGCAAGTTTGATGCATTGTTGGATTGTCCTCCAGAGGTGACTGACATGCAGAAATGCCTTCATCGGAGTGTCTTCCTGACTTTCCTCAGAATGTCCACTCACAAGGAGTCCAAGGTAATTATTTCTTTGCCTTGCAGATGCTCTGGGCTGTCTAGCTTAAGAAAAAAGACAATTAGAGATATTAATCGTGTTTCTTACTTGCTTGTCCAACTGCATTCCTCTCCCTGGCTATTTTTATCATTCTGGTTTTCTGTATGGAGATAATCCTTCAGCTCTGAGTGGTTATCTGAACTACATGATGATTTCTTAGGAGGGTGATCCAGACAATCAGCTAATTAGTGGCCGGTTAGCCCTGGGTGGTGGCATAGTACGTTGTAAAAGGAGGAACGAGTTGGCCTTTGTACAGCTGCATGGAATGGAGACTCTTCAGGCCACCAGTAGCTGAGTGTTTGCTCCTTCAGTGCCACTTCCTCTGTGCCACTCAGTGTCGTGTAATCTGTGCTAATACTTGTCTCTCCTTGAACTTTCCCCAAGTTTTGGACACACAGTGAAATTGCTCTAAATTACTGTTTTCTTGGCATCATAATTGAAAGCCATACTCAGCCCTAATTGTGTGAGTACAACTCCCATCAGGAGCTGTGGAATTTTCATGAGGCCTTTGGGCAGGATGAGTGAGGCACCTTGTGGTTTAGCAATTATTCCCTTGATATCCTCATTGGTTCTTGTTGCATTATTTACTGATGTATTGATTCTCTTGATTATCACAATGGTGATGTTCATGGCATTTTGAGGAAAGGTCTCGGGAGAGGGAGTTGGAGCGCTGGGGAGGGAACAGGCAGAAGGAATGCTGGAGCCTGCAGCTGGCACCACTTCAGCAAAAGTACTCGACACCTCTATGATGTCTTTCATTCCAGTATCTGATTAAATCTTACCACTCCAATGAGGCAGACAAGCATTTGAAACCATTTTATAGTTGAGTAATTTGAAGAGAATGAATAGTCTGTTGTCATGCAGGCAGTCAGCAGGAGTTCTAGAAACTGAACCTAGCCAGCATAAAGCCTGTCCCTCTGCTTTAGCAGGGAAAACATGTATACTACCTTTCACTGTGATTGAAAACATTTGCTATCATAGGCAAATTTGTCTCCTGAAAATCCAAAATCTTGTTTTAGCTTGCATGTTTCTTAGTGTCAGAGATGATGGAATTTTTGTCATCTAGAATTGAAGGAATTTCTTCTAAAATGTTATGAATCACATGTTTTTGACACAGTGTTGTAGCAGTCAGGGTATAGAGCTGCAGTTCCTGGGTTTTCTTCTTACTTGTCACTGATGCAGTCATCTTTGGTGCCTCAATTCTACATTTCCAGGGTATCAATAATATCAGGTAATTAAAAACAAATAGGAAAAAAAGATCTGTATTTTCAGTGCCAGTTAAGCTGTTCCTATGCCTGGTTACTTATGCCTACTCCTGAGCTGAGCCATCCTTGTGTCAGCTCGGCTGTTTGGCCGTGTTGTGAGACAGGTCTAGGCACTGAACAAGCCATAGGTAGCTTTTTGTTTTAACTTTTAGGTTGATTGATTCACTTCATGGTGCAGCCTGGCCCTGTGAATGGTGAGAGGCCAGTGGGGTGGGTGGAGTGGTGGCAGTGACAAGCAGCTGGGTGTGTTGGGATGGAGGGCTCTGCAGAAACTGATATTAAGCGGTATTTCTGCCTTCTATGAGACAAAATCCTTAATACACCTTTGAGAGATGTTTTTACAGGTGTCACTATAATGCTAGAGTTCTTGCAGAGTAAGATATGAATTATCCTTAAATTACTTTTTTCTTTATTTTCCTTTTCTTTGTAGGATCACTTTATCACACCTTCTGTCTTTGGAGAAATTATTTACAATAACTTCCTATTTGACATCCCTAAGATTCTGGATCTCTGTGTACTTTTTGGGAAAGGAAATGGTCTCCTGCTCCAGAAGATGATTGGTTAGTTAAAGCAAAGGAACAATTTGTTGCATTTAGGCTTTTGCTTGCTTGTATCATGGCAGGTGATGAGTGGGGTTTTTATACCAGTGTTACTGCTCTGAAAATGAATTGTTCAGCAGTAACTAGAATCTATAATTTCTAGATCAGATTACTTTTATCTTGGGAACTTCATTTATGTCACGGAAAGCATTGTGTCTTGCTGCTTAGCTGTCCCAAGCTGGGCTCATGGCATTACGCATGAACCACGGCTCAGTTATGTCTCAGCAGTTATTTCCCATGCCAATTAAACGTGTCCTCAGCCACTGTAAGAGGACCATGAGGGCTCTGTAAAATTCTGGTAGAGATGGAAAAGGGCAAACAGCTCACGTCCTGGGCAGGGAAGTAGTGGGGTTAGAAGGTGGGGCACAGTCCAGCTGCTCATATGAGTGCTTTTGTTCCCACAGAGTTGGGAGCTAAGTGAAACGTGCAACATGAGGTAATCACTGGTCTATGAAGTGGAAGAACTTGAAATTTCAGTGCAGACATTGATTTATACAGTGCCTTCAAACCACAAAGCATTTCAGAGCACTGCTTAAGCTGTTCTTATCCCTAGATTTCTCTGTACAGTCCTAGTGACAAGTATGTATTAAGTAATGTCTCAGCCTTGGACGCTAGGACCTGCGTAATGCAGACAGGGCATATTGGTTTAGCTTCTGTATTTATCCTGTGCTCTCTTCACAAGGGAACTGCTTGTGATCTTTAGCATCCACCTGAGCACAGGTGGAAGAGCACCTAACCTTGGATTGAGTGAGCTCTTCTTCCTAAATTCTAAACCACTTTGTCTGCAGTTCACATAACAACATTTTTTCCTTTCTTTGGTATTTTTGTCTCATTTCCAAGTTGACTAACGTGAAGAGTGTTAGAGATCATGCGATGCAGCCAAATTTCCAGACCAGAAAAGCTTAGATAAACCTTTGCATTTTTAAATCACTTTATCCTTTTTCAGTAATTTCCACTCTTAAATCCGTCTGTCAAGTCTCAGAGGTGGAAAGAAAGAATGATAAGATAGGTATTTGTCTTTGAGATGTGAAGCTTAGATTATCTGCGTCTTAAAATGTTCTGAAGACCTAAGTGAATGAAACCTCATTTGAATTATACATATGCTCTGGAGTGCAGCACAATAATGCTGCATGCAAGTGACCAATGATTTGCTTACCTGATTATTTGCATTATGCTGTGACAGTAATGCCATGAGCAGTTCTGGTGTGTAATTCATAACTTGATAAACTTTAGATTTTTCTCCGGGTATAAATTTTTCTGAAACCTGTCTCATAACTCTTACCCATGCTCTGTCCTTGCTGGACAACTGTGTTAATTTTCATCGTCTGAACAGTAATTCACAGGAAAATAAGTGGCTTCTGTGCTTACTTGATGAAGATTAATGGTATGCCATTACTCAGTGGAGTATTTTGTAAAGATAATGAAGTCCTAGCAATATAATAGCAGGTATTACTAAAGCCTCATTACCTTTAAGAAATATTCTGCAGAACATTTTCCAGTGTATGCTGAACTGTTATCAGTAATTAAAAGTCAACTCCAGTTGTCAAATAAAGGACCTAGAAATGTTCAGTGATAGTATTTGCATTATTCATTGATTCAGCCTCTGGGGCATGAATCATCTAACATCTCGTTTGCTCTGCTCTGATGAGCATATTCTCATTACTAGTTCTCCAGTTGCACTGAAGAGTTGATGGGCCAGCTTTACAGGAGTACGCACTGTGCATGCATTGAGAAGTGAGCCTGGGCCCATGTCCTAAACGGTTATGAGCCGTATCTGGAAGGGAGGTGGTCAGTGATGGTACAAGTACATCTTCTGGTGTGAATTTGCTCGTTGGCGTGAATGTTTGAATTAATGGGAAATTGTGTCCTTCCCCCTCTTTTCTTAGAAAATATCTTCACTCAGCAACCAAGTTACTTCAGTGACCTAGACGAAACTCTGCCCACTGTCCTCCAGGTACTGCTTTCCTGCTTGGCACAGGGCTCAGATTTCATCTGGAAATGTGGCATAGCTTGGAGGGTGGAAGGGAACAGATGTGGTCATAGGCTGGCAGAATGTATTTGCTATTGATTACTTTCTGCAGTATATGCTTTATATAAAACTATTAATGATGACCGTTTCCTGTTGCCTTCCTTCAGCTTCTAGTCTTCTCTGCAGTTATTCTCAAGAAATTTTTGTTAGGCAGTTCAAAAAGTATTCTTTTTATCAAAAGGTATTCTATGTAGGGGAAGCACTGAAACTTAAACCAACAAAACAGAGATCGTGAGAGGTAGCCGTGACTTGACATAGTAGAATGAGTTAGCATTAACACTGCGGGTTCTCAGGAGTAAATGAAAATCTGTTTGGAAGTGATGCATTGTTACCATATAAAAGGTATTTAGCACCTCTCCATGTCTAAGCTTTAATTTTTATAAGCAGCATTCATATTCCCCAGATTTGCTGAGCAGGATTTACGTATAACCTGAGGGGGAAATCAAGGTGCCTTGACATCTTTGTACCCTGAAAATGTCATGTTTATGTCCTCAAAAATCTCACCCATGCATAAAAATAAACAAACCCAAGACACTTTTACCCCAAGACACCTATAATGTCACTTGACTTTTTGAAAGCCTGTGTTCTTTTTTTTTTTCTCTGCGTTAAGAATCTGCTAGAGGTAAATCTCAGAGGTGATACTGCGTTTAAAAATATTCTAGGATGCAAGATCAAACCTTCAAATGAATTACTGGGGACAACAGCAGAGATGCTATTTGCTTTTTGTGATATACCATGTTGGAGCAGTTTCTCTGTTTCTTTACTGTGTATTGTATTAACTGTTGCAGGGTGATACCAGTGTGTCTCAAGTGTAGGTATACAGCAGCTCAAACAAGGTTGTGTAATTACTGACCCATCAAACTATTCATGTGTTTACACTGTCACTGAAAGGAGTTGATACCTGTGCAGGTTTAGAAGCTTAATGCCCTGTAGAATAGTAATATTAACCCCTAGTATGCAACTTGAGCGCCTTTAGCCACCCATTCACATACTTCTGGGAGGAGGGTTTGACAAACCTCTCAAGGTGCAATTTAGAAGAGTTGCTTTTAATTTGGTCCTATGCCAAAGGTTGTTAGCAATTTGGAACGTAATTCTCTGAGCTTCTCCCCAGATTCTTTGTTTGTAAACAAGAGCCATAAAATCTGTCCTGCTAACCTCAGGGGAGAGGGCAGGAAGGCTTTGGGACTAGCTTATAAGCAGGAGGCAGTTGCCCACTACTCCCTTGCAAACAGGGATCCTAGGTGGCCTCCCAGTGTTGGCCCTGCTTGCTGATTTTTCTCACATAGCTAAGGATTTGGATTAGCTGCAATCCCTGTCTCGGCACCACAGCCATATGCAGCTGCACTTAAATTACTTGCAAGTTGCATGGAGTTTCAGAAGTGCAGTGTGGCTTCTCCTGCAGCCTGCAAGAGTCTGTTGCAGCTTTCATCTTGCACAGCTCTGTGCTTTATGGAAGTAGTCCCGTACTGTTTATGTGATCATAGCAGTGATTGTTAACAAGATAAAGCACGTCCCACTGCTATTCCCTGTCTGGTTTAACACTGTTCTGTTCTCTTGATTTAGGTGTTCAACAATATTTTGCATAAGTGTGGTTTGCAGTGTGAAGGAGCCTCTGCTGAGCCCCAGAAATTGGAAGAAAAAGTAAATGTGACTCCAGGGAACATGCCTCTCCAGGTAGAACTCTTGCTCCTTGCACTTTATTGTTTGTAGTCCTGCAGACTGAACAGTCCATGGAGCAGTATAACCACAGAGGGTCATTCTGTTCTCAGATATTGGTGGCTCATACAGCACATGGTTCCGTGTCATTGTTTCGCTGTTTGTCATATGACTTGATAAAGCCTTTCCACTGTGAGTTGGTTGCTTTGCTCATGTGCATTTCAACTGTATCCATTGTATTGTGGGTACTTTTTAAACTGGGCATCTTTTTTACTTAACCAGTTTATGAGTAATGTAACAGAATATCTGACAGAAGTCTCCATGTAACCTGACAGTGATCAGAGTTCATTATTTTTCTTCAGAAATGTTTGTTTAACAACAGCGTGTTGTTGAGGGTTTTTTTTTTTCTGCTGGGTGCTGTACAAAAGCAGGCTTCATGTCAGTGCACACAGTCTTCTATCAAATCTTAGTCATACAGTTTGTGTGTGGGAGTTGTTACAGCTATCCTGGAAATGCATCTTGCACTGTAATGGACCACTGAAATCATCCATTTAGTTCCTGTGTTACGCTACACAATGTGTCCAGCTTGATGAAGAAGAATACTATTATGTGGAGGACATATTGAGGACAAAGCCACTGCCCAAAACAGAATATGATGAGGATTCTTATAATTTCAAAGAATCCTTAATGAGAATGAGAAGTTGGGATTGCATTATAGATCTTTAAAGGGTAGAAGTTTTAGTAGGCATCTCTGCCTCTAGACCCAGTAACATGTAATGTGTTTATAATTGATAGCAGACTCGCTTTGTGCAGTCAGGAAAAAGGCTTGGTCTGAACATCATGTGTCCCTGTTAGTGAGTTACACTGTATGCTCCTAGGAAAACTTGTCTGGCTTTTCTCTCGATAATTGCTCTTTCTCTCTCAGGAGCTGAAGGATATTGTGCTGTACTTATGCGACACTTGCACAACACTCTGGGCGTTTCTTGATGTCTTCCCGTTGGCTTGCCAGACCTTCCAAAAACATGAGTTTTGTTACAGGTACATCTTGGACTGCAGACAGAGCTTGTCTTGGCAAAGTAAAAATACTGAATGTGCTGCTGTGCCCTGTCCTAGTCCCTTCATCATTAGAAGACTAGACAGATTTAATGCAAGTAGAGACTGCTAGGTTCATGTGGACAGGAATACAGAATAATAAATAAATAAATGAATATAGGGATGTCTAGAGTTTGTCTGTTATATGTTCACCTCTGTCATTATCTCTGGTGGATCCTAGAGCCAGGCAACCATGACAATTTCAAAACCCAGCCAAACAGTACTCGGTGTGCTTTGGAAAGGGTGGAGAGGGATGAGCAGAAGGAACTGTGGACAAAAAGAGCTTCCTGCTGTAGGACCCGGAACAAGGGAGATAAAAAGTATTTCAGAGTAATGGTCCATCAAGGTCTGAAAAGAAACTTTTTTTTTTATGTTATGCCTAAACCTTACTCTAGAGAATATTACTGAGGTTTCACAAAAGCTGAGTGCCTGGGAGAGGATGACAAGCCAGCCCTATCACAGCTGGGCTGACAGCTAATTCCCTGTCCAACTCTGGATCACAGTGGCGATGAGTCAGGATACCAGACAGCAGATTGTGTTCCCACAGAGGCTGCAAGTCCTTGAGTGGCACCTACCCAGCTTGCTCCAGGTGTTTTAAGCCCCCAGATCATCTTGTAGAGTCTTGCTATAACGGTCTTTGGTTTGGACCAAGCAAAATGTTAATTTATTGTCCTTTTTTCCCCTGTTTTGTTTGCTTGTTAGTGCAAAAGAAATTTGTATTTTGCTTTTGTTTCCACTCATGTTGCAGTCCTCTGAAGTCTTATAGCTGCCAGTGGTTTATGGACCACAGGTTGAGTAATGCTGCTCTGGGGTGTGTAGGTTTCTGTCCTCTTTGGATGTTGTTGTCGAGTTGGTTATTGAAAGAAGAGCAGATGATTGGACTGCGGGTAGCTGTTTGGATTGGCAAGCAGCACTGCTTACATGCTCGGTTACTCTGAGGAGGAAAGACTTTTGCTTTTAATTCTACTCTTGATGTCAGAGATGTGCTAAAATAGTCTTGATCCCTGTGCAGTGGGACAGCAGCAACATTTTCATTACTTCTCAATATGGACTAATGATTGGGTCTTTGGAGTGTGGGGGGGGGAAACTGATTTACATGTCATCTTTTTGGAACCTCTCTGAGTCTGAATCAATCTGCTGGCACTTGCTAATTTCTCTCCCTGACTAGAAGTATCAACCAGCCTCTGCTACATTTGCCTCAAGGATACTCATTTAACATGTTTGGCTCTTAATACCAGACATGGACATAATGTTCCTAATGGAGCCTCCGCTCATCAGTTCAGCTTGGCTTTTGTGCAAAGTGCTGTAAACCATTATTTGTAACATCTAGCTACTGATGAAGCAGTACTGGCTGTTACTTTGTGAGTGCATTTCTCTGCATCTCTTGGTGCTCTGTCCCTGAAGGAAAGGGTCTATGTGGGCTGCCTGGCACGTAAAATATGAAACTGGACCAGACTAACTTTCTTTGTTTCTTCCCTGCCCCATCCTATTGAAACATCCTCATAGGCTTTCTGCATATTGGATACCTTCATCTAAATGCCCACCTAGAGCAGAGCTGAATAGCAAGACCAGTAAGACTTTATTGGAAATCATATCCTGTTTCATAGCCAGTTTTTAGCATACAGCAAGATAGGACCATAAGGATATTGGAGTGGGAGGGGTGTCTTGGGATGGACTCAAGCATATCAGCTCTCTGCAGACTGCAGATTTGTATTTGGGACTTTTCTCGGTTGGGCAGATTGTTCTTCTGTTCAGCAGCATGGTGCTTTTCCAATGCATTTCTTTGCCTACATCTTCAAAGATACCTTGATGATTTCCTTAGGGTGCTGCTCTTTGTCTGTTGCATATTTGCTTGCTTGTGTTTCAGGGAGCAAATAACAAAATGGGGTAATGTTAATGAGTACTACTAGTGAGGAGAATTTAACGACATTAACCATTTGATTTGTCTTTTAGAAAATGATTTTTGAAACCTCAGTTGACGGTTACTGTTTTGTTGCTCCTTTCTACAGATTAGCTTCGTTTTATGAATTGGCAATTCCTGAGCTGGAATCTGCAATTAAGAAGAGGCATTATGAGGATAACAGGTGAAAATGTCTGCAAAGGCTTGGCTTTTCATTTCAATAAGACTGTCCCAGGGCTTAGTTAAAAATTCACTTCACGCTGCTTTACCCACCTCTGTGGAGTTTTTCTATCTTTTTTTATGCTGCTTCAAAGAACTCTGAAGAGATGGCTTTTCTAATTCCAAATTTTCCTGGGCAGTGGGGTGAGTAATGATTTCTTTCACTGCTGTCTAAGAAGAAATTTGATGGGAGATGCATTCAAATCTTAACAAAGCGTGAAAACATGAATGATATTTCTGTGTATAGATTGGTCTCATCTTAAGGCATAGGATATGTTGGTACAGTGAAGTTATCATGTGTCTAGCTGTCAAGACAACTGGTGATTGAGACCAACTTTGTTTAGAGCATGGATTATCCTTAATGACTATAAAATGGCTCTAATCTCTAATCCTTGCAGCAAAGAAATGATTCTGCTAATGAAATTTCTCCTCCAGAGGGTTAAGTGGAGTAAAGGTGTGTTAAAGATTCAGGTTTCTTGTGCTGACACCAACCATGTCTTTTACTCTCTCTGAAGTGTATTTGCTGATTTGTGGAGGAGAATTTCGCATTCCAGAAAGAAGATGATAGAAGCTTTTCACATCCTAATAAACCAAGTCTGTCTGCAGCCCATCTTAGAAAGCAGGTATTGGCACTTGGGCTCTGTGGTACTAGCCAGTTATTTGAATGCTATTGTGGTGGGGGATTGTTTCCTTGTTTTCAGATTTACTGGAGAAAACCAACAGATACTGCTATTTGTGTTGGGGTTGTAGCCAAAGACTTTGGCTAGGATCAGAAGTCTGTTGTCCTGCATAGCAGGAATTTTCCAGATAAAGCTATGTGATCCAGAATTGGTGTGGTGAGCTGTGTGTTGACCCCACTAGAGTGCGATAATGCTGTGGTCCATGGAGCTTTCTAGCCTCGGTTTGTAGCTAAGTTGCAAATTCTAATGATGTGTGTAGTCACCTTGACTGAGACACCGTAGTAAAAGTGATGTGGTGTTACAGATCACTGAAACAGACTTTTTAAATCTAGATACTGATGCCTTTACCTAGTTCTTCCCGCCCCGCTCCTATTGTGAAAATTACTCATAGACCTATCAGTTAACAATCTCAAAAAGAAGGCAAATGTGACTATCCTTATTTTAAAACAGAGAAATGAAGTGACCCAAAATCATGCTGCTTGCTGGGCACAGAGCCAAGAACCTAGGTTTTGATTGCAAGCCCAGTGTTCCCTTGGGCTGGTCTCTCTTTGTCTGTACGCGTTACAGGTTTTGTAGATTGCTGGTCTCTGCAGCTCTCATTCTGCTTGGATTATTTTCCCTCTTTTGGTATCAGTAGAGTTTTCCAGGAAGATGAGGAGGGTCTGTTCATGGAATTCCTTATGAAAGACCTGCATTTGCTTCCCTGACTTGCTCTGTGACCTGGACTCTTATCACCCAGCCCATCTGTGCTTTAAATCCAATCCTTAAAGGAGCAATGACAGCCTTGCCTTACCCTCTCTTACCTGAGTATTGCCTTTCAGTGCCCACTAGATATATAACCAAGGAGTGTAACATGTTCAGATTCCACAGTATTAAGAACTATATATGCTTCAGAGGTAGTAAACAGCTCCAGAAATTCATCCTCAGTTTGATGATAGCTGAGGCTACTGTGAAAATTATGTGCCTGGCTTCTAGAGAAACACCTTTTTCTTAACACTGGTCTACTGCAGACAGCTTTCTGACTTGCTGTGAGGCTTGATGCATCAGCAGCAATGGGATGTTTATGCATTATAACAGAAAAGTTGCAATAAGAGTTTGCCTGGCCTATGTTCTTACATAGGTGAGCACATACTTTCTGGGAGGTTCACTGGTATAATCCCAAGACACATAATAAGAGTGCAATTACAAAAGCACTACACGCCCTTTTCTGTTTATTACAAGTCTGAGGCATCAAACTATAGTTAGTAAAGTCTGTCTCAAGTCTTGTAATTCTGTGACATGACTTTAGATCTAGCTGGCTGAAATGTTTGCTGAAGCCATAAAAAAACCTAGTTTCTGTTTGACCCATTGTTCCTGTGAAATCCAAAATGTGATCTGAAATCTATTTTCAAATGGGATTTTCCCTTTTTGTATAAGTGTGACTGGTTTGGCTAGTGAGGCAGAATATGGAGATTGTGTGATGCAGTAGGCTTACACTGAGTTTTTCACTCTTGTGCCATTGTTTTCTGCAGCTGTGAGAATATTCAGCCTTTTATTGAGGAATTTCTACAAATCTTCACTTCGGTGCTTCAGGAAAAGAGGTGAGTCTGGTTGAAAAAAGGCCCAAGGGGAGGGTCAGCTTGCCTTCCTCTTCCATTCTTTACAACAGAATTGCCTGAGACATTATTATGAGGCATTACAATGCATTTGGGAGTTAGAAATCATTCTAACTAGTTGGGAGAACAGCTGTGAGAGGATTTCAGACTGCAGTACAGACTTTATTGTAAAGGTGAGGAGGATGTTGTGTGACGCTGGAGAATGTTATTCTTCACTCTGTTTAATCCAGGCTTTCAAAGTGAAGGATAGCAATTTAGCTATTAGCTACCTTGACAAGTTAGACTATTACTACTGATCTGTGCTTTTCAACTGGGGTGACCAGGCCAGAAAGTAGGTGCTAATGCTGAAGATGCAAAGTGAGTAAGTGGCAGAACTGGGAATTCAGTCTTGTCCTCCTGAAGATGCTGTCATTCTGATCACGTTTGAATCATAAACCATATTTCCTGTGTAATGCAGCACTGGGTTACAGGTCTTAACTTCATGAGGAGTGTTGCAACTGGCTCTGATAGCCTGGGGGGAAGTGTTGCTGCAGTGTAATGGGAGCAAAATCAGACATGGCAGTGTGTGCTGGAATCCATTATTGGGTGAGAGGCTATATGTGTTCCTACCTGGGCAGTGAGGAAGTCAGTAGCATGGCAGGAATGGTGCTGTGTGACAAGTCTGCTGGTAACTTATTGAATTTGGCTGATTAAACTTGCTCCTGCATTTTCAGATTTCTCCGTGACTATGATGAGCTGTTCCCTGTTGAGGATGATGTCAGTCTGCTTCAGCAAGCATCCTCCACACTGTATCCTTTGCTGTCACCTTGGGGTTTTGCAGACCTGGCCACTCTTAGATTCCTTCACATCAGTGGCATTTCCACTGTTACTGCCTCTGGTTAAGCTACATGGGTGGCCATGAGTGATGGAAAGTTTTCTCTTAAAAAAAAAAAAAGGGGAGGGGGGAGAGGGAATGTTGATGTAGGCATCAGCTTGGGAATTGCTGAAAATTGCATAGTTACTTCAAGGTGACATCTGAATATGTGTATCTACAAATGTCCTTAATGCTGTCCTCTTAGAGATGAGACCAGGACAGCCTATATCCTCGAAGCAGTGGAAAGTGCATGGGAAGGGGTCGACAGGAAAAAAGCACAAGTCATTAAAGATCCAACGCCATCAGCAGCATCTAATGGAGCGTCAGCAATAGCAGAAAGCACTGCTGAGGACGTGGAAGAGCTCGGGGCTGCATATGCATCAGAGGATGAGGTGAGTAGAGCTGTGTGGATAGAGCTGGGTTCTGCTTTCTGTCCTTACTTCATTCATCTGTGAAGAGATTGGCTTGCTTGGTTTTGGGGATTACATGAGCTTTAGTCTGATTTCTTACCTTTGCTCCATTTCAATGCAGCCCCATGTGCCTTGTAAAATGCAAAACAAAGCTACATCCGAATCTTAACTTTATCTTTGAGCAAATTGCTTCTAACTCCTGTTGGTTTGGGTTTCCTGTTGCTGTGGTTGACTCACATACTGTACTTCATCACTGTAGTTCATGTGCATACTTTTTAAATGCACAGCTCATTATTTGAGGAAGAGATTCTCCAAAGTATCCTTGCTGACTCGCGGACAGGCAGGAGTAGTTGTGTGCCCTAGTCTGTCTTGTAGACCTTGTGTAAACAACTTAACTGCTTTTCCTTTGACTTAGTCTTTGACTTCTGATAACCCAGACTGTTGCTTTCCCCTTTTTTTAATGTGCATACCTGCCTTCCCTCAGCTGCTGTCTCTTTCCAGTAATGCCACCAATTCTGTTTGCTATATGTAGTGTGCTGGTGCAACTGCTGCGCCCATTGCCAAGGTGTCAGGCGTGGAGCTGGACTCTCTGATCTCTCAAGTGAAAGACTTGCTGCCAGACCTTGGTGAGGGCTTCATCCTGGCCTGCCTGGAAGAGTACAGTTACAATGCAGAGCAAGTGATCAACAACATTCTAGAAGATAAACTGGTGCCATACCTGGATAAGCTGGACCGAACAATGCAAAGGTGTGAGATGACTTTTGGCATGGCTTTGATGCCTTTTGGTTTTGTGGGTTATTTAACATCATTCTGACTAAAGGTTAGACACTTGTAGAGCTCTAAGAAGTAGCATGTGCATTATCTTGGGGTAGATAGCTGCAGTGAAAGCTTCTCATTGCCATCTGTTGCTAGCTTTCTGTCCTTGTTGTGTCCCTGCAGAGGACTGGAATGTTCACTACTCAGCATTCCAGTAGAACACATACTGGTTTGTGTTTTTTGACAGGAGGACAAAAATACTTGTATATTAAACGCTCAAATAAGAGCCATTCAGATTCCATCATGGGGATATTGGCTTAGCCTGGGCTGGGCAATGGAATGTGTTGCCTTCAAAAGTTATTTTGCTGCAGAGGGCAGGGTCATAGGTGTTAAAATCCCAGCTGTCCTGCAGGAAAGAGCATCTTCAAAGGAACTAATTCAGGTGAAATTCAACCTGCAGGGTCAAATATTGGTGTTTGACTGGCCACTGTTTTGTGATTGAATTTAAACACAGAGAATTAGGAAATGGCAATTCACATCCATTTTCATCTACCATTTGACAAACTTGCCAGGCTTTTGCTTGCTTCTCTGGATTGTACATGGGATGTAGGGTTTATAGCTGGCGGTGGAATTGAGTTGTCTTAGTTTGTCTGCAGCTGCTAGCATGTGTTTGTGCTGCAACAGCAGTTCCTGACCGAGTGTCAGGATGTGAATGTGCTGTTTGTTCATGTTTCATGGAGAAGTGGGCAGACTTTATGTCTCATTGTGGCATTAAAAAAGGAAAGCATCTTTATCAGAAAAATGGTGTAAAAAATCTTAGTTTTGCAACAATCTTCATGCTTTCAGTCAGATCTGCTGACTTTGGTGCAAATGATGTAGGGTAGGCTTTTGGAAGGGTTGTATTTTTTCTGTGAAGCCAGCAGCTACAGAAGATAGGGCAGGATTTTTTTTCCCCTGCCTTTTGCATCTTCAAACAAAACTGTCAGTTCAATAGCAAATGTAGAATTTTGATCACTGCTGATTTTAAAGTGAACACAGCAGCATTTTCAGATGCCCAGCTGAGCTAACAGTGCCAACAAAATGAATGTAAAAATAATGGTCTCTTGACTTATAAGTTGAACAAATGTAAACCCGGAACCCTGAGAAAGAATTAAGAAGGAACCATAGGGAGATAAATATCCTGAAATCTACAACAGCAAATTATTGGAATTTTTTCCACCATGCCATTCATCATACTTAGTGTTTGTCTTTACTGAGTCACTGTTTTGAGACCAGGCAGTCTGTAGAATATTCCATGCTGCTGTACAGTTTTACTTATTCTTAAATGAACAGAAGAATTTTCTTTTTGCGTTCTATAAGAAGCTTTAGTTTCCCTACAAAGATAAGCCTCAAATAGACCAATGACATGTAGTGGTCGTGCATGTGCTATAGTGTGGCTGGAAATGAAGGAATTGCAATCTGTGACCCAGTCAGCCAGCACCATGAAGAGGATCTTGGCATGCTGTGTTTGACTTTGAGACTGAGAAAGAATAAACCAAGGTCTTAGGAAGGAGAGGGCTTGGTCTTCCTCAGGTTTTATTCTCTTTTTTTATTTTATTTTTTTTTCTTAACAGACAGCTGAAGCCAGACCCTACTCCTCTAGTCACGTCTCGCTATAATGTTTTCCAGAATGATGAGTTTGATGTTTTCAGTAGGGATTCAGTGGATGTTTCTCGGATACAAAAAGGCAAGCGGTGAGTATGATGCACCTTTAATTAACCCTGTCTGTCAGAAGGAATAAGTATCTGCGAACCTGCAAATTTGTTTCTCATACAAACCTCTTGCAGGAATTTGTTGGCAGGGGGTAAGGCTTATCAAAAATGTTTCCCACCTGTTCCTTCTGTTTCTCTGGGAAAGTAAAATGAAATATTATTAGGGGTTTAGTTTCAGTTAGTGTTTTTCCTAATTGGCTTTCCTCTGTATGCTTATAGAGATTGCTCTGCTGAGCTCATTTGTAATGTCAGGCTCTTGCTTCTTGGTCTTAATGTTAAACTTGTACTGAACAGCAAACCTTGAAAAACAGCCATCTCTATGAGCTTGGGATTGTGACTCAGAGCTAAGAATAAATAATAATTTGGTTTAGGTCCAAGTGAAGCTTCAATATCCATCTGCTTCAATATCCATCTACTTCAATCCATCTGACAACACTCAGTGGCTTAGACTACTTTTGTTGTTCCTGCTGCTGTAAGCTTCCTGCAGAAGGGCATTTACTTTCCTTTCTGCCGAGTTTGACATGCTGTGCTGTGCCACACTCCATGCAAATTTAGGTTAAGGTGTTGCCCTGCTGGCTTCCATTGATGTCAACTGTATCTCTATAATATGGTTGACTTGGTTTAGATTCTTCTTAAACACTTCCTCTAACCAGCCAAGTGTGGTCTTTATGTTGGTATGCATTTACACAGAGGGTCAATGACAGATTGAGCCACGTGACCCTGGGAGCTCCTGGTTAAGGGTTTTGGTTGCAAAGCTGCATCAAACTCTCAAGAGAAAACCACTTTTGTCCAGAAGTGCAGTCAAACAGCTTCTCAGCAGCAGTGCTATAGTGTTTATACTGCCTCAACTAGGCAAGAAAATTATTCTCTTTCTGGTCAAAGCAATGACTTTTGAAGTGTCCATAGCTAAGAATTCACAGACACAATCTCCCTCCTTTCTCCTCATCATATTGCCTTGCTCAGAGTGCAGGCAGGCACCTTGTCAGCAGGAGCCTTGTGCACAGGCATGCTTGGTTGTCTCCCATCTCTCCAAAGTCTAGCACAAGTGGGTAGCTGCTGCAGCAGCTGGACAAGGCCAGAGAGCACTGTCCCAGTTCAGCACAGTGCATCCAGTGTATGGAATAACGAGGCTCAGAGCTCCCTCTGCAGATCACTCAGAGCTTTGAAAGTTGGAAGTCACCCCTGAACTGGGTTGTGGGACCCTACTCCCGTGGCATTGCCCTCCAGCTGCTGCCAGGGAGGATGTGTCTTCTCTCCAATGGTAACACCACTCCTTGAGGAAGTTGTCATCTCTTCTGCTGTTCTGTTATGTGACCTCTTGGGATTATCCTTTTACTGCTGCTGTTCCTGGTGTTTCTTGGCCTCCCTCAGGCTATGTCTTCATTTCAAAATGGTTCTCCCTGGAGGTATTTAAAAGATATGTAGATGTGGCACTTAGGGACGTGGTTTAGTGGTGGACATGGCAGTGTTAGGTTTACCATTGGACTTGATTATCTTAAGGGGTCTTTTCCAACCTAAAGGGTTCTATGATTCTTACATAGTCTAGACATGTTATTTATGTTTTGAGTGTCTTTTAAAACCTTGAAGCAACTAGCTGTGATAAGCAATTTACACCTTATGCCTGAAGTTGACCATATCTAAGTAAATCAAAGGATAAGCTTATAGTGCTTTGCTCTCTGGGATTTAATGTCAGAGCTCCACAGGAATATGAGGAGTGTCCTTTCAGTACTAAAAGTGCAACTTCCTTAGTAGTCCTTGTTCCACAAGCAAGAAGCCTGATGCTTTACCCTACATGTTGGGGTAACAGTTCTCCTAGCCTAGTTTGAGATCTGCTTTGGACTTGGATTGCATCAATTTTTCTTTTTTTTTTTTTTTCTCCTTCTTAAAGTTTTTTGCTCACCAAATTCTGATTGTATTTAGGGTGCTGTAGCTGCCTAAGCTTGATGTCGTAGTAGTGCTTCACAAGCCATACCAGGTTGCGTCCCATTGCGCTAGCTGCTATGCGAGTAAGCATAAGCGGTTTGGGGCAGGGACTGTTAATGTGAAAGAGAAAGCCATACCAGGATGAGGAGAGAAACAAGCATGAGAAAGTGAATGTATTAGCATATGTGATGCTAGTGATTCTTTGCTGATCCTGAAGAGTGATCACACTTGTCTGTGCCTGTCCAGCCTTAATTGCTAGCTGAATCTGTCTCCTGAAGTCAGAGCATTTCCTGATCACCACGGGTCTAGCAGAGTTAGCCCACTGTTTTTCCTGGAATTGGTGTCTGAAACATTTCATTGCAGCTCTTCTGCAGTCATCAGACCAGCTCAACAGGAAAACAATTATCAAATACTCAGTTCAGTCTCAGGCTGAATACCAGCAGAAGATGTTATCCCAGCATAGGTATGTGTGAACTAACCACAGGCTTTGTAGGGCATTTTGCAGCTAAATACAGACATGTAACAGAGTGAATCATGGAAAAGAGAGGAACCAGGTCTATCTGTAATTGTTACTTTGACTATTTGTGATGTTACTTTGTTTTGAAATTCTTAGTGAAAATCAGGCTGCTTAGATCACTTCCTTGCTGCTTGCTAGTGTGTCACATAAATCTATGCCTTCTTGAGTCTGACAGTCTGCCTTGGATGAGTTCTTTGATAATATCCAGATGCCAAATAGACCACTGGTGCATGTTCCCCCTAGAATTTAAGGGCTGCAAGTTGTCCTGTGAATACTTCGCAGTGGAATTCCTTGTTGCTTTGCTGTAAGCATGTACTTACTTAGCTGGGCTAAGAAATGGGACTTTGAAGAGTTTATGCTTGTGTGGCTTGAGACACAGCATCTCGAGAAGTGGCTGTTTTTTAATACCTCTGTGAAAATTCCTTCTTGGTATTCTTCTCTTTAAAATGACTATAATTTACTTGCCTCCTAAATTTTTAAAAAATTCTACATGCAGTGTTTTGAGATAGGTTGAATCTGAATCACTATCTTTTGCTTTCTGTTCAGTTCTTTTCACTTAGTTATGCTTATTCTAATCCTTACTTGCTGCACCAGTAATTTTTTGGCTCTCCCCACCTACATGTGTATTTTGCATCTCACATTTGTAAGCTGAGGTTCTTGACTGTAGGAGCGTACAAGTCCATGTTGCAGTTACTCTTGTGCAGCCCGGGTCCGTGATTTGCAGCTGTGCGTGCTACCGCAGTGAGACGATACTGCAGCATGGTGTTAGAGGGCACTCTGGGCCTTGCAGAGCTGTCTCGTACACTGGAGTCTTAGCCTTAGCAGCTTGCCATTCAAGATTCACGGGACTTCTTGTCTTGTTTGGATCTTGGCCAAATTTCAGCTTGAGTGTGATTGCATTTGGCCTTCTGTAAAAGCTTCCTTTCTGTCTCAAATGACAATGGCAGTCTCCAATTCCTGTTCTTATCTGCTGTGTAATCTTGCTGGGCTTCTGTTTAAAAATGACTTTGTTCCAAGCCAGGAGTGGCTGGTTTTAGTAGCCAGACAAACAGCCCTGTTATAAATCAGAGGGGAAATAAGTAGGCTTAAGTAGTGCTTGTGGAGTTTGATGTGAGATTTCTGTTGCTTCAGCTTCTACTTACTAACAGGGGAAAAAAAGTAACTTGTAGAGAAGAAGGTCTTTACATACCGTCTTTCTGTGTCTGCCTCTCTGTTCCTGTGCTGTGGAGTGCAGGAGGGAGAAGGATACAACCAGAAGCTTGCTGAATGACAAACGCCTGATTGCTGAGCAGAAGGAACGCTACAACCAGTACAGTGTGATTGTGGAGGAGATTCCTGTGCAGCAAGGAGAAGCTCAGCTCTACAGAGAAGACTATGAGGATGAGTATGATGACACTTACGATGGAAACCAAGTTGGGGCAAATGATGCTGACTCAGATGATGAGCTGATCAGTAGGAGGTAGGTGTTGTGGCTTCAGTGAATGGAAGGCTGGCAGGAATCACCACCTAGAGTTGTCTTGGCTTGCACAAACCTGCTCTACAGTGGGGTTTGGCTCTGTTTTTCAATGAGTACACGCATGTTTCAAGCCACCCCTTTTTCTGCTGCTGCTTTCTCTGTAACATGCAAGGAGAGAGATTTAGGTCTGTCTTCTGCTGCTGGTAGGGAGTGTTGCCGTGGCATGCACCCAGGATGTTCTCAGGCTTCTGCTTTCTGTGCCTGCAGGACTCAGCCATTGCCTCAGCTAATCAACAAATCTAAGAGGGGAATTTGCCATTATGTTGAAACTTGCACTCAGCAGTGCTTCTGCTTATAGAACAACTATCCTGCAGCGGGGGAAAATGGGCCATCTTGAATAATCAGGATTGGGTGTAGCTGGGCAATGTATAATAACTGGTTAGCAAAGGAAAACCTCAAAATTTACAAAACTGCATGATTGGACTTCTCTTTGCCAATCCCTTCTGACATCTCAGAGTGCTGACACCTGGAATTCAGTCCTTGATGGACTGCACTGCACCCTCCACAATGACTGACAGCTGGAAACAATTAACTTTTAAGAAGCAAAGGGTTAGTTGGGGATGGGGGTTGTAGAATATTTATTTTAAAAATGAGATTTAGAGATAGGAAACATGGTGTAAAAGCTGGTTTAACATTTTTGAAAGTGGCCTTTTAAATTCTGATGTATTATGCAGATGTCACTGTTTCCAGCCTCAAACCAAAATGCATCTTTGGGGTTCCTTTGTCCCTTTTGCTTTTTTTTTTTTTTTTTTTCCTTCTGAAGTGTGGTGAGGGTTCAATTTAAATCCTTTTTGTGGTTTGCCAGTAACAGTGTGGCACTTGGGTCTTTTCCCCTATCTCAGGTGCTCACTGCTTCTAGAGAGGCAGTAGGAACGTATTAGTAAATGTTGCTGCTGAAAACTGATCTATAGGTTTGAAGTAAGAAGGGCTTTTCTGGTTTTACATTTATTTCTTTGACAGTGGAATGGTGGATCTGAATTCCAACAGAATTTAAGCACATGCAGTTTAAGAAGAGCTATAGGCATGTGGTAAATTCTGCCTACAGGCACCTTGCCGCTCTGTGTTCAGTGTGATTCATAAAGCTTGATGTATTTCTCCAAGCATTTCCTGCTGTATGAAACTGGGGCACAGCAATAAAATTTGGGGTCCATGGATAACCAGTGACCAGTTGGAGAGGGTTTAGAGCACAGCACTTTCTGAGCGTTAATGTTTCTGTCTGAGTTTGAGCTTGAGAGTTTGTCTTTATACAAAAGATGCTCCCTGACTGGTGAGCTGCAGCCTGGCACAGTATACTCCTTACTAATGCCTTGTGGCTGTGCCTGGATCCCCATCTCCCAGAGGAAGCAGTTGTTTCCTTGGAGAAATTCATTAAGAGGTTTTAGGTTTTTCCTGACCTGCTCCTTTTTTAATACTATTATTTTCAGTAACAGCTTCATAGTGAACATTCCCCAGTGAAAAGCTTGTGTTCGTTAATTGCCCATACGTGTCATTAGCTACTGGGTCTCTCTTGGTTGTTTTTTTTTTTCTTTTCCTTCAGAAAAAGAAGCAATTCCCTGGAATGTGTAGATTCTCATTTTTGAAAGATATGATGCAAACCAAAAAGGATATCTGTTCAGTGAAATGTTTGTGACTGGACTGTTTTCATTACTTACTGTTTGTGTCTTAATTCTCAGGCCGTTCACAATTCCTCAGGTCTTGAGACCTAAAGGACAGGAGGAAGGACAGGAGGAAGAAGAGGAGGAAGAAGAGGAGGAGGAGGAAGCTGAAAAGGAAAGAACAAAGGTGACATTTAGTTTACGGTTGGAGTTGCATTGAGATATACCATATGTCTTATCTGCTTCCCCTGCAAAGTGGTGTGGAACAGATTTCCTCTTTTTCAGAGAGTGAGTCTTTTTAACAGTAGAATGGAGACTGAGCTGCTTTTTGGAGTGGCTGCTTCTGCGGTCTGCTGATCTGTGAAATGTCCCCCGCGTACAGCTACCCACTGCTTCCTAGGCTAACCATAGGAGCAACGACACTTACTCCATGGAGAGGTTTAATCTCCTTTATTCCATAGACAGACAATGCCAGCAGAACACTTTGAGGGTCACTAATGCTCTGTTGTCATGGTTATACTGGAAATAGTGATGTTGATGGTGTTGCTGGCAGAGGTAGGATGTAGGAAGACATCTCAGTCAGATTTTCTGCCAGGTTCTGTGTTAAGAGTCACTGATACCAATCCTGCTGGCTCAGCCAGAAGGGATAATGAACAGTGAATTGACTCTCTTCCATGGTCCAACAGGATCACCTCCTGCTCTAACCTTTAGCATGCTCCTGATGAGTTTACTGACTTCGTTCCTTCTTTCCCATGGTAGGACCATTTTGTGCAGGACCCAGCTGTACTGCGGGAGAGAGCTGAAGCCAGGCGACTGGCTTACCTTGCAAGGAAGGGGTGAGTAAGCATGTCCCTCTGTGGGGTGAAACCATGGCTCTGCAGTTAGCAGGTGTTTTGCTGCTGACTGGAATTGTTGAGGGTATACCTGTTCCTTAACATTCCTGTGCATCAGGGTCACCACCACAGTAGCGTCAACTTCTTTGCCCAACTTTTACTTCACAGCTGGTTGTTCTATCCCATCAAATGGGCATATATGTCCCTTTGTCACAAGCAGCAGAACCCTATGCAAGATGGAATCTTGGAGAGCACAGCTTCCCAGAGCTTGAACCGCTCCCACAGGGATTTCAGGACAGCGCAATAGCTGGGTTTAGCTGGCAGATTCAATACGTAGAACATATTGTCACTGTGTGGCTAATGCTGATCCTCAGCTATTGCAGGAGCCTTGCAGAGCTGGGGTGAGCCAAGGCTCAGTGCCTGATGGCTGAACTCCTCAAACCCAGTTGCCTCTTGGGATCAGTGTATTTCGCCCCCCAGGTGTGCAGTGTGCTTGTTGTGATATCCTTTTTCTGTGTATTCCAGGCACAAGCACGACAGCTCTGCTGTTGTTGGGAACATGAAGGGCCATGGGCAGAACCGGGAAACAGTGCAGGAACGAAGGAAGAAGGAAGCAAACAAAAGCACAAGAGCTAACCATAATCGACGAGTCATGGCTGACAGAAAGCGGAACAAAGGCATGATTCCTTCCTGAAAGACTTAGCGCAGGTGTTGCATCATCCCCAGGCCACTGCTTAGGGAGGCAGTTGTGCTCTGTTCCCTTGGCACTCCCGTTGCTCGGGGGACTGGATGTTGTCATTCAATACCTGGCACCTTGACTCATGTGGAATTGCACGCCCTGTGGGACGGCTGCCCCTTCACAGAAAGGAACTGCCCTCCAGAGAGACCCTGACTGCTCTTCAGTTTATAGAGAGGTGTGTGACGGTGGGCTGCACTTGCGGTGCATCGGACAGGCTGCACCAGACATTTTTCCTTTTGTACTATTTATAATTCTGAGAAATTTATTTTCATACTGGCTCCTTGCGCCCTCTCTACAACTCAAGCAAGCTTCCAGGCCATGCAGTGGGCAGCTGTGAGAGCAAGGCTTCCCTGGAATGGCCCTCAGCGTTCTGCTCCACTGAAATGCCTTATCCTGAAGTAAAGTTGATGGCTGATAGGAAAACGCTCAGGCTATTCCCATTGCTGACAGACACACAGGAGTTCAGGTGAATAAGACCTTATAAATTTCTGTCCCTTGAGTGAGGCGTGTGAAAACAGAATGTGCAAATAAACAATTTGGATCTTCTAGTTGGTGTTTTAGGCTCTAAAGAACTGTATTGATCTTTAACTTGGAGGAACCTCAACAAGCCTTTTAATGTGCTGTATCTGCAGGCAGTGAAATTTCACTTGCTGTTTTGTGTTGGTTTAGTGTAATGAGATCTCGCCACAGCCGCTGAGACCAAAGATACTTGAAAATCAGGATCAAGGCATCCTGAGCAAGATGACAGTAGTATGGAAATCAGAATTGAAGGCAGCGGGATCCAAATCCCTGGGGAGCTGCCTCCTCAATAACCACTTGTCACACTGTGAAGCAGAACTGCCCTGATCATCATGTTTGCTGTTGGGAAGGCTGGGAGCTAATAGTAAACAGCAGTTTGTAGTTGCTGAACGGAGTTCTCCTGAGGGCTGTCTTTTGTTACGGAGTTGTTCCCTAGGCAAAGACACACACAAATTAGAGTTTATTTTGTAACCTGTTTGTAAGGTGCTCAGATGCCACCGCAATGGCTGCTGTTCTGTGCCTAGGCAAGCTGGCATATCTGCCAACAGCTGGTGATAAAACTGTTCCAGTTGCTGTTGTCACAGAGTATTATTAGCACGTTTTTGGAGTGATGTTCCCATCATGCAGATGAACTCTCAGGTAAACAATTAGGCTTTGCTTGGTTAATCTGCTTGGAGTGCCATCTCCCCCTCCCCACGCTCTGTTTTTTCTAGTACTGCAGAGGTGCCCGTGGTTGTCATCTGTGTACTGCAAAAACTAGCCATGGGTTATGTAGTGTTAGAACTAATGTTCCAGGTAAGCCTAGTGCTGCCTTCCCACTTGTGAACGCTGCAGAAGGAGCGCTTTGGTAATAAGCTCTGTAGGCACGTACAGTGCTGCCTAGTTTTACGCAGAGGGCGGGGACTATGGGTCTGTATGATTAGTGCTGCTGCCAAACACTATTGTGCTGGGGCTGTTTTCGGAAGGTGTAGAAACGGCTGTCAGTGTTACGCAAATTGGATGAAGTCCTGAGTGTTCTGAGGACAAGATTTTTCTTTGCATATCAGTACTGCCCAAACACCCTAATGACAAGGCATAGGAAAAAGGGGATTAAATTTACCAACTTCCTCAAATCCACCATCAAGGGAAATCACTTGCTAGAATAACTCACACTCTACTCTTCTATAGCTACTGTTCTCTGGACTAATAGCTTCATTTACTCTCTGCCAGTCTGCTACAATGCTGTCTCCCCCTTCCCAATACTGTATTCATCTTCAGTTCTTGCTTCTAAGAAGCTGCAAATCTGTATCACCTGCTCAGCACAGCGTGAAGCGATCAGCACTGCAGACAGAGCTGGTAGTAAAGCAGGCAGTCTTACACTGTATGAGATTATCCCAAGAAAGCTAAAACACTTCCTTTTGAGCATCTCTACAAAAGCACAGCTGGGACTGTGAAAGCTGTACTTGGGGGTTTTTTTGCTCAGAAAACACAAGCACAATGTTTTTCAAGTGTTCTTTGTGTTCTTAAATGTTTTATTCCTGCCGCCTATTTGCATATCCAACAAAGCTGCTCTCACTAGCACTGGCTTTAACTTGCCCCTGCCTCATCCATTGTTAAGATTCATCCTTATATAGTGAGGCGGGAGGGATGTGGTTTCTGGGCTGCTATAGGGCAGGAGTCACACAGCTTGATGTTCCTACAGCCACCTGAGACCCCAGAGTACTTAACTGAATCATTACCCCAAGTGCCTGAATAGCCCTTCCCTGTGAAGAAAGATGGGTTTGAAATGGCCACAGAGAACAGGGGTAGTCTCTTCAGTGAAGTTGCTGAGAACAGAATTACTCCTTCCCCTGTGACGGCTGCTGGAGTAGAAGCTGAAGCTACACCCAGCCTGGAGGAGCAAAAATGCTCTTTGCACAGTGAAGTGATTCCCCACCCTTCTGAGCAGCTCCCCTTTGATCAAACAGGACGCAGGCAGGCTTGTAGGATACTACACAAGCCTGACAAGTCAATTCTGCCCCTCAAGCCACTAGAATAGCTAAAAAGCACAGAACTAGCTCTGAAAGAGGCCTACGTCCCATTTCAGTAGGTTTTGGACAAGGTGAGTTATGCACCATCCCCATTTTCAGCGGGCACACACCAGCACTCGCCTGTAGTATTTCAGGGGCTCAGAGAGACAGCAGCAAGGCAGGTTGCTCACTGGTTAAGGCAGGAGTGGCAGCAGCATTGTGGAAGGATGACAGGTTAGGAACCAGCCTGGTCTTGCATCAAAGGTGTAAATGACTTAAAGAGCATGTAAATTATTTTAAGTCACTTTTCTGTGACCAAGACCAGAAGAAAGCAGACAGCTTCTTACCCCTCTCTTAAAAAGTTCTCACCAGGCAGAAGCCAAGGGTATTGTCAGTAGACCACAGCTGTATAAATGCTTTCAGGTCTTTCAAACCAGTTTTCGGACGTTGTGATTTCTTACAGGGTCCTGAAACTAAGGTGTAGGGCCATATTTAAGCACTCTCCATCTACCAGATAAGGAGAAGTTACAAGCAGGCCAAAGGCTAAGTCAGGTGAACACACAGACATAAGACATGGACCAAGCATTTTTTATTTTAACACAGTAAGTTTGATTACAGCAGCAGAACTCCTTGAGTCCATCTCAGTTTACATCATATCAGTACGTGGCTGATATAATCTGGCTCGGAGTTGTTCAGTCGGGAATCCATTTCCATTTTGTTACCAGTTTCAGGAGGCCAAATCCTTCTCTGCAGCATCTTTTGCCACCCCAGGCTGGATCCTGCTGCTGAGCATTTCAATCACTTTTCCTCATACTTGTGTTTGATGTGTTTCCACAGTTTCTGTATACAAAACAAACAAAAAAAAACCCAAACCTGAATAGTAATCTTAGCTAGCTTTCCAGTGGTCCTAGGATAAAGTTTCACTTTAAAATGCAAGTTATGAAATCTAAATCCATGACATGCAATAGCAAGATGGGGAAATAAAGAGTTTGGACAAAAATACATCCACAAGTACCAGCAGGGCACAGGACAGCGTGGGTACTGTCATCCTGTGCCTCCCTGCTATGCGGTGGCACTCCCTGCTCCACAACACCAAGAGTCCCACACAAAGGTTTTGGGAGAAACAGCAAGATGGCAGCTGAGAAGCCACAAGCCTGTGCTGGGGGCATGAAGCTGCTTTCTGCTGTGGAACAGTTTGTCCTCCTCCTGCTTTGCCTGTCCCCTCCACCTTCCCACTCTTCTTTTGGAGCTTAGCAAGAACAGCACCCACTGACACTGCTGTGCCTCAGCTCCCCACACTTGTCCTGCCTGTGGAGGAGGCAACAGATGGGAGCCCTGTACTTGGGTCTGTGGGACAGGGAAGGCACACAGGGGGCTCCGCAGCTTTCTGACCAGACGAGGAGGAAGCTGCAGACATCCCACCTCCCCTGTTCTCCTACTCTGCGAGCCAGAGATTATCAGAATATTCCAGTCACATTGCCTCAGCTTCCCACTCAGGCTGGAGAGGGCACTTCTGCTCCCAGAAATACAGAATGCACAGAATCCTGTTTCAGGCACTGAAATCTGCTGGCACAATCAGGACTGTGGGAAGTGCTGTGCTGTTTGTTGCTGACAATGCTTTAGATTTTCAAAAACAGTTAGCTTCCTTTATAAAGCCATTTCCCAACACTACTTGAGAAAACATTAGCATGCAGAAAATTAATGCTACAATTAAAAAAAGGAGCCGAGTGCAAAGCTGAGGTTCAGATGTGATTTTATGTCAGGTTTTAACAAATGACTGTTGCTAAGAAGCAGGAGAAAGGGACCCTGGTCTTGCTCTTTCCTGTGTTTCCTCAGCTCACCCAACCCCTGGTGAGTTGCAGTGAAGATGTCACTTTGTGTGGTATCAGTTTACAGCTGGTTTCATGACCTGGTTCAGAAGGCCAAAGAGCGGATATCGAACTGTCAGGGAAGGCACAGGGCAGCTCTCTTCTGCCTCGGAATCATTAAGGTGGCCTGGCTATCCAGGGAAACTGCGCTCTGGGTGCTCCAAGAGCCCCAAGGCACATCAGCACTGCAGGATAGGGAAGAGTACTGCTGTGCTACAGATGGGGACGTACAACACACTATGTTTGTGGGGTTTTTGTACTTGGTGCAAGACGGAAATAACAGCACCTTCTGCCTTTTCTTAGGGCATGCATTGTACCGCCTCATCCTATCCAGGAAGCCGGGTTATGTTGTGTCCATGTGACTCGATATCCAGGCAGTTATCACAGCTCTGTACCACAACTCTACTTTGAAATACAAGGACGACTTGACCCATCTGATCTTAACATTCACGCCCGGGACAGCAGCCCCTGCTGTGCTGCACGGTTCACGGCTTGTTACCCGCTCCCCCTGCCAAGGGGAGACCGTGACAGAGGCAGGGTTGGGGCCTACGGTGAGAGCCAGCACCCCCCACCTGAACCTCCTGCACCCACTGGCTGTGACACCCGTTGCCCTGCGGCCCATCAGCCGCAGAAACCCAAGAACACCGCGAAGCCCTGCCCGCCAGCCGCCACTTCGGACACCAGCGAACCCCCCCAGACGGGGCAGCCGCCGCACGGCAGCACCGGGCCGCGG
>JAVJGJ010000001.1:92281530-92329800 GCA_035590215.1 Microhierax caerulescens | reverse complement strand
AACACAACATAAACGGGGGAGAATACACCCCCCCACCCCCCCAGCCCACCCAGCGGTTTCACCTCCTGGGGTTTTGCTGCCAGTGAACAGATAAACAAGCGCATCCATCGCCGGGGGCATCAAGTCGCGGTGGGGCCAGGGGGGCCGGGAGCAGCCCCCCAAGGTTGAGTCTTGCTGTGGTTTGGTGAAATCCCACCGGCAGCCCTGACTCAGGGCCAGCAGCTCAGCTGAGTGCCTGCCTCACCAAAGGGGGTTTTATCCATAATTAATTAAAAAAATTGAGGTCAGTGCAGCGCATTGCTTATTTATCGCAGGCAGGCTGAGATCAAGCAGCGTCGGGCTGAGCCCCAGGGATGGCAAAAACAGGGCTCAGCTCCCCAGGGCACCCCAAAGCCTGGGAGGGAGAAGGGCACCCTGCTGGAAGCAGGGATGGGGGACCCCCGGAGCGATGGGTACAAGGAAGCCACCCCAGCACATGGAAGTTGCCAGAAGGATCCCGGGGCCGCAGCCATCCTTCCCGTTACACACACCCCGACGCTGTTAACTGCAGCAGCGAATGGCTTGGTGAGGTTTTACCCCAAGAAGAAACAGACACCAACCGAGTCCCAGCTCCCCCTCTTAGTGCTTTGAATTTTTATTAAAACAAGTTATTTCTTCCGAGTACACCAGTCCGGGGGGACAGGAGAGTGGCTGTGCCAGGCCACAGCCACCCGGCCGGCAGCCACGCGCCGGGAGCTGATCCGAGGCAGTGCGGTTTTAAATAAAAAAGGGTTCAGGACATGATCGACTACACAGCAAGCCCCCAGCTGACCCTCCGGCCCCCCGCCGCGTGGCTGCAGCCCAGCCCAGGTTGTGGAAAGGAGGAACTGGGGGTCCCAGAGGGTCCATGGGATGCCCCAGGGTAGCACCAGCTCCATGAAAGGATCAATTGCAGCTGGAAAGGAGGTTTCTCCCCAAGCAGAGGGCAGGATTTGGGACGGAGACACGAAGGAAAAGGTCAGGGCATCCCCATTGCCCCCCCCACCCCCCACCCCGTGGTGCTGCTGGGGGGGGTCAGAGCTGTGAGCAAAGGCACCTGCTGAAGGGGCAGGCAGGAGCGGGCAGCCCCGGTGCCAAGACACTGCAGCCCCTGGCTCAGCCCAGGGTAGCAGCATCCCCAGGGAGGCTCAGAGGCGCTGGGGGGACCCCACGCTGTGTTAGGGGCACCAGACCGGGGCAACCAGCCCCAACTCCCCCCCCCCTCCTCCCTGAGACGCCCTGGCCACACACTGTCCAGGTTTGTCACAGTTTTCAGGATAAAAAAGGTTTCATTTGGCTGGCACTAGCTGTTCAGCTCCGTATCCCTTGCAGAGAGGAGGAGGAGGAGCCCCTTCCTCGCCACCCCCTGGCCCCTGCCTCATCTCCCCGGGGAAGCAGCAGCCCTAAGCCCCAACAGAGCGAGGTTTGCAGCCGCTGCAATCCTGCTCCCTGCCCGCCTGCGCTGGGCGCTGGGAGAGCTGGCGCGACGGCCCCTGATTTACAGCACTCCACTAGGACATGCTCTGTGTTCCTAATGGAGCTCCAGGCACCGCCGGCACGGGGCTCCGGGGCCAGCACGCTGCTGCCAGCCGGAGCGGGCAGCCCAGAGGGATGGCATCCCTGCCAGGGGAGACCCTTCGGCATGCTCCGCTGGGCTAGGGGGGGCACGGCCGCAGCCCCAACACCGTGGAGAGCCTGGAGAGCCGAGCCAAAAAACTAGGCTAGAAAAATAAGAAAAAAGGCTGGGGGGGTGGGAGAAAGAGGGGCAAGGAGGAGGTTGGATGGACACTAAGCTAGAGAACATCGCACAGTCCGTGGGCAGCAAGGCCCTGAGTCCGTTGGTGTGCAGAGACTGGCAGCCCCCCGGGGGTACCGGGGTGTGTGTGTGTGTGATGCCCAGCTCCCCAGCCCCAGTTGGGGACACTGGTCCAGGGGGGAGAGGGTTTGGCTGGTGGGGGAGCCGGCCGGCAGGCAGCAGCGGTGCGGAGCGGCTGGTCGCTTCCTAGAGCTCCTTGAAGAAGGCCACGCGGGACTTGGTGCTCTGTAGGGTGAGCTGCAAGAGAGCAGAAGGGGCGGCTGAAGGGGCATGGGGCTGACCCCCCCCTCCTTCCCCGAAGCCCCCAGCCCCAGCTTCACCCTCCCCGGGAGGGCAGCGGGCTGAACAGGAGGGAGCTACTGCCCTTCTCCCCTCCTGGCCCAGCCTCTGCCCCTCCGAGAACACCAGGGCAGGCAGAAGCAGGGATGGCAGGCAGCCCCGCAGCCGAGCCCCGGCCGCAAGAAGCACAGCCCGAAGGCAAAGCGCAGGGCAAGGGGAGGCAGGCTGGGCTGGGGGGAGCCTGGCTGCTCTGCTGCCATCACCACCTGCCCCTCAAGCAAAGGCTGCAGAGGGGCCACAGATGCAACCAACAGAATGAGCCCGGCTGCAGCTTTCTGGCTGTGGGATCACGGGAGCCTGGACCAAAGGTGCCAGTCCTGGCCACGGGACTGTGCCCTTGGGGGCCAGCACGCTCCTTCCTTTCCTTGCCCTGGCAGTGAGGGAACACACGGGGTCTTGCAAAGCTGGAGGAGAAACAATCTCCATCAGCTGAGAGCAGAGGGAGAACCAGGCTTGTCCCTAAAGCCACAGCTTCCCCAAAGCCTCCGGGCCAGCCGGGGACAGGTAACCTGGCACCAGTTAGGGACCATCCTCTGCTCGTGTCCAACTCCAGCCCACCGCCCTGGATGGGATGAGCGCCCTGGATGGGATGAGCGTGCGTGCCCAACGCGGTCCCAGCAGCCACAACGCGGCTCAGCACCACCATCCCAGCACTGCGTGGGGGTGACGCCACCCCCTGTCCTGGGACCTCACCCCAGACCTGCTCCCCACACCCCTGCAGGACGGAGCCGGAGAGCCCTCGCTTGCAGGACTGTGTCCTTGGAGCCAAGGCTCTGTAGGATGTAGAACCCCAGCCCAGAAGAGCTTTCCATGGCGGTAGCGAGGCTATCCAAAAAATAATACTTGACGGAGGGACCACAAGCCCATTTTCTAATGGGCCAAAGCAGAGATGAAAGGAACTGCCTTTCCGCAGCCAGGAGGACATCGCAGGACTTACAGATAACCACCCAAAGGAGCGTGGTGGGACAAGTGCCACCTTCCATCCAGCTGCTGAATCACCGCAAGACTTTGCCAAAGCAGGCAGCTGATGGCGAGGGCTTCGTTTCAGCTGGATTAAGCAGCGGTGCCTCCCGCCGGGGATGCCGGTTTTGCTGAAACAGGAATCCTCGGATCCCGTTACAGCAAGTTAAGCCCTGCAACGGAGCTGCCAAGCGCTTTTCCCTCCCTCCCTGCTTCCCCCCACGGCCTTTCCTCAGTAATTCCTTCACAGCTCTAATGCCATTCTGAAAAAAAAAAAAAAAATCTGTATTGCAGAGGAAATTTCTGCAGGGGCTTAATAACCTTTGCCAGCAGCAGCTCCTAGGCCAGGGCTGGCTCTCCTCCTCCTTAGCACCCCTCTGCTCCTCCAGCATCCCCTCCAGAGCTGGATGGAGGGTGGATGAGACAGGACAGGGGCTCTGTGTGCTCTGGGCAGCTCTTTGCCCCTTTCAAGGCTGGGGCGGGGGGGGCCTGGGGAAAGAGTGGGCAGCCCCAGCCTGCTGCCAGCCCCACCGATGGCCCCAGCGCAGGCTTTGTTTCAGCTCTTCCAGCAGAAATCCCGCCTGTGATCCCAAGCAGGCACCTGGCTGGGTCCCAGGCCAGAGAAGTGGGTGCATAAACCCTGCGCCGCCACCACGGGGCGCCGCGGGGTCGTCCCCTTGGCGCCGGGTTGCGGCCTCCAGCAGCAACGACCTGGTGGTGATGGGGACTGCGGTCGGGTGGCACAGAAGGGTAGGGGGCATCACAGGGCTGGAGAGAGATGGCTGAGGCTGAACAGCCCCACACGTTTGTGTGAGTACCAGGGCTCACATCAGAGCCCGTCTGCCCACCACAGCCCCAAATGGGGCAGCTCCACTTTCCTGTCTCACCTGAGGAGACCTCTGAGAGGCCAGACACCTCCAGGGAGGAACATGTACCTGCCAGCTACCTCCTTGCTAACACCCTGCCACCAAAGTCATCTTCCCTGCAAGCTGGATGGTGAATCAAAGCATCCCACCACTTCCCCAGCCCGCGGCACCTCTCCATCACAGCGCAGCGAGGGGAGATGCCTCCCAGCTCACCCCCAGCAAACTCCCTGCTCTAACGTACAAAAGAAAGGAGCCAGCTACAACTGCTGAAGAGACAGAGAGGGAAGATGTTTTCCCCAGGCTCGTAAGGCAGATTTGACTATTTTGAGTCTGCTCTCCGCCTTTAGCTACGCACAGCTCTCCATTAATCCCCCACGCATTTTTGCAGGCCTGGGGAACCTCAAAAGCATGGCTCAGGCAGCAGCCTCTGTGCCCAAAGCTGTGCCTTCCTGAGCAAATGCTGCTGCGGTGCCAGGGGAAGCACGCGGAGGCAGAGCTCCGAGGGCATCCAGCACAGGCACAAGGAGAAAGAAGAGATGCAGCCCTGCTCCTTCACCAGGGGCTTTCATCTCTGACTTTCAAAGGCTCCCTGAGACGCTTGATGTCGGGGTTTTTTACCTATCCTGAGGGAAACTGAGGCATGGGAAGAGCAGCCCAGCTGTGAGCATACAGGGAGCACCAGCAAAGATGGGTCTTGATGAGATGGGGGTCCACAGAGAGGTGGGAGCACTGACTTCCCAAGAGGGCCATGCCCTGTGGCCAGATTTTCCCATCTGAAAGGCAAAGACCACAGGGGTTTCAGTTGTGACAAGGAGGGCATCCACACTGCCAGCTGCGCTCCGGCCACGCAGAGGCACCCCCACACCACTCCTCGCCCCTTTGCTACACTCTGGCTGTTTCTGAGAAAGCCAGGGGGCTCGTGCAGTGCTGGCCCCCAGGCAGGACGATTTCTTCCCACTTAGGCTCCCCGAAGAGGAGCCTCCGGCTGTCTTTCTCCCCAGTAACCTGAAGGGCGTTAAAAAAGCGTCACAGGAGCAGGATGCAGGCACAGTTGGCATATTTCTCATTAGCAGGAGCTGGGTTATTGCTAAGACCTGGGTGGTGGCTTGAGCAGAGGAAGGGGCCAGCAACTTCAGGCTGCTCCGCTGCCTCCACAACCCCTGCAGCCAAGGCACCTCTGGCAGCCACCAGCAGGACCTCCCGCACTGGGAATCACTGGGAATTGGGGCTGCCCGGCAGCTCTCAGGTAGCTGCCTTCTCACATCTGATCAGTCAGGCATAGGAATAACCAGAGAGGAAATTAAGATTGCTCTGACTCTCCACCAAAGGAAGGAAAACTCCCCCCCTGCCTCCCCTTTTTCTTTCTTTTATTCTTGTTTTTCTTGCTGCTGAGCAATTGCAGGCAGGGCTATCCTCGCTCCCATCGCAGGCAGCACTCGGGTGAGGTGTGGCAGAAAAGCCCTACCACTGGCCGGTGGTGTGGTCTTGACAGCGAGCACGGTACGGTACGGCATGACAAAACCCACAGGATCCACTGGATGAAGATGGGCAGAGCCGAGGGAAGCTCCCAGGGCAGCCTGACTCATCCCCCACAGCGCTGCGGGGGTACACGGAGGGGCTGTGGGGGGGGCTGCGGGGAGTCCTGCAGGCAAGCTCGCTTCCCACCTCCTTTTGGCTGCAAAAGCCTCAGCCCCAGCCAGCTCTTCGCAGGGAAATCCCACTCCCTCACGCAGGGAGCAATGGGTTTTGCTCTTTTCCGCACCAGAACGTGAAAGCGAGGAGGAGAGCAGCCGGTGAGGACAGCACAGCCCTGCTCCAGCCTCTCCACCATCTGCTGAGGGAAAGCCCCAAGGTGGCCTCCAGCACCTCTGCAAACTCTCTGCACCCTTTGCCTCCCCTTTGCCCTGCCAGGCAAGGAGAAATATAGATCCCCGTTCTGTAACGCTGTGCAGGCGAGGCAGAGTGATTAAGAGCAAGTTACATTCTCGTCAGTGCAGAGAAGGGAAAAAAAATTGATTTACAAGCAGTATTATGATAATCTCCTTCCTGCGGGAGGGAGGGTGGGCTCCACAATGCCCTACCAGAGCCATCAAAGAAAATTTAGAGAGAGTGAGGGAGCGCAATTAAGCAGCCAGAACTCAAATGAATCAAGATATGAGAAAGGAAAAAGAGTCCCACTCCCTGCATTCCTGTGCTGGGGTTCCGCTGAGCTCTGCTTTCACCCAGCGCTGCTGGACTGATTTGATTTAAGATAAACAAACAAACAAAAGCAACCCAATAAGTCCCTCATAGCCAAACGCAGTTTAGAGCGGCTAATCCAGTAACTGCAGGCACATAACTTCTGCTGGCCGGGCAAACCGAATAGAGAGAAACCGCCCGGGGCTCCCAGCGAGCCCGTGAGAGCTGGTGCTCTCCCCACGCACTGGAGATGGGGCACGGGCAGGAGAAGGGGGCTGCAAAACACATCAACCTTCCCCCATCCTCCCAGGCCAAAGAACAGGGAGAGGTTTAAAATTCCTCATTTCCTTGCTGTTTCCTTGTTTATCCTGCAGCGTGGCAAAACTGAAGGAGAGGATGATCCACGCCCCCCCCAGCAGCACCCCCTCACCCCATGGGATGCCAGGGATGTCTTCCTGCGGCTGGGAGGGAGATCTACGGTCCCCTGCTAAATCATCACCCGGTGCTGCACACAATAAATCCTCCTTATTCCACCCCCGCTCCCCCGAACATCTTTCTCCCTCCCTGCCTGCTACCCAGTCCCCACCGGCCAGGTGGACCTTCCAATTCTCGCATTTACTTTTTAAACCAAAACCTTCCTATTTTTCCCTCCTCATCCCCTTTCCAGTCCCCACCTCACCGTTTCTTTCTTACTCCCACGCTGCCGTTTATTCTCTCTTAAGCACAACTTTCCCCCGGCCTCCAATGCTTTGATGAGTGCGTTTAGAAGAAAGAAGATGACATTCCATTTGAAGGAAACACTTTTCAAAGGCTGCCACAAAAATAGCTGATAGGCCTGACGTTTCCTAGTTTCCTTTCGCTCCTTGTAAACAAGGAAAGGAGGCTGCCGTGTCCCAGTTTAGCTGCCAGGGAGTTTCACTTCCCAGCTCCGAGGAGAACCAGGGCAGGAAGAAAATGAAGCTAGAGGGACACGGCCTGGCCTCGCACACACAGGTACATATGGCCAAGACCCACGTGGGATGTACTTCCATCTCCTCTTGCGCTCGGAAAAACGTGTGCCAAGAGGTGTCTAGAGCTGTTCTGCTCACCGGTATCTCCCGACCCTTGCCAGCATCCTAGCCGGGTGCCAGGCAGGGCAAGAAGCCAGAATCCTTGCTCATCTTTTCTCTCTACCCTCGCAGCTCCTGAGGGGATGGGAAATGCTGGTGCTGCTTTTCCTGGGAAGTCTCTTGCTGGTCGCACGCCTGCTCTGCAGCACACAGCCCTTCCCTCTTCTGGGGGGAGCAGATTATACAGCCATGCCACGGCAACACTGCCCTTCTGCATCAGACTAAAGAGCACCTCATCCACGTCCAGGCTGTCGCAGGATCCACAGGAAAGGACAGACCCACCTGCTTGCAGCTCAGCCTGCTCTGTACCAAGCAGGCTCCCTTCTTTTGCCCTTCCCAGAGCAGAAGTATTTCTGGTGCTGGTCCCCTCCCTCCACAGCATCAAGCTCCTGAGGCGCAGTAACATCCTCCATCTCCCCAGCAAACCACTGGAGCAAAGCAAACCCATTTCATGCAGGGGAGTCTGCCGGTCCCAGAAGGGGAGAGGTGAGGAAGGGAGTCCCCGAGAGATGACAGAGACCCCAAAAGATTTGCTGAAGCCCTCGAGGGACACGGTTCAGTGATCCCTAGCAAGATGCTAGCCAGGCATAGCTGGAAAATGGACAGAGGGAAGCTGTCTGCCCCAGTGCCAACGTCCCCAAAACCTTCAGCCTGTCCAGATGATTAAGTAGCTTCATGACATTTGGTGGTGGCACAGCAGCTTTGTATCTGCATCACGAGAGACTCAGACAGCAGTGACCATCACTAACTCACCAGTGTCCTTACACCGCTGTACAGAACAGACCACAGCATATCTTGAAGGTGAGAGGAGTGAGACAACCTGCAGAAGCCCACTTTGCCTCACTCACCGCTCCACGCTTGGCACCCAGGAGCTGCTCACTGCCTAAACCAGAAGGGGATGATGCTGTGTCCGTAGGAACGTGGTAAAGCATGACTGTTCACGGCCCAGTGATGAAGGAAGCCCAAGCTAGTCTACTGGTGATCAACAAGCAGATCTGAAATAGCTTATCCAAACACCAAGTGCCTCAATGATTAAGAAAAATTCTTGCATTACCTGAGTTGAGGGCAACACCACACCACAACCAGGATCAGCCAGGAGAGAAGGCAGCAAGGGCATGGTCAGCAATAGCTCACCCCACCACCGCCGTCTGCACAATCCCTGTGGGCTCCAGCGGTGCTGGCCCCAAGGAATAAGCTCAAGCCCAGAGAAATGCTGTGCCTGAGAAAAAGCCGAGAGCCACATGAGAGCCTGGCAGGGAAAAGGCCAAGCCTGCCTGCCGAAGCACCAGAGCACTGCTGAAGGACAAAGCCGCTTGTCTGGGAACAGGCATGAAGATTTGCTCCTTGCCTGGATACTTCAAAGGGCTTAAATCACAGTAAATAAGCATGACTGTGCAAGAAGAAAGCAACTGGAATGAAAGACCCGATTGTGTTTTAGAGCAGCAGTCTGTCCTGGGAGCCTTCCTACACTGGGGGATGCAAGGAAGAAGTGGGGTTTTTTTCAACTTCTACCATAGCCTAAGTGGCAAACCCTCCTGAAGCTGAGCCAGCTGGAGTCAGGAGCGCCAGCCCACAGAGGAGAGCACTACAGAGAAGGGAAATCAGTTTCCAGATGAGGTGCTTGCACTGTGCCCACAGAGCTCATAAAAAAGGATTAGCATGTTAACCACGTAATTAAACATGAAAAACTTAGCAGGCGTCTTCAAAGGCAGGCAACAAAACCCAGAGGTCACACCGCAGCACTTGCTGTGCATCTGGTTTAATTATGGGGGCTCCTCCCAGGCACCAAATCTCTCCCAGCTGCTGGATTAGTCTTTTCACAAACTGCCAGGGCTTCATTTCACTTCCTCATGCTGTGGCCACAAGTGGATTTTGCCTCAATTTCACCTGCCAAGGTGTTCTTCAAGCCAGTCGGGATGGGACAGCGGGTTTCAAACGCAAAGATACATCCAACACCTCCCCCAAGGTGGCCCAGACCTACAGGGTCACCCCTCATTTTAGTCTCTTCCCCAAGGAAAAGCTTAACAACAAGAGCAGCCTGTCTTGGGAACAACCTGCAGCTGGCACAAACCCCTGACCTGAGTGATTTACAGCACTGCCTGCAGCCTTGAAAGGGCTGGTCCATTCAAGAACAGCAAAAACCTGTGCTGATCACTTCTGGGTAGCAGCCAGGGAGAAGTCTGCATCTAAAGCATCCTCCTGCCTCTGCTAAAGAGCTCCAGAGGCACTGGGAAATCACTCCGCAGTTGGCTGTATGCGCCCACCATGCAGGCAGGGCTGTGCAAGCCCTCAGAGTAACTTTTAACAAAAGCCTTTTCCAAAGGTGCTTACCACCAGGTTTGCTACCCGCCTTCACAAGCACTGGTACCACTGCATCCGTGCCATTTCCCTTCCCTTAACTCAAAACTCGCTAAAACCCTGTGGGTGTGCAAGAACCACCTTTATGATCAAGTAAAGGGTCAAGTAAAGAGCAAGAAAGCTTCCCCAAACTCACCCTCCCAAAAGGAGGGAGTAGGTGCTCTGCACACACCCAGCCTGCAGACTGAGGGCAAATCCTTGGAGGAAAGCAGGCTCTGGAAAGAAGAGACGTGGTGCTACCAGAGCGGGAGTCACTGGCGTGCTGAAGGAGGCAGGGGACAGGCAGAGGCATCGCAGGCAGGAAGGACAGACAGTGTCCCTGGGTGTGAGGGTGACCAAAAGCACTACCTTCAGCACAGTCTCCCTGGACCATCCCCAGCTGCAGCCTTGCCCAAAAGCTACCTGCAGACACTGGCTGTCCTCAACCATCTGCTTTACCTTCCTGTGATACTTCTCAAACAGGCAGATGCTGATTACGTGTCCACGTGCCGTTCTGCTCCCAAGACGGAGGTGCACATTTTTAGCCTGTTAGGACAGTTTTGGCAGCAAAGAGTTGTCAGGTTTTGTGTGGTTGGTTAGTGGGGGTTTTTTAATCCTGTATTTCTTTCTGCAGCAAACAAGGGGGAAGGTCCTGGTTTACTTCACTAAAGAAATCTTCAAAGGCCACCCTGCACCTCCAATAGATTCCCAGCCAGTGGCAGCAGAGCAAACACAGGCATGTTTAATTATTTAAGCATCTACGCCTGCACCCCCCTACTGATGTTGCCAACTCAACTTCTGCCAAGAAAGATGCTTCCCAGCACGGAGGATCAGGTGCAAAAACGAATGCAGAGACGCTGTGAACACTAGTGAGGAAGCGAGAGCCAGGCAGGGAGGCTGCCTGCGACATGCTGCATGGGTTCACCGCAGGGACAGGCAGGGTGCTGCAAGCCTGGTGTCACCAGCACCGCACCCTGCTGCGGTGTGGAAGGAGCATTGTCAGGGTGGCAGCAATGGGAGCTGGCTAGGGCAGTGCATATTGCAGGCAAGCTCATGCACGGGTTAGTATTACAGCCAGTGATCCCATCACCCCACGCAGAGTACCTTGGAATAACCTACTTTGAAGTCTCAAATGCAGATAGGTCTTCTGCCCTGGGCTTGAGGCTAAACCAGCAAAATAAAATGAACAACAACAACAACAACAAATAATCCTCTGTGATACGAGTAACGTCAGGTCATTTGTGCAATCTGTACAGTTTGCCTGGAGTGCTGAAGTGATCAGCGGCTTCCAGGTGGGGCAGAGGTTTGCTATTATTTAAGTATTGCCTAACTGCTACCCCATTTCCAGTGTCTTGTCTTGCATTTTCCTCGCCATCACAACTGCAAAGACAAAAGTTCTCCTGACCTCCTGGTGAGAGGAACAAAAGCAGTCTGTAATTTTATTCTGATGTGCTCCACTAATAGACTATTAGTTATAAACCTTTGCTCCTCCAGCTAAGATGTAGGAGCTGTGCAGCCTCGGTTCCCTCCTGAAGGGAGGGGACAGGACAAGACTCCAGCTTCAGAGGAACAAGGACTGACTGCACAGTCCCAATTACAGCGATAAGCCCTGACAAGACATCGAAATGGTTGCCCAGCCACCTTCTTTAAGTGAGACAAATGGGACCATCAGCTCACTATGAATTCGTCTGTCAGAAGTGAAAATTTAACATTTTCTGTTTAAACTGAGGACTCTGAGCACAGGGACAAAACCTAACAAAACCTACTGGGAGCAGAAATGTCTTCAGATTCTATAATGACAAAAGGGCCTGTGAAGATTTTTATTTTCTTTGGGCTGGTGGGACAGGAACCTGAATAGCTCAGGGCTAACACAGGGAAACCAGGAAGCAAGACCCACTAGATTCATTTTCCTGCCCCAATTCAGTGATCATAAATTGCCAGCCAGGAAATTTGGCATGAACCAGTATTTTTAAATCCTTTCAGATGTAACTCTCAGCTGGGAGTAGTAAAGAAAGAAAGATTTGATTTTAAAACCTGGCGTTGTTACCACAGCCTGCATCCCATGCCATACAGATTTCCAAATCCTTCACAAGGACAGCTGCTAGCAGAAAGCCAGCGGGTAAAAGCTTTTGCAGTGTAAAAGCCTTTGCAGGTGAGTGGGGCTGACCACTACATCCCAGCATACCAATTATGGATGTGCCCCCAGCCCCTCATTACACTAGGCTCAGCTGGGAGAACAGCAGAGCTACTAAGCAAAAGGAAAAGGTCAGGATGTAGAAATAAAGAACGGGCTTTGTTGTGACCTTTCAGGTGTGACCCCCGGGCTAGCAGACCCAGCCATCCTAACTTTTGGGTGAAGTTGGTCATCTCAACCGCATTTCTAGAGGCAGGTGGTTCCAGGGTCCACAGCACAGGGAGCAGACATTTCACACACACCCTGCTAGCAAGAAATTTTACCGTTAGTATTCAAAGCTGCACTACAGGTTACTTGAGAACACATTAAAAGAGAGGATGAGGCTTTTGGCTTTTTCTACTGAGAGTCCATAAGTCAGGAGTATTTTTGCCCTTATTATTCACCAGACAAGCTCAATGCTGCTTCCTTGTAATGCCTGTAGGGAATGGTTGCAATAGGCCTATCTGCCTATTTCATGTTCTTGGGGTCACTAGGGTAGCAGATTCCTTCTAACAGCATCCCTGTACAGCTTTTTTAAGGTTCAGCAAGACCTTCAAACCTTGAGACCTTTGCATCCCTTCACAAAGCACTGAGGAGACAAGGCTGGGTTGTGGCATATATAAGCCAGGACCAGCAGAAGCTGAAATGCTCTGCACCCTGATTAAAAGCTAAGCAGCTGGGGAAGAAAGCCTAGATCAAACAATTTTATTGTAACAACTTGTGCAAAAGGTAAACCAAATGGAAGGGTTATTTTGTTGTTTTTAAAGGATTTCATCAGGCGAGATACAAACTGGAGCCCTCTGATACCTTTTTTATAGTGTTGTGCTTGCTGTTGCCTCGGCTGGCATTCTCGTTGTGCAATATATCCAGAGCTGTCTCTCTCTCCTTCAGCTTCAGTGCCTCAATTTCTGTCTTCAGCTCATTCAGCTGCTCTTGCAGGTGCTTGCTTTTCTCCATGTACTCTACCCTAGCACACACAAAAAAGTCCTGGGTTAGCACTGGTCAGCTGCACCTGGTTTCGTGATATCATGGCAGTCAATAATGAAATTGTAACAGAAAAACCTTACCTTCATTATTTCTAGTGTGTGGAACCGGCAACATTAGTTTACAGCACACAATGATTTGTTGCTTATTAAAAAGAGGACCCAAGCAGCTGACCCAAGAACAAAACTGTAAGTTACATTACTATTAAAAAAAAAAAAACAAACAAAAAAAACCCCCAAGCTGGAGCTGCTGGATGATACTTGTATGTCTCCCCATTTCTGAGTGAAGCTGCACCATGGTTTAGGTTAACATTACACAGTTTCAGCCTACAAGACAGCAGGTTAAGCAGCACTGCTCTACTCCGCTGCACCCTCTCTTCAAACGCAGCTCAAAAACTCAAAGGCACAAATCCTTCTGGTAAGGAAGCACCCCAATATACAGACTTCCCATGTTTTAGAGGGATTTAGCTTGTAAACCGTGTGGGAACAAGCACTGCCCCCAAAATATCAGGTATCTTTTAGCACACAGCATCCCTAGGAGAGAGAAATGTCTCCCAAAAAACAGAAAGGGTGAAAAAAACCCAAACCAAAACCCACAAACCCAGCCATTCTCAGGACTTGGCCCTAACTGCCTTCCACAACGAAGCATCGACCAGAGTAGAGAGAAAATAAAATAAATAATTAAAATAAAAATAAAAATCGTACCATGTCAGCCTAGTACTTGCGATTCAACACCAAGGCCCAGGTCATAGTACCAGCAGACTAACAAGAACCCTTTCAGGGGGCCAAAATTTGTAGTGAGGTTCATCTCAGCACCCAAGGAAGAACAGAGCTGGAGAAGTCAGCAAAAGCATGCTATTGCTTTCAGCTTTGGCAGAGCCAAGCTCTTCCTGCTTAGGAGAGCAGGATGACCTAGTTAGCAACCTGGGTACAGAACGAGGAATTAGCCTGTTATTTTCAGCTTCTTTTCCCTTCTGGCTTTAGGAAAAGTTTTTAAGCTCTGTCTCTAGCACGGTGGTCTGTTATTTCATACATGGGAGAGGGTACTGAGCAGAGACAAAATAAAGCACACTCCGGGATCTGCGGGCACTTCACTGCAGCCCCAGGAAGTTTTGGCTGGAGTGCTATGGCAGAGCCCTTCTAGTTTTGATCTACTACCCAATCAATGAATAAAGCACATTATTACTACAGAGATTAAAATCTGATCTGCTTTGATTTCTGCTAAATTTGTAATTTTGAAGGCTACACTTACACCCTCAGGAAAACAAAAGATCAAAGCTCATAATCACATCCAAACTTGCTTGCGCACACTTTTTATATATAAACATGACACAGATTCCAAGAAAAAGGGGTTAAAGCCCTAACGCAGGGTCTTAGCACTCACTCCAGCTATTGTCACATTCTCTGGACACACTGCAAATGCAAAAGCACCAGCCTAAGCATTAGGTGCACTAACAGCTTAGTGCACCAGCAGTCAGACTGCTGTTAACTCTTACTACCAACACAAGACAATTTGAGCCCAAGCAAGAGCCAGGTGAACCACACAGAGAGGAACTGACTGGTGCAGGGCTCAGCATGCTTAAACTCGCCTTTAAGCAGGCAGTACACATGCATCTGCGACACCTGGTTCCCACCCAGAGAAATGGGCGACTAGTAGGTACATCATGTTCTGGGCAGAGCTACTAATGACCTGGTAGATGTGAATCCGTAAGACATTAGTCCCTTTCACCTCACGCCGGTGCTCGTCTGGAATGTAAAAGTTAAATTCAGCCCTGGTGCAATTCCTCCCGCTGCAACCAAGCACAAATCCCAGCCCCAGCACCGACTGGAAGCATGCCACATACTTTTCTTTCTCAATTTCCATTGAAAGCCTCTTCATGTCCGTATCCTTGAAGTCAAAGGACAGGCTCTCGCTGATGAGGTTGAAGCTTGACAGGTCAGCAGGCAATGCCGTCGTACTTGAGTTCACGGACTGCTAAAGACAGAGAGTACAAATGAATCATTTTTGGCCACATGAGTGTTCCTATAGCACATGTTCTGTAACACAGAGGTAAAATCAGAGCCAACGCCGAAGCACACAGTATAAGGTGCTACTTACTAATGCTGTAATAAGGTCCTGATCTGCTACTCACACAGGTAACAAGACACTCTCCTTGGAGTTCGGTGTATTTTACCATGCAGTGGCATTGAACTGGAGAGATCTTGTCATTTGCATGGGAAAAGGGAAGGGGCACATGTATCCCTGGTACAACACAGCCCACAATCCCATTTGTCTGAACCAAAACATTAAACTTTCTGGAGAGTAGATTACGAGCTCTTTTTCAGCTGGTGATCTTTCAACACAGAAGGTGGAAGTAGAGCAGTGAACAAGCCCAGTGCCCCACGCACAAGACCCCCTTGCTGCATTCCCAATTTATTCTTCAGTTTAGAGCTATCACTCCTCTGGGACCCCACTCTTTGCAGTGGTAAAGAGGAAACAAAACACCACCTGCCTTCAAAATCTATTGACAAAACTTGGTAAAACAGCGGTGTTACCACTGCTATGCCACTGAAATCAAAGTTGGACAGACACTACCTCTTGGGAGACACCTGACAGCTGTTAAACATTAAAGCAGATTTTAAAAGTGCAAGCTGCAAACAGGGGCAACGCAAGACCCTATATGACAGCAGAGTCCTGCACTCCACTGCTCCCCAAAGCCTGAGCAAAGAACAACATAACCCCAAGAGTTAACTTGGGATGCAATTTCAGTAAGGTCCACGGAGATGCACTGATAGGTTTTTATCTGCACCATAATTTACAGTTCCAAGTATTTAGGAACCACTGCTAGATTCAGTTGGAAGTGCAGCGATAACATAGGGAGTCACTCATATCGCACTTGAGCAAGGATTTGTGACTTTCTTCTTCCTGCAAAACATTGTGACTGTTACCCCCCACTGAGACACACTGCCAGGCCCTCAGATTTTATCTTCCCCTTAAAAAATGACCTTTCTCTCAGTCAAAAGTTCTGTCACACCTATAATAAACAGGCTCATTACCAGCAAAGGAAAAGCATCCTGACTCAAATCATCACTCTGCTCTTGCCATACATTACGCGAGGTGGCAAGTAGCAACATACGTCAACAATGGTACAGCAGCTTCAGATGGCAGACTGCACGCGTGGACCTGTGTCAGAACCACTGCCAGCATGCTCAGCCCTCATTTTGGACATGAGAAATCCAGCCTACTGTACAAAAGGTCACCCACCTCTCTGCTAGATGCTCCTTGTTTTACAGGATTCCTGTAATGAAAACAACGTGCCCATACCAGCCTGGACTGGGGGGGGATGGTGGGAGATGGTGCTGCAGAGACAAGCTGCTCTGGCAGCACACACCAAAAGCTGGTGGGATGGTTCTAGGGTACCTGCTCCAACAGATGAGATCTTGAGTTTCAGCTGGTTCTTTCTTTCCCTCATTTCTCCTATTTGGGATACTCCAGGGATTGTTTGCAGCTAGCTCTGCTTCTACAAGAACTGTTAGCACCGGGGCCGTGACAGATTTACTCCGCACAATAACCTGCTTCTTCCCTCACCACCAGCCTGGAATTCACAAACAGCCAGGGCTCGTCCCCTGCTCACTCCTTGGCTGGACAAACCTGAGAGGGATGACATTTCATTCACCCTGCAGAGGCAAAGCTGGAATGCAAACACCTAATACAAGCATAAACAAGGCAGCAGGCGAAACTGCATTGCTTGGCCTGGCTGGAGCATTACAGGTAAGTTAGACTCACGCAACAAGAAAACACGATTTCTTACTCTCCTTTGTGATTGCTGCTAGCACAGAACACAGCTGAATTAATTCTGGCGCAGGTGCTGAAAAGGGACGGCCCAGTACCTAAATTCCAGTCTCAGAAGGAAAGGGGACAGGTCTGACGAAGCACTTAACTGATTTAAATACCTGCATCCCATTGACATTCAAGTCCCTTCCCTGTAAGGCACGAAGGTGTTTCACAAAGCCCTTCCCACATGAGGTTCTACAATCTCTGTTGTGCAGGGGAGCCAGGATCATCAGAACCAGCCTGCTGGCCTTCAAACAACCTTTAGCATTTTTTTCAGCACAAGCTTGTTGGTTTTTGTTAAAAAAAACCCACCCAAACAGCAGCAGTAACAGTTGAGCAGGAATTTCAGTTGCTGCAATCATTAAGGCCTGATGCCAATTTGTCAGGGTTACTACAGCTGCTTCCTCATCTTTCCTCAGCACTGCTCTTTCATGAAGCAACAAAAAAAAAAATAAATTGAAGTTAGAGAGCTGCCCCTGTGAGGAAGAGTAAGAAAAGAGCAAAGAAAGACCATGCTGAGGGCCTTCAAAGGCACAAGCTTAAAATCTGCAGCAAAGCATTTCCTTGCTATTCGCAATAATCCTGCGCAAGTCTTGCAGCAGGTGCAGAGATTTTTAATCCAGGGGACATGTGGTGATAAAGGGGACACAGACCTTTTCCCTTGTGAATTTCTTCACCTGGAACAAACTGCGTAACCCTGTTACTACATTAAAGCAATTTTCTGCTGTTAATAGAGGCAAGCACCGCACTGACAGTGGTCATCTTTCTGGAGCACAGAGCAAGTGAGACAGATGATACGGAGGAAGCACAGAGCAAGTCACGTCATGAGGGTTCCCCCACTGGGAGAGCTCCTCCTGTTGCTGGCACTGCCTTTACTTCAATGCTCAAGAATTTGGGTGAGCCCAAGACAGCCACTCACTATTTCAGAAGAATCAGAGAAGAGATGATTGTCTTTAGTCTTGCCATGAGTGGTACCTGAAGGGCGATGAAGGAGGCAAAAAGCCATCGCTGAGTCAGTAAAGAATGAACTGTTCTCTTAGCCCTGATGGCCTGACACTCAGATTCACGTCTTATTTCTCATGCATCACCTACCAGTCACACGACAAAAGCAGCTTGGGTTTCAAGGACTAAAAAGACCAAAACAAGCTTTAAAGAACAAGGATTGGAGCCTTTTCTGCAACACAGAGTTAGATTAATGGTTGGACTTAATGATCTCAAGGGTCTTTTCCAAGCTAAATGATTCCATATCCATCCACTCCCTGCTTCCTCTCCTGCTCTTGTTCCCCCAGAGGGACATCCTGCCTAGGGACAATACAGTACAAGCACTGGGACCACAAAAAAGCACAAGCTCAATGTTACAGCCTCATTAAAGAGGAGAGGAGCTGGAATCCTGCACTGTTTGGCAGAGCTGCCATTCACCTGAGGGACATGCAGCTTTCAATACTGCTTCATGCCTCAGGCCACCCTGGGCTCATTCCATCCCTTGGGCTCATTCCATCCCTTGGGCTGTGCTTGCCCGCTGGGTGCCTCCCTGCGCTGGCAGGGGATGCAGGCTCACCCAAATCCAGCTCTTTCCAGTGGTACGCAAGAACAGGATCTCGCTTGTCTGCCCTAAACATCTCCTGCAGCCGAGCCACGAGAGAGGCCACAGGGGAAGGGAGAAGCAAGGCAGGTGTAACAGGGCATGGAAGAGCCCAGCAAGGTGTCAGCACCTGGATATGGGCACAACAGTCACACCTGCCTCCTCCTGACCTTGGAAAACAACAGCCATCGAGTCTGTGCAGCGTGGTGCTCCTCCCAGGGCTCTGAGAGGGGCAGGAGGAGCAGCAGCTACGTGAGGGGACCTTGCCACCTAACTGGGGAAGACAAAAAGCATGTTCCCTTCCCTCCTGGCATGGGCAGCCATGTCAGGAAGGCCAAGGCTCTTTAGGGAAAGGAGAGGATGCAGCACCATGTGTCTGGAGGTGGCAGTTCTTCATGGATTGCCTCCAGGCAGATGCAGCTGGAGGGGTGGAGCTGTGCTCCATGCAATCCTACAACATTCCTACTAATGAGCCTTTAACTCCCGAAGGCAGGAACACAGCCACGGGGCTGCTCACCAGCAGAGGCACAGGGATTTATGCAGAAAGGCTTGTTAGCTGGGATTCCGCCAGTCTAAGGATGGACACAGCAACACAAGGGACCATGGATGTGTAAGAAGTGCCCAGACATCAACATTGGGCTGTAGTAGCCACACAGTAAGTTTTCAATGAGGACACTCCACCCTGTGCACAAGTTAAACCCAGAATTAAAGAACTGGTGGATCCCAGAATGCTAGTGACTTGTAAAACAAGGAGTACTCCAAAGCTAAGCTTTATATCGAGCACTGAGGTAGCTACCACTTTACTGAGTGTCCCATAGCTAAGAGCACCTATTTTCCATCACTGCTATTTTTAAAAGCTTCTGAACATTTTTGCAGGGAACTTCAGAGAACTGGGAGAAAAAGTTACTTCATCTCAAGTCCTCTTCAATCTGCTCCTCAAAAGTTTCCAAAGGCAGGAGGAAGGAGCCTGCATGTACAAATTAAAATTTCAATACTGGGTGGGTCGGTAACTCCCATGTACGTCTGTTGAGTCTATTCCTGAAGCTGTCGAGCTCTTCCCTCTTCCCCCCCCTCAGTGCAGCAAGGCAGCTGAACTGGCAACTGTGGCAGGTGTGAGCTGCAGGGAGGAGAGCACTTGATGGGTTTTGCAGGCCCTGCAGCACAATTAGAGAAGTGGAGGAAAGGAACTGCCAGGCAGATTGGAGCAACGGTCATTTAGTCTGGCATTTCAGTCCCCGGCAGCAACTGGGACCAGATGCTTTAGAGGAAGGTGCGAAATCCTTTTAATGGGCAATTACGGAATAATCTTCCTTCAAGGAAGTTTTTTTCCCACCACACCGAGGCACAGCATCCAGTTTATGCCCACAGAATGAATTTACAGGTCCTGAACAATGTTTATCCCAATGAGATAACAAGAAAAAGGACATCTTCTGTTTCGTAAGTATTTAAGGCTGTTTTAAAGGCTATTTCTGAGTTGGTACACTCCACATGTGCCAGCAAAGCATGGCTCTGACATAGTTGCTAAATTGGTTTAAAATTTGCTGCCTTTAATTTCACCAGCAGCTCCCTTGCTCTTGTAGTGTGAGGCAGGGTGAGTGTGTGCATGGGAAAGAGCAAAGTGATCTTCTGCTGGATGGGGTGCCTGGATGAAAAGGGCAAGCACTGCTAAGCATTTCTAAACAGCTGCTGGACAAGACAGTGAGACAGCTCATACCCCTCCACAGCTGGGATGGAGATACAAGACTCCTCCAGGCTACAGAGGAAGGCACATTTATGGGCTAGGAACTAGGGACTACAATACAGATTGCTCTTACTGTGTAGGACGACTTGCTGGTGATCTCCAAAAGCTTCTGCTTTGCTCTCCGCTCAGACTCACGAGCCTCCTGAAGGTCTTGCTTTAGTTGATCAGCCTCCTTTGCCCTAGAAAGAAAAACAGCAAATGGCAAATATCAGATTGAAGTTGAGAGGAATGAGAAGATGGGAGAAGCAGGATTACAGCATAGGTGTGGAACAAGTCAAGATTTGTCCTGCAACAAGAGCTAAACTGCAAAATCATTTAAGCAAGGGAAATGCCAGAACCCTCTAACATGTGGGACGTTTTAATTAGCACAAAAACCCAAGCCACAGAAGGGCAGCTCTGACATGGACTCTGTGTGAGCATCAGTGAGCAAGGCTCAGGGCTGGAGAAGCACGCTAAGACACCAGGATGGGGAGGACAACTTCAAAAGTTAAGCTCAGACTTAGAGCAGGAGAGGCAGTTTTCTGACAAGTAAGCCTCTACTAACGATTACTTACTACATTCAAAAAGAAAAAAGCACCCAAGATTGCACAGCTTTGCCTACTTGCATGGGCCAACAATTCTAGAACTAGTTTTGTTACCAGTGAGGCTCAAGGACCACCCTCAGAGGAAGCCAAAGGAGGGAAGGATGCTTTCTCTGATGGACAAGGGCCGTGTTCATCCAAGCAGAAGAGCTGACACCAAGCAACCTCTCACATGGAAAAGATTAATCAGTTGGAAGGAAACACAAACGATCCTTTACTTGCTCACCACCAAATGCACCATGGAACCTGGACTCTGGTATCGATGGAAACACCAGTTTTAACAAGAAGCAAGGAGTCCAGGAGCTAGTGAGACTTTAAGGCTAACCCGAAACAGAAACCTCACACCTGGTAAAGAGAACTAAACAACTGAAAGGTAAACAGAGGAATAAAGAGAGACTAGGGAATACAGATCTACCATCCAGAATAAAGAAAATGCCCCAGGCATTATTGATGTTGTCAAATACTTTGGGGGATGCAGTGGGTGTTTGCAGAAATAGCCCAAAAGTAGAGCTGGCTTCTGCTGCTGCTGTCAGGGCACGAGAGGCACAGAAAGCAGAGTGCCAAGAACCACGGTACTTTCTCCCCTGCTACCTGATGGCCTCTGTCCCTGCTGCTCTCACCACAGGATCTCTCCCAGAGAAGGCTTCAGAGAAGGGTCTCCCACTTCAATCCAGGGAAAGATCAGGGCCACCACTGCTTTACCAGCACCATTTCCTACTCAGGGACAGCCAGCTGTGGCAAACAGTGACATGGAGCAAGAAACCAGCTCAGCCTTGAGGCCATTTGCTGTTATACATGCATGGGAGGCCAAGGGCTCACTACAAACTGCTGAACTAACCCAGGGCGTGAGCCAGTCTTTCAGCTAAGTCAGAAGGGGGTTGGAAAGCAAAGCAGAGGCAGCTGCAAGGTTGTACCCTCTGACCTCCTCTCCGACTCCTCCGCCATTTTCAGTGCCAACATCTCTGCCTCTAGCACCTTCTGTTCCATCAGCCGCTTCTCCTCCTCCGTCCGGATGGCCGTGGCTTTGATTCGCTGCATCTCCTGTTCAGCCTCAGCTGCTTTCTGAGCCAGGAGCTTGGCCTCCTCCTCCGTGATCTGAGCCTTCTCAGCCAGCAAGTCTGCTGTCTCTTCAGACCTCATCTGAAAATTAAGGCACATGAAGCCATTGAGCGCAATGAATGTCTCCCTAAATGTGCTTACAACCCCTGGGGCAAGGCTCGGAGCTGCTCACTCCACATGGCTGCCATGGCCCATAGAGTACCCCCCTTCCATGAAAGCCTGCAACCTTCTGCAGCCAAGACCGGGATGTGCCCAGGCTCTGTCCCAAATCCTCCTCCTTTGTGCTCCTCCCACAGCAGACCAGCAGGATGAAATCAACTCCATCCAGCCTCCTGATCACTGTCCACCAGCAGCAGTTTGAGAATAGCCATAGGACAGTCACAGTGTGTCTCCTAAAACACTTCAGCAGTGGAAAGAGTGAGGAACAGCTGCAGTGCCTCGGGAAACAACCTGCCAGAGACCTACCAGAGCCTCGTTGGCCATTGTTGCCTCTTCCTTTAACTGCATCAACCTTCTCTCCAGCTCATCCCTTGTCCTCTCAGCTTCTTCTCTCATTTGCTTCTCTCGGGCCAGGCGCTGTCGCTCCATCTAGGAAAAAAAGTATTGGGGAAAGCGAGGAGAAATAATACACATTAGAAAGGCTTTCCATAGGGTAGGAAAGGGTCACTGCATGGGGGTTAGAGTACAGGACTGCACTACTGCTTCCTCTGTGTTTATCAAAATGGGGAGCTTCACTAAACTTGGTGACCTGATGCAACCTGCTCCCTTGAGAAGTGCCATTCCTGAGACAATCTCCTATCCTCTGACCAGGCTGTTAACCACAGCACCGCTGCACAAGCTGCTTGCAGGTGATTACATCCCCAGACAGTACCCTCCTACGCTGACTCACAGGGCAGACTCAGACAAGTAGGGTCCCAAGAGCTCCAGCTATGCCCAGAGTTTCTTACAGCAAGACTGAGCTTAAGGGCAGTCTGAGGGCATCTCCAAAACACCAAATATATACACAGCACAGGCAGGTGTTTGAAAGAAGTGGATAGCTGCTGCTTTTGATCAGACATGTAACCCAGCATGCTGGAAACTTCACTTCTACTCATTTATAGGGGAGGTCACACAGAGTCCGACCACCTCGATCAGTTCCTAGATAAAATAAACTCTCTCCCTGCAGCTCAGCTTGCAGGAAATAGCAATGCTTCTCCAGGATGGGAAGATCCAAGCTATGCTGAGACAACCCACCCGAATCTGCCATCTCTTCCCAGAAGATGCTGAGAGTGCTGTGCAGACAGAGCATGCCCAGCAACTGCCTCTCTGCTAGTCAAGTGCCCAAAGGGAGCCATCGAGCTAATTAACACACCAAGTTTAAGCACTCCAGTACGACCAAGATGGGTGCATTATAAATACCCACACTGCAGTGAGGACTCACAGCATTGCACAGGCCACCTGCTGGGTTTAATAAGGGAAATAAGTGCGACAAGGCGCATTTCTCTGCTCCTTGGACACCAACTGTGTTCTGAAAGCGGGACGCCCACTGCTGTAACAGCTCTGCTTCTTTCTATTAAAGGTTCCCCTCATTAATTATCATTACAATCTGCATCCCACTCAGGACTTCCATTAAGAAGAATTCCCAATATAAAAGGACTACCCGGAACCAGTTAAAAACTGTGGTTCCTCCAGAGGGAGGAGAGAGCAGATGAGAAAGCACAGTGGCTAGCTCAGGAGAGGACCGCCAACCCAAGCAGAAGCCTGACCTTTTCTGTAGAGCATTAGTGCTCTGGATTTGAGAGCTCACACAAAGCAATAAGCTTCTGCTCACTCTTAGCACCCTCACCTCTCCCAGCAGCTCAACTAAGCACAGGATCTCAGGTCTTCCTGGCATTATTCAAATATATCAAAAACTCACAAGACTGTAAAAACTGTCCCTGAAGCCACCAGCACCTGGACACCACATTGCTCCTTCCAAGGAGGACCTTTAGCTCTACTAATGCCAACTCCTTACTGACTAGGGGAATCCCTGTGGGAAGCAAGAAGCCCCCCTTCCCCAGAGGAGCTGGCCTGTTTACCCTCGTAGTGTCTCACGTCCTGTCCTCTCCTGCCACCCCACAAGCTACAGGAAGGAGAATTGCTTCAGGAGGTGCCTGCAAGACAAGCCATGACACATCTCCAGTTCAGCTGAGCACCTCAATACCAAGCAGGCACCTCTGTGGACATGCTCTAGGTGAACCTGCTTTAGCAGGGGGTTGGACTAGATGGTCTCCAAAGGTCTCTTCCAATCCTGACCAGTCTGTGAATTCATTAACTTGGCAGTCCCTTGAGCATAAGGCCCTCCTAGGTGCAAGTGGTTTGGTTTCTTCTGCTGCTATCTAGTGGCTTTATTGCAAAAGGGACATTTATATTCTAAGCACCAGTACTCAGATTAGCTGTGTGGGTTTCGGTGAGTAGAAAAGGTCTACGAGCAGAAAACAATGATTCATACAATCCAATTTGCTGATATATGCTCATTGGCTACACACTGCTGCCTCCAAAGAGCTGTTTTCACTGCTTGGGCTGACCTGCAGCAGATAAAGGAGGCCAGCACTGAATTAGCATGCAGGCTGCATACCCCAAAATGTCAGTGTGCATTCCATCACCATGTAATTAGAAAATGAGGCAAAGAACTACAGCAAAGCATAGCTCCCCCTCACAGTCCCTGCTTTAATTACAAGCAACTACCCCAACATACTACAACTTTCCAGCTACGGAGCCCAAGCATAAACCAAGGCAGGGAAGAAACACACAGCCTTGTAGGACACTCAGATCAGCTCTTTCCTCTCATCCTCCCAGTTTTGTTCCCGAGTGTGGGGGCTGAACTTGGGCTGCTAGTCTGCCATCAGTCTGCAGAGCCAAGTTGAGAATGACTGGCAAGGTTGGAGCAGGCTAGTAAAAAAAACAAAAGAGACGTTCAGCTGGACCATCCCTCAAAGCTGCTCTGTGTGCTTCATGTCACTCTGGAGACTGTTCCATCCCAAGCTCATCTGCATTTCTGATTTTGTCTCATGGTCTAGTTATGCGAGATATCTCTCACCTGCTTCCTGGCTTTCTCCTCCCTGGCCTGTGCTTTCATCTGCTGGACCTCCAACGAGTCTGCCTTTCTCCTCCTCATGAAGAGGTCGTGGTTTCCAATACACAGCTGAAGAATCTATTCCAGTCAAGGGTGAAGAGCGGAGAGAAACAGCTGTACACATGATGATGATGAGGTAGTTTGTATTCTTGACACACAAAAACAGTAGAACTGCTTTGGTTTGGTGCTTGTAAGCACTTCCACCCACTGATCACAAACCCTGTGAGCTCTCATACCCATATGAGGGGCAGGGAGCCAAGGCACAGCCAAGTCCCACACCAAATGCCAGCTCCTGGGCTATCAGCTCTTTGCACAGACCAATTTTCTGTTTTCTGTGCATCCAGCACAGCACGGTTCTGGCAGGTTTTATACCTGCCCTAAAAAGGCATTAGGCCAAATAATGAAACAAAGACTTCTACAGCTCTGATCCGTTCCCTGGTTCTCACTGCCCCCTTTCTTTCGGTTCAAGATGAACTTGTACCTTCTCCCAGCTACATGTTTAAAGCATGGAGATTAAAAAAACAAAAACCCAAACAAAAAACAAAAAACCCCACCACAAATCAAAAGAAAACCACTTTCCATCTTGGACAAACAGAAGATCTATCAAAAACTTCCTCGGACATCTTCAGATACCTTTTCTGAAGCATTTTAAGCACCAGTGTGGCTTCCTCTGGTACTCAAGGTGATCAAGGAAGGTGGCAATACTAGAGAAAGGTTAGCAAAGGGGTGGATAGACAGAGGAGTGAAAGCTCTTTTCAGCAATAAAAGCAGGTCTCTAAACTTGGGTTCTTTTCTAAAGGACGGATTCACATGCCTGTCTTCCATTTCACAAGTCACAGATTACTTCTCTGGAGTCAGAGGAGCTTCAGCACCACGAACCTGACGAGTGCAGTGAATGAGACCTTTGTCAGGAAGTGCCCCTTTCCTACGGCACGGCAAGTACAGGACAGCCAACATCCCTCATGCAACTTAACAACAGAGAGTTTCTGTGAAGGAGCTTGACTTGAGCTTCCCCCCTCTCTTCTAGAGGCTGTGACCAAGTAGTAACTGCTATACCAAATCACATCTATGGTCCAGCCAGGCCAGCATGCTCCCTCCAACTGCTCAAACAAAAAGCTCCAGAAGAACATCGTCTCGTGCTGCTTGCAGAAACTACTGCTGCAGGCAATAAAAATTACTCTGTCTGTAGACTTACCAGCTTATTCACACGCAGCTTTGATGAATTGAATTTAAAAACATCAATCTTTTTGTCCAATGGCTTAATCGTAAACTGAAAGGAAAAAATAAAGAGGGAGACAGTTATCAGAGAGTGGTACATTTAATAAAAATGCAGCTATAAAAGTCTTACTGAAAGCTTTGGCTCAGAGGAGGTCAGACAAACAAGGCTGAGATCCGTCCCCGTGGCTTTTAGCCAAGCAAGAGAACTAGTATCAAAAGCAACCAAGGAGACAACTGTTCCTCCAGCCAGAAGAATGTGAGTGCCACAGAAGCAATGTGAATGCTGTCTACCTACAGACCGCAATGCCCGACAGCCAGTGTCCTCTGCAGAGCACCTTGCAGAGGGCAGAGACAGCTCGGCACCTCCCAAGGGAAGACAGAACCACAGAATCATAGACTCATTTAGGTTGGAAAAGACCTTTAAGATCATAGAGCCCAACTGTTAACCCAGCAGTGCCAAGTCCATCACTAAACCATGTCCCCAAGTGTCACATCTACACATCTCTTAAATGCCTCCAGGGATGGTGACTCCACCACTTCCCTGGGCAGCCTGTTCCAATGTTTGACAATCCTTTTGGTGAAGAAATTTTTCTTCATATCCAATGTAAACCTCCCTGGCACAACTTGAGGCCATTTCATCTCATCCTGTTGCTTGTTACTTGGGAGAAGAGACTGACGCCCACCTCACTACGACCGCCTTTCAAGATGCTGCTCCCCTGGCAGGTGTAGAGAACAGAGAACCTACGGCAGAAACTCACAACACTTCTGAACAGAGGGAGAACCAGCTCAGCTGCCTGGTGGATGGGCAGGAGGGCTGCATTAGGAACACAACAACAGGAGCTCCTGCCCTTCCCATTGACACCTCCACTCGCAAGGGCTCCCCAAAAGGATTCTCCATGCATTTTGTTCTCCAAGAAGTCAGCCGTGTCACAAGACTGCTCCGCAATTCAAAACAACTCCCTTGCTCTAGCTTGTATTTATACTCCATGTGCCAACCAAACAGGTCCAACCACGGCCTGGGTTTACCCTCTCCAAAGAGCTTTTCCACAGTGGGTCTTCCAAGAGAATAGAGGTGGTATTGCCAAACTACGGAGCTTTGGTAATACAGTCCCTGGACAGAGAGAAGACTCTGAACTAACAAAAGGCTATTGGAAGAGATGGAGTGCTCTGCAACACCGCATTTTTTAGAAGGCATGCATATATTCCATCACTCCCCCACACGCTACAAAAATAACCAGCTGAAGAGATAGCGCTCAAGCAGGCAGTCTGTGTCCATTAAAGTAGGTCTATTTGTCAATACATTGTACTGCCTGAAAAGGGCTCAGCAGAACTCGCCCTGGCAGTGTTTTGTTTTGTCAGTTTAAGAACCAATCTTTTAAGGCTTTCACACAGGCAGACGTGCGTGAATGTCCCTGGACTCTGGCTCCAGCAGAACCCCCACCAGAGGTTGAAAGCAACAGCAGAAATATGTCAGGAGAGGAATTTTGTTCCATGTAAACAGTCAATCTTTGTTACGACGGATTAAACCCCTCTGTTGTGTTGACGTAGCTGTCATACCCAGCTATTAAGCCTGTTTACTATCACGTCAGGGCTACTTGTGGTCCTCTCATTACACAGATGGTTGACCTGATGGAAGGTGGCAGTCCTTTCCCCCAAGAGAAAGCTGTATTACAGTCTTGTGTCAAGGCCTGGTTACAGAGGCTTCAATCCCCAGATTTCTGAGACAGTGCCTGACCAGACAGCTTCCACCGCACTCATCTGTCACAGGCAGGAAAGCCTTCACAAGTCACTAAGTGCTGGGCTGTTTTTTAGAGCTGCAAAGCTCTTTATTTTTAAGGACTAGAACAAGTGAAGAGAATTCCAACACAGCCTTACTACTTATAAAATTTCAGAAGACATGCAATAAATGCAGCTGATGAGAAACCTTTAGCTTTTACCCTGATCAATAGCACGTTTAGATTAGAAAACAGTTTTTAATTAAGAAGTTAATTTTCTTCCTTACCATGAAGGCAGGTGGTTTCTTTGAGCAGCTCGCTCAGACTGAATATTGAGCCAATCAGTTCCCCCTCCACAGCCAATTTTACTGCTGTTCTCAACTAGGTTCTGTGGCCAACAATTCAGAAGATTCATATTTATGCTCTGGATTTAATAAATATCTGTTGAATAGTGGGCTTAAATTACTCAACCTCCTAAAGAGATTTGAGCTGTTATGTCAAGCCCAGCAGCCTGAAAACTCAAGATGATGTAATGACACAGCAAGAGCTCTTCTCACCAGGAATATACCTCACTGTATTTCATAATACAGTACGTATACACAGTAATATGTACTGCAATATCTACAGCAAAGCAGAGATCTCAACTGCTGAACTCTGATATTTGGGCTAAGCGTATCAACAGCAATTTTGGTTTTTTGAAAAAATTACACAGAGAGTTTGAACGTATTCTAAAACCAAAGAGGAGAATAGCTCCCAGTTGACCTCTTGTACGCCCACTCCTGGAAAGTTTCAGAAAGGCTTGGAATTGAAGTTTCAATTGGAGAAGATGAGCTGCCTTTAGCTAAGCTGGTGATAGCAAGCACAGCAAACAGAGAAGCCAAGAGAAATCATTTTAAACTGCAATTGTGTTCTTACTGCCCTCAGGGAAGAGGGCAGATGTATCCATACCTCTTTATCGCTGTATGAGATATTTCGGATCTCATTCCACGGGAAGGAGATTTTAGGAGTCAACCTGTTGTCTGGGTCATAAATGTGGAGACCCAAGGCGTCAACTCCAAGGAGCAGTTCAGTGCCCTTTTTATTCTACAGGAGAAAAGAAAAGCGCAGAAAACCCTTTTATTCCACTCAGAGGGTCTGACATGAACCATTGCTGGTTTCACCAACCAGACCTGAGCAGTGACCCACCAGCACTGCATGTTAGAAGAGCTTGTGCCTCGCCGGCAGCCAGCAATGAAACACACTGCAGCAGGACTCTCACCAACACACTGCAGCCATCTCACAGGTCTGCTGGCGCTCAAAGGCTCCATTCATCCAATCTCACAGCAACCCAAAAGATGAAGACTAACACAAGAGCTACGCCGGCAAGAAAACATGACCCACAATCTGCACTCACCCTAATCGCAAAATAGTTCACTCCATACATCTCCAGGTCCTGAGCTATCTTCAAATACTCCATTTCAGCTTCATCTCTGTCAGACAAAAAAAGGCCAGTGTTACAATGTTTGGTAGCATCAGGGAGAGGGGAATGGTTGCTCTTTCTGATCCTAAGTACTCACAAGGCTTTGAAGCCTGGACTGTCTCTATCACACAGGTCAATCCTGCCTTTGCTGGCAGGATCAATAAAGTCCAACAGCAAATCCCACTCTGCAGCTTGCCAGCATCTTAATGGCTGCTGACGCCTGCCTAGCGAGATGCAGCATTTCAAGCCTTGCTTTGTCCATCTCCCAGTCCCTTAAGCATAAATAGGCAATCCCTGACTGGGAGGCCCCTATTTCAGATCCATCTGGCTTTAGACCTATCCCCCACAAGGAGCATTTTACCACCCAAGGCAGCGGTACCTCCCCAGTCTGAATCTGCATTTCTTTTCCTGGCCCAAAAAGCACCCTGACCCTCTAGGCAGGCTGCCTGCCTCCCTGCCGTGCTGCAGGTGGTCCCTTACTGAGCATCAGTCCTAAACCCTCTCGAGGACCTTGTCAGTGACAAGGGGACAGGCAGGGCAGACGCAGAGCAATCAAAGCAAGCCCTTTGCCCTTCATGAGACTGCTGCAGAGGTGTGCTGGGATTAATCCTGCTGTCAGTAGAGCTCATCCATCACCTGTCCAAGCTCCCCAAACCCTTGTGACTCTTGCGGCGAGAGGACTGACCCTGACTCACCACTGCAGCACACACTCACCTTGCTCTGCCTCGATGTTCTGCATACCAGGCTGTTATCCTTTCCTCCCACATCTCTGGAGTCATTTGGTACAGGTTTATTACCTGAGATAGGTGGGAGACAGAGACCAGGTCATACTGCTGCTCTTGTCACAGTCTCCTTAGCCAGCAAGCAAGCTAAAAACACCTGAGCCCCAAGCATCCCCTCCCCAGCACTACATCCAACCTCAAGACAGGTGACCCTCAGCAGGGCACGCTCAGCCCCGTGCCCTGTGATCGCCCAGCGCTCACTCAGCCCTCCCGATCACACAGCACAGGCAAACTGTCCCCAGGCCATCCTGAGGAGATGCAGGTAGGATGAAACCATGAAAAGAAAGAACACCTTGCTTCTGTTTTTGTTAAAATATGTCACACGGAGATTGAATGTTGCTCCCTCAATACACCTCTTCAGACTGTCTGCCTTGGTAAGGAAGCCCAAGGAAAACAAAGCTGGGTGCATCAGCTCAGGCAGTCCCACAGAGACCCTGTCTGCAAAGGGTTCTCTTGCCCAAAACACGAGCAGGCTTGGAAACCTAATCCTCCACTCAGCTGAGCTCCTTACCCGCTTTGGAAGCAACTCCTCTTGCGCCAAGAAGCCTCGCTTGTGGACGTTGGGATCATAATCACCGTACTGAAAAGAAGCACAGACACCATGGCCCACCCCATGTTAACAACAGGGGCAAGTAAAAGTGTTCACCCTTACACACCCACCCCTTGGGGAGACAGCAAATGCAGCTTACGGCCTTCACATCACAACCTGTTAGAGCACTGAACATATGCTGCTCGGTAGATTTAACAACTGTATTTTCTTTGTTATTTGATTGCTAATAGAAACTAACATCCTCCTCCTGCTATGCCGCAGAAGTTGGAAGCGGAACAAAACTTCCCACCACCAGCTGGACTAGTTGATCACTGTAGGTCCCTTCCAACTGAATGATTCTATTCTGCTCTAACTACCATGCCCAGCAAACACTTCCTCCGACACAGGGAGACTCACTCTATAGCTGAGACGTCCTTGGTGTCCCACTGATAGTGGGAAAGAGAGTCAAGATATAGATATAGACCTGCCCCCCGATCGATACCAGTAATTCAGGTGAGGCAGATGGCTGTTTCTCTGTTGCTGCTCACCACTCCAGTGAACAAATACATAAAAAAATTACAGGAGTATGACAGACTCACCCCAGACAGGTGTCAGCTTTTCTGCCAGAGGGTCTGTTGCGCAACTGGATCGTGGAATCCAATTCAGATTTAAGTGCATCCAGTAATTACTAGTATTTGTTTAGATTTACATCTTTTTGAGCAGCATACAAAATGACTGAGAAATAAACCTGCTTATTAACAGATTGAAAAGCTGAGTGTCCCCGCGGTGCATGTGAAAATGAATTTACCTCCTGTACAGCCTAAGAGGGCAGGAAACTGCCAGAAAACAGCACCTCAAATAACCTAGCAAGTTCAAGAGAGGAGGATGACGGATGTGAGGCACGTACATGAAATGCTGCGATTTTCATTCACCTGGCAAACAGGACTTCTGCAGTGACATTACCCAATTACAAAAGACATGGCAACGTTTGCTCAAGTCACTCGTTTTGCAAGGGAGACAGCCCTTCCTTCCCTGCTTTTCTGAAGAACCTCAGCTCAGGAAGTACAAAATGGTGACAATTTTTAAAACCAAGACCAAAACACACATGGTGGTCATGTAGTAAGTCAGCAAGCTTTCCCTATCAGCTTCCTTTTAATGACAGAACCATCACGTTGTACACTAAAACCGGAGCCCAGCATCAAGAGTCTACGCATACATCCTCTCCACAGCCCAGCAAGCAATGTTTCATAGATGACAAGCAGGGATTAAAGACGCAAATATTGATTTGGAGCCAATGCAGATGCGAAGGAAGCATGCAACTATCAACACTGACTCAGACGTCAATTAATATAACAAAACCGCCATGGATTTCATTCGGGAGGGTGCTGAGCAGCAGCAACCGTCTGTCTTCCAAGGTCTACAGATTGGAGCGCCTCTGCAAGCAGCGCATTGCAGGTACACATCCCTTGAACCCACATCAAAAGGGAACGGTAATAAAAACATGGCACTGGCAAAGGAAACAACTCCAATAACCTTGGAGAGGCAGAAAATAAATCATTTTTAGGTGATGAAAATAACAGCAAATAGGATTAACACGATTATTTTCTGTTGTGATCTACCATGGATATCCAAGACTAAGTATGGATTATGTGATTTTTATGTGGTGAAAAATATCGCCATGTCCCAAAGGAATATTTGTACCGAGAGGGAGTCTAGATGAGAACATTAATTATTCACAAGTCAAAAATCAACAAATGGCTTAAGCATTGCAGTATATGTTGGCTCAAATTATTTGGCAAACATACTTTTAAAGACCTTTTCAATTAAATCATTACTTCAAAACTGTTGTGGAATTTCGGCTCCTGTTTGTTGAACTATCTGATTAATATTCCTGATTACACATGGAAGTTCTATTTTCCTCATTCATACACCTGGCTTCCATCATGCTGGATAAACACAGGCACGTTCATCTTCAAACTATTAACACCAAGTATTGTTTGTTTTGAGGGAGGAAAAAAAAAGGAAAAAAACAAAAGAAGAGCCCTTTGCTGGAAGATCTGAAGGGCTGAGAAGGCTGTGGCACAGCAGTGATCTGCGTTTAAGAAGCAAGAAATGGAAGAACCTCCTGGACATCACCATTTCCTGCCGGGATGCATTTTTCGGTAGATTCCACATCTCTCCTGGCTATTTAAAACCTGAACCACCTCCAACATCTGAAAGCAGCGTGGGTGGTTTAAATGCAGGGCTAGAGGGGAAAACACATAGTAATTCCCCAAACGAACACAATGATATAGAAATAAATAAGCTTTTATTTTTATGACCCACAGGCTTACTTTGTTATTGCAGGTAGGTGTGCAACAACAGTACAAACCAACCTGGCTGTCAATCAAATGGCTGTATCAGATGCAAACACACTGCTATGTCAGGCTATTATGCCCCTAATCATGCAAATGAGCATGTTATTAGCAAAATTACTGTGCTTAGTGGCCGCCTTCCTGTCCAGAAAGGACATCATTATCCTATTTAACTGGAAAGAGATGACCTGCAACATCTTTCTTCCCGGTTCCATTCCAAACATACGCTTTCAGCTTTCTCCTTTGCTGAAAAAAACCCAAAACAAAACAACAAAAAACCCCACAAAAAAAGCAGAAGGGGAAACCCAGCCTGGAGCCCAGCTAGCCTGGAGGGGCAGCAAGGAAAAGCGACATCTGATGCAGACATGAAAGCACATTTAGCAAAGATCAGAGAAGGCATCCCTCTTCCACATTCTCACAATCTCTGTGCGGAATCAAGACGTGCAAGGTTAAGAGAACTGCTCTGACTCCAGACAACCTCCTCCAGACGACCGAGTGTTGAGCATGCCGAGCGTGCTACTGAGCACAAGGTCAGCAGCTGAGCTGCAAGAAGAGAAAGGGGACGGCACAACAGTCCTGTACCAAATTACACCCTGTTCCTGATCACGCGAGCAGAAGCTGTCAGGGCCAAGAGTTAACAGCGCTCAATATTTACCCAATAGTCTATTCATTTTGGCAACAGGAAAAGTCATCCTCTGCGTATCCTCAGCTCAGCAGGTCAACAGAGAAAAAGCCAAGTAAGTGTTTACTCATGCACTCTAATAAGAGTGATGAATGTTTCACACGAATAGAAACATTTCTAAAAGCAACTTGTCTTTCCCTGGCTGATGAGTCTCTTGAACAAAATACGGTTTCATCAATATTCTGGCTATAAGGAGAAAACATCTTCTTCTAGTAAATTCAAACATTCATCAAAGAACACTGCTGCGTGTCACCCAGGGCTGCGTTCAGACAAACCGAGCATGGACTGAAGGGTTATGAGGAAGATTATAAAGCAAGACAGAAAAAGCCACAGTGAAACACGGGGGACTGGCGTCCATTTCCAACCAGCCTGGATCAGGCCCTCTTCAGACAACAGAGCCAAATCCCCTCTCCTGCACTGTCAGATAAGGTGGTCTCAAACCAGAGAGCTACCCTGCTTCTCCTAAACTACTCCACAGTTATGCCCCTCAAAGACAGGCAGATGGACCAGACCCAGGGCACAGCCACCTGCCTGCGCTCCCGAGAGCCAAAACACCCCCCTAAATCACATCCAGAGTCACAAGTGGCTACAACCATGAAGCTACTGTGATAACATAGCTGGGCTGTGATCAGACTCCAGTCACTCCTTTTCCAAAGACATTATCTTTGCACACAAACTGGAGATTAGCTAGAAGACTTGTTAATTGAGCAGCAGTACATGTCGTGCATATACAGGGATAAATTACTCCCCTTCCTGCAAGAACGTTCCCACTTCTGAACCTTGTGCTGCTCCCTCTGTCCCAGGAGTCCCTCTGCTGTGGGCTGCTGCAAGCTGTCCAAGGCTGCAGGCTCCAGACTGGAAAGCAGCGTTGTCTTAAATAAATCCACAGCAAAACACACTGACTCTGGGTCCAGAGCAGAATTCCGCCAAGGAACAAGGGGAACTTAGTGACCATTGACTTCTTCCTCTGTCTAGTGAGGCCAAACACCCAAGATAAAGGGAGAAGCGAGGAAGAGCCTTTTAACACTGCAATAACATTTATGTGGCAAGCTGCAGCACTCAAAATAAAGCAGTTATCATGATGACAGGTATTCTGGAGAAGCAACAGAGCTGTGAGTCCCACGGCTGGCTTGCCTACGGCTGCAACGGCAAGAGCAGCAAGAAGAGCCAAAAAATCACAGGCTTGGGGAATTCACCTGCTCCAGTAGTAAGCCACACCTGAGCAGGCACTGCAGCTCATAAGCTGAGCATTTGCTAAACAGTCCTGGAAAAAGCAAGCAAGAATCTGCCACATCTGAAGGTAGTCAGGAACCCGTCATGCAAAAAAGGCAACGGTGTTGGTGTAATCCTCTCACTTCCCAACTTTTAACAACTTTCCCTGCCTTCCCCCTCCTCAGGAAGCAGGTATATCACAAAGCACCTCACTTCCCATGAGCAATGCTAACACACCACCAATGTCAGCAGCCCTTGGAGAATCCCCCTGTGCCTACCTTGGCTTGGACGGCGTAAGAGGCCAGCAGGACAGAAGCTTCAGGAGGACAGTAAATCTTCTCATCCAAAATCTGCTTCTTCACCTGCACATAGACGTAAAGAACACATAACACACATTTAGTAGAGCAGTGCAAAGCATGACTGTCACAACAGATGGCTACAGTTTGTTTTAGCTCGAGCTGTCAACCACACAGTTAACAATTTTCCTAACGCTAATTACAATTCAGGCCCAGGAAGTCTCTGGTGGCTCAGAAGGGAACGGCTCAGGCTTTCACTGGCCGCCTTTTTCAGACAGGTTTGCAAGAAGAGCTAAATTTAAACGTGGAAAATGACAGAACCTATATACCGTTGCTAAAGGCAAAGAGGGGGAAAAAAGTCTTGCATGTAAACACAACGATAAAACCTCTTAAGGTACAAGCTATGGATGCATATGACATCTATACGCACCACTAAAAAAATGAAATTTGCAGCTGAGTCTCTGAGCACACAAAGGTTTTGCTATGGAATATTCAGGCCTCATTATGAGTCAGTGCTCACCTGTGCTCGAGGCTAATTCCCTCCAATCCCATCGGCAGCAAGGAGAGTTGCGAGTCACCTCCGTGGCAGTGCTTTTAGCAGCAGGCAAAGCCCTGTGCACACTCCCAGAGGAACCAATGTGCAGTTCCCAAGAACAACAGCTTTACATTTCCTAGCTTCTGTGCATTAAAAAATTACACCTGTCATGTTTGATATTTTTTGTTTTGCACAGTTAATTTTCCTTAATAAAGATAGGGAAAAACCCATACTATTTCCTGGGAGACTTAAATGGATTGTCACAGAGATGCAGTAACATCAATTTGAATTTATAACATGCTTTGAGTCCTCAAAGTTGGTTATAACACAATCACAGAAAATATTCCACTGCATTAAGACAAAAACCAGCAGCTGCAAGCTTACGTGCACTCCTGTTTCCCATACCCATTACAGGAGCCCAGGCTCCTCTCATCATCAGAAATCCTAGGAGCAAAGTCACGGTCTGCATTTATAAAAATGCAGCTCTAACTACTTTTCCTCTCTGATTTTTTTTTCAAAGATGCCAACAGCATTTTTCTTCATCAAGGATAAAGCCCATGGCAAACTGGACATTTAAAAATAGCCCTATGGAGACACGAGCAAACGAGACAGAACTTGGAAATGAACAGCATTACTTCACATGTAGAAGTCCTTCAGCTCTGAGGAACAAAGATGAACTTTGGAAGAGTGAGAAGTAGCAAGAAGCTGGTGAGCTCACTTTCATATCCATTTGAAAGGGCAGGGTGCACTGAAGTCCACAGTGGTTATTTCCAAGAGCATCCAAGTCCAGGTTGCCTCTACTTTGGTGTAACAAACTTAAGTGTATTTTTAAAAATTTTATAATGTATTTATTTTACAAACTTCAAATTAACAGCCACAGAGCAGCTGAACCATCCCAATAAGTGCCTAGGGGGTCTGACTAAGACTACTCTAGTCCCAGTAATCATAGCTGACACAACTCTTCATAGAACATAGTTTCAGAAAATTGATCTTGTCTGAAAAAGAGCTCCTGCAATAGAAACTCGTTGTTACCAGCCATGCAGCACTGCTACAACATCAGCTGAGCTGACTTCTCAGGATGCAAAATTTTGTACCATACTTTAAATAAAAAAGAAAAAAAGTCTGAAGATGCATTCAGCACAGTTTCCAAATGCTTAACACAAGGGCACTAGTTACAGGGGCACAAGAGACCGTTAGGTTTCCCCTTCTCCTGTGCTTCTGCCATCAGTCTCTGATGAAGCTCTGCTTCTGGGATTTTCTTCCGCTCCAGTTATTTGAAGGCTGATTCTTGAAGAGGTGAACCTTGCTGTACAGCCTGAACATGAAACAGGTTGGCTGCATTCTGTTCTTGAGGATGAAATTCCCCTGCTTCACATAACAATGCTATCATGTACAAAGGCAACTGCCATCCCTCAGCACAATTGATATCCACGCCCTGCAGAGAGGTGGACTCCAAGGCTGTGTGTGTCATTCAAGCCCACATCTGACAGATTCATTTCCCCTAGCTACCACACACTAATATTACAAATCACCTAATCATTCCTGACAGTGAGTTTACGAGGTCTGCAAGTCTGGGCATCCGTGACTGCTTCACCCAGACAAACCATCTTTGACCTATTTTACAAAGTAGTTGTTGAAGACAACTCCCTTCGGAGAGATGTCAACATAACGATGAGGATCCACACTCTGCTGACCAACTTTCTGACCCTGCAAACTTCTCACACTTCTGCTCATCCAGGCTCCTTCTCCCTCAGGCTGGAAAACACTGTACTGACATGGCTCCTACCTGCAGGAAGAACAAGTGCTGTGTGATTTCCTGGACCAGTTCCTCCTCTGCGTTCTCAGGATAAAATTTGGCCAGGAAGTGAAAGGTGACGGGTTCCTCTGTTGGAACATCGTGATCCAGAACCTGTGGGATACAAGAGCCATTCAGCTACTCTTTCCAGCTTTTTCAGCACTCTGCCTCTTGGAGCCAAGACACAGCTCCCTTCTGTTCAGGTCGGCACATCTTTTTGTCAAACACTTTAGACACCTAGAACTGACAAACCAAGCTAAGTAGTTCAGAAATCACAGTTAAGAAAACAAACAAACATTTCTGACGTTCCTAAGAATGCAAGAAAACAAGTCAGAAACAAACAGCATGCGAAATAAGACAGCAAAGGTTGCTCCTGATCTGCTGTGCACATGTTGCCTCTGCCAAACTCGCAGAGCAGTGCTATATCCTGCTACGCCACCACCCGAACCTTCTTGTTGCCCTGCACTGCCTCTTCTTGTTTTTGTTTCAGTGCTGTTCCTTACTACCTTTCTACCGTGCTGGCACTGCCCAGTTCAGATTGATGTTAGTTTAAAACCTTGGCATAACATGCGAGACACCCAGACCTCCCTCACAGTCTCAATTACTGTCTGGTTTTAGCGCAACATCCTTTGGATGCAAACAGAACCACGTTTATCACTTCTCCAGCCCACCCCTCAGCAACCTGGAAGCTCACATATTTGGGAAGCCTTTCCTCCCTTAGCTCCATCTCTTTTTCACTCCTCTGGTTCTCGCCCTCCCCAGCTCTTTATACATCTCAAAACCAAAAGAAGCCAAGATGCAATTTGACTTTTCCACTAATGGTTTTGTCATTCAGTGGCACAGAAGAGAGACTTTTAGGTTGCATTTATGTTATAGTCACTCTGAAGTCCAGCATCCCAGCATGGCTGTCTCCCAGCATGCATCAAGGGGATTCAGTGTGTACGGTCCAAGGTTCACAGCTCAGAAGGAGCTGCGGTTATCTCTGCCACCTCTTTCTGGTTTAACTTACAGATGCCATGGGGATGAGATTTAAACACACTTCACCCAGTTCACTTTGGTGCCACACATAACACAACCTTGACCATTCAAAGAAATAGCAAAGTACATCGTCTTTTGTCATCCCACACGACCTCTCAAGGGAAGTTTGGTTCCAACCTTCTTGTCCATTTTGAGCCAGGCCACCGTATCCTTGATAGTGTACTGAAGCCCAAAGAACCAGGTTTCTCGGAGTCCTAGTGTCCTGCATACTAGATCGAACAGGTCCTTCCCTTTCCACTTCACCTGCAGGAAAGCAAACAGAAAGCAGAGTTACAAAGATAGATTTCAGAACTTCATCTCCGTTCAACCAAATCCACTCTTTTTTCACCTCACAAGGTCTTTGACTGTGTGGAGAAGGCATCTGGTACAGATAAGAAAACATCTTAATGAAGCATACTTTATATCCTTCCATCTGATCTCATCTGCAGATCACCAGCTCCTCCCTCAGCAGGAAAGAGAGATGTGATTTCCCCCCTTCCAAAAATGACACTGTAAACCCCCCTGTTGCTTCCTCTGGCAACCCACCAACATTCAACAGAGGACCTGAAGGGTCCATTCAGGTTCCTTTTGAGCCATGCACTGCTATGAGCAGCCTGTTTCCAGAATCACTCTTACTGCCCCTTAATGGCCTTAAGGGCTCCACTTATAGCCCCAGGAAGCCCTGCACAAGCTCCAGCGTCAGCAACAGGGTTTCACAGACAGGCGTGCAATGCACTCCCAAAACTCAGAAGTGAAACGGTCTATGTACAAAGTGTGTTCATCCAGAGCCACCGACCCTGCAGAGGTAAAAGGAAAAAAAGGGCTCAGAAAAAAAAAAAAAAATTATCACAGAAGTCAACGGTTCTCTTGGAGCATGTTTTGATAGGGTCAACGCTGCATTTTCTGCTGAAAATGTTGGTGACAAAAGTAGCTCAGGAGCAGAGAAAATTGGTCCTGCTCAAAGACCATGTCCTTCGAGCAATCCTGCAGCTGCATCTATGTCGCTACTGAAGTTTGCTCATAAAAACAGAAGGTGTTGGGAGGCAGAAAGGTGAAGAGGGACATAAAACAGATTAATCTAATATGCCAAAGCCACTTTGGTCTTCCATCTGCACAGTGGAAACAATTGCTGGACCGAGACATATGGCCATTACTCTAAAGCCCTAGGGCAAAAGGATCTCGGCACATTCTCTTGTCACTACAACTCAATCTTGGTGCCACCTGGACAGCATCAATATTAATGCTCAGGCACGGCAGGGACTGCTGGTGCTGGTGTCGCGCCGCTCCCGCTGTCACCCACTGCCGCCTTGTGGGCAAAGCCACCGAGGACAAGCTTATTGCCATTCTGCTGGCTTTGATTAAATGAGTATATCGCTATTTTCTCCCCCTCCCAGGGCACACAAACACACACGCTGGCAGGCCCAGAATAGAATAAAGTCATTGTTACCCTCCAAAAAACCAGCACCCCCAGACAGCTCGCCACAGCCTCTCCGTGATTGCTATCAACCACCGTCAACACCTCGAGGTCAAAAACACCAGGAGGAGCAAGTTTCGCAGTGTTGTAATTATAAAACCCTAATTTCACACATTTAGCTAGCCTCCAGTCCCCATGATGAGCTCCAGCTCGGCACAGGATGGTTCAGATTGTAGAGGATCTTTTCCTGACTATTATTTTAAGAAGGAGGTTAATTCAAGGGTTCAGACAAAACAGAGCGAGACACATTTAAAGAGCTATTTTGTACCATTTCTGTAGGCACATAAAAACAGGCTGCCATCAAAGGGCTATTTCTTAACTACAATGAAACTGCTTTACATAAAGCCTTATTGGCTTTTGCTTTTTTTTTTTTTTTTTTTTCTTTCTTTCTTTCTGCAAGGACCACATTAAAGCCTATTGCTCCAGAGGAGTGATGGGTGCCTGCAGGCACACAGCCTTGCACCAAACCTTTCCCAGGACAGGCCCCTGCATGTTGCTAACAGGAACGTCTCCTCCCCAGACACTCCACATCCCATGGGATCAGTGTTTTGAACAAATCTGGAGCAACCCCACCGAGCTGTCATCCCCCCATCTCCACCAGCTGTGGCTTCCCACCAAACCATTCCTGCAGAATTTCACACGCAGGCACCCCGACCTTGCTCACCACTCTGCAGCAGCTGGCATGACCCAAAGATTTCTGCCCCATAAGCCAGCCAGCCGTTCGTTTCAAAGACCAGCAGCGAGCATTAAAGCAAGAGCTTTGTGTGTTTTCCCCCTTCCTTGCAATTTTAATCTGGTGACAGGAATATTTTAAGTGATGGCTTCTGCTGCTAGGTTTTACACCGCTGCTTTGTCATTGCATGAGTACGTTATAGCAGAATATATATTTAACATTCCTGCCCGCACAGTGCTGAAGTCTCCAACAGTAACACGCACAGACAGCCTCCCTGACTGTGCTGAATTACCTTCATTAAATATATAAATGGAACAGCAGCCACGTTTATTTCAACATACATGATTTCATTCCACACCTCGGTACTTAAAATAACTATCTGCATTCAAGTGGCATCTTTTGACAGCTGAGCTCCAACAGCTTTACAGGCGTTCAGGACCTCAGCCCTCCTTACCCTTACTTGATAGGACTCGTATCATTAACTTCCACATTTCCTGGTTGTAAACCACAAAAAAGCCTCCCCCAGGCATGAGGAGATGAGGGGAGCTGCTGTCCAAGGCTGGGCAGAGAGCCTAGGGGAGAGCCAGGATGGGCTAGCAGTTCCCATCCCATCCTCTGCTAGTAACACCATTCCCCTGCTCTGCACTAAAGTGACACCTGAAGCACAAAGACGGTTTCACAAGCCATTACGAGCTCCTGAAAACAAAACAAAGAGGCTCAGAGCAGAAAAATTCCCTCTCAGCCATATGCCAGAGCGGCTGGCACGATGCTATAATAAAGCTCAATGTCCCAATAAAAAGCTACATCACAATAACCTGAACCTGACCCGCAGGACAGAGCAGGATGCGTCACCTCAGCATCCTCAATCAGCTGCAGGCATCGCCTCTTACATTCGCAGCTTTGTGTTCTTCTATTAGTATGATCACAACTCAGGTTGTTAGATATATCCAGTGAGTCGTTGAAGGAATACGTGGACAAGCTGCTTTATAAACAGGGTAAGCGCTGCAAGGCTGTTACTCTGCAGAGCTGGAATTTATGTTCTTTACTAAGTACAGAGTGTTTACAATTTATCAGCACAGCATTTTAAGTAAACAGCACTAAACACTTAAAAGTCAGCAGCCAGTGGCTAGAATAGAGTGTTTCCAGTACCAGTTATTGGCATCATCTTTTTCTCCAGCAGAGACATTGCATTTGGCGTTGATTAACAGACTTTGCATTATTTATTAGCCTGCACCAAGAGTCATTTCCAACTAGCAGGCAACCGGACAATTTATTTTGGTGCACAACCTTTCTGTCAAGTTTCACAACTGCTCCTTAGCTAACAAGTCAATAAACCAGCTGCAAAAACGAGCAGAAGGGTTATCTGATTCCCTTGTTGTGGGGTGACAAGGAAGGAGTGCAAGCACTATGAAGCTGGCACTTTTGTAGCGAAATGCTACAAAAAATGGGTGCCAGGCACAAAAAGGTGCAGCCATCCTGCACAGAGAGGGTTGAGCAGGTGGTCTACGAAAAAAAACGATTCCCAAACCCACTGGCGTAGGCTGATGCTTTTCTTCCAACGATATCAAACTGAATTTACGCCAACTACGTGGAAAAGGGAAGGGAAAAAAAAAGGACACTTTTTAAACCAATTAAGATTAAGGTTCCTCACGTGAGAAGCTCTCTTCAGACAACAGGGAGGTGCCCAAACTGCAGGGGACAAAACCTGGCTCTGTCCAGGGGCGGCAGATGAAGATCTCGCCTCCTTGTCGTCGCAAACACAAACCACTGGAGCTTCAGCTGTCCCTGGGGTCAGGCTGGGGAATAAGGGCACAAACAAGTGACTGGAGGGCATTAAGGCAGTGCTCAGCAGCTCAACCCAGGCACACTGCTTCCCAGGGAAAAAATCCATTGCCAACTAACTGTCCCTCTGCACCCCACGCAACGCAGCCGCTCTGCAGAAGGCACAGCACCAGGTTAATGCATGACCTTGAAGAAATGACTAACATCTATAGAATATTTCACTGCATCAATTTATCTTTAAATAATGCAGAAAATGGCTTTTCACCTCAGCAGATCATTTCATTAAGCGTTAGTTCTGTGCTAGAGACAAAAAGAGAGCACAGAGCCCCTATTTGTGGTGACATGACAGTCTGAAAGACCACGCAGAAAAGGGGACCAAGCCCCAGGAAGATGTGCTCAGCCTCCATCGTGTGATGCTATTTCCATTTAGAAGCAAGGTTTAACAAAGAGAACGTGACACCTCTTCAGTGAAACAGGGAGGAATATGGCAGAAGGGAAGGGGCAGGGGCTGAGCAGAGCACCCTTCCACTAACCACCTGGGAAACAATAAATGGGTGGGCTGTATCTGTTCCCCATCCCACCAGGAGATGCCCAAACAAACAAGCCACAACGGTTTACACCTGAAAGGGAAATAACTTTTGAGACTGCAGACCACATTTATTTCTCCTTCTGAACTTGAATGATATCAGGATTGCCACAGACAACAATTTATTTGGATTTAAAGCCCATTTGCAGCAAATGGGGAATCAAATACGCAATATGCTTCCATTTTTTTTAAAAAAAAATCAAGTGATGTCAAATACTTTCAATTGCCACTTACTGAGCCACAAGACAGGGCTGTAAAAGTTATTTTTATTTACTAATGCTACACGACAACTCGATAATGAGCTTTTAATTAAAACCTATTCTGTTAACCACCGAGGAGGCCAAAAATGCGCCCAGGCGTAAGGACACAGATGGTGCAGCCAAGCACATTTCGTGATGTCTGTCCAAGACAGAGACGGAGCGGGGTACACGGCAGAACAAGCTGCTGTGGCTCCGGCCAGTCGGCACTGAGGCGAGTGGGAGAGGCAGAAGGGACAAAAACCGATGATGTCCCAAAGCTTCACCTATCCCCACAAGTTGGGTTTGCACGAATTAAGAGTTATGGGGTCAAGCAGCAGCTCGACACAGGGGAAGAAGCTCCAAGAGGCTGAGAGAAGGATCTTGATCCTGCAGGGACCCCCCAGCCATCCTGTGCCGAGGATCCATAGGGATATAACATCAGACAGAGCTGTCTCTGACAGCAGCCTGCATCCTCCCGGCTGCTGCAAGGGTCCCACAGGGCAGCAATCACCGAGTCGCCAACTGCGAACCGACACAGGGTATTTCAGCACAAGCCTGACCTGCTCTGATGATCTTTTGCCTGCTGATGCACTCTGAAACCAGACAGCTTACTGCAGGGAAAGCCACGCTAGGCTTTAAGAAGCCAGCGTTGTCAGCCTTAGGAGAGAGGGTTATAGCCTTGCAAGTTTACCTTTGAACGAAGCAAGGCTAAACCACATACACTATCAAAGGCCTCTCTTCCAATCTTAAGGGCTGTTTGATTTTCTAACAGAGTGCTGCCTCCCAGCTTCAAGTAGATTGTTTCCAGGGCTGCTTCCCTGTTCAAGTACTTTTAATTTCAAAAAACACTTACTTGAAAGACACTGTATCAAAAAAAAAAAAAAAAAAAAAAAAAAGAGAAGAGCAAAAAAGAAATATTAAACAGCATCAAAACTAGAGTCTGTACACCAAAAGAGCAAGACTTTCTGTCCCAAATGCCTTCACTCCTTCCCCTTTGTGTCAACACACCTCCTCTGGATTAACCACAAAGACCGAGGATTGACAGCAGTTTTGAACCATCTTTGGAGGGAACAAGATAACTCGGAGTTTCACAACCAGCTCAGAAGAGGCTGCAGTGGGACACAGGGGATCCAGAGAGTATTTCAGATGCAGGATGAGGCACAGAGAAGCCAAAGAGGACCTGTCTTCACAGCAAGTCTCATGTGACTTGTGCACAGCTTAAGGGAATGCAGAACTGAACCACACCAAGCAAGACATCTCTAAAAAATTAATTCCCAAATGACACTGTTGTGAATCAACAGAATTTCTGACCTTTTTTGGCATAAACCCCTCCAAGACATGAAGTGAGAAAATAGCCCTTACCTGCAGCTCATATTTAAAGAGGGGTCAGCAGCAACCAAACAGCACAAACTCCTGAGCACTCGTGGAGAGACGACACAGGATTGGGGCAGATGAGTGTGCTGAGGAACGAGAACATTGACTTGACAGCTGGTATCCCAACAATTTACTGAAGATCATTTTGTAGCTGAGGGGGATTATTTCTCTCAGCTTTTTTAAAATAGCTGTTACTGCCCACAGATCCGTCTTTTCCAGTTAACTTTCTGCCTGTTTGCAGAAGCTTAGCAGCAATGAGAGAGGTCACTGCCCCTACCAGCATCACTGAGCTGCTGCTAGATATTTAACCGGGGATGGAAGGATTTTTATAAAACCCCTTCCAAGGATCCTGCAACACAGTAGGAAGCTGAGGGTGCTCTGCTTCCTGGCTTCCTTGTCTTGCCTTTTTTATTTTGGTGCAGTGACTAGAGGGAGCTCAAAACTCGACCTCAATTTACTCTTACTCAAAAACTTATTTGGCTCCAGATTTTCACCACCAAATCTTTGCTTGCTCCTGTTTCAGAAGATAAGCTTTTGCAGCTCAGCTACATAACTCCCTAGGTCTGTTAACAAAGACACCCATGCTTGGCCACACACTGAATTGCTGAAATTGGGTCTTGCCTACTTACAAGCGAACAGAAAAGCTTTACAACTAACCTCACCCAACTGGCGCTTCACCGAGTGGGGCACTGGGCTAAAAAGATCCCTTCCAACCGAGGTTATTCTCTGGACAAAGAGGAACGGATTAAGCACTGAAGCAGTGACAGCATGCACGTTTGGACCAGAATACATCAGTCCAAACATGCCTCTTCTTGCTGCTTGAACACTTAAGCTGTTTCTCTAGGTTGGCTGTAAAGCTTTTCCATTCATTTTTAACTTAAGACCCACAGAAGCTGCTGCTGTCAAGGGATTAAGGCTGGGAAGCCGCCGGACAGCTAGCTGCATCTTTGGTGGAGTAATGATCCCTGCAGGAGTTTCAGGCCCAAGATCACAGGCACGATTAAAAGGCTAAAGAAAAATCACACACTTCAGAAAAGGTGCTGCAGCTCCAGAGGTGAAAAGCCACTAACCTGACTGACCACTGCAAGAGAAAGAAATGGGCAAAGACATGCACAAAACAAAACAAAACAAAACAAAAAAGATTGATGGGTTTCTCCTATCAACCAGGGAACTTGGTTCTTGGAGGAAAAAACCTGCACATCAGTCCACGTGAGACCAACCTGACACCCGCCATGTTATACCACCACTGTCCTGCTGGAGGGACAGGATGAATGATGCCTTGGAAGACAAGGACTCAAAAATTCCATAGATTTTTAAGATGTATGCCAGAGGTAATGGATAACCAACTACCTCATCTAGAGAGGCACCGCCAAAATCACATTACCTTGCCATGTCGACTACTTTATTTTGGTTCAGGACCACTGCCAGCAAGCTGCACCATCAGGGTGGCAACAGCAGAAAAAAACATCGGGCCCAGCAGGCTCCTGGCACTGCACTCTGAACTGACATCAAGCCATTTGTACCACACCCTGGCGAGCTCTGCTCTACACTATGCCACTTCAAATAGCTTCCCAAATCGGTACTCAAGCAGTACACTGCCTATCATGGTTTAAATCGCAAGAGAACATCAACATTAAACGTCTTTCAACAAGATTTCTCTTGTGCTACTCTCCAAGCACAGAAAGCTGAGGGACCGCAGGAGCTATTTGAGGGTGATCTCAGAAAGGTGAGGCAGGTAGGGATTGGTTTAACATGAGGATTTTAAGAGCTATGCAAATGTCTCTCCTTCCTCAAGATGCTATCAATTAATTAGGTACCAGGCTCAAACAGCTGCAATGGAAGTAACATAAAGGAAGACACTCAATTTGGCCTTCAAGATTTCCCCAAACAAATTATAAGTCTTTAAAGTGAAACCCCAACTGTGATTATTAAGTTTCATCACCATGTTAGAAAGATTAAAATTGCATTTCTATGAATTATTTTAGATTTAGGCTCGATTTAGAGACATCATTTGCAGAGTAAACAGATGCAATGTGGGTTTAATCTCTTAAAATACACAGCTGGGAATTTCTACAGGGCAGACTGAAAAATTAACACAGAAAAATAAGATGTCCCCCTCACAGCTATGGCGGTGTTGGTGGTGTCAAAAGAAGAGGGACTGCTGGGACCAGAGCCAGGGCTCTACAGCTTGCACTGAGCGACATTCAGTCCAGCCCCAAGAGCCAGCCACCAGGCCACAGCAGGTTATGGATTCAGATCTCTCAGCTGCTCCACACACTCTCCCCAAGGACTGGGGCAGACCTTGCTAGCCCCAGCTGCCCACCACGCTGCCCAGCCAGGCACTGCCAGGTCTTACATCCCATGGCCTCCACTATTTCCAGCTGCCTGGCCAGCCTCAAGGTCTCAAGCCTCGCTGCCACTGCCTCCAGGTGAGGACAGCACCTCTGTCCTGCACAGCAGGGCTGGGAAGTCTAACTCATGACAAACACAGGTCACACCTCAAGAGCTCTGGAACAAAGTTTAAAGAAAAAAGATCAGTTATGTTAATCTCACACAGAAAAACTTATTGCTGAAGTGTGTTTACCAGCAACAGGATCAAAACCTGTCCAGGAAGCCACCTGTTAAGCTGTGCTGAAGACCAGCACACATAGTATCAGCCTTCCCAGAACAGCCTCGCACTCCTCAGACTGCTCACCGGCTGGGCATCTGGCTCCTGGAGAAGGAAAAGCGGGGCAAAAGAAACATAGCAACACTCAGAGCAAGGCTGGGAGCACACACCTAGGGCACAGAGATGAACAGTGGCTATTTGCAATGGGGTGGAGGGAGGACAGAGACTTCTGGAAGTGGATGGGACCAAGGGCATGACAAGATGGCAGGGCAGGATGACACAAATCAGCCCGCGCTGCCTGGACCGCAGCCTCTCCTTCCCAGGGACCTGCAGTGCCAGCACGCAGAGGATGCAGGAGGGAGCAGCAACTTCCCACTGTCCCTCCCAACTCCCAACACCCACCTCCCAGCTCCCAGGGCTCAAGCAAAACAGTGCTCCCCAGATGACTGCAAGGCCATTTGGATTGGCAACCCGAGGTCAAGCCAAGGCGTCAGCATGAATTAGGCAGCAACATGGTCCTGCACTCCTTCCTCTGCCTGCACAGCTGCTGTTTTTTCCATGGGGTTTCAAGCCCAAAGCAGGGAGCAGGCTGCAGCACACCAGGTACACACCAAAACCCAACCAGAGCTCCAACCCTAGGACTGCTGGACTCACAGAGGAACTGCTGAACCCCCAGCTCATTCCCTTGGTGGTGCCCATGGCTGGAGAGCAGCAATGGCAGAAAGGGAGGGGATGAGCACAGGCAGGAGAAGCCAAGAGGCAGCGGCGGTCCCCCCTACCCGGCTTGGAGCAAGTGGCATGCCCCCAGGAGCAGGTTATCGATGAGATCTCCAACAAACCATCAGCTATCCATCCCTGTCAGCACCAGGTATCATTCACAGACCGCAAAAACACATCTCAGGAGCCTCCCCCAAACAGCACGACAGCAAGACTCCCAACTGCACCTCCTTCCACTAACCCTCTGATGCGCGCTTGTGCAGCAGAGGGTTTCCCCCTCCCCAGCCTCCTGCTCCGGTCAGCAGTCCTTCCCATCCAAAGAAACCCATCACATCAACCCACACACAGATACTCCAGCAAACACAGTGCTGCTCGCTCCTCTCCCATCTCACCCCTCCACAGCCTCAGCCCAGCAAAGCTTCAGGCAGGGGCCAGATCCCTCTAGAGAGGAGCACAGTCCTCCCCAGACCATCGACCCTCCCACTCCTTTGACTTTCAGGCAAAGTGGCCACGAGCTCTGCTTCTGGCTCCAGGTCTCGCCGTGGGCTGCCACAGCAAGGACAGAGACAAACC
>JAVJGJ010000001.1:92261072-92271466 GCA_035590215.1 Microhierax caerulescens | reverse complement strand
GGGCCCAGGCCCGGGCAGGACGCGTTCCCTGGGGTGCTGGGGTCGCCGTGGTGGCACTGCGATGTCACCTGGCCGGGAAGCATCCCCTCACTCCCATCCCTCCCACAGGATCATCGCTATGATGAGCCCCGAGGACAGCTGGGTCTCCAAGTGGCAGCGAATCAGTAAGTGGGTTTTCCCAGCTGGCTTGGGCGCTGAGGTCCCTTTTCTGTAGCAAACCCATCTGGGGGGAAGCGGGAGTTGCTGGGGGGGTGCAGAGGGGGATTCTGCTCCCAGTGAGGGGACACCTGTGCAGGCAGAGGCTGGCAGGGATGCTTGCCCACCCAGCTGCTGTTGTGCGGGATAACTTGGAGTTTTCTTTCCCCCAGGTAACTTCAAGCCAGGTGTCTACGCAGTGTCTGTGACCGGCCGCCTGCCCCAAGGTAACTCTGCCGGCTTGTGTTCAGGGGAGGCTCCTGCACAGATGGCAGCTGGGGGTTATTCTGCCCATCAGGTGTTGGGGCTGCAGTCATCTCCGCGGTGACAAACTGGGCAGGGCGTTGCGCTGCATCTGTGTGATGAAATCAAGATTTGGGGGTTCTGTGAACTCTTGTGTGTTGTCAAGGGAGCACGTGCCGTGTGGGTGAGGGGATTAGCAAAGTGACTGCAAGAAGGAGATGCTGAATGGAAGGGTGGTTTCAGGGTGCTGCAGACAGGTGTTCTACCTGCAGTCAGTCATCACTATGCCTGCCAGAAGTTGATACTAAAGATGCTACTGACTAAAACATGTGATAGCAGAGGGATAAACTGTGATTAAAGGGTGACTCCGGAAAGGGAGTGCATTTCAAACCGTTCAGCTACAGGGAAGCATGAAGGTTTGTCCATAGAAAGGAGTTCTGCAGGATGGGGTGCTGTTATGGCAATCTCAGTGAGCAGATACCGATTTCCATTGTCATACTGCACTGAGAGCTTACATTAAGGTGCATTTTTTGTGTTTATAGATGGAATGGAGGGTGTAGAGGCTCGGCCTTACCTCTGTCATGCCAAAACTGCATCATCCATCTAGCTGAGAGCCCCTGCCTTGTATGCTGCCGCAGAGCAGAATCCTGACCTGTGCCCCTTCCCGGGAGTGCTGCAGTCCTGTATCCCCAGGGTGAAAGCTGTGCTTGTGTCTGGAATCCCAGGCTTCTTATTTCTGACCTGAGCTCTGCCATCTGCCTTGGGAAGGAGCTGGAACATCGCGAGGCTTGAAGCCAAGGCCTGCTGGCCTAATTTTGTGCACATCTGAAATAACTGGAGTGCAGCAGATGATGGCCTGAGCTTGATGCAGCTGCAGGCAAGGGAGCACAGGGCAGCAGGTGAAGGGAGTGCAGGTGGGATGAGCTGTCTTTGGCCTTGCTCAGCCCATCCTCGCATCGCAGGGAGGAGCAAGAGGACTGGAGAGTGTGGTAACCAGCAGGCTGCACTCCTGGGCCTTGCAAGTTGTCAGTTGGCTGTCCCTTGGTGCGTGGTGCTGGTGAGACCGATGCTGAACCTCATGGTGCTCTTCTACTATCCCTGTTCTTAAGGGGTTACTGAGAAGGTGGGCTATGCAGGCAGGTCACAGAAGTGACTGAAAGATTTAAGAAGTATCATTAAGAGCTTGATCTCTTCAGTACAGTCATAATATTCCTAGAATCGTATAGGTTGGAAGAGACCTTTGAGATCATCAACTCCAAATGTTAACCCAGCACTGCCAAGCCCACCACTAAACCACGTCCCTAAGTAACACATCTACATGTTTTTTAAATGCCTCCAGGGATGGTGATTCCACCACCTCCCTGGGAAGCCTGTTCCAATGCTTGACCACCCTTCACTGAAACAGTGAAGAAATTTTTCCTAATACCTGATCTAAACCTCCCCTGGAACAACTTGAAGGTATTTCCTCTTGTCCTGTCGCTAGTTATCTGGGAGAAATCGCTAGTTTCTGGAAGAAAATTCAGACATTTTCAAGTAGAAAATAACGTACATAAAATCTCTACCTGGTTCCTTCCCAAGGCAAAACAAGAGCTGATGTAAACTAGAAGAGGGAACACTCTTGACAGTTCTGTTAGACATGAAGAAGGTGATTGTCCAGTTCTTGCTCTCTGCAATGAAGGCTACATGACAGAGCAGCCAGATTTTTTCATGGGTCCTCATCCCTAGAGAATACTGAAATGTGTTTGTCTCTTTGCTGCAGGGATTGTCCGAGAGCTGAAGAGCCGTGGTGTGGCTTACAAGTCCCGAGACACAGCTATAAAAACTTAAAGGGCTCTTGTGCTGCCTGGAGGATTCCTGGGTGCTGTGTTCGGAGAGGCAGTGGGCACGCAGGACACCGCTCTGAAACCCTGTAGCTTTATCATGTGGGAAAGCGATGCTGGACTCAGGAGGGAGCTTGCTGGCTCAGCCTCTCTTGCTCGGTACCTCTGGACTCCGCCACACACTGTGTGCCCGCACAGACCATAGACATGCTTTTTTGAGCCTTGACAAAGGGAAGGATGTGAGGAAGTCTGGGGAAGCAGTGCTTAATGGTAATGCATACACTTTTTTTACAGAGACCGAGCTGGGATATAGCTGTGTAAATACTTGAATAAAGCATACTGCCTGGTCAGAGTTGAGTCCATCCGTGTACTTGGTCACTAGTGTTACCTGCTGCCGGGGGCAGGTGGTGCAGGGAGGGGATTCACACTCAGCCCCCTGCCTGCCAGGCTGTTTGGAGCCCACGATTGCCATCGCTTCTTATGCCATGGACCATATTCCTGCCTGAAAAGGGAGATCCTGCCCTGGCTGAATTGGGGTGTCCTTTGCTGTTAGGAACATGCAGACTGGTGATTTGCACCGTACAGCTCGTGGCTGGATGGAAGAGATAAGATGATGGTAAGTATTTCGTGTAGATGTAGTTGTCTGGAGGTCACTGCCCTGGCCCTGCAGGGTCCTGTAAAAGGGATGTGGAAGCAGGCTTGGAGGGCCTTCGGGGCAGGCAGAGCAAGACGAGCCCATTGGTGTGGTTGGGAGGCAGCGCTGGGCTTGCCAAAGGGAGGGATGGACAACAGGGGTGGAAACACCCACCCAGCCTCATATTTGTAGGTCTGGCTGTTCTGAGTGTCAGCTTGGATAATGTCTGCATCGTGTGGGCCCCTGAGAAATTTGGTCTCCTTAGCTGATGGCTCTTGCTTCATTTGTTTTGTTCCAGTTCAGCAGCAGCCACTGAAAGGTGGCTTGTCCGAGGGCAGAGTCCTAGATCAGTAGCTGTGTGAAGCATGCTCAATTTTTGTTTTCTGTAGACAAACAGTGGAAAACCAACACAGCCTGGGAACTGCTTTTGATCTGGGATTGAAAGCAGCCGCAGTGAAAGGAATGTGTCACTGTTGGGGAGTGACACTGTCAGGAGCATGGAGGTGGCATGCTCTCTGTCCCACTCTGGTTTGTAGGCCTGGCCCCAAATGAGTCCTGAGCGCTGCACGTCAGCCAGAGCATGCCTTCCTGCGGCCTTTTGGAGCAGATGTGTGGCTGGAGAAGACTGCTGTGAGCACTGGGTGGGCTGTGTGGGGGCCGCAGCATTAGTCAAGACAAAATGCTGCAGAGAAAGACATCTTTTAACTCCGTTTCTCTTGGGGACTTGCAGACATGATGCTGAGGTCAAGAGCATTTGCTCAGTGCAGACCAGGAGCAAGCCAAGTTGGCGGTGGGCTCTGGGCTCCAGCAGGCACCTCTGGCTGGAGGTTGCCTTTTCTGGGGAGAGGTGGGAGTGCTTCAGCCCTGGCCTGGGGGTTAGAGCAGCAGGCTCGTGTCCTCGGGCGGAGGGGGCAGTTGACTGTGATTTTCACACATCCCTGATGAACATCCAAAGCACTTGAGTTACCTGATAGTTATCTTCCAGGCTTGCTTGGTGGCAGAGACCAGGCAGGAGCTGTGCCTCGGAAATGCCCCGCATGTCGGGTCTGTGGGAGGGAGGTGCGTCTGTCCGGGCAGCCCAGGACACTGGCTCTGCAGGATGCTCATATTTAGACATTTTGGGTGTGAACCTCTGGGCCCTGGAAGGTGATTGCAGACTGGCTGTGCTGTGGGAGGCACGGGGTGAGCTGGGATCCCCCCGGGCTGTGTTCATCCTCTGCAGAACGGTCCAGGAAAGCTGCAGCCAGCGGCGCCTGGGCAGATGTTAACAAGAGCTGACAAGGTTCCGAATGAAGGGGGCCGGGGAGGATGAGATGGGCGGCTCTTTGTCTGCTTGGAGGGAGATGGGCCTGGGGAGCGAGGTTTTGGCTGCAGCCCGGCTGGAAGGATGTTGGGGTGACGGAGATGGACCCCACCGGCCGTGCCCAGCCCCCAGGCGCCGCGGGGTGGCAGCAGGGCTGCGCGGAGCCTGCGCTGGGCTGGGGGAAGCTGGTGGAGGGCAGCCCCGGGACTGGCGGGGCGGGGAGAGTGCGGTGTCCCAGGCAGGAAGGAACTGGGGATAGTCCCGACCCCAGGCAGTTTTGGCACCCGCAGACGATGGCTTCATCTCCCTGTGGACAACAGCTTTGCCTCTTCTCCCCCAGTCTTTGACTGGCAGCAGCATGTCGTCGGACTCCAGCAAGAAGAGGAAACCCAAAGTGATCCGCACGGATGGGGGCCCGCAGGAGGGCAAGCGGGGCAAGGGTGATGCTGACCAGGTAGGGCCCCTGGCTGCCCACGTACATAGGCAGAGCCTGCCTGCTGCAGCAGGGTGCTCGTCTCCTGCCTTACACAGGGCTGTTCTCATACCTGCTCTTTGCTGACTTTATTCTCCCTTTTGGGAAGTTGTGACATTATTCCTCCAGCTCCCAGGGCCTCTGAAACTCCCACTCTGAATTTCTGAACCTGCTTCCATCTCCTTCAGGAAGCACAGCACTCAAGGAGTTAGATGCCCCTCAGGAGACATAGGGAGAGGGAGCACTAGGCTGAAAGGTCCCTTGGGGGGTTGCATGTTGCCTTAAGACACTCTTGTGAGCAGCAGGGTAACTTGGATTCAGCCAAAGTGGGGATAAGGATTGAGGAAGTAATCACCTTCCAGGTTTATTCTCTGTAGTCGTGTGGGTACACCAGCGCAAGATGGGTACCAGTTTAAATTTATAATAGCTGTGTAAAATACAGCCTGAACTTCCCAGTCATTTTAATGACTGTTAGTGTTTGTGTCTGGGATTGCTCATCAGGTCCTGTCTTGTGTGTAAAGTCTCCTTGGGTGTGGGATTAATGGACAGAGCCAGGCTTGCAAACGGAGCAGTTTGTTTCCCAGTGCCCTTTCCAGAGAAGCTGGAAGGAACAAACCACTGAAGGTACTTTCTGCCTCTGCAGGATGTTAGGTACTACAGTGAGGAGTGCGAGGTGGATCTCCGTGACCCTATCAAAGACTACGAACTTTACAGAGAGACTTGCCAGGAGCTTCAGAGACTGATGGCAGAAATCCAGGAGCTGAAGAGCAGGGGCATCAAGGACAATGTAAGAAGCATCAGTGCTTGATTTAGTGTGTTCTGTTCTTATGTGTTTAATGCTTTCTCATTAATCTGAGAGGAGCAGGAGACTTGATGTCTTCTGGGGAGAGTCAGGGAAGTGGAACAGCCTCCCTTCTATAAAATAAAATGCAATTTAGATGAGGAGTTTGGTCTTAGACCAAGCAGCTGTTATGCAGACTGAGTTACTGATCTTCTAAAGCACCTGTGGGCACTTCTGGGAAATGTGATGGATAGGGGGCTTCTGGGGGAGGAATTGAGCTGCTCACTGCAGGTGAGGGTGGCCAGACTCCTGCTGTCCACAGCCTTGGCCAGGGAAGGCTTGCACTGTGGCTGCCTGTGATGTCCCTTGCATGTCAGGGTAGGTGCTTCAGGCTCAAATGCCTCTGTTCCTGCTGCTGAGAAAAATCACTAAAGTGAGCCCAGAACCCCTCCCAGGTTATTTCCAGCTTGTGACCTGTGAGTGTGGCAGCGGGAGGCTCCCTCAGAAGCCCTGGTGACATAGAAGCATGGAGCCCCTTTGTGATGGGGCTTGTAGGAGGTACCTGCAGCAAAGGGACTTTGTGGTGGCAGTTGTGTCTCCTGCTTTAAATGCCCGTTTCCTGCCACACAGGCTTCAGAGATAGATGAGCGGCGGATTCAGAGCTGTGTCCACTTCATGACCCTGAAGAAGCTCAACCGGTTGGCTCATATTCGGCTGAAGAAAGGGAGAGATCAAACCCATGAGGTACAGAGAGGGCTGGGGGGTGATGAATGCAGGTTGGGATTTAGTGGGATCACAAATGGTGTCATTTCTGCCTGTTCTGTGATGGATGCTTGTGTGGGAGGAATTCAGCACCAGCCAGGTTGTGGGTTTTGAATGAGAGGTTTAACAGGATACTACTGTGGAGCAGCAGCAGCTGTAATTATAATGAATAACGAAGGAGCAGTGTCTGCTTCTGTATTGAATAAAGTGGGGATCCAGAAGGCTCTGTCTCGAGAGTCTGGTGTGCTGTAGGCCTGAGAAATGTGTATATGATTGGCCCCAAAGTTCCTTATGCTGAGTTCTGGGAGGGTTTTTCCACAGCTTGTGAATAACACTGTTTTGATTGTGCCACTGAGGAGACTGAGGCACAAGGACAGGAGGGGACTCGGTCTCTGTGTCCCAGCAGGTCTGCCCTGTTTCATGCCTTGTCCCTGAAATATGCTGGAAGGGAGCAGGATCAATTTGATGTTGTGATCGTTTGGTTTCCCAGCACTTGAAAATGTCTTTTTTTCCCCCAACAGAAAAATTGTTGCGTGCCCTAAACCCCACTGTCCCTAGCTGTTATGGTGGGAGGGTGCGTGTTGGTGACTCTGTGGGGTATATTTGCTGGGAGGAAGGCAACAGAGCCTGATCCCCTGCTCTGTGTTTCAGGCAAAGCAGAAGGTTGATGCATATCACCTGCAGCTCCAGAACTTGCTCTATGAGGTGATGCACCTGCAGAAAGAGATCACCAAATGCCTGGAGTTCAAGTGAGTTTAGCTGAGAAAGAAAGGGAGTGACAATTTATCCGGGATGGGGTGGAGGCCTCCAATGTTTGGGATCTCTGCCACATTGCCTGAGCCTTCTGCGGGAGGAGATGCGTTATCCAGATGCCATCACGCGGGAGAGACAGAGAGAATATCCCAGAGTTCTTGTGCTGGGACACCGGGACAGAGGTTGTATAGGGAGGAGGGAAGAAGGCTTCTCTTTTGGTAGGTGGACAGCGGAGGAGAGAACGAGTAAATGTTAAAGCCATGGTCATGCTGGTCTCTTCAAGGGCTCCCTGGCCTCTGTATATCGGGAGTTTTCTTCTGAAAGCTAAGCCTTGTGTCATGCCCATTGCACGGGCAGCGCTCTGACCTGCTGCCAGGAGGGCTGTACTGAGACTGATGCCTCAAACAGTGCTTTGGTTAATTGTGGGGGGGAGGTGGCTCTGTGGCAGTAGGGACCCCGTTCAGGGCTGCCTTTCCTCTGCTGCGGTTCAGCTCACTAGTACTGTGGTATTCATATAGCAGAGTGAAGCCAGGGCACAGGCGTTGGCACTGAGCGCTGTCCGGTGAGACACGGTTGAGTTCGGCTGTGCTGCATTTCCCACCCTTCCCCAATCTGATCCTTGCAGGTCAAAACATGAAGAGATCGAACTAGTGAGCCTGGAAGAGTTTTACAAAGAGGCTCCCCCTGAAATCAGCCGGCCTGCCATCACCCTGTCTGAGCCTCACCAGCAGACCTTGGCCCGCCTGGACTGGGAGCTGGAGCAGCGCAAGAGGTGGGTCAGCAGCATCTCTGTTCTGTGTCAGCCTGCTGCAGGGCAGGGCTCTCAGTAAAAAATCCCAGAGCGAGCCACACAGCTGCTGTGTGAAGTGAGTGTGGGTAACAAAGGTTTTAATGCCTTGAAATAGTCAGTGTAGAGCAAGTGACAGATTTGTTATGTAACCCTCAGCACGGAGATTCACTCTTTGTGTGGAGCTGGGCTTGGTGGGATCCTTTTTTCATAGATCAGGGAGTTTTCTTTCACACGCCTGATGAGAGGGCACCTTGGGGGATCCTGGAGAGCAGAGCAACATCCAAGCCAGTCTGAGAGAAGCCCTGAGGCAGCTGCAGCCACTGTGCAAGAGAGGCTGGCTGGGACCATCCACACCTTGTGCTCTGGGTGATGACAGCAAAGGTGTCTTGGTTCTCCTCGTAAGCCCACATGTTCTCTCACTAAGGCAGTGAACATCAGTGCTGATGCTGAAGTATCAAGAGAGGAAAATGAATTTTGTAGCTTGATGTTTCCCCACCGTCTGCTTGGAGGCTTTTGCATCAGGGAACGGGGACACTGCCTGCCATCGGGGTGATATTGAAGGATGGGTGGTCACACGCTTCCATCCAGAACCTGGTTCTGCACCATGTGCCACGGAGGGTGAAGCAATCCCTGTTTTGTCTGCCATGCTATGGTCCAAGGAGCAAAATTAAGCCAGCCTGGCACAGCCTGGTGATACTGCCATTCCTGCCTGTGCTCTTAATGCTTGCCACCGTGGGGAGCTGCCTGCGCAGCGCTGATCTCCGCTGAGCTGCAGCAGGTGGTGCTGTCAGCCAGCTCCTCATTGCAGGCTGTAACCACCGAGGTTCCTCAGCTGGTGCAGGCAGGCCAGGTGGCTCAGCTGCTCCATCAACTCTTAGCCCATGCAAAAAGCAAACATGACATAATGTTCCTGCGTTTTGGTAACAGCCAGCAGCTTTTTCAGCCAAGCAGCAGCTTGGAGTCTCCTCTGGAGACATTCAAAACCTGCCTGGATACAATTCTGTGCAACCTGCTCTAGGAACCTGCTTTAGCAGGGGATTGGACTAGATGATCTCCGGAGGTCCCTTCCAGTACTGACCATTCTGTGATTAAACCTCACTCTTGTGAATTTAACTAAGAAGGAGTTGACGTGACATGAAGTGACTCTGGTGATAGGAAGTGGAAAAGCCTCTTCAGAAGCATGGTAGGGTTGGCAGAGCTCTGTCAAGCATGGCTGCTGGTAGCAGAGGCTGGCATGGGAATGGATCTGCTGAGGGACAGTCTGGTTGCTGTCCCTTCTCAGAGCACGGCACAGGCATGAGCTTCCATATTCTCTCCCTACTTGTTTTCCAGCACCCATAGGTTCCTTTCTCCCTCCGCTTGCCCTTGGCGTTAAGGGCTCTTTGTTTGTCACCATGTCTGAGCTCTCCTGGTTCCTGCAGTAACTTTTGTCAGGTCAGGAGAGCTGGGGCCCGTGGCCCAGGTGGATCTCAGCAGGCTTTGTAGCTGTAGTGTGGGGCAGTGACTTGAGTTTCCATCCCTAGGCTGGCAGAGAAGTACAAGGAATGCTTGACCAGCAAGGAGAAGATCCTGAAAGAGATCGAGGTGAAGAAGGAGTACCTGAGCAGCCTCCAGCCTCGACTCAACAGCATCATGCAGGTACTTGAGCTCTGCAGGAAGGGGAGGCAGCCTTCAGGGCCAAGCTGAGGTCATGCTTCAAGGGCTGTATTAGAGACATGCAACACCTGGGCTGATTCTGTTTTGGAGATGTTTTGCTCCCAGGCAGGGTGGATGAGAAGTAGATCTGCCTCGTGCCGAGATTCCTCCAGTCTCCTTGTTTATGCGGCAATTCCTGCAGAACTGCAGATGGAGGAGTCATTAAATGGGCCTTTCCCTAGAGAGTGACATGCAGTTCCAGCTCCTTGTGATTGTCTTGGGAGGGAAGAACAGGAGAAGGAACTGGGTTATTCTGAGATCCAAAAGTTTTCCAGCAAAGGAGAGCTGCCAGCCTTCCCTGAGGGCTTGCAGTACCCGTGGCTGTGTTTAACCCTGCACCACAGCTCCTGTGCTGGTTTCTAGTCTCCCACTTGCTAACTTGGGTGAAGGAGGGGTGAGGAGGGTAAACTGTTCTGCTCCCACTGACGAAGGTTAGCCCACTTGTTCCCCCAGGCCTCCCTGCCTGTCCAGGAGTATCTCTTCATGCCCTTTGACCAGGCGCACAAACAGTACGAGACAGCCCGACACCTCCCGCCGCCTCTCTACGTTCTCTTCGTTCAAGCCAGCGCCTACGGTCAGGCCTGTGGTGAGCACCGAGGGGGTGGCACAATCCTCAGCGACACCACGAGGGGCTGTCACCAGCTGGGACTGGTGGGCAATGCTCCCCCCACAGGATAGATTTCACTCCCGCTTGCAGAAGACACTACTTTGGGGGGGGTTTCTTTCCATCTTGTCTGCTCTGCTGCCAGATTCCGCTGAGCTCAGAGCACCAGGATGGCCCCACCACCAGGCACAGTGAGGCAGCAGCATTTGAAACCTTGTTTGCTCAGCTCCCTTGCTGGAAGAACTGCTTGGGAAGCTCGCTTCCCGCCTTTGCCCCCCCTTCTCAAGGTCGGCAGGGACGTCCCCACAGCCTGCAAGCTGGCACAGTGCTGACGTGGCCTCC
>JAVJGJ010000001.1:92249038-92261003 GCA_035590215.1 Microhierax caerulescens | reverse complement strand
AGCAGGCAGTACCTCTGCCTGCCTTTGCAGAGGCCCTTCCCGCAGCTCACCTGAAAGCCTTCATCCCCTTAGGCAGCTTTGTGTTTCGAGGAGCTTTCTGTAGCCTCCCTGAGTTGGGAGGGATTTGTCAGCAGGGCTCAGGAATTCCCCTGGGCTGTCTGCATTTCCTGTGCGGAGAGGGCTGTAGTACAGCATGAGCTGCAATGCCACTTGCTTTTGTGCTGCTCTGGGGGTGGGGCAGGCAGCAGAGGAGCGTGGAAGGACAACACGGTGGCACTTGGCCATACCAGGTCCCTGCTAATGGGCATCTGCTGCCATGATGACACAGCTCCTTGCTCCCTGCTTGTGGCTTGTGCCAGCCAGACCCCAGCTTCTCCTGGCTCTTGAGTAAGATTTGGCCATTGCGGTTTCCAGGGACAGTCCCTCAAAACGCAGCATTTTCCCTCTTCTGACCCCATCCTACCCAGGAGATCTGGCGTTGTGGTGGTCCCGTGTAGCCCTCTGGGCAACTGCCTTTTCTCACTGACCCTTCCTTTGAGCTTCCTCTGCCATGGGGCTCTGCCTTGTGCAGCCATTTAGCGGGAGCTCTTCAGGGCAGGGCTGCTTCTGCCAGCTGCCTTTCCCAAACAGAGGTGGGGTTTGTAGCTTAGTTTTCATATCTCCTTTATAGATAAGAAGCTTGTGGTAGCCATTGAAGGGAGTGTAGAGGAAGCCAAAGCTCTGTACAAGCCGCCTGAGGACTCGCAGGGTGAGTTGGGGTGACGTTGCTGCAGGCCGGCTGCCTGATGCTCTGTGCAGGCAGAGGGATTGGGCAGAGAAGCAAGTGGAGTGGGTGCTGAAATGGCACAGTGCCTGATGTCTGCACTGCTGGCTAAAGTCCCCAGCAGCTGATCCCCTCTGTCCCCAGCTTCTCCTTCCTGAGAGATGTTCACAGCCCCTCGTCTGCTGGAGGGACCCCTGGTACTGGGGACATGTTCCTGTGTGTCTGCATCTTGCTAGGGCCCTGCTTTTGGCGGGACAGTGATATCTGGGGGAGCTGTGGTCTTGGAGAAAGGGCTGGTAGTCCTGCTGGTTGTGGGAAAGCTGCTGAACCCCAAGCAGTCCCTGCTTACACCCCTCTCTTTGTGCAGATGATGAAAGCGATTCTGATGCAGAGGAGGAGCAGACCACGGTAAGGGATAGCACTGTCCCCTTCTGGGTCTTCTCCCAACACCATATCTTGGGTAAACCGACCTGCACCTGGTAACTGGAAGGTTCGGGGGGAGCTTGGCCTGGGTGGGGCTGGGAACTGGTCCCTACATGCTGTGGATGTGTGTGGTGCTGCACTGACATTAAATCCAGTAGTTTCTTGGCAGGAGAGAGGTGCCATTTCCAGTTTCTGTCCTGAATGCAGGAAAGCCAGGGTACAACTCTGCCCTGCTTGTGTCCCACCATGCTCATCCCACCCAGCAGTGACAGCTGCCTCACAGCTCTCCAGCTAGAGCTGCTCCACTTTGTATAAATAGTCTTGGGCCAGGGAGGCTGGTGTCCAGCAGGGAGGGATCTGTGTCTGTCCCCTGTCATCTGCTGAAAGCATTGAGCTGAACTCTGCACTGGGGTTGGTTCAGCACTCCCTTGGGGAGGCTTTTAGGTCCTACAAATTGTACGTGCTGGATGCTGGGGAGAGGCTGTAGGTGCTGGCTGCCCCCAGCATCAAAGCCCGAGGGAGGTCTGTGCCACCACTCCCCACCACCCAGCAGCAGCACCTGGTGTATTGGGGCTGTTGCTGTGGGGAAGAATAAAGGGAAGGGCCTCAGTTTCTGCCTCTCACAGGTGGTGAAGCCTCTGGGGCCAGCAGGTCCTTGGCCTCATCTTGCAGTGTTGGGGACATTCCTAGGAGCTGAAGGAATGGCAGGAACCAGAGCTGCTTTGTCCTTGCACTTTAGCAGGTCAAGGATTTCCTGCTCCCCTCCATCCTCAGGGCTGCTTTGTGGCTGTGGTACTGGGGGATCGGGGAACTAAGCTAGAAGGAAAAAGCAGTGGGGGAGGAGGGTTGGGGCCGAGGAGCAGGAGGAGAAGGATCTGATAGCTCTTTTGCCCTCCCCAGAAGCGGCGCAGGCCCACCCTGGGTGTGCAGTTGGATGACAAGCGCAAGGAGATGCTTAAGCGACACCCTTTGTCCGTCACTGTCGATATAAAGTGCAAGGGTAAGTGTGGTCTGGTGGCCCTTGGTGGAGAGTGCACGAGGATGTGTCACAGCAGATCAGGGAGCAACCCGGCAGCAGCTTGGGGTCCTCGGGGAGAGCTCAGGGTGTGGAGAGGCTTTCCTGCCCTTGGCCCTGCTGCCCTGGCAGGGATGAGCGTGGCCTTCCAGGGGAGACTGGGTGAGGTGGTTTATCAGCTGTCTGCTGGAGCTCCCCTCACCCGTGCAGGTGAAATGACCTTGCTCTGAAGCTGCCTCCATCTAGTTGGGAGCTTTTTTCTTGTGGAAGGGTCTTGAGCCTGGCAGATAAAGCTGGCAAATGCTGATGGGACAGCATTAGAGGTTACAGTGCATCGGTTGCCAGTTACTCCCCATGTTGCTTCTCTGCTCCGCTTGCTGTTGTCCTAGCAGAGGAGCATGTATATCCCCCCTGCAGAGTGCAGACAGCGCTGTTACCCCTCCTCTGTTTGCACAGATGAGAATGTGCTTCACCTGACCTTTTACTACCTGATGAACCTCAATGTCATGACGGTGAAAGCCAAGGTGACCACCGCTGTTGAGATGACAACTGCCATCAGTGCTGGGTAAGGGGAGCCCCTGGGTGCTGAGCCCGGAGCTCATCGGGCAGCAACCCCTCTACTTGCCACAAACACCCTGCCCTGGGGTCCTGCCATGCTCAGTGACCCGTTGGCAGAGCGATGCAGTGGCAATGTCCCTCTGCTCAGCTGTAGCTCCTGTGGCCAGTGGGCCAAGGGCACTCCATGCCCAACTTGCCTGTTCCCGGCGGGTGAGGTTTTAACCTCAGTCCCTCACCTGGGCCACCTTTGTGTGGAGCTGTGGTTTCAAAGTGCTGTCTCGGCTTCTCCTTTGATGGGTAAATGAGACCCTGAAGAGCACAGCTCCATCTCTGCCTCTGGGGAAGGTTTTCCCCTCGTGCATCCTCTGCCCGGTGGTAGCCCTGCCAGGCTCCTGTGTGCCAGACAGCATCCTCCTCCTCTCCCTCTGTCCTGACAAGCCAGGGGCAGGGAGGTTGGGAACCTTTTAGGGAAACAGTGCCAGACCTGTCAGGAGCCAGGGGAGAACCTCTCCTGCTTGTCACATTCAGTCACCCTCTTGCAGCTGAACTGCTTTCCTTCCTCCTGCAGCCTGTGCCTGGCAGCTCCCTTCACCTGCTTGCTCTGCAGGTCACCTTGTCCTGAGTGCTGGAGATGCAGCTGCCTCTCCATGGGCTCCCCAGAGAACACTGGAGCCTGATTTGCGTGAGGAATAGCTGAAATGGCAGTGGTGGGAGCCTGCCTGGGGAGCTGCAATCAGCTGCCAGCTCTCTGGTGGCTGTCCACGGGCCAGGAGGAGGTGCCTGAGGAAGAGGGAGGCAGGAGAGGCTAGTCTGGGCTTACCTGGAAGCAAGTGCTGCCTCCCAGCCTGTCCCATATGAGGCTTCCCAATCCTCATGGAGTTCTCTTTTCCCTGTAGGTATCCAAAATCCTTCATGACAGCAGCTAGAGTCTCTCCACAAGGTTCCTGCGCAGGGTGCTCCCTCCTTTGCAGCTGCTCTTGGCTGTGTTACACCAATCAGTCAGGCTTATTTTATTTGTGCTTGCTTGGGCTTGTGAGTACAATCAGACCTAAAGAATTTTATTCCATAAAGCAGAATTCCTCTGCTTGAGCTTGTTGGGTGGCAAACAGCTATCATGTCATGCCCTGCCTGTGCTGGCAATGTCTTCTCTATACCGATCAGCAGGTTTTGGAGTTAACAGACTGGAGTGAGCAGCTTCCTGGGAAATCGGGGAGCTGGTGCCCTGTGGTTTCTATCTTCTTCACAGACAGGGAGGAGACAGTCTCCTTTTGGAGTGGAATTAGGGGAGAGCCGTTCTGGGCTTGAAACCCAACTCATGGAGCTCACAATCCCCTTCTCTGGGCTTCAGAGCCTGTTAAGAGGCCACGAAGAGACACGGAGCCCGGGCTGCTGCTCATTAATCTTGTCCCTCCTCTTGCCAGTGACCTCCTGTCGCCAGACTCCCTCCTCAACTGCCTCTATCCGGGAGACCACGGGAGGAAAACGCCTAATCCAGCCAACCAGTTCCAGTTTGATAAAGTGGGGTGAGTGGGGTGCTGACCCCCACAGCTGGGGCAGCTTTGCCCAGGTGGTTGGCGTGACTGCCCTGCTCCTGGCGCCGCGCATCCCTCCCTGGCTTGTCAGGGAGGGCTCAGTGGCTCGGAAGCCAGGTGGGCTCACCAGGCACAGCCTGGGGTGCAGGTGAAAGAAGCACCTGCTCCCTCCAGCTGGCCCACAGGCTGGACAGTGGGAGGGACGGGGTTGGAGGGAACGCTTTGGGGTGGCATAACCCTTCCTCACTGTCCCCACAGCATCCTGACCTTGAGCGACTATGTGACAGAGCTGGGGCACCCCTACGTGTGGGTGCAGAAGCTGGGTGGCCTGCATTTCCCCAAGGATCAACCTCAGGCATGTCACACCTCCTCTCCCGTCTCCACCAGAATGTTGAGCTGGGGTTTGGGGAGGCTTTGGGGACAGTTGTCATGTCCTGTCCTGTCCCCCCGGACTCTGGAGCTCCTGCTGGCACCAGCCACTTCCACACCATGGTGCAGCCTTGGCTGGGACAGGCTCAGCTGGGGTGAATCTGTGCAGCGGGGCCACAGCAACGTATTTAGTCTGCTGCGTGTAACGGTCTAAGCGATGTTACACACACTGAGCAGTGACTCAAGCGTGTGCCTGTCCCTGTGGCTGGGTGGGGTGGCTCCTGCACCATGGGGTCCCCAGTGGGGGCCCACAGGTTGATGTGATGGTGACAGTCCCTCCTGCCCGCAGCACACAGTCACTGCAGACAACTCGCTGAGCGCCAGCCACATGGAGCTGACTGTGAAACTGCTGCGGACGAGGCTGCAGTCCCGCCTGGCTCTCCACAAGCAGTTTGCATCGCTCGGTGAGTGCCTGGCTCCCCACCTCTGCCTGGGGACAGGAGTGCAGTAGTGGGGTCCTCCTACAGAGGAGAGCTCTCTACTGTCACCTTTAATAGTGTGACAGATTTGTAGTGCCACCCTCTGTGCTCCCAGTTGTTCTCTGTGTCCTCAGTGGTAGCGGGGCTGTGAGGGATGCCCTGTTTAGGGTGGGAGAGGAAGGCTGTGCCCACACTCAGTGCCCAGCACCCCTTTGGGACTGGTCATCTGCACTGGGACATGGTGGGAGGTGAACCACACACCTGCACATGTCGTGTGCCCGTTGAGCAGGCCAGGTGTGTGCTGTGCCAAGGCTGTGAGCTCCAGTGGGATTGCAGCTGTGGCCCCCACTGCTCCTCTCCAGGCACCAGGTGAAGGTGTTGGAAGGGTAGCAATGTCCCCACGTCCTGGTTTTGGAGTGTGCCCACACACAGAACAGTGACATGGGTCTGTCCCCAGCCCTCCCCTGCTCAGGTGGCCTTGTCCTTGGTTTCAGAGCACGGCGTCGTGCCAGTCTCCAGCGAGTGCCAGCATCTCTTCCCTACCAAGATCGTCTCGCGCCTGGTGAAGTGGGCTGCCATTCCCTTTGAAGATTATGCGGTAGGTGCCAAGTGCGAGGCTGTATCAATTCCAGTTCCCACGTGGTGCCAGTAGCTGCTCACTCTTGTCTCTCCTTGCAGGAGCTGCCCTACACTAAAGATGTGATAGAGGCGGGCTTGGCTGAAGACACTCACCTCTACTACATGGCCCTGATAGAAAGGGGAACAGGTAGGCACGTTCCCTTCCCCTGGCAATTTCTAATTCCCACAATGGATGCCCCCAGGGCAGCTTCTGGGGGTCTTCATGGAAATCCCTTGGGTTGGAGGCCCTGTGGGCTGTGGGTGATGTTTCTTTTCTGCCCTGCTCAGCCAAGCTCCAGGCAGCTGTGGTCCTGAACCCTGGTTACTCCACACTGTCACCCATCTTCAGCCTGTGCCTGAACTGGAAAGGAGAGCGAACCAGCAGCAACGATGACAACATTCGGGTAACCTGGAGTGATGGGAAAGGAGGCTGGAGAACTGCTGGCTTGCTGGGGGTGTTCCTAGTGGTTCTGTGTCCATACTAAGCGAGCCATCAGGGTGATCTGGTGGCCAGGCTGGGCGCATGAGACCTGCTGGGTGCAGCAGCAGGTCCTGGGAGAGGAGAGCAGAGCCTCAAGCCTGCACTGTACTGATTCCTCTGCCAGGCCATAGAGAGTGAGGTCAACGTGAACTACAAGGAGCTGTGGGGGCCCAAACCAGGCTACCAGCTCCTCACCAACCAGCTGCAGCGCCTGTGCATGGTGCTGGATGTCTACCTGGAGACGGAGCCCCATGACACCAGCGTGGAGGGACCTAAGGAGTTTCCCCAGGAGAAGATGTGTCTGCGCTTGGTCAGGTAGGAGCCTGGCACCCTGGGAGCAGTGAGGGTGGGGGTGTGAGGGTGCTGGCCAGGAGCCTGGTGGCACTGCTGTCCCCTGGAGCCCAGCCTTGCCTGACCTGGTGTCAACCTTGAAGCATCTCCTTTAGCTGCCTGTGGGGATGTGCTCCCCTGCAGCTGGGCAGTGCCCTGGGACCAGACCCTTTCTGTGGGGTGCTGTGAGCTTCCTGATGCCCGTGGCTGAGTCAGCTTCTCCTTCTCTTCCAGGGGACCCATGCGCCTGAAGCCATTCAAGTTCAACTACCCTCAGGGCTTCTTCAGCCATCGCTGAGTGCTCCCTGGGCATCAGTCTGGGATGGGCCTCATTCTGTCCAGAGGAGGAATGTCCCCATCCCACCATTTCAGTTTCTTTTCTGACATTGGGTTTCTTTTGATGGTTTTGTAACCAAAGGGTTTAAACACGGAACTGAATGAAAAGTGTCTGCCTGGTGTGTAGGGAGGGCTGGGCTGGGGGCACCCGCGGGGGCTGCAGCAAGCCCTGTCCCCTGTCTCTGGTAGCTATGTTGCTGCTGGTGTCCCCTTGCCTGGGCTGCTTCCTGCCTCCTGCCCTCCCTCCGTTGGGATTGTGGAACTGAGATGGCTAAAAACTGAGATGGCTAAAAATAGCCCCTTTTCAGAGCCCGCACTGCAGCCCTCGCCTGTCCTTGCCTGTGCTGGCTGCCAGCCCACTCGGCACAAACCCTGCAATGAGGCGGGGGGGGGGGGGGCGTCGCGGCGTCCCTGGCCTCATGCTTGTGGGGGGAGCAGAGTAGTGGCCTATGAGAGGCAAGACCTCATAGCACTAGCAAGGGGGTGAGATTTGGGGTGGGAATCCCAGCTCCCCACTGTGGCTCCTGTCCTATGTCTGGCCTGGGTGAGTTGGGGCTCTATCCCTGCTCCCGAGGTCATTGTCCCCCCCCAGCTTCCAGCCTCTCCACTTGGCTGCTGTGGGAGGTTTCTTGGCCAGGAAGGCTGACGGACTCTCTCAGTGCCCCCATGCAGCCCCTGCCCTCAAGGTAGTGCTGCACTGCAGCACTGGGGTTAAACCAGGCCCTACCAGCCCCCTGGGAGCCACGCTTTAAAAAAAGAAGGAAGAAGACTTGCTGCAAAAAAGAGAAGGAAGAAGAAGACCTGCTGCAATCCTTCATGGGACTGGCCCTGTTTCCACCCCTGTACAGGCAGCCCACCAGGACATAGCATCCTTTGTGCCCACAGAGGGGTGGGTTTGCCACAGGCAATGGCTGGGCTTTCCTCCCTGGAATGCAGCTAGGGTGCTGGAAAGCCCTGTGTCACCCCCTCCCCAGCCCTGGGCGATAGAGCCCAGCTTTCCGGCCTGCCTCCCCCCCCCGGCCCCCCCCCCCCCCCCAACCCTGGACAGGAGGCCAGCAAAGCCAGGGTATCTCTGTAAGCACTTTATTTGGTTATTGCACAGAAAGCAAGTAACAGTGGGCTGAGGTTCCTAGTGCACCGTGTCTGTGAGCGTTCCTGCAGCACCCAGCCTCTTCCACTGAAGCCAGCTGCAGCCTGGGTCACCACTCGGAGGGACAGTCGTCACCCTCAGGCCAGGGAAGGACCCTCAGCACCCACCAGCCCCCCTCCCAAGCAGCTAGAGCTCTGCATTGCACTCATCCATCAATTGCACATACATTAAATAAATGCACTTATTGGAGAAGGAGCAGTCTGATCCCCTGGGGTCTCTTCTCCTCAGTTATAATTCAAGTGTTTAAATGTGGCGCTCGGCGTGTATCACATTCTGCTGGGGAAGCTATCGGCCAAACCGCCAGGGCAGGGCAGCGGGGGGCTGCGTCTCTCACACGGACATATTGCTAAGGGAAAGCCGGGCCCGGCCATCGGAGGGGAGCAGAGCAGCTCCCGCACCCAGGGGTGCTCTTCGGCGCCCAGGGCTCTGCTCACTTCTTCCCTGCAGTGGGTGCCAGCTCTGGGGCTTTGGCTTCCTTGCTGGAGGGGGCCTCAGCCTTGGAGGAGTCTTTACTGGCTTTGGGCTCTTCTTTGGGTTTCGCTTTAGCTTTGGGATCCTCCACCTTCTTCTTGGGCTCCTCTGCCTTCTCCTCAGTCTTTGGCTTCTCAGCCTCCTTTGCAGCTGCTTTGCTGACCTCCTGCTGAGGTTTTGGTGGAGCCTCCTTCTCGGCTTTTCCTTCTTCCACAGGTTTGAGGCCTGGTTTGGTTTCCTTTGCCTGTGGAGCTGGAGGCTCTGGCACAGCAGCCGCTTTCTCTTTGGGCTTCTCCTCCACCTTGGCTGGGACATCCTTCTTGGGAGCTTCTTCCTTCCTGCCCTCCTCAGGTGCGGGCTTGGAGGGAGCCTTCACCTCTTTGGGCTGCTCTTCCTTCGCAGGGGCTTTTGGCTCCTTTGGAGGGGAGGGAGTGGGCTCCTTGGCTGGGGCTGCTTCCTTCTGTGGAGACTTGACAACCTCCTTCACAGGAGATTTGACTTTGTCAGGGGACTTCACGGTCAGGGTCTTGCCCTCCTCCTTTGAGGGGCTTGGGGGCTTCTCTGGGGTCTTCACAACTGGGGTCTTGGCCTCCCCTTTAGAGGGGGTTGGGGCTTTTTCTGGGGATTTGACAGACGGGGTTTTGGCTTCCTCTTTTGAGGGGGGTGCAGGTTTCTCTGGGGACTTCATAGCTGGGGCCTTGGCCTCCTCTTTTGAGGGGGGTGCAGGTTTTTCTGGGGATTTGATGGCAGGGCTCTTGGCCTCCTCCTTTGAGGGGGTTGGTGGCTTTTCAGGGGACTTGACAGCTGGAGTCTTGGCCTCCTCCTTTGAGGGGGTTGGTGGTTTCTCTGGAGACTTCACAGCTGGGGTTTTGGCCTCCTCTTTTGAGGGGGGTGCAGGTTTCTCTGGGGACTTTACTGCTGGGCTCTTGGGCTCCTCTTTTGAGGGGGGTGCAGGTTTCTCTGGGGACTTTACTGCTGGGGTCTTGGCCTCCTCTTTTTGGGGGGGTGCAGGTTTCTCTGGGGATTTGATGGCAGGGCTCTTGGGCTCCTCTTTTGAGGGGGGTGCAGGTTTCTCTGGGGACTTCACTGTTGGGGTCTTGGCCTCCTCTTTTGAGGGGATTGGTGGTTTTTCAGGGGACTTGACAGCTGGAGTCTTGGCCTCCTCCTTTGAAGGGGACTCAGGTTTCTCTGGGGACTTGGCCTCCTCTTTTGCAGGAGACTTGGCCTCCTCTTCACCCTCTGCTTCAGCTTTCTCCTCTTCTTCTTTCTCCTCCTCTTCAGCTTTCTCTTCCTCAGCCTCTTTCTCAGCCTCCTCTTCCTCTGTGACCTCCTCTGTCACCTGAATTTCCTCTGTCTGCTCCTCCACAATCACAGTCTCCTTCTCAGATTTTTCCACCACCTTGACCTTCTCTTCACTCTTCACCTTGATGTTGGTGGTGATGCTGGGAGCCTTGGGGGCCACCTCAGGGAAGGAGAGCATCCCAAAGCCAGACTCAATTCGATATTCCTCCCCTTCCAAGAGCTTTCTGCCAGGAAGAGACAAGAGTAGAACAGTCAATGATTGCTTCTCACCCAGCTCTCATCACCAGGAGCTGCCAGCCATGCCCTGCAGCTCCATCCACCTCCTTGCCCTGCTTTCAATGTCCTAGCTGACCGTCCTTCTCCTACACTCTGGGCTGTGCAGGTTTTCTCGCCCTTCCCTTCACAAGCCACATGCAGAGCTGGGTCACCCAACTGGACGTTGCCCACCATGGTCTTGGAGGATGTATGGTGCCTTTCTCACCAGGAAAGGCCCAGGTGTTAGCAAGGGCCTTTGAGGGGTTTCCCCAGAGACACCAGCACTAGGGACTCTGGCTGAGATTCCCCCACCTTCACCTTGCCCACCCCATACCTATAGGCAGCAATTTCAATGTCCAGGGCCATTTTGACGTTGAGTAGATCCTGGTACTCCCGGAGCTGAGCTGCCATCTCCCACTTGGTGTTCCTCAGCTCGCTGTCAAGCTGCTGGATAGTTTCCTGTGGGCAGACAAAGCAACTGGTGATATGGGGGAAAGCCAGTCCCCAGGAATAGGGGGACACAGAGCACCCCTACACAGTCCCCTGGCCTCCAAGGAGGAACCACTCATCCAGCACCAGGTTGCCTTCACAGAGGTGTGTGCAGCCACCTCCCCCTGCAGACACAGAGGGAAGGGGATGCATCCAGGGGCTGTTTCAGTGTGTCCAGTTCCCTTGAGGGATCTGGCAGGAGCCCTGCACCACCTCGGGTGAGAGCTGCACCGCTGCCAGCTGAGCCCCCAGCCCCTTCCCAGAGCTCCCTCCATCAGGGACAAGCTGTGGGAACATTTCCAGGACTTGAGTGAGCCTGGTGGCCACCAAACCCCAGAGCATGAGACTGATGGATGGGGAATTACCCTGGGGACAGTGTTTCAGTCCATGGCCACCACCCAGTGCAGGACTCTGTGCTGCACTTCCCAGCTTTGTGGCACAAAACACGGCCTGAACCCTGGTCATGGTTCAGTAGTGTTTGTGACCAACATTATGGGCAGCTCAAAGCCAGGCAGAGATGTGGGACAGGTCCATCATGGCTGAGGGACACAGCACCCCAGATGCATTCTCAGGCTCTGGATACCTAGGGCTGGGGAAGGCTGGCTCTAGGCACAGCTCTTAGTATTTGTCACAGGCCAAGAACCAACGCTGCTCCCACCCAGCAGCTGGATGGTCCCTCACCACCAGAGACACTGCCCACTGCACCACATTACCTGGTAGGACAGGACATCTGCATGATGGCGCTCCTCCGAGTCCTGTCTTTGCCTCTCCAGTGACTCCTGGGTCCCTTTGAGGGCTTCGAGCTCTGTGGTCTTGGACTGGAGCTGGCGGCGATACTCTGAGATCTCCTCCTGAGCCAAACGGATGGCATCTGTGTTCACCTTAGCAACCTCTGAGAGCTTGTCCAGCCTCACTGCAACAGGGGAAAGGAGAAGCTGCAGAGGGGGAGGCGGCAGTCCCCTTTTCTTGGGGAACCTCAAATCCTTTAATACCGCACACCCCCTGTGGGCTTGTTCTCTGCAGAGCCAGCCCGGGGGGTGTGTATCCCTGGGTGCGCTGGCTTTGGCAGCACTCGCTGTGTCTGTGCTCGCACCGGACCAGGGAGCTGACGGTGCCCGGGCAAGACGGGGTTCTGCCATCCTGGGCTTTACCCAGCGCAAATCCGGGCTACAGCCCCCCTCCCCTTTCGGCTCCTGCCACAGCCCCCTTGGCCTGAGGCGCTGCCTGCTCCCCCTGCCACGCCTGGCTGCGGCCGGGCGCACTCTCTTGGGGCGATGCGGGAAAGGGATGGGTGTGTGTGTGTGGGGGGATGTGCCTGCCGCAGAGCCCTGCAGCCACCCCGGGGGTCGGGGGGTTCGGGGGGGGCGGACAGGAGTGGGGAGGGCAGCGGGGGG
>JAVJGJ010000001.1:92229461-92242781 GCA_035590215.1 Microhierax caerulescens | reverse complement strand
ACGGCAGCCTTGCAGCCCCATGTTGCTGCATGTGCAGGGCTGAGTGTGAGCTGACTGGCCCCGGTTAAGCCAGTCCTTAGGAAAAATATGTTCCTAGGGAGTGTGTATGGGCTTGGTGTGAGCCCTTGGGGCTTTGTGCTGGCTGCAGGGAGAGCCATGGGGCAGAGGTAGGGTTGAGCACAGGGGTGGGAGCTGTGCCCACAGCTACGCACCGTCAGAAGGACAGTATACGCCATGTAACTTCACTGCTGCAAATAAAGAGGTAAAAAAAATTGGGTTCAGCATGAGTCTCTTCTAGTTGCTGGCTCTCGTATCCTCAGCCGCTTGTTCTGCTCCATACTTGGGTTTTTATCTTCCCCTGCTGGTGTCTGTGCCTGGTCCAGGGGGTTTGTTCATTGAGGCCAGGGACATGCAGTGCTGCTCAGAGGTGTGAGGAGCCATCACTGCCTCGTGCCTGCCTGGCCTTTTGCTTTGGCTTGAAGTTGCTTCATATCAACAGAGGATAGTTGTGTGAAGTCCCCATGGCCTCAGTTACCTGTCTCAATGGTTAGGGTTTTTTCATTCTGTCTTAATTTTCTTTAATTGTGCTGACTTGCTGGGTTTTACGGATCCACCTCAAGTGCTCTATTTGCAGCTGTGAGAGTGTGCATTGCTTGCTTGTAGAAGTTTTCTTTCCCTACTAACCTTCAGCTGACCCTCTGTTTCTAGGTGAGTTGTTTCCTAGAAGCTTGCCCTTTGAGTTCCTGCTCCTATTTGCCTCTCCCTCCACATCAGGCACCATCATATATCCCCCAGTGCACAAGGGATGCGTGTCTGTGCAGGGCTGGAGCGGATACATCTCCCTGTGTATGCTTCCTTCCTTCCCGCCTGCCTTGTCAGACCTTCCTGAAGACACGTGTCAGGCTGGGAAGATGTAAAATCTGCTGTCAGCCAGTAAACTCCTGTTCTGGGTTGTGACAGTCTGTAGAAAGATCAGTGGAGCTATGGTGAGCCCTCTTGCTGCAATAGCCAGGGAGCTGGGGTGTCTTGGGCATGGTTTAAATGCTCAAGTGATGCTTAGATGGCTCGTTCCTCTAGCAAAGTGGCAGCAGCAGCACGTTCCCCACATCCCTTCCCAGGCAGCGGGTCTCTCTTGCTATAATGGCTCAGTCAGCAGCAACTCAGTCCCCTAGGATGGAGGAATTGGCCTAAAACAGGGCAGTAAAAGTAGCTGGCGGTCACTAACGAGTTTTCTTCTTCCACTCTCTGTAAGAGAAAACAAGTGGCACTAGTGACAGCTTATTTGGCTTGAGTGTCATCCCTGGGAGCCCACTGGCAGCACCCACCTTGATGAGAAGCACCATGCCACGTTTGTTGCTGTATCTCAGGTTTAGGAGCATGTTATTAACCCAGGATGGTTGAATTCTGGAGCCTGCTGGTATGGCAGCTGGGAGGAAGGGGCTGGGTGAGCTCTGGCATGTTCCTGACCTGAGGGCCTGAGATCAAGGAGGGGGCTTGCACCATGTTGTGCCTGTGTGGGTGCATCGCCTGACAGCTCTGAAATGCAGGTCCTGGGGGGAACATGCTGTCCTGTGTTCAGCTGTGTGATCTCAGCTGCAGGAGTGCTGGGTTCTCCTTCAGCCTCAAAGTGCTTCATGAGCAGCAGAAAATCAGATGCTCTAAACCATGGTGCTTCTTCCAGCTGGGCCGTGGGCTTCTTGGTCCTGCATTGCAGGAGAAAAACAACCTGTTAAAGCTGTATCCATTGAGGAAGGTGTATGTAGCAGCACTTAGTAGGATCCTTCTGCTGCATGTTGCGTGAATGTGGATGATGTTTTCCACCTTGAGGCAGGTAGAAGGGGAGTGTGGGAGGTAGAGCGGTGTGGCCACCGTTGTGCTGGGGGTCTTGGAAGAGCAGCGTTGCTCTGGGCCTTCTTGAATTTAGTTGTTGTGGGTGAATAAGATTGGGGATAAAATGCTTTGGAGACCCCCTTTCCTCCCAGCAGCTGGCACAGAGGGCTGAGTGGTGCTGAGCTCCCCACACCTCCCTCTCCATACCCCTGAGCCTGGGTGGTGCAGCCTGCAAGGTGGGAGATACAGGAGGGATTGTGGATGGCACAAGTTCCGGTTTCACCATTAGCAGGGGCTTCGGAGAGGAGGTATCCCACTCTCCTTGGTTGTGGGGACCAGCCTGGAGCAGAGGACTTCGCAGCAGGGCAGGGGTTTGATGGTGTGGGAGCTTGTGGGAGCCCTTGTGCCCTGGGATGGTAGGTCCATCCAGGGAGGGCACGGGTTTGTGCTGCTGCAAAGGCTTGTCCTCAAAATGGACCCAAGGAGCCTGCACTAGGTGTGGGTGAGCTCTGGGTGCTCCCTGCCAACACCCAGCCACTGTTTTGCTACCAGATGCTTACAAACACTTTCAAGTCCTTGAATCCAGTTTGCAAGACTGGCTTCAAATAAGTCTGTCAAGAAGTTGAGGTAAAATTTGAGCCAGCACAAGGTCAGGGACTTTTTTTTTCTTCCTTGATTTGTCACTGCAAATCTTGCATCTTGCTTTTTCTGAGCTCTGTTGCTGCTTCTGGCTGTCAGGAGCTGCCACTCTGCTTAGTCCCTCACCAGGAGATCAGCTAGTGCTGATCATCTCCCTGCCTGCAGATGAACTCCCGCTGCCCATTTTTGATTGCTGGGTGCAGGGTGTTCAGCAAGGGGTGAGAACTTGCAACTCACTGTGATGACTCTGAACAATCAGGTCTGTCCAAATGAGATGACTGAGGCTGCTGGCTCTGTATCTGACATCCCTCCTGCTCCCGTGTGCCAGATTAACTGGCTTATTTTCTTTTAGGCTCCAGCCTGGGAGAGGGGGTCCCTGCCCCATCCTCCCCTTTGCCCAGTTCAAGCTGGGCAAAGACATGTCTAGAAAGACATGGGGTAATGCAAGAGCAGCTCTGCAGTCCCTGAACCGTTTCTTTTGCCCTCCTTAAAACCAGAGCCAGGCAGCAGCATTGGACCCTGCCCAAGGGCTGAGCTTGGGGAAATTCACCTTCAGCAGGGCTGTGCCAGCAGCAGTTGCATCTCTGGGCTGGCAGGCAGCCCTGCCTCATCACCCTTGGTTAGCCTGGGGACACACGCAGGGTGCAGAGCACCCAGCTTTGGCGGGTGTTTGGAGCCTTGCTTGGCCTCTCGTCACCCTGCTTGAGGTGCTGCGTGGCTGCAAGTCTGGTCCTGCTGCTGGGGAGCTTGAGGTGTTGGTGTGGGGAGCAAGGGGTGTCTTAATTTTCGAGCTCAGGCGGGAGGAGGAGGCAGCAGTTTGCTTTTTGGAAGCAGCTGTCGGCACTGCAGGGCTGAAAGGAGCGGGGGAGATGGGTGGCCGTCTCTGTCTCCGAAATTACTGGGGGTTTGGATGGTTAAAACACACGCTGCGCTACCAGAGGGCTCTGGGAAACTGGGAAGCTGCAGGAAGGCAGCAGGCGTGATTCATGTCTCCCAGCCGGCTGCAGAAATTCCCTGGTAGGCTTCAAGTTTGCTTTCCAGGCACTTCTGCAGAGCAGGGCTGACTGCGAGCCAGGTCGGTGAAATCTGAGGGACTGCAGTAAATCCTCCTTCCTCCCTCTCTTGCAGGACAGGATCCGCAGTGAGGCGCAGAGAGCTGCTGCGGCGCAGCCTGGGAGCTCCTGCTGTTCGCTGGAGAGCCATCGACCTAGGGGGGGGGAAAAAAGGCTCTGAATAAATCCCAGGTAACTGAAGCAGGGAGCAGTGTTGTGTCTTATGTGAGGCTGCCCAGGAGGCAGTTTTCTCAGGGGGCAGCCTTGGCAGGGCGGGGGTAGCACGGTGGCAGACGTGCCCCCTCTGTAACAGTGTCAGGACTGTACTGCCAGTGCCCAAAGTGAGCCCCGAACCGCTGCAAACTTTCTCTCTCACTGCCTGCCAAGCTGGCTCTGGCTGTGTGCTCTGCCTAGGAGGCTCGGCCCCCAGATTTTATCCAGATTTTCTTTTTATCCCTGTTGGGGATCCAGCTTAAACAGAAAACAGAGAACACTGTTCCTCTGGCTGCATCTTGTGTGCTCACAGGGGATTGCTGCGTTTGGCTTTCAAGATGCTCATTTACATTTAAAACCATTTGCAAGCTTTTTTTTTTTTTTTTTTTTTTTTCCACTTGGCTTTGCTTTCGGTGCTCCTGCCCCTTCAAAACAGCAAGGCCACTGCAGGCTTTCAAGGACGATCCTCTGGTTCCTTTGCTGTTGAAGGAAAGATGGGTGAAACGGTTGGAAAAAGACAAATCCCTGCTGACCTTTAAGAAGGGGCTATCTGCTGCCTGCACACCAGGCTTCCTCAGCCTGCCAAGCCATAAATCTGCCCTAAACTGCCCGAATTATGTAATATAGCCTCAAGTGCTGGGTGGCAACCTCAAACCCGTTGAATTTAAAGCGACACTGCTGGAGCAGGGGTGGTTTCTGGAAGAGGCTCCTTTTGATCTTGCTTGGTCGGGCGCTGGCAGATCTGTGCCCCTTGGCTGCGCTGTCCCCTCACACCAGCGCCGGTCTGAGCCTTTGGTTTTGCTCTGTTCCTCTTCCCATCCCAGGGCTGTTACCTGCATAGCGGTGAGGGAAGACTAGGGGTGGATTTTCCCTAGAAAAGCGTTTTCTTGAACAAGGAGATGCAAACCCTGGGGAGATCACTGGGCTCTTGCTGTGGGGAAAAGGGCTGCCCAGCTCCGCACGGGATGGGGTGGGCAAAGTGGCTGCTGCTGAGAGAAGCAAGTTGGGGCTGCAGCCTGAGCAGGGGTGAACGCTGGCATCTTCAGCAACTGCTTTCCTCCTCCACATCCTCTTTAGCAAACCAGCTGATTCCCCACTCATCGGCAGAACCTGTGGTGCGCCAATGTGTCTGCAAGGCGCTTGCCCTCCCCTAGGGAACGGGCTCCTCTGGCAGTGCGGGAGCTGAGGGCTTCTCTGGGCTCTTCATCTCCTTGTGACTCTTCCTATGAGATCCCAAGCTCTTTCCCTGCCCTGGCTTTTCCTTCCTGGAGCTCTCCATAGTGTCCCCAGCAAGGAAATTATCAACCCTCAAACTTTCTGGTCTGCCTTTCCTCGCAGGGACGTGCTGCTAGCTGGAGACCACCATGACGGACTCGAAGTACTTCACTACCACAAAGAAAGGTAAGAGTGGGAGCAGGAGGGTCACACAATTTTTACCAAAATAATCAGGCTCTTTCAGCACCTGTCTAAGCCAGCTGGGGAGGGTTTTCCTTGAGGTGGGAAGCTAGTGGAGATTCCAGCTCTTGTGGGGATGCCTTAAGCCCATGTGGTATGCTGTGGCTGACACCCTCCTCGCTCTCATGGAGCTGGGGCAGCTCCTGGGCTGCTGTGGGGTCAGAGCACCTTATCACCAGCCCCCTGAAGCCAGATAAGGCTGTTGGAAGCTAGGTTATTTGCTTTAGCAGCTCAGGAGCAGCTATGGGACGTGGCCTCCTGGCCTGGGACAGAAGCACTTGGGGTGTTTGACTTAAGCATTTTCCAGACCAAGGAATTAATGTGGAGGAAAGCCACGTGGCATCTTCTCTTCAATCTGCCTTACCAGGAGTGAATAGAGCTCAGTGTGGCTTCATGAGGGCAGGAGACCGTGCTGGGTCTGGAGCCACTGGTTGCCCCCAGCAAGGTGCTGGGCTGGAGGACTGCTGCCACATGCAGAGCAGGATTTGGGACCCACCGTCCCTTACGTGAGGAGCAGTTCCCAAAATCCACCTGCATTTGCTGCTGCAGGTGCCTGCCATCATCCAGGCTGTGGTGGGCTCCCTGGGTAGGGGAAGGGCTCCCAACCACTGTGTGCAGGGCTGGGGCTTCACTGTGTGCTGCAGTAGCTGCTCCACCGATGAAAATACCCACGGACTAAAGCTCGTGTCCTGTGCTTGAGGTGTGGAGTGCTTGTGCTCGTCGCTTCTGCACTCTCTCCCATCCTTAAAGCCCTGTGGGGCTGAGGAGTCACAGGGATGCACTAGCATGTTCATCTCCATTTCCATGGCTGAGTGCTGAGCCCCAGAGCAGCCCTGGCCCTCGGTGAGACATTTGGGAAGTTAAATCCCCTTTTCCACCTCAGAGCACCTGGGGTGGCAAAGGAGCCCCAGCACGCAGCAGGTGGGAGCTGTGCTGTCCCTCCCCTGGGAGCAGCACCCAGCAGAGGGGTGGGTGCCCATCCCCTAACCCCTGAACTCCTCCTTGTCCCCTTCCTCCAGGGGAGATATTTGAGCTGAAAGCTGAACTGAACAGCGACAAGAAGGAGAAGAAGAAGGAGGCTGTGAAGAAGGTGATAGCATCCATGACCGTTGGCAAAGATGTCAGGTGCGTGACAGTGCCGTGCCAGGGATGCCCGGACCAAACCATGGCAGGATGGTGTCCAGATGGCTCGTGGGCTCCAGTTTGCCCCTGCTGCCTCTGAGGGGGTTTTGTGCTGCCTTTTGTCTTGGGCAAGGACCGAGTGAGCTCCTGGCTGCTGCTATACCTTCTGCTACGGGAGGGAAATGTTTGTGTAAGCGTGGCCGTCTGGCAGGCAGGGGCTTGCCTGGCTTTGGTAGTAATCTGGCTAAAAGAGGATTGGTCTGGCTGCCAGATAAGTTTGTTGGGGATTATTGCCGCTTCCTTCATGTGTTACTAAAACCAAGCAAAACCCCCCTCTGAGCCTTTACGGCAGAGGGTCAGTGTCTCTGCCTCGGTGTCGATAAGCCTTTTGCAGCCGCTCCAGTCCCAAAGGTCAAGCGACTGCTTTTCCGTCTCCCCCTTTATCTGCCTGACCCAGCAGCACGTGGCCCCTCCGTCCTCTCCTCCCTGCAAAGACCTGTCCCTGCACACCCTGGGCATTACATGCGTCAGCGCTTTGCTTTTCACAGTGCATTTGAAGGTAGATAAAGGAAAAAAAAAAAAACAAACCCAAAAAACTCTGGGCTCTGGGTTTGGAAAATCGGTGCGTCCCTGGCTCCGGTAATGCTCCCTCCTGGGGCTGCTGTAGAGAACGTGACACTGGACATGGTAGGGACTTGCCTGATGCTGTCACCTGCATAGGGGTGAGGGAAGACTAGGGGTGAATTTTCCCTGGAAAAGTATTTTCTTGGACAAGCAGATGCAAACCCTGGGGAGATCACTGAGCCCTTGCTGCGGTGATAAGGGCTGCCCAGCTCCCCGTGGATGGTCAACACTCGGCAGGAGCTACATCGATTGGAAAGGAAATAGGGGCTGTGGCAGCCCATTTTGTTTCGGTGTGTGCGTGTTCTAGGCTGCAGGAGAGCACTTTACTAAGCTCACCCCTCCCTGGGAGGTGCCAGGAACGCTGAGAACGGCTGAGGTGTGTGGCAGCAGGAGCTCAGCGAGGGAACCAGCAAAGTGCAGCAGCCGTTGAGGGCTGCCCTGGGTTTGATCCTGTTTGATCACTGGTTTGCAGTGGCAGAGAAGCTTCCAGGAGCCAAGGGACATCTGTCGGGGTGGAATAATTCCTGTGTTAACCCTCTGATCTCGATTGGCTCTCCTAAGGTGGCTTAATAGTCTAACTGGTCTGTATCTTAATAGTCTAATTGGTTTGTGTTTATTGTCTGCAGTGACACAGTGTCTCTGGGACCCGCAGCTCTAGTGTGGTTGAGGAAGGGGAAGCCCCTAGCTCCACGCAGGCAGCTCCGCTCCTTCCTAGCAGAGCATCGTTCTGCTGCAGGGCTTACCTGGTGGAGCAGGGCTGTTCCTTAGTCCTGGGTGTTTACTTCTCTAACGTGATGTTAGGATGTGGGACAAGCCCTTTGCAGCAGGACAGCCTTAATGTCCGTAAAAGCAGAGGGTGGTTTTGGTAGGGCTATGTGGGAGGGATTTTGCAGAAGGCGAGGGGGGAATGGCTCACCTTCCACGTCCTCTCACAGGTGCTGGAGGCTTTTGTGCTGTCCTGTGATGGCTGGGTGATGTTGCACCTTCTCCCAGGGCAGTGGGCACATACTGGAGCTGGGATACAGCAGAGCTGTGTGGGAGAACCCAACTTCAGGCCATTAAGGGGCCATTTTGATCTACTCTTGATGCAAATCTGTAAATAAAAACCTATTGGGGATGGGTGATTTAGCCACATCTGCTGCAGGCTAGGCTCAGGACATGGGAGAGCAGCCTGGGGTCATCTGGCTTCAGGAGTGGGTTGAGCCACGGGAAGGGGATGGCCACACACCTAGGGAAGTCCCATAGGCAGTGGCATCTCTGAGAAAGGGTCACACTCAGCAGCGTGGCCGAGTCCTGCCTTCATGGAGGCACTCTGTGTTTCAGTGCTCTCTTCCCAGACGTGGTGAACTGCATGCAGACGGATAACCTGGAGCTGAAGAAGCTGGTCTACCTTTACCTGATGAACTATGCCAAGAGCCAGCCAGACATGGCTATCATGGCAGTCAACACCTTCGTGAAGGTGAGAGGAGAAGGCTGCATGTCTGAGAGCCACGTGCTGCAGCAGGTCGGTTCAGCCCACCGCATGCATCCCCACTTTTATCCACGGCCACCACACTAAGCTGCTGTGTACCCCACTCCAAAGAAGGGAGCGTGGGCAGGTTTCCAAGGCCTCTCCCTTCAGGAGCAGGGGCTCCCCCACTCCTCTAGATAACTGAGCAAATTTGTCCAGTAGTGCAGAAGAAAAACATTTTCTTGGCAGCTGTACTTTGCCACTTGCTCTGTCAGTGGCAGCTTTGCTTGTGGGCAGCTCCTGTGATCGAACTGCTGTCATGTGAGCTTATGTGCTGAAGTCTCTGCAGCTGAGAAAGCCCTCGTGATCTTCCAGTTGGAGTTGGGAATTGAAGACCGCGTTTGTTACTAGCCCAGATATTGCCAAATCATTCTGTGAAAAGGCTTGGTAGGCATTAGAGGGAACTCGGCATTTTTGGAGAAAAATATAATCCCACACAATAAACATGATGGATGCATTTCCCAGGTCAGGTGGCCATTCTGCAGGGTAGCAGCTGACTTCAGATACTTGCTGTAAGTGATGAAGACATCAGATTCCTGGAGGTGTGCTTGCAGTGAGAACTGATGGTGTTAAAACCCTGTGGGTGCCAGATTGCAGAACAAGGGATCAGACCTCTCTCTTGCGTGACTTGTTCTTGAGAGCTGAGTGTTAAACCCTCTAGACTTCAGGCACTCAAATGAGAATGGAGGTCCTGAAGCCATCACTAGTGCCTGATTCACGGAGTGGTGGCCCAGGATATCTCACCTTCCCCTCTCATCCCTATAGGACTGTGAGGACCCAAACCCACTGATCCGGGCTCTGGCTGTGCGGACCATGGGCTGCATCCGTGTGGACAAGATAACAGAGTATCTCTGTGAGCCCCTGCGGAAGTGCCTGAAGGACGAGGACCCTTATGTGCGCAAGACAGCAGCTGTCTGCGTGGCAAAGCTCCATGACATCAATGCCCAGCTGGTGGAGGACCAGGGCTTCCTGGACACCCTTAAAGACCTCATCTCAGACTCCAACCCCATGGTGATTATTTTTTTGCCTTCTCCGTCTTCTCTTCATCCAAATGGCAGTAAATGCTCTCTCTTCATCTTCTCATCATCTTCACATGCTGACTCCCTTCTTCCCATGTTCCTCTTCATTCTCTTTTTGGTGCTTAATAGACCACTTTGGGGGACAGCTGTTTCTCAGGGCTGCAGGCTGTGTCCTTGGAACCCTGTCTCCTGGATGGAAGGTTTCTGCAGTTCCTTGGCAGTGTGTTATTATTCTGTTCCCAGTGAGAAGGCTGCCCCAGCCAGCTCGGAGCAGAGGGTGGTGGCAGAGGGGAGCTGAAGCTTGGCTCTGGTACCACCTAGCTGGCGGCTTTTGCCTCTGGTGAGGGTTTCCTAGAAGCTGGGCTTTGGCCAGTGTTAGTTTGCCTGCCTTTCCCCAGGCATGAGAAACTTCAAAGCCTGCTTTCCCCAGGGTTTCTCTTCCCCCAGCCATTGCTGCTCTTCAGATCCTGCCACAGGCAGAGCGATGAGCCTGGGAGGTTCTGCAGAGAGTGATGGGGCTCCTCAGAGCTGTCTGGGGAAGGGGAGTGAGAGCAGGCTCCTCCGTGCCGGGCATGGGGCCAAGGCTGACTCCTGCTAAACATGTGCAAACTGTTAGAGATGTGGTGTGGGTGGTGGGACTGTGCTGGTGGTGATTGCTCATCTCCTGAGGATCAGCTGGTGGGGAGGAGAAGCTGGTACCCAGATGTCGCTGGGATGTGAGGTGCTGATACCGATCCTTGGCAGCTCATCCACTTGCACCAGCTTTCCCCCAGGCTGTTGAACCATGTTTGGTGTCGCCTAATGTGTCCTGTCCCCTCTGGCAGGTAGTGGCCAACGCAGTAGCAGCGCTCTCAGAAATAGCGGAGTCTCACCCAAGCAGTAACCTCCTGGATCTCAACCCCCAGTCCATCAACAAGCTGCTCACGGCCTTGAACGAGTGTACTGAGTGGGGCCAGATCTTCATCCTCGACTGCCTGGCAAACTACATGCCCAAGGATGACCGGGAAGCCCAGAGGTGAGGGAGGCTGGGGGTGCTGCCTTCAGGGCGCCACAGACTGTCCGGATTGGGGCTCAGAGTGGGAGGGGAACAGGCAGGTATTGACTGAAGGGCCTGATGCTGCCCCTTCTCATCTAAGAAGCGTTCCAGTCCTCCTGATGCTTGGAATCCTTCTGCAGGAGGTGCAGGGCAGTGGGCATCTGCTGGCTGTGGTGCCTTGGGTGCAGCCGTCTGGAGATCAATGTGGCCTTATAGCAAGCCCTGTCCCCATGCTGGCACAGGGACTGCGCTTCCCAAACTGCTTCAAAATGTGGTCTTACCACACAGCAAGGGCCGACAGGCACGAGGGAGCCCTGAAAGGGTGTCACTGCGATAGGGTTTTGCAGGGCTTGGGAAATAACCTTCATCAGGGCGTTTAAGAGCCAATTCAGCGTTTCTTGGGAAGGACTCAAGTGTTGCTCGGCTGTCCTGCTGCAATCTCTGCCAGTGCCTTGTTCTTCTTTGTCAGTACTGGCAGCGATGTTTAAGCAGGAAGACGGGCTGTGATAATTTTCTCTCTCTTTTACCCCTGACACCTCCAGCATTTGTGAGCGAGTGACGCCCCGGCTGTCCCACGCCAACTCAGCGGTGGTGCTCTCAGCTGTGAAGGTGTTGATGAAGTTCATGGAAATGCTGTCAAAGGATCTGGATTATTATGGCACGTTGCTAAAGAAGCTGGCCCCACCCCTGGTCACCCTGCTGTCCGCAGAGCCTGAGCTGCAGTATGTGGCTCTCCGCAACATCAACCTCATCGTGCAGAAAAGGTGGGTGCCCTGGTGGGGTAGGAGTGACCACCTGGCTCTGTCGGGGTTTCCCTCTTCTCTACAGCTGCTTCCCCATGCTTCCAGCCCTCTGACGGCGGCAGTGTCAGGGCTTTGCTGACATAACCTGTCATATGGGGTTTTTTTTCTCTATTATTTAAAATCCAAGGGCTGAGCGCAGAGTGTCAGGTGAGGCAATAAGCAGGGAGCTAAGCTGGGATCTTCAGGAGAGATTTATTTTAATTTATTGTGTGTTTGGGGAGAGCAAAGGACGGAAAGGCCAAAAGCTGAGACTTTGCTTTAGTCATTGAATGTCTAGTGAGGAATTTTTGTGTTATCAGCTTCTTTCTATGCAGTCCTCCTCTTTGAATAAGTGCTGAGAGTCCTTTTGTCCCCTTGCTGATCTAAAATTGCTAGTGGGCAGGAGGTGTCCGAGGCCCCACACATGTGCCCTGAGCAGAACTGGCCAGCTGGAGAGCCACGCTTTGCATTGACAGCCTCAGTCAGATGATTTGTTGTCCTACCAGTTATCACCGTGGTTGTCTATTAAAAATAGCAGCAATTTCTGGGAGAAGCGGAAAGCAATTAGTGTCCCTGGGAGCGGGAATGTGGAAGGCAGGTCAGCTTCTTGGAGTTGGAGCTGGACCTGGCCTATCTCTTTCCCAGCTTAGAGAGAGGATGATCTCATGAGAAAGGTCCAGCCTAGCCCTGGGGTCTGGGTTTGTATCGCTGCTCCCCCCCAGACATCCCTTCCAGCCCTGGCAAGATGAACGTCCCCTGTTGCCTTGCGTCAGGTCCTTGTTTGCGGCAAGGTTGTGCTCTGTCCTCTGCACTGGTACCAGCAAAGGGGAGCCAGGGGACGGACGCCTGGGGGGATAATGGTGGTGTCTCGGGTTCCTTGACATTGAACAGGCCCCCAGAACTTTGTGCTTGTGGCCAAGGAGCCTCATCCTCCTGGCCCAGAGCCGCTCGCTCTCCAGCTCTGGGCTTCCCTAGCTTATGTCCTCAATGTCCTCAAGCCTTCACCACCCCATCTTCAGCCTCGGTCAGGGGGTGATGGTTCATGCTTGTAGCTGGCTGATGGAGTAATCAATTTTCATGGACTTGGGGCATTAGCCAGCAGCAGGTCAGGCGAGTGAATCCCCATCTGTCTCCTGACTGGCATGCAGCTTTCTGGGGAGGACAACTTCCTTTCTGCGTTGCTTTGCCTGCTGGTTGTTGCCTGGGTCAGAGCCTGGAGGTGGGGGCAGAGCTCAGATCTTGCTTCTGCCACTAGAGGAATCATCCGATAGCAGTACCAGGTGTCCAGAAAGCTCTGGAGAAAACCATGGTTTCTGGAAGATTTCTGACATCTCTCATTGTGGTCAAAGTGAAGGAGTGTGCGCCTGCCTTAATCACTGCCTCTCGTTGTCCTCCAGGCCTGAGATCCTGAAGCACGAGATGAAGGTGTTCTTTGTGAAGTACAATGACCCTATCTATGTTAAACTGGAGAAGCTGGACATCATGATCCGCCTGGCTTCCCAGGCCAACATTGCACAGGTCAGGGTCTGCCTAACTTTGCTGGGTGGGCTGTGCAGGGAGCTGCAGCCCCACGGGGAGGGGATTTGTCTGAGAAATTCTAGACCCAGCTTTGCAGGTTGTGGAGGGAGCAGCTGTACCACGCAGTCTGCTTCTGCTGGGTCACTGCCGAGCTTTTCTGGTGGCTTTTCTTGCTGCCGGGCTCTTACTGTCTTGTCCCCTCTGACAGGTGCTGGCAGAGCTGAAGGAGTATGCCACAGAGGTGGACGTGGACTTCGTAAGGAAGGCGGTTCGAGCCATTGGCCGCTGTGCCATCAAGGTGGAGGTGAGGGCTGGGTCACTTTGGGTCCTGATAGCAGCTGTGGTTAAGCAAAGCATCACTCCCCAGCACATTGGATGGGTTTGGAGTTCATCTCACCCCAGGAGTTGCCCTGATGAGCTGGAGCCTGCCTGGGGATGAGCAACATCTGTTCCACAGGGCACAGACAAGGTGCAAGGAGGGTGTTTCATCCCTTTACCACAGGAGCTGTTTTAAGATCCC
>JAVJGJ010000001.1:92183659-92207165 GCA_035590215.1 Microhierax caerulescens | reverse complement strand
CTGTCCATCTTTCCTGGCCCTCCGCGCCGTCCACCTCTGCCTCCGCCTCCCATTTGCTCCATCAGGGGTCCTGGGGGGCCCCCGGGCCCACCGCCTCCTCGCCGGCCACCTCCTCCGTAGCCACCTCGATCCATACCCCGACCTCCTCTGAATCCACCTCTGTCTCCACCGCGGCCACCTCTGAACATGCCACCAGGTCCCCCACGGTCCATGAGGCCACCTCCTCGCCCACCTCTCATCCCCCCAGGGCCGCCTCTACCGCGGTCTCCACCTGGGAGAGAGGAGAAGATGCTCAGAGCAAGGCGAGGGGTGAGCCAGCCCGCACCGGGCACCGCTCCGGCCTGTCAAACCCTGCCCCGGGAACCTGGCACTGGGAACGGGAGCAGGTCCAGGGTGGCAGGGCAGTGCCATGAGCACACCTCACCCAGCCCCTTGCCAAGAGGGCACCCACCACCTCATGAGGTGAAAGTGGTGCTTTGGGGAGGCACCCCCAAGGAAGAGCCTCGGCTGTTCTGCAGGAGCTGGGAAGTGTGGGAGGATCAGAGGGCACAGCGGTCCCAGCCTCCATTTTGCGGCTCAAGGAGCGATGAACCCCAGTTCAGTTCCCCGAGGAACCTGAAACCAGGCTGGGGGCACCTGCTGAAAACCCGGCGCCTCCAGCCCTGCCGGGAACCCTTCTGCACACGTACCTGGAGGGGGGAACGGGGGCGGCAGAAACCCTTCTGGTTTAGGAGCCTTGCACTGGTTGCACTCTGTTCTCCAGGCGAAGTTCTGGTTTCCACATCCCCTGGGTAAAAACACCAGTTAGCATAGACCAGGAAGGCATTCCCGGCCCAGTAACGCTTGGAAGCGTATCCTGGCCACGAGCAGGAAAGCACGAGGAGACACCAAAGCTGGCCAGCAGGACCTGCAGGAGGCCTACTGGGCCAGTGTCCCCAGCCTGCGGTGCGGTGGCCAGCCTCCTCTGCTGGCTCAGCCACAGCCCCCAGGCACTGACGCCAGCCCTCCCTTCCCACTCCGGACAGGACAAAGGAACCTCCTTGGAAGGCCCCAGCAAGTTATTCTGGGAAAGGCCTACTTGTCCTGGCCAGCACCTCGGACAAAAGGGTCCTTTCAGCGCTCCGAGATAAGAGACGGCTGTTGTCACCACGTGGGAGCAACCACCGAGGTGCCAGGCTCACGTGGAGCTGCCGTGCCGTGTGAGGATGCGGGCAGCACGGGATACTCACGGATTGGGACACTGCCAGTCACCAGCTCGGTGCTGCACGCTCCCGCTGGAGGGGTTTCCTCTGGATCCTCGTGGTCCTCTGGAGGAGAAGCCACCTCTGTCTCCACCTCTACCCCCCATCCAGCCCATGGGGCCGCTGGGGCCGCCAGGCCCCCCTGGGCCGCCAGGCCCCCCCGGACCTGCAAGGAAGGCCCCATTAATCCCAGAAGGCACCAGTTGCCACTGGAGGACAGGGTGCAGCACCTCCGGCCGTGCCCTTTGGGGGCCAGGGGGCTGGACGTTACCTCCGCGGAGGGGGGGAGGCATGCCCCGCTGCTCACGGGGGGGCATCCCCCCTCGCATGCTGTTCATCGGGCCCTTCTTCCGCGCCAGGGTGACTTTGAGCTTGCTCCCCTGGAAATCCTTCCCTAGGAGGAACACAAGGGCAAGAGCATCACTTCGTGCTGTGAACGTCCACTCCTCACCAGACCCTGGTGTCACACACAATTGCCCCGGGTTGTTCCTCACAGGGAAAATTTTACCCCAGTGTCAATGACAGCAGAAGGGCAAAATTCCACCCATGGGACTGGGATAAACTCTAGCTACAGGAGGCAGCAGGTGACAGAAGCCTGGGCAATGGAGGGCAACCCCAACCCCAGCACACCTCTTTGTTCCAGTTAAAACCAGGAACTTCTCTGGCAAAAGCCTGACCACCGACAGCTAGCTCTGAAGGACTACGATCCTCCATGCACAGAGGACAGAAATGCTGACTTCAGTTGGACAAGAATTCAGTTCTGAAATCGAGAACAAAGCACTTCCAGCCCAAAACACACCCCACAGGCTCACCATCAAACCATTCGACAGCTGTTTTGGCAGTAGACAGGTCATCGTAAGATACCGTGGCATCTCCTTTTGGTTTGCCGGTTTCTTTATCGATGTAGAGGTTTATCATGGGCTGCCCGGTCCTCTTGTTCATCTAGCAGGACAACAAAACGTCACCTCAAGTCACACCTCCCCATACGCGGAGCAGGGATTCAGTCTTCTCTGTTCTGCTTTTGACTTGAGACAACTGACCTCATTCTGGTGACTCCGTGGCAGAGGAAAGGGCCCCTCTGGCCTACCATGCGTGGCAGCTACTGCCCAGACAACCCCAAAAAGAAGGAACCAGCCCTGAACAACGCTGCCTGATCAGGCAGGCTTCTGCCATGCACAGCTGGCAGCACAAGAACCGAGCTGCAGCCTCCCCACATCCTCCTCCACTCTCCCCAGCACCCCAAGCCCTCAGGTTGTCACACGCCCCCTGCCAGCGCAGCGGATCCACAGAGGCACGCTTCCTCCATGGCTGTAAGTGCCAGTGCTAATGTGCCTAATCACACTGCTGAGGGACAAATCCTGCAAGGGTTCTTTGGGAAAACCGGAGCTAACAGGTTAATGCCAGGCTGCAGTCATCGTCGTGCCCAACCAGCCAGAGACCTGCCAGCTCCTGGAAATGACGGGCTAAAGGGAGATGAGCAACGTGGAGGCAGGGAGGAGGTGGGCCACCCCTTTCCCCCACAGCCCACCAGCCCCAGGCCAACCTCTGCACACGCGCTCCCCTCACCTTGACAACACCGCACTGTTTGAAGAAGTCTGCCAGATCCTCCAGGGTCACGTTATCATTGAGTCCCTGCACATAAACTGAACCGTTGTCTGAGTCCTCATCTGGGTCCATAGGTGGGCCTAGGAGATAAGTCAGGGCGTCATTGCAGGGAGAGGAAAGACAGCGGCGCAGCATAACGGAGTGCTTTTCATCACGCCATCCCCACAGCCAGCTGCGGCTTCACTCTCAATGAGAGTATTTATGAAGTGACACAAAACCCCCGGCACTGAGAGGCGATTCTACGCCACCTTCTCCATGTGGACCGGCAGGACTGCGCTGCAGCCCGCTGCCGAGCTGGCCTGCCAGCTGCCTCCCCTGCCGCAGCCAGCCAGCGCGAGAACCGCCTGGTTAAACCACTTGGTTGTAATAGGAGACATCTGAGATGCAAGGAAAAGCTTCATCACGGCTTTTGGGTTCCCACACACAGACTGTCCACCCCCACCCACCTCCCTTTCCACAGCACCGTGCTGATCCTGGAAGGCTGACGCATAACTTCCAGACACGCCTGTGCAACAGGAAGGAAAAAGCTGCACGGTGACAGGCCAGGGGTGGCACAAGAGATGGCCACTGGACCAGCAGGTACAAGCTCCGGGCTAAGGCTGCCTGAAAACAGCTTTCTGCTGAACCAAACAGCTACAGAGCAGCTCCCCCAAAAGCCCCCCTAGTTCCTGTGGAGAAGGGCAGGCATCTCACAAACACGTGCAGTTTTCCACCAGTCCAGCTGTTCTGATGCATCGGGAATCAGAAAATAAATGAGAAAGAGCCTGCAAATGGCAGAGCATCCTCGTGCTCCCACAGACAGGCACGCTGTGGAACGAGCGCAGAAGTCTCCATTTCACCAGCTCGGGAGAGAGTCCCGGGCAGTTATTGGCAATTACCTAAATCAAGGTCCGGTCCTTCTTCCATATGTCCTGCCAGTCAGGAAAGAATCATAAGAAGCTGTGTTAGTGCACGCCTTGCAGGCTGCAGAACCGACACACACAATACTATCTACTTATAACCACCATTCGATGGCGCTGGTTAAACTCAAATTGACCTGCATTGCAAAAACATCAGCAATGCACCTTTACTTGGTGATCGGTTTGCTATTTTTAGCAGCTTTTCAAACCATTAACCGCTATTACACTTTTTTTTTTTTTTAAATATGCTTTACCAGGCCAATCAGTTTTACATTCATTAATAAAAAGTTACTTTACAAAAAAAATTTATTAAATCCAAACCATTTATTTTCCCCAAATTACAGAAGTTGTTGCTCAATTCTTCCAAGTTACCCTGTGTCCTGTAACCGCATACCCCTAGGCATTGCCGGCAGTACCCATTACAGTCTTGTTGTATATGTCATTTTAACCACTTAAAACTAATAAAAATTACACTTTGTTCTAAAAACTGACTGCAATTTTTTTTTTTTTTTTTTTTTTAACACTATCCATTGTAATGCTCAAAAACTTACCACCAGGCTTATTGAAGCCACCTCGCTCTCCAGCGCTGCTGGGGGGATAAACGAAGAAATGAAGGCCTTTCCCTTTACAAAGCCAGTACCGCTCTGAGCCTCTGCGGCTCACTGGGAAGAAGGGCACTGGCTAAACATCTCCAAACAATGCATCTGTCTCTCTCTCTCTCATCTCGGCACTATGCCTTTCTTCAGGGCAGCTCGCTCAAATTTCCTTTACATATACGCAACCTTGCTTGTCTGGTTTTAGACACCACTTTGCTGTCGGTACCCTTGCATTACTTGTATGGGTATTATCAGTGCAATACTTGGCAAAAAAAAATCTTTTCGAGCATTATAAATTGGGGTTTTGCTTCAGAGAAATCGTGGGGTCATTCACTGGTCAACTCCCTCCCCTCTGTGTGTACATAAAGGTGCACCCTCAGCCTCTCGCAGCACGAGAGCGAAACGAGCCCGCGGGTCCCTGACATTAACAGTTAAAAAGGTAGGAGACAACCATACGCGATACCTACAACACAGTTCAGATGACATTTCCGCTAAAAACCTCGGTATAAAGCCATACATTCAGGTCACTACTGAATTTAACAAGTCTCTGTGGAGGGAGAACTTACAGAATACAGCGGGGGCTCGAAGGCCTGGGGTGCAGCTTTGTGGACACAGACCAGAACGGCAGATTTCGGCACGCGCCAATGCAAACTGATGGCCTCAGCTTTCGTTGAAAGCTTTGGCTGAAGCGTTCAGCTAAGACTGCTTTCAAGCGCTGGTTAATTAGGAAAATGCCACCTGAAAAGGATTTTGATGTTTCTTGCTCTTTTTGGAGAGACAAAAAGCTGTTTGGAAGGAAACGAGCAGAGGAGGGAGAGCACCGCCTATTTTCTAGCAAGTATTGCACCTCTAATACTGGAAAAAAAAAAGTTGTCAATACACAGTTTCAAGCTGTTGCATGCAGCTTTGCCTCCTTTTGTTAAAGTACACACCATTTACGTAATGTCTCTCTATTTTAAAACATATACGTTTACACTTTTTAACGTTACACAATTCTAAAGTAGTATACCTCCTCTGGTTTTATTACCAAACAACAAGTATGCAGTTACCAAAGTTACAGAAGGATTCCATTTATACAATGAATACATTTGGTTAAAAATATTCTATGTATATTTTTCCTCTCCATATGGACACCGTGTCTAGTCCCACTTTTCATTATGCTGCCGGCTGAGTACTGAGTACGGGTACTTTTTAAGTATTGAAGTGTATACAAGGCTCTCACTTTGTAACCTGTAGCATATAAATGCGACAAAGCATGTTAAAAAGTTTCCATGTTTAACAGCCAATGAAAATATAAAATAATTGAGTCAATGAAAAAGGGCACGTTAATAACATCGAGCTCCTTACCTGCCGGAGACACTGAAATCCATCACCACAGCATGATAAGAAGGGCCGAGTTCCCCTACCTGCCCCTGGGCGTTCATAGGAAGGCCACCTTTTCCATGGACAGCAGAAAGTCTACGTCCATGGAGCAGGGGACCCCTTGTAATGGTCTAGTCAGGTGGAAATCACTACGTACGCAATTTAAGCTCGGATTAGGGTGTGAAATCAGAGACGGGTGACAAATCTTTGGCATGAGAAGCTCTGAAGGGGCTAGAAATTTTAAGATGTGATGATAGACATTTCAAGTGCCTACATCTACTTTAAACCATTAGAGATAAATACATCATGGGTGAAATCTTTATGCAGAACCATGGAACTCTGTTCCACTCGAGCCAATTCAAACCAGATGCATTCCAACACAAGCCAGTCTTTTTCTTCTCTTTCCATACACCGGTAGTTGTATTTCTCCGATAAAGATTTCATGCCACTTCAATTCGACAGAGCTATGCAGAATGGGACTATTGATTGCCAAACTCTGGTGGCCACCAGGCTGTAAAACACCTTAAGAAGTTGCCGGTCGATGGAGAAGCCGCAGTTCCAACTGCCCTGCCAAGTACCAGGGCTAGCACTGCGCATCCCACGCCACATCTCCAGGGCGCACCTAGGGACACTTCTGCATAGCTCTGAACGACCGTGTGAAGGGATGGAACACACACAAAGCTACATCTTCCTTCTCTTTAGGAGCCTCTGGGGTTAGTCCTCCTTCCTCGCCTCTACCAAAACAAACACCACAGATGGGGAGACACACCGCTGATCTGAAGGCATAGGTTTACCAAACCAGATTTTGCCATCAGTTAAAATGGCCAAACTGATTTAGACCACCTGAAAGCTCCAAGGGGGAGCAGTCCTGGGAGCCAAGCCAGATCTCTTTACGTTCTTGGGCTCTTTCTTCACGCTCCAACCAAGCTCTAAGTGTTCTGTCCACTCAGAGTCATGGCTTTGACAGCAGCAATCTGCCCCAGGCATACACTTACAGACGTAGCTCCGCGTGCTAGTGCTAAGGTGAAGAGGCTGACACGAGGCTTCTGCCTTGTACATACCTGAACTGTCAAGATCCCCACTACCGAGGCACAGGGACCTGGCTGAAGGTTTGTGTGTGTTCGATCCAGAGTTACTGTTAAACCCCACAGAGGATTTCGCCTCGGCGCGACCGCGAAGGGAGCTGAAAGTTCCAGGCTTAGCAATACCCCTAATTCCCCCCCAGGGCCCAACCAGCTGCAGGACAGAAAATAAAAAGATAGATCCTGCTCCTATTTCCCCTAGGATAGTATTTCCATGGATTAGAAGAAATGCTGCTACAGAGATGTTCTCCATGGAAGTACAGTTGGGAATGTCAACCTTTCAGTCCCTTCTTTCCATTTCAAATCCTATGGGTAAACCAGAATTAGATAAAAGGAGAAAAGATTTGCTCTTACCCCATTCCACCGCGTCCTCCTCCCCGCCCACCTCTGCTCATGCCTCCGCGATCATATCCCCCTCGTCCCCTGCCCCGGTTATCAGGGCCGCTCATATTCCGGTTCTCTCCTGGGCCTGAAAAGCCTCCGGAATCCTGTCCGTATACGTTCATGCTGCTAGGATGGTCCTGGCGGAAAGAACCTGAGGAAGTTTGGAACAAACATGTTAGGAAGCTGCAGGCAAGAGTGGGTCGAAGCTGCCTGTCCCTTTTCTAAGGCCTTTTACCTGCCCTCAGCACCAGAACATAACCATGACAATCATTTGCTACAGCGCTTACAGAAACAGCATTAATTTAAGGAGAGATGCGCCACTTTCCACGTGCACAAACTTTTAATTCAGGCCCTACCAGTCTGACCTCTGCAGAACTGCCGCCTGGCCAAACAGAACTGTTCACAGCAAGTCCTGCCCACTCCAGCCACAACAGTGTTTTGTGCTTCTGTGGTTCCCAACTGCCCCTTCACCTTTGCTGCACCAAGGGGAGTATCACAATTTGCCGCTGCACCAGGCAAGGAGCCTTCCAGTGAGAAAGGGCAAAGCCCAGCTGCAGCACGCTCTCCCCTCAACAGAGCTGCAAGCTCTAGACCCAAGGTAACACCAAGCCTCCTTTACAGACAGCCCAGCCTGCAAGGGCAAGGGAGACCAACCCTTTCCTCCACAACCACGCAGCTCTGCTAAGCACACTCACTCTGTTGGCCATAACTGCTGCTCTGCTGGCTGTACTGGCTGGGGGCCTGGCTGTAGGATCCAGTCTGGGGCGGGTAACTGGTCGGTGGCGGCTGCTGCCCATAGCTGCTTTGCTGGCCATAGCTAGTCTGCTGCCCGTAGGTGCTCTGCTGCCCGTAGGTGCTTTGCTGGGAATAAGTGCTCTGATCGTAACTGCTTGGCTGCGTAGAGGAATAGCTGGAAGACAAAAGCATTGTAAAGATGGAAAGATGAGCCAAATCACTGGCAATGTGCATCAGGCTGCCGACGTAGCTCACACTAGAAGGTAATGCAATTATAAGCCATATGTAGTGTTGTAAACCATTTAAAAAGGTGAAGTCATCCTATGGAGGCTAGACTGGTGGCAGAAGACAAAATAAACAGAGTAAACTGCTAAAACCAAAATCCATGTGACCAGTCACAGTTTATTCGTACCTCTAGAAAGAGGCAGAAGGGCCAGGGCAAAAATCACGGGCAATGCAGGTAACAGGCTCCCATTCTGCCTTGGCACTGAAATATTTTCAGATGATGGATAATAAAACAATCCCCTCTCGTGCATGTCAGGCTTTGAGATAGAGAGATCAGCATATTAAACACACCCGAGGGGAAGAGATGAGCTCCTTGTCAAAGCCATATTTGTAAGGAGGCAGCAAAAGTTTGCTGTAACACACTCCGTATCTAGGAAATGTCTTAAAAACGTCTGTCATCGTTTCACCTTGCTACTGCAGGTGTGTATACAGACACACTCATGCACTTAATCATAGCCCCATCTTCCCTACAACAGAAAGTACCCCAACAAGAACCACACCTCCCTCCTCCCAGAACATCAAACCTCCTTTTACACCTGTTTGTTTTAAAATCCCTTGAGAAAACCCCCTTTTTGCCCCAAGTGAACCTGAAAAGTTCCCACACCAGCTGCATGAGGCTTACTTAGCCTGCTGGAATTGTTACCTGGTGGGAGGATAGGCGGGAGGTGCAGTGACTGGCTGCATAGGGTAGGTGGCAGGCACCTGAGGGTAGCTGTAGTTGCTCTGTCCATACCCTAGGCTGGGCTGGCTGTAGCCTGTCGTACTTGATTGCGGCTGGCTGGTCTCTGCTGGTTTGCTGCCATCCTGGGGCCTACGGAACAATGTGGAAGGAGGAGGAAACGTCAGTGTAAACCTTCACCTCTGGTAGCAAGGAAGGTAGGCGCTCTGTTCACCCCCGGCACAGAATGCCACCACCTACTGCTTTGGGTAACCTTACAAGCCAGCACCGCATTGGAGTCAGTCAGTCACTCTGGCAGCAGCTGATACATGCTCAACACTAAACATTTTAGCACCTGCTGACTGGGTGTTTGCACGCTCCTCTGCCATCGGGGAAGGCCTGGGCAGCATCCTAAGAGAGCACACAGAGCACTACAGGTCCTGTTCACCAGCTGCGTTATGAAACCAAAGGTGAGGGATTTAGACTTTGGCTCTAGAATTGAGTGGAGGGTGTGAAATGGCCAGGGAAGCAGTCAGCAGTGCTGCCCCTCTGCTCGAGCTGGTTTTGCACAGCGCTTGGAAATGATGAGCTCAAAAATAGCCATGTATGTTGTCAGTTAAATGCACCCACTGCTTGGTTTAGAATCCAGTGCAAGCAAATATCACCCCATATACATTAATGAATGAAAAGGATGCTGGGGGTTGGATTTGATGATCTTTAAAGGTCCCTTCCAGCCCAAACCAGCCTATGATTCTATGTTTAGTATTAGCTCTCAAGACCTAAAATTAAAGAGAATAAATGTGGTTCGCATGTCCCCTTCTATATTTGTTCCATACTGTTTATAATCTCTAAGTGTTTATCAGAGTGGAATAAAAAGAGGTAAGCCTACTTCTGTTGTACAAACTGGGAAAAAATTATTTTAACTGTCAGGATTCATCCTTAAAGTGTAATCTGACAGATACACACAGAACTGTGCCAAGCTCTGTCTTTCCTTACAGAAAGTTGCTACAAACATCAGGTAAATGAACAAAGCAGTTTTTACTCACTACTAAGTATTATGTAGTCTAAATCTTTCATACCACGAGCAAACAATTAAACTAAATATACTGTTGACAGTGCCCAGACATAAGAGATTTTAAAAAGGAAACTGTCTACAGCATGTGCACCCATTCAGTATGTAGCAGTATCCTGCCTGACCCTATGACTCAAGATCAGATCAGACTGGTCCATTTTTTTTTCTACATCGTGAGTCAAGAGCCCGTTTTTGCTGCTTGGTTGCTCTCTTCATCGCCCAGTAACAGTGCTGACTCACTGTGCTGGAACAGAACCTACCTACGCTGCTTCCTCCAGCCCTGAAACACAACGGGATCGGATGCAGCAAGTGCAAAGCTCAAGTGCAACAGGCAGAGAGAAGGTGTAAGCACAACAGCAGGCCCCAGTTCAGCCAGTGGTGTGCTGGGGCTCTCCCCAGGAGCATAGCGAACACAGTCTTAGGAGGAAGGGAGGAACCAGACGTTACCTTGCGGGAGCGGACGCTGCTGGCTGCTGCCCATAGGCTGGGTAGGCAGGCTGGGTGCCGTAAGCGGACGGTGCTGCGTAGGAAGCCTGGGTGGTAGTAACCGTGGCGGTGTTAGTATCGTAGGCGGCTGTGCCGTACCCCTGGACGGGCTGACTATACGCTGGGGGGGCAGTCGGGGTGGTATAACCTAGAACAGACCACAGCCTCATCAGATCAGTATGGTGACCTTCGCTCGTAACGTTTCACACTGCTGTGCTTCTGTTGACAGTTGATCAGACCTCAGGTACGGCACCGATTTTACCACCGCAAATGTATCACAGATAAACCGAATATGAGGAGCTAACCCATACCACCCCCTCACAGAAACCCTCTGCCCTGGGAAGCCTCAGCCTACAGCCCCAGCTGTACCCTCACCATCCAAAAACCACACTCGTGAGGAGCTTTCTGGAAGCCACCCTTCAATCAGCATCCAAAGGCTGTTTGTTTACAGCTACCGAACCTCACGGCTAATTTAATAAAGCACACGCTGGGCAAGCTGAGGCATGCAGCGTCTTCTGAACACAGGAAGAGTAACAAAGCTCTTGTTAGCTCTGAAGCAAAAGAAAATCAATCGATTTTAAGACGTATGGTCCCATCCTTTCAGCTTTTCTTTAAAAATAAAAGTACAAAATGGCACCAGGCTGACTTGAGAAGTCTTTTTGAAGCATTTATGAAGTCTTATTTTAAGTAGTTCTGGAAACAACAGAAAAACGCTTTAAGATCAAAAAAGACGCGTAAGGTAGCTCCTGATGTTTTAAGTACTTCCACTTTTCTTAGAATTTCAGTCTGTTTCAAGTAACAAGCTTAGAGCTCATACTAATTTCTGAACAATTTTACTAGAATATCCAAGATCTCAAAACAGCTCCACTTAAATTACTCTTCCCAGCAGCCGCCACTGTGTAATTTAGCTGACCATTTGGCTTGTCACAAAGGTGAACTGTAAACCCACTATTAACATGGTGGCTTTTTATAGTTAAGAGCTTTGCAAGCAGGTTTTAAAATCATGAAATGGGGACTTACATGAGAAAATATCAATTAAAAATTTTGTTAGCAAAAGCTGACTTACTAAAAATACAAAACATGGATTGCCAAAGAGTAGCCAAATGGTCTCAGTCTTACTGAGGTGATCTTAATTGCATCAATTAAGACAACAGCTTCTCAATGCTTCTTAGTTTTAATAAACACAGGACACTTGTGACATACTCTTCCTTCTAATTATACAGCATTTGAGGCAATTGTGCTGTAGGTTTTTCTTTCAATTCCCTCATTTGCAAAACAAATGTACTTCAAGCACAATATAGCATGCCCTCATGAAGCACCGAGGTACTTCCCTATCTTGCTGCCTCTGCTACAAAATCAGGCTTCACATTGGCTCTCTGAATCAGCAAGTAAAGAGGAAGAGAAGTGAGAGGAGGAAGTTTGCACTTAGTTAAAAAACAAACACGGTAGTTAAAATAAACAAACTTCAGCTTTCCCTCCCCAGTGTTGCTCTGGAGCTTTCTAGTTAGCCTCAGGATCCTGATGAAGGGGCTCCAAGGGGACACAAGCCTGTCCGCTCTTGTTGCCTGCAACAGCTAGCCTAAAACTCCCTGCCCACTCCCACAAGCCTCATTTCTCCTGCCCTTGGCCCCCCCCGGCTTGTCACACTACCACCCTCCTGCTGAAGGCCACAGGCTGGCTTCCCCATCACAGGGCTGCCAACCTGGAAACAGGAAAGCGGGAGAGAATAGAGTAAGCTGGTCTCCCACCGGGAAATAACTTGCATGAACCACCAGCAAATCAGCTTTCATGGTCATTATTCCTTTTTGCTGAGAGTTCCACTGAAAAGCAAAGCCCTGTTCTGAGTGTCGTTAAGAAGGGTGAATGGGATGATGCCAAACAGGATAAAATGAGCATGAGTTTTAGAGCCTCGGACGAATAATTTAAACAGTCCAAACACTTAAATGTGAGCCATCACAGCATTTCCACAGAGAGCACTGACACCAAAAGTTAAATGAATCCTTATTTTAACCAGCCAAAGCCTGACCACATACTAAAAAAGCCTGCTGTCTGCTTAAGTACAGCCTGCAGTAAGCGCTGCTGCAGCCACAGCCTTGCCCTGGACTGTCCTCATCAGACTCGAGTTACAGGGTGGTTGGCCTTCCTCATCTGAGCCTCCTTTCCTGGTACTGTTAGAGGCAGCACTAACCTCTCCAATCAAGCAAGTGAGCAGGTTTGCTAACGCCTGGCTCTGCACAGTGAACAGAATAAAAGGCAGGGGGAAAAAAAAAATCCTGAATTTTAACGCTTCAGCTCTAGATGGAGTATTTCCCTTGTGTGCTCAGCAGGAACGGTTTGTAACAAAGCAAGAGAAGGCAGTGATTTAACATCCCACTGGTCTACATTTTTATTTCAACAACTTACTTTTGGTACACTGAAAATCCTCAAAAGCCGTATTTTTGAGGAGGGCACTTACATTACATCACTTCTCCCTCCTCCCCCCACCAGGTTAGTAAGATCAACAGCAAGTCTGCAGAACAGCTACTCTAAGAAAAAGGTAACAGAAGAACTTTGATAACCTGCTTAAGATGTCCAGTTAAGTTGCTCAGTTTCCTCTCAAAGTATCCAAGCCTGCAAGCAAAACCCTTATTGAAGTCTAGGAATTCTTCAGGTGGAGGTGAAGCTTGCAGGATTTGGTCCTCAGAGAACATCAACTGAAAATACTGGATTCAGAGAGATTTATTCTGAAATAAGCAGGCTTCATGTCAGCTAGCAGCAGTGCCTGAATGCTTCTCTCTGAAGCAAGCAGCATTAAAAGCTACCCATGGGGTCTGCATGCCCAGCGAGAGCTGACTCCTGTTTGGCACGCACATGTTCTACGAGTGAGGGTCTGCAGAAGGGGACACAGAGATGACCCTCTCTCTGCTCCATTTTGGTATAACAGATCAATGTGGTAGCCAAGACAGCCATGGGTGTGTTCACCACAAATTCTAAATACAATAGAAACTTAAAATATACTTAAACCTGCACTGCACAGGTAAAAAGAGAAGTGGGGGCTGGCTGCCTTTAGGGAGTAATTCCCACTTAGCTACTTATGGAGATTCATACTTGAATATTTGAAATAATGTGTTTGCCTGCCCCCAAACGACATTGTTAGCAAGCCAATAACCCTAACAGATGCAGCTCTTTATTTATTCTTGTAATTCATGCTTACACACCGCAGTGATTAAAGAGCAAACCATGACCATAGATCTGACGGTGCCGATTAATCCTCTAATCCAGTTGGCATCTGGGCAGCTGCAGAGGAGCCCACAGGCTCCTGAACCCCTCTTCTCCGTAACAAAGTCACTGGGTGACTCCAAGACACCTTTTTCCTACAGTCCCGGGAAGGTAACTCTCACCTCAGGTGGCCCAGGAGTCAGTGCAAGGCTGGGTGGCAGAATGTTTGGGACAGCAAGGTCCCCAGGAGGCTAGAACAGCCCTCATCCGAGTCTCTGAGGTGAAGCAGAGGAACAGTCTCTGCCATTCCCGCACAGTCCTGAGAGGATGGATCTGCACAGGATTTGAATTTCCTTGACTGCAATTGCATCTTACCAAAAAAACAGGCTTTTACGACAAAAAAAAGCAGTTTGCTTTTAAGTAATTGCAGGCATCGCTCTGCTACAAAAAGGCAATGCCTAGGAAAAGTAAATTGAGATTCAACCGTAAAAATTGCATGTCTCTTGGGGCATAAAGATGTATGCCTCAGGCAACACCCCGGGCTTTATTTAGTATGAAAGGCAGAGACTGAGCGAGGGAGACAGGCTCTAAGCACTACCAGTCTCATCTGCACAGCTCTGGCTCCTCAAGGAGAGGCAGGTGTAGGAAGAATAAATACAGCCTGGCACTCTGCCTGGAGAGTAACATCAACAGTTCTGCCACAAACCAATGCTATGCGAATTGAGGCAAATCGTACTTGAAGGTCTGATACGATCTTTTGCTTAACCACTTCCTGAGTTTTCTTTTCTTTCTTTTTAAGAAAGGAAAACTAAGTTTATTGCCTTAACAAAAAAAAAAAAAAAAAGAGGCAGCTGTGCAGAAAAGACACCTAATATTCTTATTCCTCCAGCAAATATACTCTTAACAAACAAGGCAAAACATGAACAGTCCAGCTTCTTGTGACCCCTGCAGGACTGTAGTCCATAGTAAGGATTAAGGAACCCAAACATTTCTAAGAAATGAGGTTTGGATGTCCACAAATCCTTTGCGCTGCAAATTTATGTCCATATAGTTTGAAATGAAAGGAAAAAAACTATAGAAAACTTGCAGAGATGCTGGCTGAAGGGTACTGGCTCTCATTCTGCATGCACTAACGGCCAGGCAAAAAATTTCCTTATCTGTGTGAAGACATTATGTATTTTAAATGCTGTATCAACAGACAGACTACAGGTTAACGTTTTCTCTTCACTTCTTCCTTGTGAGGCATTCCTCAGCGGCTGCTGTGGCCAGATACCCCACTGTCTGTCTGTCCTGGTATTCCCTTGCTTTAGGAAGTATTTAAGAAAGCTCCCACTCTAACAGACGTTCATAATATCTTGCATAGCAAAGGATGGACCTGCAGAAAACAGTACCCAAAGCATAAAGTGGAGGAAAATTTGCTTTCATTTTCAAAGTCTCCCAAATACTCAGAGCAAATAAACCAGAATCGAATGATGTCTCAATAGCTTCTTTCAGACATTAAGACACTCATACGTACGAAACTCCAGTTCAAAGAGCACACACTGAAATAGTTCACAGCGTATTAATGAACATGTGACATGTGTCTGCACTGGAAATCCAAAGACAACACGGAACATGCAAAGGTGGTGGTCAGGATGTCTGGATGTGTCTAACCATGCTGTTTACCCTTTAGGAAAAGGCAGGACAATGGGGTTATTCACCCCAAACATCTTGGCATGGCTGTCATTAGTGCTCAGGAAGTTTTATCCATAAAGTTTTATCGGAGGCTTTACAGAGATGTGGAGATGGCAAACAGCATTGCAGCCTAGCAAATTCTTACTGTCCTCATGTGTGCGCGTTCTGATGCTGGATGTTTTTAGTGCTAAAACCAAGCGACACCTAAAGGGTTAACACCACAAGTTTAGACAGGATGAGACAGCATTTTCCATGCAAGAGTGAGCAGGATAGTCAAACCTGTACTGGTCCCTTCTACTGTGGGAAGCACAAGACAAAAAGTAGAGGGCACACTATCAGAACAGGCATACATCACTTCCAATGATTTGATTTTCAAGCAACCGAAGTGCTGAGGACACCGGTTCTCAAGAGCAGCCAGAGTACACGCTCCCAGGGAGCGCTGCCGCGCAGCTCGTGTTTGCTTTGCTCTAAGCGCAGTACGCTCTGCAGCCATGCTTAGTTCCACAGCATGAACCAGCACCCAAAATGTCCCCTGAAAAATTAAATGGGCACGTTTATTTACTCCTCCTCAGCCCACCCACACCTGGACATCACTTTAAACTGCCCTTTGCTCAAGGCAGGCTCTTGGGGAATGAAACCCTTTCCATATCAGAGTAATTCAGTATGGTTTGGGCTGGAATTCTCCGACGCTGACTTCAGCTCAACTGTCTCCCCAGGGTCAGTCAAGCCTCGCATGCAGGGCGTCTCTTACCGGTAGGAGGTTGCCCGTAGGACGTTGCATATGCAGTCTGCCCATACGTCGCAGTCGTCTGGGGCTGCGTGTAGCTGACGTCAGTGGGTTGTCCGTAGGTTCCGTAACTCTGTTGCCCATACGTCTGCTCCAAAGATGATACAAATTTAATTCACGAACAGAAGTGACTCACAGGTGTTGCAGAGATATATTTCAGTGATGCACACAGACTAGGGGATCTGTGTTGCCTGAGGTACTGAAAGTAACCAGAGTCAACCCAAGGCTACTGTAAATTTCAGTTCACATCTGTAATGAAGTTATAAATGCAGTTTTTCAATGCCAGGACCAGAGGGGCAGCCTCTTACATTTTCACAACACACCTCTGCTCTACATAAAGCAAAAGATGAAAGCATCCAGCACCTCATGATTGCCTGGGCACCTGTCAACCTTCAGATACCTCCCGAGGGCTAACCTGAAACACAGGGAGTGGGACTACTCAGAGGGCAGAACGGCACAAAGTAAAGTAAGTCAGTTACCTCAGCATGAAACTGCTTTAGTGTTCACTAGAAGAAACCTATTTAAGGTTTCAGTGAAGTTATTCTGAATATTCTCCATGTCCACCAGCCAATAGTTTGAAAAATGGGAGTTCATACAGGCATCCAAGGATGGAATCAGCAGGAGCATCCAAGGGCTTACCATCATCAAACCATCCCAGTTACAGCTACTCTCACCCTGGTGCCTTTGCATTCAGCAAGAGATCAGCTCTCAACTCACACCTTCCCGGGGGCTCATTTTCAAGTCTAGGCTACCACTAAAGGACCACACTTCTGCCCATCGTCCGGCTCAATCCTGGAGACAGCACCGTAAAGCAGCTCCTCAGCCGTGGCGATCCAATCGGCAGCACAGCATGGCTGGATTAGTGCAGAGCTGCTGCTGCTGCAGTTTTGCCACCTCAAGAGCGACCTCAGCCCCAAGCCACAGACCAGCCAGCTCAAACCTCAGGCACCAGCCACCCTCCAACAGCTCTGTGCGGCCTGCAGTTTGGTTTAAGTCAAAACTGTAGCTACAGCTCAAGAAGCAACACGAACGCAGCCTTAAGGTCCAGATTCTCAAAGGGATTTACTGACTTCTGTAGGAGCCAGGAACTTAAAACACTTTTTGGGATCTAAGCCTGTGTTACTCATGAGCCATCCTCCTTGAACTCAAGCCACAGATCTTAACCAAGAGTAGAAACACCTTGACCAGATTGAGGATGTCCCTGTCTGTGGAAGCTCCTATCAAGAGGCAGGAAACGCTGCAAACCTCCCATGGCTATCTGCCTGCAGCTGAGTTTAGTTGGTTAGTTGTTTTAGTCTCACACTAGAGGATGTTGTTGAAGCCTTCTGTTCCTACACCTGCCAGTCTGCTCACACTCGTCCTTCTGTGTACCCTACAACGGGTAGCAGTTCTTGCAATTGTTCTGTCTTAAAATCCTCATTCAAAGTAAAAGTTACCATCACCTTCATTCAAGCTGACCCAAATGCCCTCCTGTAACACTGATATTTTTGACAAAGTGCCTTCTCACCCTGCTGCAGGAACAAGTGAGTGCAGTATTCATGCAGCCTCGCCTGCCTCGGACTGGCTAGCACAGGCAGCATGGCACCGGCAGCCTGAACGGCATGGGAAGGCAGCTCCTGCTCAGCCCCACAGCACCAAAGCCAAGCTGTTGCCACAACCAGAATTAACCAATTAAAAGCTGCTCAGTAACACTCCAACATGACAACGTGGTGGGTTTTATCTCTGTAATACAGACATACCTTTGGGCGGTTGGATTTTCCCTTCAGAAACCTCTCTGGAGAGGAGAGGGAAAATTAACCTACACCACTTTTTGAGGACAAATGTTTACTTTTGAAAACATACTTGCAGTGTGTATATAAATGTGTTTTTAGTAACTTGGATTGTAAGGATTAAAAATAAGCATGGTTTAATTCAACTCTTAAAGATCATAATAATTCTGCAGTCTAGCCAACTGAGAGTATTAATAGTTTTAGCAACAATACCTCCATGAAAAAATTTATTCCCTCCTCCTCCTTCGTCCAACTGCTACAATCTCACAAATGGCAAATTCCCCCCTATTTTTTTTAGGTTTTTCTCTCCTACACTGCTAAGTAAAACACCCACTAACATGCTGGTGTCAAACATACACCAAGAATTAGGCTTTTATAATCCTCTTGACAACAACCACCTTAGGCTCAGATATATTAGCAAAGGGGACTGTTGAGGCTCCTTGCCATTTAGGTTTGTTTTCACTTTAAGAAAGCAGTTCAGGCTGTGTGGGAAGCTACAAGGCAACTTTTAATGACAGATTTTGATGTCGCCGCTCAGTGTTTTTTCTGGCTGGTAGAGCCCCATGTAGTTTACTGGAAGACACGTGATTCAGCAGCAATTATAAAACGGTCCCGTGTTTTACCTGGGTGGTCTGTGCATATCCTTGAGCTGGCTGAGGTGCATACGCGCTGTAGCTGTAAAACGAATTTGAAGACATTTATAACACATCCCTGTATTTCTGATGTGTGCAAAACATGTTATCACAAGACAATTTTCACATATCCATATGATTTCTACTGAAATACTATGGCAATACATAAACGTAAAGGAAAACCCTAAAATTTACAAACATACCTGAGTTAAGACTAAATTGCAGTTATTACATTCTTATATTATATCCTTTTAAAACAGAGAGGATAAAACCATAATACTACTTACCCCTGCTGAGCTGCAGCTTGGCTATAGGTACTATAATCTACAAGAAAAGGGAAAAAAAAAGGAAAAAAATGTTGCCAAAGGCTTAACAAAATTAACAGTGCAAGAGCACAGCAGCTGGAATTTCCTCCTGTGGCTTGAAAGAACTGCTATAAACCACTGGAAATCCAGTTTCAAAAGAGTGTAAGGTAAATGCACTTTTCCAGTCTTTTTGAAGGAAACAAAACCTCTCTTCCCTTCATTGTTACTGCTGGTTGCAGCAGCAACTTTGATCTCAAATGACCCTACTTTAATTTAACCGCCACCCTGAATGATACCCAAGGGGGCTAGCAGGAGAGTGTTTTGTTTTGGAACAAAAGAAAACACTGGGGCTGACACTTACAACCCACCCCCCCCATTTCAAAGGGCCAGGTTGCAAGCTTTTGGGTCTGTAGAAACCACCACACTTCACTCTAATTTTCAAGGACACAACCAAATGGCTGGGAAGTTCTAACACTTGTCCCCTAGCAGGGTGTGAGATACACAGCTGGCAGTAATTCCTTCCCCACAGCCCCAGTCCACACCAATACTCTGATTCAGATGCAAACCAAAATCCTGAAAATCTAAACAGAAAAATCTATGCTGAACCCGTTAGCGGGTGGGAACGGAAAATGCATCCACAGGGCAATTACAAAGCTATATTTGAAATGATTACAGCTCCTAAATGTACTCTTTCCTTCAGAGTCACCAAGCAACTGCAGTTCCCATCCAAACATCTGCAGCATATGATGAATTCATCATTCCGACCAGACCCTGCCAGGCAGATTCCCACTCTCCTGGCATCACAAAAGTCCCGAGAACAGAAATTAGTCCCAACCTTGCTTGCATTTGCTGCCTGGGTCACAGCATCTGACAGAGCTGGAGGCAGAAGCTGGACGTTAGTGGAGCTTTCCTTAGGCAGAGCCAAATAGTCCTGTGTGGAAAGGTTTCTGTGTTTCTATTGCAATCATACCTCAGGGTACGCTGATCTCAGTTAGAAATCTGAAGATAATGAATTTGAGGAACCGTCAAGAAGGAAACTGACTGACTTCCTCCAGCCTTCAGTTATCCCTATACTGTGAGGACCGCTTTAATTAATGCCTCTATCCTGCTGTTTGCAAGTGAAGGTGATGGAGCACCACGAATAATTTTGAAAATAATGTTTTCATACACTAGAACATCCTGTTTCTTGAGGCCACAGATGCATCCCTAATAAAGCTTTTCTTACCTCCTCCTTCTAACCCCTCTATGCAAGCTTACAGCTTTTCCTCCTTTTCACTCCCCTCCACTGACGCTGGAGCTCAGACTACAGACTGTGTGTTGATGGACAAGGAAAGAAAGTGCCATGAACTCTGGCAGTAATTTTTGACAGATATTAATTATGCAGACCTTGCAACAGAGCACAGAAATCAGTACAAGTACACAAAGAAGATGTCAAAAATACCACACACAACAGAAAGATGCTGAACTGCTATCTAAAGGCTTCCATGCTCCTGAGACACACCATACAAGTTGTTAAAACTACTTTGGCACTATTCCTGCTTTCCTTACAGGTTGTCACGTTTAATATTTAAAAATTTAGCTTGTTAAATTCAGGGTTGCTGCTTTTTTTTTTTCTCTCCAGTCCACATGAGGCTCTAAGCCCTGCAACTTTAAAAACCATTAACATCCACTCTCCTTCATCCGTCTCCCGACTCCCCTCTCCCATCGCCTCCTTGTACCAGCATGCCTCCATCCTCCCCCACATCCCACTGTATACCCTCCCCCGCCCCTGCCTCCTCTTTTCCAAGTCTGTTCGTACTCCAGCCACCAAAACCTCAATACTCTGCATTTAATTCTCATTTTCTGCACCCCTTTGAGTTACCACAATCCTCCAGGCTGTTAAAAAATGCCCAGGCTGCTGAGCACAGATCCCCCCACCATCATCTGGCAGACCCCCAGCAACCTACCACTCTCCCAAAGAGCTTCCAGGCCCTTGAGCTACTCACATGGTCTTCAACTAAAACACCCATCACACACCCCTTCCTACAGCCTTCCCCCAGTCCTACCTTGACACAACATTCTCCCCTTTGTAGGATTTAAACCTAGGTGTGGGATTTGAAATTTGCCTCCCGTAATCCCTCTCCTAATCTGCTCGAGTTTACATTAAAGCAAAACATTTAAAAAATATTATGGCTTATTTAGTTAAAACCATCTCTGAGCCTTTATTTCCAGTGGGAAATTAATCTTCATCCTTCTATTTCACAAGGCTCAAGAGCACAACAGTGCAGCCAAAAATAGCAGCTCCCATGGAAGAACACTTCCATGCATTAAGTGGAAAGACAGCTGTATTTTTAAACCCCATTTTGACAATTCCATTGGCACATGTTTCTTTACTAACTTTTTCTTTTTTAACTCTCCAAGGTGATATTAGCCACATTCCCTCACACTCTGTGGCTTGTGATATTTTCCTTTACGGAGAGATGCAACCTTCAGCTGATGGGTTTTAAAACTACTTTAAACGTGATGTTGCGCGGTTGGTAACTCTCAGTTTTGACCTATTTGCAGCCGGTTGGAGGCCTCGTGTAAAAGCACGTTTCCTTCTATGCTGCTTCACTGCTTTTATTCGAAGAAGTTACATTTGCAAAAGAAGCCATCCTGAACAGCCCCAAGGAAGGCCTGAGGCAGGCTAGAAGCCTTCGGTAAAGAGAGGGATCTCCCGAAGGCCAGGAACTAGGAGGGATTTCTGGGGCTGGCAGGCCAAGGCCCCGCTCCTGTAAGCCGCCCCCCCCGGCAAACCCCGCGGGGAGATCACCGGGGCACCGCAACCCCGGGGAGGCACCGCAGGTTCCCGGCCACCGCGGAGACAGCGCTGCTGGGGGACACGGGCCGGGGGCCCCCCGAAGCTCGCGGCACAGCCGGGCGGGAGGCCGCCCCGTCAGCGCGGGGCTCGGGGCCCAGCTCACCCCGCCGTGCCAGGGCCGCGGCCCGGCCCCGAGGCGCTGCCCCCGCCCCGCTCCCCTCGCCCTGGCAGGCCCCAGCCCCACGTTCCGCCCGTCGCGGCGGGCGCCAGTACAGGAGGCCGGGCCGGCTTCGGCCGCTCCCGTCGAGGCGGCTCCCGCCGAGGCCCCGGGCCGGCCCGAGTCCCCCGGCCCCGCTCACCCGTCGACGCCATTTTCTCGCCTTCCTCCTCCGCGCTCCCAACGTCCGGCCGCCGCCACCGCCCCGCACTGCGCATGCGCCGCCCGGCCCCGGCGGGACGTACCACGGCGGGGGCGGGCAGGATCCCGCTGGGGGCCGTGGACCGAGGGCTCGTCCCGCCCCGCCCCGCCGCCTCCCGGCGGCTCCCGCCCTCCGCGAAGAACCGGAACCGGCCCGCGCCGCAGCGACAGCCTCTGGGGAGGGCAGTTCTCCCGCGATGCGGTGCGTTCCCCCCCGCCGAGCCGCAGGATGGTACGGCCCGCGGCCGTTAGGGACCGTCGCGCAAGAGCCGTTCGGCCCGGGAGGCGGAGCGGGGGGCTCTGGGCCATGATGTCGTCGCCGGGCGTCACGCGGGAGCGTGCGCGGGGTCGCTGCTGGCGTCACGCACCGACAAGTGGCGCCACACTCTGCGCGTGCCGGCGGTGCCCGGTGTGCCGGGGCGGTACGTCATCGTCCCGACATCACGCTCCAGCAAGTGACACCGCGGGCTGTGCGTGGAGCTCCCGCACCTTGCCCGGCGCTACACGCTGCCCTACGGTGCCGTGGCGTGAGCGTGACGGGGTGACACTGCGTGACATCACGTATGACGTCATGTGTGCCAGCACCCCGCCGTGCTGCCGGTGGTGTCCCATGAGGCCACCTGGGTGGGCACGCAGGTACGCCACAGGGACAGCCCTGGCTGGCACGGCACCCCAGGGTGCCCCTGTCCCCAACAGCTGCCACTCGTGTGTCCCCAGCGCCCTGTGCCCCCGCTGGGTGCTGGGGGGCTGCGGTGTGGCCTGCAACCCTTGTGTGGCATGGTGTGGGTGGGTGTCCCAGGGGTGGCATGACATGGGTGGGCATCCCACGGGTGGCACGGTGTGGCATGGGTGGGCATCCCAGGAGTGGCATGACATGGGAGGGCATCCCATAGGTGGCATGGTGTGGGTGGGTGTCCCATGGGTGTCCTGGCACAGCTGTGTGTCCCCTGGTCTCCCTGCAGGTCACCACAGCCCATCTGCCCCTGGCCCTGTCCCACCCCCCAGCAGCGCCAGGGGCACTCCACGGGACCCCACCACTGTCCCCCAGCCATCCACTGTGGGTGGAGGGGACCCCCGTCAGCCACCCACGTCCCCACCCACCTGCACCCATGGGTGCCTGTGTCACCCAAGGAGGTCCCCCAGGGCACCAAGGCACACCAAAGGACATGAGGTCAAGGAGGCATTTAATGACCTTGAGGGTCCAAAAGCAGTGGGACAAAGCAGGCATTGCAGCGGGGTCCCCACTCAGGGGGTCCCCAATGCCAGCCCCTCCCAGAGCCCCTTCCCCAGTGCAGGGGTGGCTGCAGGGCCTTGGGCCAGCAGAGCAATTAAGCACCCCCCAGCTGCACACACACACGGGGGGGGCAAAAAGGGGGTGAAGGGGTCCCTAGCACCCCTTTGCCCCTCCCTGGAGGGCTCTGCTGTCCCCTCTGTCCCTTTGTCACCTCTGCTACCCCCTGCCATCCCAGCACCCAACCTCTCTGGGCAACCTGCTCCACTCTCTGATCACCCTTACAGCGTTTTCCTGATGTTTTACAT
>JAVJGJ010000001.1:92104056-92120836 GCA_035590215.1 Microhierax caerulescens | reverse complement strand
GGGGGCTGCGGGCTGGGCTGTGCGGCGAGGGCTGCTGTTTCGTCCCTCCGGCATTGCAGAGATGCTGCAGTGGCCATTCCTGCTCTGCTGGGGCTGGAGGCTGGGGCTCTGCAGTGCAATGGTCCTTGGCGTTGCTGGCTCGTGTGGATCCCTGCTGCAGCGGCACCACGCGTGCACACTGCTGGAGAAACCCCTGGGCATGCTGTCCGATGGACGGCACAAACCTTGGGGACAGGGAGCTTGGGGCACCATAAAGCCCGTGCCAGTCCTGAGGGATGTAGGAGCTCTCTGGGCAGCGGAGGAGACCAAATATCCCTGAATTCCTAGAGGATTTGGGGGGGGAGCAGAAAGCTCCCCCTGGGTTGGTAGATGCTCTCCTTCTATCCCGCTCAGCACAGCTGCGTTTCCATTGCCTCTGCGGTGATGTTTCTCTGCCTGGCTGAGCTTTTGCTTGGTCAATTGGCCCCATCTCAGCCGTCCTCCTGCTTTTTGTCCCCTGGGAAAGGGGGAGCACATCCCCTGCCCCTCTGCTGTGGGTGGGGAGATGAGTGTAGTGGCACCTCTGGCCGGGTCAGGGTGAGATGCTTGCTAGCTGCCCAGGCTGAGGTTGGGTGGTGGGAGCAGTTCATGCCATCTAGCTGCTCAGAGCTGGGTCTGAGACACGGCGTGGTCCAGGCAGGGTGTTTTGGTGAGCTGTGGGGATGGGGAACTGGTAGGACAGCACTTCGGGTATGTTGGCAGTGCCCCTGCCCCGTGCTGTTGGGGACAGCTGGGATGGAGAGGTGATGGGGCCGTAGCCCTCCCATCTGGGGTGCGCTAAGGTAATGCCATGCTGCTTCTGCCTGTCCAGCCACCCATCCCTCAGCTGCATTTCAGGGGATGCTGAGCTGCTGGCTGGCTCCACGTCTTGGTGACTGGCCACCAGCCTTTCCCAGACCACAAGCTTGCGCCAGGAAGGTCTATGCCAGCTTCGAGAGCTGACCTGGCTGGTGTAGCACCTGGCAAGCATACACCCCCTCTGTGTCCCCTTGTCCCCTGGGGATTCATCTGATGCACCACCAACCCTCTGTTGAGAATTCTTAAAATTACCTGCTAGATGTGTTGCCTTAATCCTTGCGACCCCTGGGAGCCCTGTCACGTTTGGCTGGGCCCCCCCCAGCCAGGTGCCCAGGAGGTTTGCGCGGCCCCAGGGAGCCGGCTGGGTGCTGGGTTTGGAGAGGGAGGGAGGGATTGGGAAGCATCCCAGGATGGCAGCGGTGCGCTCTCGGGATGCAGAGCTGAGGTCTCGGGTCTGCTGGGTTAGCGCAGCCGCTCCAGGAGGAACCCCAGTGTACCACGCGGTGATGGATGTGGCTTTTTATCTGCATTTTATCTCCTTGTAAAGCAACAGAGAGTCCTAGTCGGAAAACGTAATTAATGAACAAGTTGCTGCCTCTTTAAAACATCATGTAATTTCTTTGCAAGTGCGGTAGTGGTCAATTTCTAGAAGGCAAGATTAGTATTAATAAAGCAGGAATGAGGTACAGTATTAACCTTTTCCATCAATCTTTATTTATTGAGTTGTTAATTAGAGGCATCTAATTTCCCAGGCCAGTTTTGCCTGGGTGTGGGGGCAGGGGAGGAGACAGGGAGGAAGCAGCTGTTTCATTGCTTAAATGGTGATGAATTTTGCCAGGACAGGGTTTGGTGGCAGGGAAGGAGCCCCTTCCCAAACCGAGCATCCTGGGGGCAGCTCTGGCAGCAGGGAAAGCCCTGGAGCATCTTATAAACAAAACACGTTATATTTATCAAATATAGTGGCAACCCTATATTAAACCCCTGCTTTATTGTGTTAACAAGTCCGTATTCGATTTTTCTCAGCTGTAAAACCTTACATTTGGCAGCAGTATTTTATTAGCAGCCAAGGCGTCAGGTTTGAACTTGAAGTGGGATTAATTTAATATTAAGTAAGAGCTGAGCGGGGCCGCTGTGGATTGAGGAGTTGATGGCGTGTGACTAGTGAGTTATGCATGGAGGTTATTAGCTGTCCTACGGGGAAAAATGATCCGGAGCTGAATATTTATGAGTTGTCCTGGTGCTAGGAGGGCTGTGGGTGGTGTGGGGACAGTGCGGGGTCAGGCAGGGTGATGAGCAGTAAAAGAAAAAAGCAGCGAGCATCCTCATTTGGGGCAAATTCGAAAGCTGCGCTGACCGTGGAGTAAAGGTTTGCAGAGTCGGTCCCTCCCGGTGACAGGTGTCCCCAGGCAGGCAGAACCAGCACATGGTGGGGCTGAAGGGCTGGGTGATGCTGGGGTTTCTTTTCCCTGTGGTGAAGATGCACTGGTTGGGGTTCTGGTGCTGGGAGAGCGGCTGCAGCTGTAGGGCTTTCCCTGGCTGTAAAGCAAGTCAAGGTCTTGCTCTTGGCTTTGTGCACGTCCCCGTTTGGTCATCTGGATGCTGCCTTTGGGGAAGGAAAAAGAGCGATCGTGGCATCCCCCAAGGAGCAGTCAGGGGCTAGGGCTGCTTCGGGTACAGCTTCAGGTGGGACCACTGCCCCCAGCTCCCTAAGGGGTAGCAAGTTATTCCCAGTGTTTTGTTTTAGGAAATCAAAGCAGAACTTGCTATTTGTCTTTTGGAACAGGGGGAAAACAGCTTTTCTGGTGACATTTTTGCCATCTTTCTTCATCTCTTCATCTCTGAGCTGCACCCTGACAGTGGGTGCTCCTCTCCACCTCCTCCCAGGGGTTTGTTTTCTTGTTGATTTTAATGGATTGGTTCAGAAAAAGCTTCTTCCCTAATTAAGTACGGTGGAGTGAAGGAGGCTGGACTAAGTGGGGAGGCAGCGGCAGCACCGAGGGGATTAATAAAGCTAAATGCTCCCCTTGGCCACATCTTTTCCTTTTGTGCTGGTGACCGGGGCTCGGTGGCAGCTGGGAGGGGAGAGGTGGCCTGTGGGGTCGGGGGGGTGGTGGGCAGCTGTAGCTGATGCTGGTTCCAATATGCAATTAATATTCCCTATCTAAACAAAACAAACAGGCTTTATCGAAGTGAACAGGCAGCCTTGCAGCGCCGTCGAGGCAGGCAGAGCTTGGGGAAAACTGAGAAAAGGGGAATTTGCTTCTGTGCGAGTTCTTTCCTTGCTTTTCCAGCTGGGAATTGGCTCTGGCAGAACAGCAACACGCCGGGGGAGCCCCGGGAGGAAATGAAATCCGAAAGCGTTTAGCACACGCTTTGTGGGAAGAAGAGCTCGGGGAATTTTTTGTTGGTTTTTTTTTTTTTCCCCCTTTCAAGTGTGTTCTTGGTTTAAGCTTATCTCATCAAGCGGAGTGCCCGCTACCTGCAGCATGCCTGTAAGCAACTGTGTGTTGAAAATACGTTTCCCCAGCTTATCCGGGGTATTCTTAGCCCTGACGCACCCACCAGCCCGATAACGGGTTATTTTTGCTCTCGAGCGCATCAGTTGTGTTACGACACAGGTGAGGGTCGAAGGGACAGCGGCGACGGGGGACACAGCGGCCACGGTGCGGTGGCTGAGCTCTGGGTTGTGGGGAGCAGCCTTAGCTCTCCTTCTTCGTTAGCTGCTGTTAATTATTGCTGCTGGTGGGAGCACGGGCACGGTGCTGGGCCCGAAGCATCCGGGCAGTTTTGAGTTATGTAAATATATGCATGCAGCGCAACCAATGGGGGAGCACCTTGATTTGCATACACGCATGCTGATTTGCAATGCGCTGAGCACAGGTTAATTAACCAGAGGGGTGGGTGGCTTGCGGGGGGGCTTTAATTCACGGCATTGTGTCCTCCCTCACCCATGCATGGCCACGGCTGCCCCTTCCCCAGCCCCAGGCTGCGCGTGCAGCCAGGTGCCACCAGCCAGGGTGGCCTTGGGGACCGGCAGCCGGGGTGGCCTTGGGGCCAAGGGGGTGGCTCGGATGTGTGACACTGGGCCGAGCACCCAGCGTGGCTGGCGTGTGGGTGCAGGTGCCCACGGGCAGGGTGGCCTGGCTGGAGGTGACAGGAGCTTGTGCAGAGCTGTGTTTTGGGGAGGGGGGGTGTGTGTGACATGCTGCAACCTGTCACCTGCTGTGTTCCCACTTGTGCTGGGCTGTTTTGGCGAGGAGGGGGCTTGGGTGTGTGCCCGTGGTGGTGGCTTTGGAGATGCACCTCCATCCTGGCAGCACCATCCAAGCAGAGGCGAGGCTTTCCTACAGCAGGATTTTTTCCTTAATTAATTAAAATATGAGGAAGGGCGTTAACTTTTTTTTAATGAGACTCTTGCTGCATTGAAAGGCTTTTTGTAGCAGCTGGAGAAGCAACTCTAAAAGCAGCTGGATAGGACTTGCTTTATTTTTTATTTTTATTTTCTGCTCTGGGAGGGTGATTCAAGAAAAATCCTCATCCCCCTTTTCCCTCTGGAGCTTTTTTTTCAATCCAGTCCTATTTCCAAAGCCCTTTCCTCCTCTGTTTTCCTCCAGAGTTTGAAATAAAACATTCCTCTTGAAAAGGCTGGGAAGAGACGAGGCCAGGCAATTAATAATCAAAAAGGGGACGGGGAAGAAGGCTTTTTAAAATAAAGAGATTGTAGTTTTATGTTGGTTTTCTTAGTGGAGGCGATCAAAAGGAGTCGGCGAAGGGACCTTGAACTGGGTCCATTGCTTTGGTGCTCTGAAGTTGCTGCCGACAGCCCTTCCCTCATCTCTGCGCCAGCGGAGATGAAGAATTAGAAGTGGAGAGGAGCCCTGCTTAATTACAGTCCCCCCTCCTTTATGCAAATGGCACGACTGGGTGCGGTGCGTTTGCAGTGGTGAGGTGGGGGCACCAGCCTTGGCCAGGCAAGGGGTGGCCCAGCCCCATGCCACGTTTTGGGGTGATGGTGGTGGGAAGCTGGGTGATGGTAAGGGGGACACGTGGGGGGCTCAGCAGGTGGGGAGAGATGTGGGCAAAGCACCTGCCAAAGCCTTGCAACGTGCTCGCGTGGCTTTGCACGTGCGTGACGTGGCGAAGCTCCTGGCCGGTGTTTCGGAGGCGGGGGGGTGTGCAGTGCCGGAGTGGGGACCATGCGGCTTCTGCCGCGCCGCATGGCCATGTCTGTGTGCTCTGTCGCAGGCGGCAGCCTCTCCAAGCAGGATTGGACCATCCAGTGGCCCACGACGGAGCCGGGGAAGGAGAACAGCCCCGGGTGCCAGCTGGAGCCGGGGCAGTGGGGCAGGACGCACCTCTCGCAGAGCCCCAAGGTCCAACCCAAGTGCGGGCAGCATCACTGCCACGCGGGCTCACCCCACGGACCCATGTACACCCACGTGGACCGGCTGACTGTGGAGGGTCACCCGGGGCTGTGCCCACCCATGGAGTCTGGCCACCGCTCCCTGCCACCCTCCCCACGCCAGCGACACGTTGCTCACACCCCTCCGCGTACCCCCAACATTGTGACCACGATGACGCCACCGGGCACGCCACCAGTACGGCGGAGGAATAAACTGAAGCCCCCTGGGACACCCCCACCCTCATCACGAAAACTGATCCATCTCATCCCCGGCTTCACCGCGCTGCACCGGAGCAAGTCCCACGAGTTCCAGCTGGGGCATCGCGTGGACGAGACGCACACCCCCAAGTAAGTGGGTGCTCCAGGGTGCTGGTGCGCGGTGGGGTGAGGAACCCCATTCCAGCTCCACTGGAAAAGTGTTTTGGTCCCAAAAGATCAAGGCAAGGTGTCTTTTTTTTTTTTTTTTTCTTTTAGAGCTTTGAGGTAGAAAAGCCCTTTGTAGCTCTTGCAGGCAGTGGGGATGCCACTGCGACGGTGTCTACTTTGCTCCCCTGCAACCTCATTTTGGGGGTGTGGGGTGATGGGGAGCCCTGAGAGGCTCCAGGGCCATTGCTTGGCAATGTCCCTGTGTGCTGGAGTGTGGCACGGGTGGGTTGGTTGGTGGGATTTTGCAGCACAGGGATGCACCCCCCGACCGTAAGAGCTGTGTGTGGGTGAGAGTGCATGCAAGAGCGAGATGGGAAGAATCGTCTTTCAGCTGAAACGTGGATATACGGATACGTAAAGCCTTATAGATGTAACACTTCATATTCTAGAGGCGTCCCCAGTATCTTTTTCCATCCCTGATGGTGTTTGCAGAAGGCTCTTCAGGCTCTGGCCGTTGCTCTTGCTCTGCAGCTCCGGTACCGGCAGAGGCTGCTGCTGTGCAGGGAAAGGGCTTCTTGGCATCAGCACATCCCTCTCCATCTCCTTCGGTCCCTTTTGGTGGCCATGCTCAGAAAGCCCTTCTTCTGCCTTGGTGTGGGGTGGCAGAGGGGACTGGTGGCCGCCTTGGGGCATCATCTCTCCCCGAGGATGCAGTTGGCGAGAGCACGTCGGGTCCATGCTAGCCTCCCAAAACGGGACCCCCGGGACACACTGCCCAGCTTGTCCCCATATCTGAGGTTCTTGGAGGGGAAAAAAAGGCCATGCCAGAAGCGTGGGCAGAGTCCCGTGGGGGATGTGGTGGGAGCAGAGGAAAGCCTGGGTACCCTGGGTACCTCCTGCCTGGCCCCAAAGGCAGCCGTGATGCTCAGGCAGCTCCGGCTGGGGTGTGTGAAGGGTTAAAATCTGCTGCCTGCACAGGGTGCTCCTGGCTGCCAGACCCTGGTCTCCCCCTGTTTGGACAGGAGGAGACCAGCGGGGGTTTGGGGTGGCCTGTGTATCTAGTGCCCACAGCATCGCAGCGTCACTTGTTCCTCCATTGTGTCCCCAAGGCTGCGGCAGCCACCGGGCTGCGGTCCTTGCATGAAACGAGGCCGGTCGTCCTTCTCCGCCGGGGCTTTTGGTCTCTAAAGGCTTTTAGCTTTTGGAAATTAATCTATTTCAGCCGGACAATGCCTCTTGTAAGGCCACCCTCCCCCTCGTGCTTAGGCACTGGAAAGTCATATTTACTTTGGTCCATCCCCAGCGAGCATCACCACGTTTGCAGGAGCAGAGACAGCGACAGCCTGTCTCCTCTCGCACTTTTATCTGTGTTTCAGGATCTGACCCAAGCTCTGCCCCGCTGGTGGAGCAGGTCTCACCGAGGGCAAAGCCTGCCTTTGCTTCCCCCAAGCCATTTGACACCCGTTGTGGTCATCACATGCTCCAGGTCACCCTGACACGGGTCTGGGGTGAGGTTTGGACATGGGTGTCTGGACTTTACTCCAGCAAACCCTTTGGCCACTGGTTCCCTGAGCCAGCTGGGGATGGGATGCTTCAACTTTTCTGCAAGGGGAAAGAGCAGGGAAGGGTGTGGAGAAGGAAACTGTAAACAGGGTTTGTGTGAATGTGGTCACGTCCCTTCTTCATCACGCTTTGCCTGCCTTCGGTCCCTGCCTGACAGTATCCAGTTTGCCCAGTGTCTCTGATGTTCCCCAGTGGTGCTGAGCAACTTTAACTTGTGATTAGTGAATTAATAGAGGAAAGAGAGAGGCGGTGTCAATGGGGCTCTGTTGTGCTAGCATCCTACTGGGGGTTCATCCTGCCGATGCGGAAGGACCCAAGCTCCCGAAAGCTGCTCGGAGAACTGGGGAGGTTAATTTTCTCTAATGGCACTTAATGATTTTTCAGGAGGCAACCACTAAATCCTGCTTGCTAATCCCATTAGTGTTTCGGGATAGTAATTAGTTCATTAAAGAGGCAGCTTCTTCTTTTTTCTCCTTTTCTCCAGCAGAGGTGTGCTGAAGTTTTAGCTGTTTATTAGCCTGGATGTGTGGCTAAGGCTTTGCCCAGCACAGATCAGAAGTATTTTTTTTTGGAACTGTTATCAGCTAGTTCCTATGGCTGTGCCTGTGCAACGGTGTTGTAGGGCTGGTTTTCTTAGTGTCACAACTTCTGCAGTGTCTGGGTCCTCTGTGCTCTCTGCAGGAGTGAGGTTTCTACCTGACTTCAAACCAGAAATGTGGAGCTCATCCCTGAAATGCGACTTCAGGCTTTCTCTGATCAGCTCCTTCTGGTTTTAGTAATACCAGTGGGCTCTTGGTTTGCTTCGGATCCTGGCTTTCTGCTCCCTATGTCATGTCCCAGCATGGAAAGGGGTGCTAGACCTGGGGAGCTGATAGCTTGGGGACACTGCTGGGCACCCTGAATGCTGGGTGGGATCTCCTGGGGCAATTTTGGGTCTAGATTTACCCCCATACTGCCTCTTTTGCAGCCCACTTTCTGGTGGGACCCATCTGAAACCCTCCCAGGAGGGAGGCTGGTGTCCCCCCGGCTGATTTGTCTCCTCCCCCGGCATGCCCCATCTCAGGATGGGGTGAAGTGGGCTCTGGGGAGCCAGAGATGCCCTTGGCAAAAGCAAAAAGCTCTCTCCCTGTGAGCTGTGGGTCAGTAATGATGGAGGGAAGCTGCTGGGGTGCTGCAGGGCTGCCCCCAGAGATTTTTCCATCTTGGTGCAGGCACAAAATTCAACTGCCACCATATATTTGTGAGAGCAGTAGCAGCAACCGGGTCCTCTCTGGATCAAGGCCACCACAAGGCACTTGATTCTTGATGACAGCTCGTAAGTTTGCTGGCATTTGGTGTTTTGGAGCTTATTCCTAGGGTTTAATCTATTGTTTTGTTCGCCAAGACCTTTGGAAGCAGGGGTTAAATTTTTTGAGCTTATAGCCTCAGATTTTCCTGCACGGAGCCTCCAGCTGCTGACCGTAACTCTGGGGTACGGAACATTACTCCTAAAAAGATCCCCTGGCTTCCATAAATCCACAATCCATAAACATCTCATGAATGGTCTTGAAACGGAAACAAAACATTTAGAGTGGTTGATAATATAATGCCCATTTAATACCTCATGAATTCCACGGGCCATTTAAATCTTTCATGGATAGTTAATGATTGTTCATCAGCAAGAAGTCAGGAAAAAAACAAACTCTGAATGTAAGGTCTTAAAAATCCATTAGTTGGGGGAACAAAAGTCAAGCTAGTTAAGAGTGAGCTCAGGAGCGTGCGTTAACCCTTAGAAGGCTGCGTGTATGACAGCCCCCTGGAGACAGCATCTGCACCGGGGTGTCCTGCCCCAAAGTGGTGGTTGGGTGGTCTTCATCCTCAGGCTTACGTGAAGGGGACGTGAACTGAAAACCTCATCTGCTTCCCAGCTGTGGTTCCTTTTGCCACGCTGGTGTCCGGCCAAATTCATGAACTCTGTGGCCTTCAAAGAACAGCCTCTGGCAAGCAGCTGGGGAGGGAGGATCAGAGCGTATCACAGTGAATTAAAGCAGCGTGACCTGACCCGGCGGAGCTGAGCCCCAGGGGAAATGCTGAGGTGTCCCAAGGGCCAACGTGAAGCAGCTGCTGGAGAGGACGTGCAGTTTTTCTGGTGTACCTAGGTCAGGTTTGGGCTGGGAGGTGGCTCCTCCAGCTCCATTTTGGGTAAGTTTTCAAGGAAGTCTCCTTACCATGTGGCATTGCGATCACATTCAAGGCGTGGATGAAGATAGGGTTAGGTGTTCTGGTGGAAAAGTCTGTTTTTCCAAAGCCTTACGATGGCTGACTGCCTTGCCTTTAGCCTCATTGATGCTGAGGTTGTGTTTTGGTGCTGGTTTTCAAAATCAGAATGAGGATATCTTGGATGGATGAAGTCAGACGTGAAGTTCACATCTGATCTGGTGATAAAGCACATATCCATTTTCTTCTTTTCCTTTTCCCATGTATTATTTCCAATGCTGAACCAACTCTAACTTGACGCTTTTGGGTTGTGGGTGTTTTTCTTCACCCCACAGAGAAACCCCTGAGAAAAGGATCTCCTGTGTTACTTGATGAAGTCTAGTGTAGGATCCTACTTGGGACATCAAGGCAGAGAGGTGAAAGACTGAGTTATAGACTGGCAGAACCCGGGGACCAGAGGTCTTCTCCACTGCCCCCACCACACTGAGCAGCCTGTGGTGAGCCTGTCCCTCAGAGTTGATCATCTGAGCTGATCTTAAATGTTACTGAGGGATAGGTCATTTATTCTGCTGCTCTGCAACCTTTATAATAATGATGTTACCCCTTGTATCAATTCCAATCAACGCTTCTACCAGGTAGATCAATTATTTGATATTCCGCGTGGGCTGGATTCGAAAGAGCAACATCGAGCTAGCTCTTGTGCCTGGTGTCTCTGACATTTCCCAGGCTTGGAAAGGCAGGTGGGCTCTTGGCATTGGGGATGAGCAAGAGATTGATGTTTGCAGAGCAGGTGGATGCAGCGGGACACTACCAACATGTGCAAATAATCCATATGCACCATCTCAGGGTTATGTTTGGTTATGTATGTAATGGTGTCCGAAAATGTAGAGATTCGCCTGGTACTTCTGCGACAGGGGAGAGCACTGAAGTGAGGGAATTTGGAGAGCAAAACAAGCAGCATCTCTCTCTGTTTCCAAATAATCTTTCTGATTAATCTCAGTGCCTTTGATAGTGAGTCAGGGCTGTGGAGTTTTGCACAGGTCCTGGATTGTCTCCAGCTCTCTCAAAGTATGGTCTGCACACCGCATCTTGACAGTGATGGGTAGCCTCCGTAACAAACTGGCTCTCTGCTGCAATTATCCCACTGCTCTGGGCTGCAGTTCTCCTTAGGTGTGTCATTAATGTTAATTACTGCTGTGGTATTCCATCAAGAGGAGCAGGAGCTTTAACATGCTTGGAGGAGAAACTTTTCACCGTGTCCTTTAATGAGAAGTTGAGCCTCCTTTCGCCACTTTGAAAGCAGAGAGTGTGATTATGAATTTAGATAACGATTAGCATCCTGGCTGGCAGGAGAGCAGCAGAGCTCTCCTGCTGCTGGCACCTTTGCCTGATGTGCTGCCTCCGTGGTGTCCACGCGGGAGGGGAGGGCATGGCAAAGGGCAGGTCCTGTGGGCAACATCCTGGGGTGGTGGCCAGGAGATGGACTGGCCTCTGTTGGTCATGACACAACAAGGAAGACATGCTTGAGTTCTTCTCAGCTCTCTCTTCCATCTGTAGCTGCACAGGAAAGGCATGAAGCAGCTCCTCTGTCCCCTTCTTGTGGTCCAAGAGGTTGGTGAGCGTATTTCATCACCACCCTGCAGGCCCCCACTGACCTGCTGCTGTGGCCAGCGCAGCACCCAAGCAGGTGGTGGGTTGGCCAAGCACTCCGGTGGCTTCCTTGGCAATAATGAAATGAAACTCAAGTAGGCAGGGAGACCAGGCTTCCCCAAAAGCCATGAGACTGCTCTGACTTCTCCCTTTCAATTAAAGAGCTGCCCAAACCCACCATGCATCAACAACCTCAGATCCAGAGGCAGCCTGCAAGCAAACCGTGGAGAAAAATTGCTCCAGGTCTCTTCTGAGACGAAAGGTTTGCAGAGCTGTAGTTGGTGTAACAAACCTCTACCTCAGGGCTGTCCAGCCATGGGAAGCCTGTGCTTTTCCCACCAGTGGTGTAATTTTTTGAGAATTGCCTCCCAGAAGAGGTCTGGGCGTGTGTGGGTGCCTGGGCTGTACCGTGTGTTGCTCTTCTCGTGTTAACGCAGGTGGCGTAGGCAAGTGCCTGAGTCGATCACATCCCTTTTCTTTGCTGGGTTTTGCAAGCATGGAGATGATGGTGGCTGGGAAGTGGGGTCTTATACTGATGGAGAGCTTGGTGGTCTTCAGCCCACCCATTCCTCTCGTATAAAGACAGGCTGGGAGAGTTGGGGTTGTTCAGCCTGGAGAAAAGAAGGCTCCAGGGAGACCTTACAGCACCTTCCAGTACCTAAAGGGGGCTTATAAGAAAGATGGGGACAGACTTTTTTGCAGAGCCTGTTGTGATAAGACAAGGGGCGATGGTTTTAAACTAAAAAAGGGTAGATTCAAACTAGATATAGGGAAGAAATGTTTTATGATGAGGGTGGTAAAACACTGGCACCGGTAGCCGAAAGAGGTGGTAGATGCCCCATCCCTGGTAACGTTCAAGGTCAGGTTGGCTGGGGCTCTGAGCAACCTGATTGAGTTGAAGATGTCCCTGCCCACGGCAGGGGGGTTGGACTAGTTGATCTTTAAAGGTCCCTTCCAACCCAAACCATTCAATGATTTGGTGAGGAGGAAAAAAATGCCCAGAGTTGGCTCACCTGGTTGAGGTTGTGTTGTTTAGGGATGGGGAAACCCCCCCATCTGGGTGCAAGTGAGGAACACCCCGGGGTTGAACTGGTGTGGAAGTGGCTCTAGGAAAAGTAGACTCAGTTTCACCATCCCTGGTTGGCCATAGCTGATGGTGCTCATCCCCTACTGCCCCTGTGTGTCCCTCCAAGAAACATAACAGCAGAAATGAAGAAAACAGAAGGGGCTTAATGAGAAACAGGTCCTGCTTCAGGATCCTGGCAATTAGCTCCTTGAGCTCCTTCCATGCAGCAACCTGTGCCTGCTCTGAGCGTTATTCCTGCTGCCCTCCCGCAGCACCGTCTCATCGGTGCATGAGTCCCAGGAGAGGAAAAAAACCTGTTTGGCTCGAGCTCCCTTCAAAGAATTTCCCAGCTTTATAATTTGCAGCCGCAATAAAAAGTTGTGCTTTGTGCTGTGAAAAGAGAATAATAGATCAGTAAGTCTGGAACCTTAAAATTCAGCCATCCAGGGAGGTGGGGACAGGCACTTGGATAAATATTTAACTGTCGAGGCTTTGATATGAAGAACCTGCTTTTCCTCTGGCTGGAGGAGGAGGGGTTTGTTGCCTCTTACAGTAATGAGGAGGATAAATGTGATGTCTGGTGGATATTCTCTCTATTTTTTTTTTTTTAAATATCAAGCTAGTATTGCATAGAGTTTGTCCAGATCTGGGTGTATAATGAAGAAATTTCGCCTGTTCAGACAGGTTCAAATAATCCACTGGCTTTACCTGTGTGTTTGCACTGAAACCTGGAAACTCTAAAGCAGCCAGCGCCGTCCTTGCTGCACGGGGAGGGATGTGCAACGGCAGCGGGCATGATGCTGTGCATTTATTCTCATGCACGAAAGGTGACCTGGTGCCTCCTGTCCTGCCTGTGATGGCTCCAGCCATGGTAGTTCTGGTCCAAACTCCCCAAGCCTGTTGCTTTGGGGATGCTCGTACTGCTTGGCCAGGGAAGTCACCTGGATTTTTGCGGGTTTTTTGGAATCCTTGAAAAGAGGAGTTGGATTTTGCCAGCCATGTGCCGACATGGGAACCCGATGGGAAGGGAGCAGAACTGGGAGCTCTTCTTGCATTCAAAAAATGCAAGAGTAAATTTGTGGGGTTTCCACCTTTTTTTGCCATTGCCCATGGATGCAGCTTGCTTGGGCCAGAGGTGACTGCCTGGTGCGGACGGGCAGAGCCTAGCAGGCTGCCAAGGCGTGGGGGAAGCACTTCATCTTCTCCTTCCTCTGATTTAATACAGAATATTGTGCAATTAAGCCAGTCAAAAGGCCATAAATCTTCTGGGCTGGATCCTGATCGAGGCTGTGCACTTCAAGCTAGGCAGCAGCGATCTTTAATCCCTTGCAGAGAGCTAACTAAAATACCAATGAGAGGATTTTTCCCCCCCCTCTTCATTCTATTTCCCTTCCTTGAAAAGAAACGCTTGCGTTGAAATTGGAGTGTGGTGGAGAGGAGCGAAGTGGTGAATAAAACATAGTCTGGTGCAGTCAGCTGCAGTGTCAACTCACCTGTTTCAGTTAAAATTTAAATTTAAACCCCTTTTCTTTTTTTTTTTTTTATTACAATAATATTGGCAAGTGACAACAAACGCCTGCAGAGCAGATTGTTATTTACCCGATTTCCATCTTTTTCTGAAGAAGCGGGCATGGGGAAGTGGATGCTGCTGTGGAGCAGGGTGTCCCTTTGGGATGCTCTTTGGGATGGCTGTGGGTCAGCCGCAGCCCTGGGCAGAGCCGTACGCTGGGAGCATCACGTGGCTGACAGCCCTATGGCCACTGATTGTATCTCTGCTCCCCATAACGTATAGGTCCCCCTGTGCCCATCCTCACTCCAACTTCTCCTGGCAAGCGCTCGCTTTCCCAGCGTATCCTGCTCTTGCTGCCTGTGAATCTCCTGGGGACATCCCAGTTGCTTCATGCTTTTGCACAGCGAAGTTCCGTCCGCCCTTGCCAGGTACCTTTCTGTTGGGGGCCCTATAGTATCCATACCATCCCGGCTCACGCCACAAGCCGCTGTCAATCCCTGCCCTCCCACCAGGCTTTGATGCACGTAGAGCCTTGCTGGGGCTGAAAGGAATGACGGGCCCTTTGTCCTGGGTGTCTGCTCGTGTTTTTCACCGCCTGTTGAAACCCTCTATTTTTTCTCCAAAGCCAGTGATAAGCGTTTGACTGATTCCACATAGCAGGCGGGGATGAGCCATTCAGGCTGGATTGACACCTAAAGGGTTTTGCATTAAGCGCTTCAAACTAGCTGTGCTTCTCCCCCCCCACACCTTTTTTTTTTTTTTTTAAAAAAAAAAACAGCATCATATATTTAGCAAATTCTTGCATGAAATTATGTCCCTAATAGTTGGTGTTTACCTATCTGTGCGTGGAATTGTGCCCAGCGCCAACTTCCCTGAGCATCCATGTCATCTTGAGGCAGAAATTAGCCCTGGTGCTCCTGCGAACTCCAGTTTGGAGGGCTCGAGTGAGGGATGCTGTGCCTGGTGTCCTTGCTGAGGGATGCATGGGGAAGACAAGGGTAAAAATGATGTTTTTTTGGGCCATGCAGAGGGTTAGGGGATGGTGAGAGGTAACGGAGTGGAGCATGCTGGCAGGGGATGCTCGGCAGGTCCAGCAGCAGCCGTGGGGCTCGCAAGACAGCAAGGGCAGGGAGCCGGTGATCTCAGAAAAGGTCTGGGGAGCTGAGGGCTGCATGGGGCAGGGTCTGGCCCCATCTTGCTGGCAGGGAGCCCGGCATCCCTGCAGCAAGGGCTGTCTGGTGCTTACAGGGTCCCTGGAGCTGCCTGGCTTTGCAGCCTCCTGCAGCAGGGACGGGGCTGGATGAGCACAGAGAGGGCACCTGAGGCTCCTGCGGTGGCAAAAAAAATAGTTGGGCTGTTCAGATTTGGGCATCTGCTTGGAACCTGGTGGGAAAGGAGCCCTTGTCCCTGTGGTGACACTTTTCCTGCCATCCCTGTGGATGGCAGGGGCTTGCTATAGTCACCCCAGGGTGTCTCCTAGATTATGGAGGTTTTCAAGCTTAGAGATGGACCGTGTATTGCCCTCTGCTCCCCACAAGCCCTTTAAAGCCACAATAAAAAATAACCGGTGCATAACTAGCTCCCCTTTTCCCTCACCTGCTTGTCACAGCCTCCCCTGACATGGGCTGGAGGCTCATTTCTGTTGCTGTCCAGCTGGAGGAAAATGGTCCTTGCTGGGGGCTGGGAGGTTTTGCCACCATCTAAATAACCCCTCTGCCGCCCCACGGTGTGCAGAGCTGTGCTGTGCTTTCCCTTCTGCCACGTTTGCTTCTCCATCAGCATTTCTGTATAACTACAGGGATGTTTTAGCAGGTGCATTTGCCTTTTCACACCCCCCCCCCCCCCAGCCAAACATCTGAGAACTTGTCAGCTTCTGGAGAGGTCTGAAATGGTGCTTAGTGGGGGATTAGTGTGGCCAACCCTCACTGATGAAGTGAGCGCACCTTGCGCTGTGTGCTGGAGTTTGCTGATTCTTCCCAATCCAGCTGGGGCTTGTTTGGCTGAGGTTCCCAGTGATGAAGGTCCAGCATGGCCCCCTCTTCTGGGAGGGGGGGTGTCTGCTGCTGTGTTGCAGCTTTATCCCTATGGAAAATTGAATTAAGACGATGTTCTTCCTTGTTTCTTTGAAAAATTCCCTTTTTCGTTTCTGCTGTCCTCACTGGGTTGGGGAGCACGTTAGGGGGGTGATGCTCAGTGGAGCTTGACACAGAGGAGGGGGCTCCTCCTGCCCTGCTGGGATGGGGTGCAGAGTTCAGGAACCCTGAGCTGTGCTGGGGAGTTTAGACTGAGAGAACCACGATGCATTTCCAACACCTGCTTTTTCCCCAGTCTGTGTGATGCCGGCTTGGGTGAATGAGGGGAAAATGGAAATGTGTGCCAGAGAGGGGCAAAACTGCTCCCAGATACTGGAAGTTGAGGCAGGCAGTGGTTAGGACGTATAGTCTCCTCTGCCCATGGGATTTATGCCCTTATCTCTGCTTACTGCCTGAAAAGCGAGGGACATTTCACCCCTGGAGAGGAAAAAGGCTGATTTAGGAGTGGCTTAGTGCTCACAGAGGAGGAAAGACTTTTGCAGCGCGGCTGCGTTGGTGCAGCCCTGGGTGCATCTCTCCTAAAGACTGGTGGCCACGTCCTGTTGCTGGGCTGGCATTGTCACTGGCCAAAGTGCATCCCTCTAAGAGCCCAGGGTCCTTTGAGTTTTGCTTCTGTCGGTAGCTTATGGGGAGGGGTCTCTGGCGTATTGTCCCTGTCCTGGTGCTCCTTCCATGGGCTGAGATGAGCACAGGTGGTGCAGGAGCACGGTCATCTGAATGGTTGGACTTGATGATCTTAAGGATCTTTTCCAACCTAAATGGTTCTATGAAATAACATTCCCAAAAATGCCTCCCTCGGAGCCCTCTGCAGTGTCCCCCAGAGAACACCCCAATGGGTGAGGAGATGCTTCCCACCAGGATGGTTATTGCTCTGTGGCCATGGCTGGTCGGGGGGAATGCTGCAGGTGTAAGGTCAAGGGCAACCATCCCAGTTTCGCTCTGGGATGCTGCAATGCAAACGGGTGGATGTAGGAGGCTGGTGAGGGGTGGGCTGTGACCCCTTCATAGCAGCAAGTCCCTTATGTGGTGCCCATGGCTGGCTCCATCCTGCACCCCTGCCCCAAGCCCATGTAGCAAGGGTGGTATTTGACCCTCTT
>JAVJGJ010000001.1:92071518-92093282 GCA_035590215.1 Microhierax caerulescens | reverse complement strand
GGGATGAGCTGTGCTGCGCGGAGCAGGAGCTGTGACCTTTGCCAGCACGATGCTGCGGCGAAGGAAAGAGCGGAGGCTTTGGGTTGCTCGGGCGGAGGGTGGCATCCCCCGGCGTCAGGCACCCAGCCGCAGGGTCTGCGCTGCTCTGCAAGGATCGATGTGGGGGGTGGCGCTGGCCAGTGTCACCGTGTTGAGGAGCAGGGTTTGGCCTTTGAGGGGCCCTCCAGGTGATGGGGAGGCGGGAAAGGGATGGGTGCTTGGCCAGGAGGTCCCCGTTGGGCTGCTCGGTGGGTACCAGCTGTGTTCTTCCCTGGGAAATTACCGTGCCCATTAAATGCTACCTCAGAGAAGGAGGAGGTGGCGGCGGTGGTGGGGAAATCCTAAAACTGCCCTCACGTGCTTGTGAGGGGAATTATGGCTAAGAGAGCTCTGACTTTCAAGCCATAAAGGAGGTTGCTGGTGATAAACGTGTAAGTAATGACTGACACCGGGGCAGGGGAGGTTGGGAGACATCAATTGCTGTGGGGCAGTGCAGGGTCGGTAGCGTGGGGTGGCGAGTCCCCGAGGATGGAGGGAGGTGGGCAGCCGGCTGTCACACTTCAAAGTTTGTGGGGGTCAACTTATCCTGCTGCTGTGGGCTCGGCTGCAGCACCTTGGGTCTGGTACTTCTCCATCGTGGGGTCCCTATGACACAGAGCAGTCCCCCTGCGGTGGTGGGACATGCTGCTATGGCCACAAGGCGCCTTTTTTTTTTTTTTTTTTTTTTTTTTTTTTCTTCTTGCAATAATCTCTAATTGTGGCGATTTTGGGTTTTTGATGATAGTATTCCTCCTGTGCCAGGGGGAGCCTGCTGCATCCGCACCTTCCCTTTTGGGCATCACCCTAATGTCATATTGCATGGGGAGAAATGGCTTTTTCTCTGGGTGGGCTTCTCACCTGCACAGGTTAAAGGGGAGAATCACCAATTCAGTTCACTTCCCCCTGCCCGTGGGGCTGTTCCCTGTGGCAGTGGGGTGCCTCTCCCTGCCCTCCTGCCCCACTTCGCTTGTTTTCCCTCCTGCAAACAGCAGGGCTATTGTTAAATGCTGCGATCCTTCATGTATTGCTCCCTCTAATGAACATAATTAGCCGTGAATCACGTAGGTCTCCTTTTTGTTAGGAGGTTAAAATCCCTGATAGGCTGTAATACATTTTTGCAGTGAGCACATTTAGAAAGTAATTAAAAGGCTCAGCCATCTTTGCCTACATCCCCTTTCCCCCTCCCCAGGATGGTGGGATTTAATTGAGGCCAGGTGAAAGTTAGTGGAAATAAATTGTGGCTGATAAAGTGGAGGTTGTAATTTAATTCTGGGAGAGGAGCTGTTCTTGCCTGGGTGTTTAGTTCACCAAGGACCGGTGTTGGGGCAGAGAGGGGGGGAAGATGACTTCTTTGAGTAATATGATTTACTGAGAAAATGACATTTAAGGAGGTGCGGTGCTCGTGTGTAGAGTGGTCCCATTCTTCAGGGCATCATCTTTGGGGCTTGTGGACGTGCCCAGGAGGTTGCAGGTATTGGGGCAGCAGGAAGGATGCTGGTCCAGGAGCCTGGGGTGGGTTGTCTCAAAGGCTGGTGAGAAGCGTGGGTCAAAAATATTGGCATACTGCTGGTGTAAAACAGCCAACCTGAGGCGGGGGGCAGCAATTACCTTAATTGACTTTGTAGTCCTTAAACATCTTAATTGCCGGCTCTGCCTGAGGGGTGATGGGGATGGAGGTGGCAGAGTAAGAGAAGGAGCCGGAGCAGCTGCTGGCAGGAGATACTGGAGATGGATGTGTTTTAGGATGCTCCCAAGACTTTTAACGGTGCCTTGCACGGGAAGCAGCATGTAAATGTAACCTTCAGAAAGAGAGCGCAATTAAAACACCCTGCCGCCCGCTATATTAAAATGGGATATTAAAGCAAACAGTGGTTCTCCCCACTCCGAGGGATAATATCGAAGGCGTATTTAGTGAGGGATTTGCTGGCATACTAAGCAAACGGCTGGGCTCGCAGCTGGGGTCTGCTGCTCGGCTCGCATCATGCTGGGGCTGGTTGCTTGTGCCTGGGAATCCTCTCGAATCCCTTATTGAAAATCCAGCCTTGAATCCCTGGCACAGATCTCCTCCCTGGAGCTGAGCATCCTGCAGGGCAGGACCTTTCCTGTGGCCAGTGCAGCTGGCAGGAGGAGGAGGAGGGTCTCTGCCCTTGCTGAGGCTGAAGGGGGATGTGGAATCCAAGCTCAGCACCGGCATGGCCGTGCTGCTAATTACCTGCCTGCTCCAGCTGGCGCTAATGAACGTATCTCTTTTTCCTTACCCAGCCAAGGTCCCGTTACCCTTCCTCCCTCCTTTTCCCTTAGAAGGAGAGCACTGAGGCTGCTTTTTACTTTGTTCTTCTATGTGAATATGAGTTAAATCGCCTTCCAAGTGACTGATACTCGGCTTTTTGTGCTGCCGCAGCTACAAAACATGATGTCTTATATGTCTTGTTAATAAATGATGCAGTTGCCGTTTTGGCTTCATTCTCCCTTTCTTGTTTGGACATTGTGACGTGGCTCCGATGGCTTTGCAATCCTGCTCTGCATGCACATGAGTTGGGTGCATTACCTCCCACCTCTCTCCCTGGCCCAAACTGGGTGCTGGGGGCTGTTATGGGGGACAGGAGACCCTAGTTCCCTGCAGACCCAGGCACAAAGCCAGAGGCCTCTTGCTTTCCAGAAAGGGAGCCCAGTGGGGCATCTCTAAGGGGAAATATCAGGCAAAGCCTATTTTTCGTGTACATCCTTTGCTCCCCTCCTCAAAAGCTTGAACCCTAGCTCTTTCCTTTATTCCCACCTGATGGTTTTCCCTGTCTTCCCTCTCTCTGCAGATACGCTGTCAGTGCCTCGCTGGTCCCCGCAGATCCCCCGTCGAGATCTAGGAAACTCGATAAAACACAGGTACGCCAACCCTGCCACAGTGCTGTGTGAATCCCCCCCAATTCCATGGGATGAGCATCTCCCTTTTCATCTCTGGTCTGGGATAGGGGGCTTGGGGCTGTTCCCAGTTTCCTGTGCTGTGCTGGGCTGCGCTGTCCTAGAAGCCCATTTAAATTCCATTTCAGTTCAGATTTGGTTTAGATAAGGCTTGAGTCGCTATCAATAAAAGCTATGTATTATCCGTGACCTTGCCAACCTTCAGCAAATTTCCTATCTCCAGATTATTGCCCTTCAATATCTGCCTCAAGAAAGAAAAGAACTAGAAATAGCCTCGGTGCTGCTGTTCGGTGGGGCAGCTGTTTTCTGACAGGCTGGAAACTTGGGTCCTCAGGGCAGGGAGGTGTTTTGGGGGCTCTGGCCACAGCCTGGGGTGGGCAAAGCTGGGGAGCTGCAGCAGGCTGGTGGCTAATCCCCATCCTGGCTGGCTTGGACCGCCTTTGGTGCAGGCTGTGCTGTTCTGTATAACCAAAGGAGGGCTTAGATTTGTGCTTTGGCATCCCTAGAAAGATGCCTTGACACCTGCAGCAGTGTTTGAGAGCAGCAAGGAAAAGGTAAATCGGGACTTGGGAGAGAAGCGTGGCTTGGGGTGATGTTCCTGCAGGAGCACAAATGGGGCAGCACCATTTCATCTCTCCCTGGCCACTCTCCTTGTTTCTCTCCACAGGTTTTCCACCAAGTACTGGATGTCTCAGACATGCACTGTCTGCGGGAAAGGAATGTTGTTCGGCTTAAAATGCAAAAACTGCAAGTACGGCACAGTGCCGGAGCTGTTTGTGTCGCTCCTTAATATTGCAAGGGGGATAACGAGGGTTTTGCTGGTAGAGGAGGCTCGGGCATGGGGAGAGCAACCAACCTTTTGCTTGCTTATCCTTGCAGGAAGCTTTAATGAGATGTGAAATCGGGTGAAGAACACCCCAAAATGGTGCTGAGGTTGGGTCTGCGTGCCAGGGAAGGGAGTGGGGTCCTTGGGGGGGATGCTGCCCGCCAGACCTCGGCTCTGCTCGCACCAGAGCTCTGAGTCAGATCCTGCCAGCCTTGGCCTGGCTATAGATACCCACCTTATAATAAGGGTTACACATGGAATTGTCTGCAGGAGATGGGGGGATGGATGTGCTGAACCAGGATCTGAGAGTGGCTTCGGTGAGGGTGTCACCTGCCTGTGGGGTGGCTCTGGATGTCAGAGGGGTTTTGCCTGCAGCCTGGGGCTGTATCCTTTATTTTCGCAGCAGCAAAAGTCTTGGGGGCCTCTGTTTCTTGGCAATGTCGTGGCACTCGAGGAGCCAACCCATCCCAAATTGCAATTAAGCTGTGGTGCAAAGGAAAGGGGACGTGCTGGCTGTAAAATTGGACAGGACTGGAAAAAGAGAGTGAGGCAGAGGCTGGGGCCACTTTTACTGCTTTAAATCCAGTGGAGCCCAGCTCTTTAGACAGTATTGTGCAGCCATCAGCACTTAGTGAAGCTGCTTCTGGAGACACGATTGCCTTTTCTAGGGATGGGTGCTGGGAATACGCTGATCATCTGCAGGCAACTGAGTTAGCTGGAGCTATGAAGTGATAACGACTGCTGTTGCTGTTGATTAAATGCTGATGAGTTAGCAAATCGGGTTTTAAAGGTGGACAAGAAATGCCTGGCTATTCTGCAGCTGGTGATGGGTTTCTGGAAGTGATATTATCAAATATATATATTTTTTAAAGTGGTGATTCCTATTGCATTCAATGCTCAAGCAACTGGAAGCTTTGTGCCTGCAAGCCCTGCCTGGGGCTGGTCCCTGTGCAGGAGGAAGGATGCTGGGACCTGCCCCTGTGATGCTGTGGCTCCGGCTCTGTGCTGGTCCTGCTGCCTGTAGTTGCTCAGAAAAGAGCAAATAAATGCCCTGGTTGTAAAAAGTTAGGGTGAATGCAAAGAATTTAGGTTCACCAGCTTTGCCATAGCCACCTGGCCCTGGTGCTGCTTTCCCTGGGAACAGGAGGGGAACAAGCAGGTAAAACAAACAGATAGACCCCAACCCCCCGAGGCATCAAATACCAAATTAATCTCTGTCTTTCCCTCTAGGAACAGCTTTGTAATAAAAGCTAACATGCACGGCTTCTGAACTTTCATTACCCAGCTCATTGACTTGTAGCTGCCATCTTTTTTTTCCCCATCCTTTACCCTTGGTTTTTTAAATCCTTCCTTCCTTTTTGCCTTTTCCCCCGTGGCTCTCCCCACTCTGCTGGGGCCACCGTGGCAAAGCATGAGCCGGAGACTCGTTTCCATCTCTAATTAAGAACAGGAAGGTTTCAGGGTGGGGGGAGCCTGCTTATGCCTATATACATGACCCATGAGTGAAGCCCTCTGTAGACTTCTGCCCCGACTATGCAAAACCAGGCGAAGGTCTGCAGGATATTCAATGTATCCATAAATGCTCTCATTATTTTTGTTAAATGTCCTGGTAATAAAGCTAGGAGGGGAGGGCACAATGGCAGAGATTCATCAGGAGCCAAAGCGAGCCAGGGCAGCTGCTTCCTTCCCCCTCTGCTGCCCCTTAATTTAATTAAGCTTAAAGCATCGTTGGTGTGAGATGGTGGTCGCAGGGAAGTGGCTTTCCCCTGAGCACAGGTCTCTGCTCCTTGTATTTCAGCCACGGCTGGCAAAAGTGACAATTCTGGGCATCCTTAAGCCGGCTGCTGGGTGCCTTGCCCGCCACAGCTGGTAGAGAAACGGGGGAGCTGGGCAGCCCCCCAGGTTCAGGGGTTCCTGCACCCCTCCACTGGGACAGATGCACCTGCCATGGCTCTCGTTTGCCAAGGGTATGCAACCCCTGCGTCCTCCCAGCCGACCCACCACCCTGATGCTCTGGGATGTGCATCCCGTACCACTTCTTATCCCTGCAGCCCGACGGGGTGCCTTGGGAATCGTGGGTCTTCCCAAGCGCAAGCTGCAGGACCACAGGATCCAGGAGGGCTTGCCCAGGGGCTGTGCACAACCAAAATTTTTTATTACATCAAGTCACCTTCCTGGGTGGAGAAAAGCTCCCTGGTCTGCAGCGCTGCTCTCTGCTCCAAGCCGCATCCCTCTGGCTGTACCGTGATGCTCCGCATCCCCTTCACCCTGGCTTCTCACACCTTTTTCTCTGTTCCCTGCTAGGCTCAAGTGCCACAACAAATGCACCAAAGAGGCCCCTCCGTGTCACCTGCTGATCATCCACCGCGGAGGTAAGGGCCTTTCTTCCCCCTTCTGCCTCCGTGGATGTTGCCACCAGGTAAAACTTTCAAAAGCTCCCTGGGCGATTCGGGAGCCTGACCCTCGCTGACGGCCGGCGGGATGGAGGCTCCTGAACCGCTTGGGCGCTCTGTGAAAATTTTACCCACCGTTTTTTCCGCTTATAGGGAGACGAGCCATTCGGGGCGAGGCAGATTTGCATTGCAAACCACTTCCACCCACCCTTCCCCTGCCTCCTTTTCTTTTCAGATTCCCCACCGCACGGGGTAAGTGCAACAGGTTTTAGCCTTTTGCTACTGTTGAGAGCTTAGGGCGGACGCGTGGGACCCGAAATCTCCCCCGGCGCTGTCGGTGCATGGGTGTCCCCACAACGGGGATGTGGCCGTGCCCCTGCGGATGCTCGTGGTGCTTTCGGAGCTGCCTTATCCCGCTCTCCTCCAGGAGAGCCTGTCCTAAAATCCACAAAGGAGGGACAACTTTGCAGCAGGACGACGGGCATCGCTTCCCACCTCTTTTCTTCCAGTTTTTGGCTGAGTGCTCTCCGAGGGCCAGAGGACTGTGACCGCCTAAGGGAAATGTTTCCAATTACTATTGCCTTGAATTTCGAGCTCTTAAGGCCGTTATTCGGTGTTAAATACCACCAAAACCACACTCCTGGGTTCAATCATGGGGAAATGCATTGTGCTGGTGGCACCTCCCAAGGCGAGTGGGGAATGCTGTGGCTTGGAGGGGGACAATTTTGCAGCCTCTCCTCTGCCCTCCGTGCCCTCCCTTGTGGCAAATTTGGCTGGAAGGGGCTGAAGATTCCCCTGTCATGCTCTGAACTGCTGCAGACCCTGACCAGGAGGCAGGGAAAGCAGCGTCCCATGCTGCTGGGGGCAGGTGAGCCCCTGGGATGAGCAGAAATTGAAGTTTACGGCTGCCGTCTGCAATGTTGCTAAAGCCAGAGCTTCCCACTGTGTGTATTAGCACGGGAGCAGCGTGGCTTTGGGGCGGCCTCAGCATCACTGAAATAGCCCCCCCCAAAGCTCTTAAATACATTGCCTTGCAGCCAGCCTGGGGCTGTAGGCTGGCTTCCCCCCCCCCAAAAAAAAAAAAAAAATCTTCCTGCTGAGAGCAGAGCGCTCTGAGCCAGCTCCTTCTCCTCTCCCTGAAAAGCTGCAACGAGGAAGAGAATGGTGCCTCGTCCCAATGCTGGCTGCCCCCCCCCCCACTGGCGTGGCTGTGGCAGCTGCTGAGCCTCCCCGAACTGCAGCCTCTTGGCAGGGGGAGAAGGCTGCAGTTTGCATCCCACCACGGGGGGCTCTAAGTCCCCCATGTCCTGGGGTGGGGGTTGTCTGTAGCTGGGGTGCAAGGGGGTGCCCAAAAGCTGGCTGCATCCTGGGGCAGGAGCCGAGTGGCCGAGGTGCTGCAGGGAATTGCGTTGGAGAGTTATTCAAGAACGGTTTGCAAGCGCAGGGTGACCCCGAGTGCTCCTGCGAAGCTTTGATGTCTCCCCATCTCTCTCCCCCATCCTCTCCATTCCCTTTTCCCCTCTCTCCCTTCTTAATCCAGCAAGGTTAGTCCGGACAGAGTCGGTGCCCTGCGATATCAACAACCCCTTAAGGAAACCCCCCAGATACTCGGACCTGCACGTCAGCCAGACGCTCCCCAAAACCAACAAACTCAACAAGGTGAGCTGCTCCGCCAGCCCTGCACACCCCCTCCGCACCCCCCCACCCCCAGAGGGGACCGGCCACACGTCGCTGAAATACTAGCAGCTTTTGCTGGTTCTTCATGTGTAACTGGTGCTCTTGCAGACGAGGGGCCAAAGCCAGCGGTATTTTCAAATGTCACCTGAGCTGGGTTGCTTGAGCCACCCTGTTTGCCTCAGCTTTCCCAACGGGGATGCTCCTTGCAGGAAGAGCAGCAGCTTTCCCAGGGCGGGTCCTTCAGGAGCATCAATCCTGTTTGCTGGGTGGGAGCACGGCTTGGAGGGTAATTTCTAAAAGAAGGAACTGGAGAGCAAAAGGGGTCATGCCCTGACCTTGTGTTTGGGGCAGGAAGGGAAGGGTGAGTTGTCCCCAGGGTGGGACATCTCCCAGCTCCTCAGCCATCTGCTAGGACCGAGCGTTGCAGGTGTGTCCGTGGGTGTCCAGGCACATCCACACCCATGGGACTGATGTGTGTGTCAGTTTGTGGGCAGGAGCTGCCTAGAAACTTGTTTGGGGGCTTAAATTAAAAAAAAAAAAATATCCCATGGATTGGTGTTAATTCAAGGAGCAGAGTGAGGGTGAACTTGGTGTTGAGGCAAGATGAGCTGCACTGCGAGCAGCGCTGTGAACCCCTCACCCCCTGGGTCTCCCAGTGTGGGATGCATCCACCGAGGTTATTTCTGTTAGCAATAAAATGGGGTCAGCACTTCCGAAATAGCCCGTGTCCCACCGGTCCTGCTCCCTTGCACCCTCTTGGTCTCCAGGTATGAGCTGAATTTGAGGTGGTTTGAGGTCTCTGCTACTACCTGAGACTTCTGTAAACAACAGATTTATTATTACAGATAAAACAAACCCAGAATTTGGTTGTGTCCCTGGCAAAGCTGGTCAAGTCAGACCCGGCAGTGCACCTGGCTCTCTTGCTTCTGCTCTGCATTAACAGTGATCAAACTGGCGTGGGGTTATTTTTGATGAAATTTAGAGCCTGTTGCCTTCGGTGGAAAATTTCTCTCTGGTGGCTGGAGGTAGTGCAGGGTGGGGTGTTTGCAGGCTGGAAGTGCTCAAAGGGAGGGAGATCCTTGGTGGGATGGGGAAGAGGACATCAAAGCCCTGGCTTTGAGGAGCCCAAAGCTCCTCCTGGGCCTCTGCATCTTCTGCCTGTCGGCAAAGGCTGGGTACCAGATGATGCTCTCTTGGATGCAGTTTTTAAACCTAAATCTCTTGGGGCACCCCTAGCGTAATGATCTGCTCTGATCTGTTGTTATGGGGTGGTGCCAATTCCTTTTTGAGGTAGGAGAGCTACTGCAGGTATGCAGAAGAAACAGAGATGCGTTATTCTTTTTAGTGCCTGTCCTTCCAGTGATTTGTTTTCATTTTATTAGAGGGCAGTGGGGAAGTGACTCAGCTCACTGATAAAGGCTTTGGGTGTGAAGGGCATCAGTCCTGTTTCTCCTTCTGCCTCTGCCGCACAGTCTTTTCACCTTTCCTAGCTTTTCTCTCGCCAGAGCTCCGTGATGCACAGTGTGTGTGTGTATGTGTGTACAAATATACGTATATATTTGGCTTTGACCTGAGAACTCCTGTTCAGGTCAAAGTTTCCTCTATAAATGTGCCTTATGCAACGGGGACCCCTTCTTACTTTGATGTTTCTGAAAGCATTTCTTTAGAGATCCCCTGTTCGCTGTGAATATCGTTGAAATCTTATTGTTAGTGGCCTTCAGTGTTGTTTAAAAAAATAATTTACCTAGCCAAGATTGTTGTGCATGTCAGGTTGGTCTATATAAAGCATATGTGGATTTCCTGGAAAGCTGAACTCATTTAAAAATCGGTCAATTTGGACAAAATCACCTGCTTGGGGGGCACATGCAGATTTTCTAACCTTGGAGGGATCTTGCCACAGGAGCTCATGTCTGGAGATGGGAGCGCTCGGTGCTGCTGAAAGTCAGACCCTGTTAAGCATCTCCAGCTTGGGCAGCAAGGTCACAAGCAAGATGAGAAATTCTGGCCTCAATTTTCCTTTCAAATCTAAGACATCCAGGCAGGTTCTCCTCCCCTTTTGTTCCCAGGGGGTCCTTTCTCACCCATTGCAGTGTGCCCTGAAGAGGCACACCCAAAGCTGCTGTCCTTGCCTCAATTAGCAACGGCTAACGAAGGGCAAGGGATGTCTTGGGATGTGTTGGTTGATCCTTTCAAATGTGCCTCAGCTCAGCCCCCTGCTCTGAGTGAGGCACTGGGTTTTTGGCTCAAAGGAGGTCAGCAGAAGCTGTCAGGTCCTTGATGTCTCTAAGGACCGAGCCCCAGGGATGTGGTCCCCAACTCTGGTCTTGGTGGCCGTGGGTCTGCAGACACAGCAGGGTTTGGGGAGCTCCCAGGTGTGGGTGTGCAGCATGGAGAGGCTGCCAGAGGAGCCCTGTCTGGCCTTGGTGCAAACTGTAAATAGAAATGGCTTTGTAAAAGGCCAGGCTGGGTCTCTGGTTGTTTTCTAGGGCTTCTGGAAATGGTGGGATGGCCTGTGTAGCTCTCGCTTGTCACCCAGAGTCCTCTGCACTGGGAGCACCTTGGGTGGCATCGGCTGGCACTGCTCTCACTGACTTCTTCTCTCCCTCCCCGTGTCCTGCAGGACCACATCCCAGTGCCCTACCAGCCAGACTCCAGCAGCAACCCCTCCTCCACCACCTCCTCCACGCCCTCCTCGCCGGCCCCACCGCTGCCACCCAGCGCGACGCCCCCGTCCCCCCTGCACCCCTCCCCACAGTGCCCGCGCCAGCAGAAGCAGTTCAACTTGCCAGGTACCGTGAGCCCCCCACCCTCCACATCTGCCCCACGGGAGGGGCTCGTGCCCCAGGGTGTGCTCAGGGGAAGGGTCTGCTCCAGCTTCTTGCCTGCCTGGACTTACACTGGGATGGGGAAAAGCTGGAAGCAAAAATGAGCAGCAAAGATGAGTTGAGGATAATTTGGGTTGGGAGGGAGCTTGGGAGTCTCTAGTCAAACCTCCAGCCTGAAGCAGAGCTCAAGGCTTGATCCAGTTTGGACTTGAAAACATCCAAGGATGGAGCCGGCACAACCTCTGTGGGCAACCTGCTGTGCTTGAAGAACCTTTCCAAGCGTGACTCCTCTGTGGCACGTGCCCGCTGCGTTGCCTCAACAGCAAAGGGGGAACAAGGGCTTACACCTCCACGAGGGTAACCGGGGTTAGCCTCATCGTGCCTTTGGGGCGACGGGCCTCCAACAAGCTTGTTGGCAGCACGTGTGGTGTGATAGTGGGGAGCAGCAGATGCTGGGGGTATCTGACGTGGCTTGTCCCACTGAGTCTTGCCCGGGTACCTGGGACCCATCTGCTCCTGCAGCTCAGTCTCTTCAGGAATAATGGAAGAGGCGATTTGGTCAAAGTGGCTGCAGGACACAGAGTTACATTAAACGGTCAAAAACGCTTCTTCTGGCCTGAGGACGTGCTGAAGCCTGTCCCAGTGCAGCTGCCTTTGGGATGTCCTTGGGGCAATGCTGCTGCTCCAGGGAAGGTCCTTTCTGGGAGGAGAACAGCTCAGCATCACTCCTGGCAGCACGGAGGGGCTTGTCTGCCTCTCCAGCTACTCCCAAAAAGGGTCTGGGGAGGGGAGGGGATGGGGACCCGTGGACCTGACCCATCTCTGAGATGCTGAAGCACTCACGGCTGCCCCAGAGCCGGTGACACCTGCTTGGTCTGTGGCTTTGAGCCTGTGACAGCGGAGCAGGAGGTTGGGGTCCCTCCTACATCTCAGAACTCCCAGGGTTAATGAACTGGTCCAGTAGGAAGGAGGGTCAGGACTTTTCCGGAGGAGCCAGACTGCACCGGCACTTTCGTGCTCTGCTGATCCTGCTGAGCCGTGGTGATTCCTCCCCTTCGTCTTGACAAGCCTTCAGCTGGAGAGGAGGAGGAGGAGGAGGGAGGCAAGGAGGGATTTGACTGGCATGATCCATCACCACAATAAACATTTCTAGAAACTGGGGAAAAAAACCAACCACCAACCAAACCACACGGGTCCTGGTGTGCCCGGAGAAGCTGCAGCCGTGCACAAGTCCGGCTCACTGGAGTGGTGCTCAGGTGGGATGCTCGAGGGGTGCGAGGACACAGCGGAGGAGCTGTGAGGAGGCACTGAGCACCCCAAGGAGTGGTGTGACCCTGTCTGTCAAGCAGGGGCACAGCTCCCTCTCCTGCTCCCCAGGTTGGGATTTTGCCCGCTGCAGCCCTTGAGGCTCTGAGTGCAGGGAGGACAATCACAGCGTGACTGCAAACCTGAGAGCGTGGCTTCTGTGGGTTTCTGTGCTGGTGTAACAGAGTTTGTGGTGGTCCAGCCAGAGCTGAAGCATCCTGATGTCTCGGCAGCCTGATGGCCGGGCTCATAGCAATTAACATCCCCCAACTACTTGCTGGGCAAGCCCTGGACCCTGCCCAGGTCTGGGGCGGGGGGGGGAGAGGGACAGCGATTCCAGCGCTTGGTGATCCTATCATGCATCACTTCTGGAGCAGAGACCTCCCTGCAGGTCCTTTGAGACATTAGTTCATGTTGTTTAAAGCAGAAACCACAGAAGTAACCCCGTAGTGGGCAACAGCATCTCCTTATGGGGACCCCCATGCTGCTGTTGCTGCCGCAGCTGAGCCAGCACAGGGAGCTCCTGGCACACTTGCCTGGCTGGCAGGGATGGAGTGGGGCAGGATGAGGCCCCAGCACCTCCTGCGGGTGGTTGCTCCCTGCTTTCATGCCTGTGATGAGCAGAGCCCTGTGGCAGATGGGAGCCAGTCTGACATAAAGCAGGACTTACTGTACTTTCATCTTCCCTCATGGGAAGTTCTCCATGGTTCGCCTCATCAAGATGGTCATCTTGGGGATTAGGATTTGAGCTTAGAAATCGCAACACGGTGACCTTTTTCTACCAGAATTACCTTTGAGTCTCCTTTGATCTTGGCTCAGGGGTGCTCAGGTCCTGCTGTAGAGCTGAGGTCAGTCTTTAGGGTCTCGAAGCTGGAGAGGAGAAGATGAGGGACGATCTTGGGGATCTTGAAGCTTAAGGAGAAGGTGCCTTCTGAGCTGATGCCAACCTTTGGTGGCCTCAGCAGCTCTGTCTTGCCTCACACCCATGACCTGCCTGCCTGCATGAGACAAATCAGCGCTTGGGCTTTGCCTGCTGGCCACAGGGAGCTGATGGAGGGTACCACCACCCCAAGTCCTTCTGCAGTGCTGGCTTTGGGCAGCAGCTCCTGGGGCTGCTGACAGCTGCTGGCTCCTTTCAGTGTTCTGGGAAGCCGGCGGGGAGCCCAGGAAGGACACTTATTTGAAGCATGGCAAAAATGTACAGTTAGATGGGCTGGATTGGGCAAAACCAGGCAGCAGCTGCAAATCCATAGCTTGGTGTCTCCATGGTGCCAAGTGGTTCCCAAAGGCTGGTGGGGAGCTGAGCAGTCAAACCCCACGGGCTTTTGCTGACAGCCAGGCATCCAAATCCCACCAGTGACTCTGCAGATGACATCAGTACTCAAAATGGTACAGAGCAGTAGCTGATGGTGGCAAAAATTAAGTTATAATCCAGCCAGATCATTAAAGGGCCAAGGTCTTAATTTTTTTAGCTTGGGCACCCTGTGTACCTTCATGGGTGGCATCCTCTGGAGAGATGGAGGAGGGAGAGGTTGGGTCATGCAGGGGAGGACCCAGACCCGAGGCTGGTGTTTCATGGTACAGGACTGGGTGCAGGCTGGAATCTCTCCAGCGTCTGGCTCTGCAGGTCGGTGTCTGACCCCCCCCTTTCTTTTTTCCAGCTTCCCATTACTACAAGTACAAGCAGCAGTTCATTTTCCCAGGTAAGTCTCTTTGAAAGTCTCTTTCGTAACGCAGGGTGCTGAGATGCCCCTCAGGGTGGTGGGTGCATGGCTGGCTCTCCTAACCCCTGGATTTGTGCAACCCCTGGGTCGTGCCAGGTGTGGGATTTCGTCCCCAAACCAGTCCATCGTTGCAGAACCGTGCACTACTAAGATGCTGCAGGGCTGGGTGGCCCTAAGCTATATCCAGCTGTAGCTAAGGGTGCAACTAAATTGGACCTGGGGATGAAGGGAGGTTTTTGGTGGGAGTTAGTTCCCCTGGGTGCCCCTGGCTCTGGAAGGGGTCCCAGCCCGCTCTCACTCCTCTCTCTTCTCCCCAGACGTGGTGCCCGAGACGCCGACCCGAGCCCCGCAGGTGATCCTTCACCCCGTCAACTCCAACCCTATGTGAGTGCCTCCCCCCTCCCCCTCCTCCCAGCTAGCTTCACCTTACCCTCCCCAGGCAGCGCATCCTCCGCACCCCACCTCCTCCTGGCACCCATGGGTGCTCCCCTGGCCTTGCAGGACCAGTGTAGGGCTCAGGGATGCCTTTGGAGCAGGCTGGGGTGGATGGTCGTGGTGAGCCCTGATGCTCCTGCTGCCCTAACCCAGCTGACGGCTCTGGCTCATCTCGGGGAGGAGAGCGGTTGAAAGGAGAGGACAGGGGATTGATTTATAATACAATGCAGCTGCTCAGTGCTTTGCCATCAGAAAAAAAAAAAAGACTTTCAGTCTGAGAAGCCAAAGCCCAAGCGATTAATCTTTTACTAAATTATGAGCAGAGAACCAGGGTCTTTCAGATAGTTTTAATAAAGGTAGTTCTTGCAGTCCCACCTGTAATATTTTCAAGTCCAATAAACTTTGCACTGAAATGACTTTTGAAATGCAGTATCTAATTGGCATTAGGACCAGCTCTCAGCAGGTCGAGTCCGAGCTGCTGTGCCAAACCCAGCACTCACCGACGTCCTTGTGCTGGCGCTGCCCCTGCAGCGACGTTATATTTCAGAGTTGCTTGCTGATCCTTTTTATAAATGCCATTTTTGAAGGATTTTACAAGCCAGGAGTTTAACAGATAGGGTCTCGCTCCAGGCTGTGGTTTGTGTGTGGCTCACCCACGCTCTTCAAACTGCATTGGCAACTGCTGGGGGGTCCGGTGGATCTCGCCTCTGGGGGAGGCGATGGGAGGGATGGGGACAGAGCTGCTGTCCCCACCGGTGGCTGGCAGCTAGGAAATTATTGGTAAAGTGGTGAAGTCAAAAAGTCAAAGCCTTTTTTTTTTTTTCTCTCCCCTTCCCTGCCTAAAGCAAGATATCAGGCACAGGGCTGGCAGGCTTTTGTGGGAAAACAGCTTTTGATATGCAGAATCTGTGATTCTCCTCTTGCTCACCCCACTGAAAATAACCTGTGGGAGCCGCTGAGGTTGCTGCGGGCTTGGCTGGATTAAACACCAGAGTGTGCTTCAGATACTGGGGAGACAGGTATTCGTGCCTGGGTTAAAGATCAGGCAGGAGGAGACTGCTGCTCCTGCAAACCACCTAACCACCCATGCATCATGATGGGTGGCAGGACCCATCTGCATCTACCGGGGCTTTCTGTGCTGCTTGAAATATCAGAGTTGGCTCCTTTGGTATATACACCAGTGTCTCCCCTGGGATTTATAGCTCTTTAGTGGCAATTGAATGGGATAGGATGCATAGGACCACCGTGTCCAAGTGGCCCTGAGGGATGTTATGCCTCTCCTGTGATCCTTGCTGGCTCTGGGAGGGGATGCTGTTATTTTTGTTATTGATAATAGTAATCTATAATATATAGTACGCTCAAAACCACCTGAGCTGTTCCAGCTGATCTTCCCCACAGAACAGCTCAAATTCCCTTTAACTGTTAACTGTCAGGTGCAGCAAGACCCTGGTTGTGGACCTGATGGTGAGAGGTCCTGTGGTAGTGGAGAAGCAAAAGAGGAGCTCCTGGCCAGGGAGCTGGGAAACTAGGCAAATTTGGGTGTTCTGCAGGGAGGGTCTTTGAAACCTCCACTTCTCAAAATTAATTGAAACACCCATTTTCTTCTCTGGCTGCTAATCAGTCACGCTTGTTGCTTTGGCTGGTGTTTGTTGGAAGGTAATTCTGATCTTAGAAACCCCTAGAAATGCCATAAGTGCATGCCTCAGTGCTGCCTTGATATGGTCAAAAGCTGTGAGGGTGTAAATCTGTCCCTTACACCAGGTAAGCTGGGGGTGATGCCTCCCAGGTCACATGGTGATGGTGCATCCTCTGCATCGTGAGCTTTGGGCAACAGGATGGAGACCTGGTCATGTGCAAATCACCAAATCCATCCTGGAATTTCACATATCCAATGTTAATTAATGCAATAATTGCTCATCCCCTGTATCCTCCTGCTCCTGTGTGAGCACCCAGGGCCGTCCCCAGGGATGGAGGTAGCCAGGGCATTGGTGGGAAGGGGTTGCTCTCCCAAATTATTAGCGAGCCTGGTACTTCTCCTCCCTGATCTCTTTAGTCCTGGTGCAGAGCGATGCTGTGGGAAGCAGGACTGGATGCTCGCCTGTGCTCCCCACCTAACTGTGTTTTTACCTGGCAGTAATTCAGTAATTCTTTTAACAGCTTGGAAGGAAACCCATTGCTTCAAATTGAAGTGGAGCCCACCTCGGAGGTGAGATGGCTGGGCTCGCTCCTGTGCTTAACGGGCTTTTATTTTATGCATATCTTGGGGCACATTTCACAGGAACCACATAAGCTTAGCATCTGTGCAGTGAAATTACTGATAATTGAATTAATGGCCAGTCCTGATCCTGCCCAGGCATCCGTGTCCCTACCCTATGAAGAGGGACCCTCATGGGCTTCATGTTTACCCTCAAGTTTATAGTGCCATGAGCTTTTCTGAGATGCATTAAAAATGTGGTGGAGGGGAAGGGCCGAAGGGTGAGGACAGGGATGCAGCTTTTCTTGGGCACTGTAAATCCTGCAGAAAGCCAATACGGATCAGCAAGGGGAGAGTCAGAGCCATCATGGGGGGCTGGTGTGTAGACCTGGGGGTGCCAGGGTGGGAGCAGTGGGTATTAGAGCACAGCTTGGCTAGGGTAGGATGAAACGCTGCTTTCAGACAGATGAATTAAATGCTGTGGTGTGCCACACACTTATGTTTAACGCTGGGCTCAGTAAACGCCTCTCTGCAAAAATCTGGGTTTCTTCTGGCTTTGCATAAACTGCAACTGCCCAGTTGCCTTTGGAACCTGGTTTCTTCGAGTCTGAGCAAGCAGTATGTGGCTTAGTGAGGTTTTGTCCACATTATCTTGCTGGGCTGCAGGTTTTTTTCCCCGTTTTATCGTGCTCACCATCCTTGGCTCCCCCCGCAGAATGAGGAAGGCCCCGAGGAAGCACAGGAGTCCGAGGATGACTTCGAAGAGATGAACCTCTCACTCCTCTCCGCACGCAACTTCCCCCGCAAGGCCAGCCAGACCAGCATCTTCCTCCAGGAGTGGGACATCCCTTTCGAGCAGCTGGAGATCGGCGAGCTCATCGGCAAGGGCCGCTTTGGGCAGGTCTTTCACGGGCGCTGGCACGGGGAGGTGGCCATCCGCCTCATCGACATCGAGCGGGACAATGAGGACCAGCTGAAAGCCTTCAAGAGGGAGGTGATGGCGTACCGGCAGACCCGGCACGAGAACGTGGTGCTCTTCATGGGAGCCTGCATGAGCCCTCCTCACCTTGCCATCATCACCAGGTAAACCCCGACATTGTGTGAGCAGCTGGAATAATTTTTTTTCTTTTCCAAAGACCTTCCTGCAGTCAGACGTTATCGGGAGGCGAGGCTGGCCATGCCTCCCGGCCCTAGCGAAGGGATGGTCTCCATCTGCTGTGATTTATGCTGCAAAGCAGATAGCAAACCCATCTAAGGGGGTCCGTTTATCTCCTGTAGAAGTGGAGTATGAGACAGGTATGGTTTAACCAGAGATAAGAATCAGTTGTTTTAACCAGGAGGGATGTAACCTGGTGGGATTCACAATTTCTGTCCTGGAGTTAGTTTTTTTGGGTTTGTTTTTGTTTTTTTACATGGTGCCCTGGTCAGGTGGGTGGTGGGGTCTGGATCCTGCTTGAGCACTGCCACAGCATGGAAAAGCCTCTAATTGCATAAAACAGCTGGTCACGTGAACACCAGGTTTTGTGAATAACTTGGTGCTGTGAAAACAGGTGTCTGAAGGCTCAGCAGGGTGTGGGTTTTAGGTCCAGTGGCCCGTGAAACAGCCAGAAGGGCAGCAGAGGTGGGAAAATGGGGTGCTTGCATGAAGGCTGGTACTCCACAGGTCTGGAGCCCATCCATGGGGTCTCCTCTCTCCTGAGGAGGTGGGAGACCTTGCAAGTCACGGTCTCCTGGAGCATTTCCTCCCTTTCCCAAAGCTGTTGTCTCTATTACACCCCAAACTGGGTGCGGGACTAATAGGAGTGAGTTTGGGATGGAGCCAGGGAAGGGAGTCTGGGGGCTTGGACTGCTGCATGCTGGGCAGCTGGTGATGCCTGGGGACATCACAACAGGGATGAGACTGCTGAAGGAGGTTTACTGCAGCTGATTGGGGAGCAACCTGGGATTTGGAGTCTTCCAAACCATCTCAAACATCTCCAGAGCTGCCTTGGTCTCAGGGAATTCCCATGTACCTGCTGTCACCCACACGCCTGGTGGGAAATGCAGCACCGAGCACCTATGCTGAGGTAGCACCGAGCATCCCAGTGTACTCTTTGCATGGGTGGGAAATCACAAAATCCCTGCTGGGCTCAAGGCAGGAAGGCTGCAGCTTCTCCAAGAGCAGCTGTTGTCATGTGAAAAACATTTATTTCTGAGTATTCAGTTATTTCCCTCACTTCTAGACCGTGTATTCAGCCACGGGGCTTGACGTGGTGCTGCTTTGCATCCCACCATGGGTTACCTTCTCTCAGAGAGGTTTCCCCAAGAGGTTGAATTTCCAGCCTCTTCCTGGCAATGCTTCAAAAAGCCTGTGCTGAAATGGCAATGCTTCCAACAGCCATTAGCGATGAAATATTGCATCATCCTTTCCTAATGTCCCCTTGAAAGCAGCACCTCCTGGTTCCAGCTGGGACAGTTCTGCGGGTGCTGGGGTGGGAACTTAGCTCTGCTCCCCTTCTTGCTTAACAGCAAAGGATTTCAACCCAAATTTGTGCCTTCTTATGCCATGACATCCCTGCTTTGGTAGGCTCATGGATTGCATTTGGCTCAGGAGATGCATCTTCCGGAGACAGGGTGACACCAACCAGGGACTTGCTCTTCCCAGCTGGGGACTGGAAAAAATATGCTTTTTTATTTTAAACCAAAAAATAGTCATCTGGGAAAATTCAGCAGCTTTGCATATCTTCATCTATTAGCTAGCTTCAGGCCAAAAGCTTTTTGAACAGCATGAAAACACATGTATAGATCGATGCATCAGAGACCTCATCCATGTGTTGCACCGTGTTGCTGCCTCTACCCAGAGGAAGATGTAGCTTCTCTGTCCCGCTCTTTTCCACAATCCCTTTGCAGCCTCTATTTGCTCTTTTTAAAAATGATATTCAATATCAAACCCTGGGCAATATATTATTTTTTTTTTTAGCCACAGATTGTTTTCTATTCTAATACCTCTTTATATAAAACCGTTAAGGTGCCGTTTTTGACAGTTTGACAAAATAAATATGTGCGCTGCAGCAGCTTGATGCATTAATGTGAGGTCTGTGAAGCATGCTGCTCAGCTTGCTTTTCTACCCATCTGCACTCAGTCCTTTTTTTAAGGTCAAAGTTCAGCTTTCTTGGCTGCCCTAAACGTGACCTGTGCTCACAACATCTCCAGGCATTGCTTTGCTCTTTGCCTACAACTGGCAACCTGCTTTTATCTGTATTCTTCGAAGTTTGAATCAACATTGTGCTCGTTTTTCAATTGCAACTGGGAACCTGTTTGATTTTTCTCCTGCTGGGATTTCTGGGGTGTGATCAGCTTGTGTCCAGTGCTGGTGCTGGGCTGGCCATGAGGATAAAGGAAAGTTGAGGGGGATGTCAGATGAGGACTCAGCTCAGTCTCAGGGTATTTTTGGGAAGCCCAGAACTACATGAGTGAACATGCCTTAGCCCAGAGATCATTTCCAGACACAATTTATTCCCCTTTGAGGCTGCCTGTGGGGCTCTGTTCTGCTGGTGCTTCCCCAGGAGGCACCTCTGGGGCTCTCAGGGCAAAGCATCCCTGGCGTTTCCCGGGGCGACAGCACAGGGATGCTCCCTTGCCCTTCTGCCTGACGTCCTTGTCTGGTTCATCCTTGGTTGAACATTTCTGGGGACTTCTTGGGACATCTCTGACCTTCTCTGTGGGTAAAAGCCTTCTTGCCACGTGGAGGTCTCCATCCCATGCCTGTTTCCTTATCTGGCCCTGCTTTCTTGGGATAGGCAGGTCCTTCCTAAGGGATATGGCAGCTCTGGGGACTCATGCCATGGCACAGATGGGGGCTTCTGCTCAGGTGTTGTAGGGAATGAGTCTGGGAAGAGGACGACGTGGTGTGTGCTGGACTGGGAATGGTCAAGGATAGTGGGAATGGTGCAAGATGTGGCACTGGGGGAGGAGGGAGACTGGTGACCCCACGCAGGGGAGAGCATTGCTCTTCAAACAGGATTTTTCTGAAGGGACTCAAGTTCTCCCCGTGGGTTTACAAGAGTGACTTTAAACCAGACTCTGCCTGGAGTGGGAGAAAATCAGTCCCAGCTGTCTGGTGGGGTAATTACAGATAAAAATCCAGGATGTCCAAATTTCCTTGCCCAGTCCTCCCTGCGTGCATCCCTGGGGCTGAACCGGCTGTGTGCAAAGAGGCCCCTTTTCTTCTGGGTGCCCAGAGTGGTCGCTTGAGGACATTTTTCCCACCAAGAAAAGAGCAATTTCTTGTAGCTGTTAAAGAAATCTCCATTTTCCTGCCAGCATGCTGGAAGCAGCTGCCCGTCCCTGGAAGGGGCTTTACCATACCATGCTGCCCAGTGCTGCCAGAGGGGGGTTATTTATAGATGGGTTTATTTTTACTTTTTCACACCCCTATGTTTTACTTCCTGCTCACTTGTGATATTCAAGGATCGTCTCATTAGCAGAAAGAAATCTCCCCCGCCAAACACCACAGCCAAAAGCTGGGAGGTGTAACCGAGGCAGCGGCTTGCTGGCACTGTCATCCTTTGGGGTAACGCTCTGATTTTCTCTGCATTAACCATCGGTCTGGCCAGATAACTGGTACCGGTACTGATTAATTATCTTCATCAATGCCATAGGCTGTGGGGTCCAGCGCACCCTCAGCACGTTTGCATATGACACCAAGCTGAGTGGTACGGTTGAGATGCCTGAGGGACGGGATGCCATCCAGGGGGACCTGGACAAGCTCCAGATGTGGGCCCATGTGAACCTCATGAGGTTCAACAAGACCAGGAGCAAGGTCCTGTGTCTGGTTTGGGGCAGCCCCTGGTATCAGTGCAGGCTGGGGGAGTGAAGGGATTTAGAGCAGCCCTGAGGAGAGGGGCTTGGGGGTACTGGTGGGTGGAAACCTGGACATGACCTGGCAACGTGCACTTGCAGCCCAGAAAGCCAACCATACCCTGGGCTGCATCACCAGCAGTGTGGCCAGCAGGGTGAGGGAGGGGGCTCTGACCCTGCTCTGCTCTGCTGAGATCCGTGCCCCCAGCCCTGTGTTCAGCTCTGGGGCCCCAGCGTAAGAAGGACGTGGACCTGCTGGAGCGAGTCCAGAGGAGGGACACAAAGATGATCGAGGGCTGGAGCAGCTCTCCCGTGAGGGCAGGCTGAGAGCTGGGGTTGTCTCTGGGAGACCTTACAGTGGCCTTTCAATACTTAAAGGGGGCTTATAAGAAAGATGGGGACAGGCTTTCTGGGAGGGCCTGTAGTGATAGGAAAAGGGGTGATAGTTTTAAACTAAGAGAGGGTAGATTCAAAGTAGGTGTAAGGAAGAAATGTTTTATGATGAGAGTGGTGAAACACTGGAAGAAGTTGGCCAGAGAGGTGGTAGATGC
>JAVJGJ010000001.1:92028783-92048394 GCA_035590215.1 Microhierax caerulescens | reverse complement strand
TTCTCCCACAGACAGCTCGTGGCCAAGTCCTGCTCCGTTTCATTGCTTTGGCTTAAGTCACATCTCTCTGCTTCAGCAAACGCAGCATAAATGGGTCCCCAGTCAGGGTTTCAGGATCTAGCCTGTTGGTAACAGCAGGCGAAACCCAGAAGTATCACTTAGAGACTCATTTTCTTCCCTTGAATTCATCTTATTATGACAAATAGGATCAAAAGCCTAATCCGTGCAGGGGTTGCATTCATGGGGGGATTTTTCCTCCTCCTGGTGTGCATGCCCAGACTGTGGAGGCTGGAAATGGGCAGCGAGGGAGGGAGGGAGGCAGAGGTGAACTAAGGAAGAGAAGTGAGGGCAATTCTGACTACTTCAGGCGTCTTTTTTGGACGTCCCTGAGGGTTGGAGACACACATTTCTCCTGCTGTATCTGATAACAAACCTCCTTGCTTCCTTATCTGTGTGACAAGTGTGGGTGGCCTCAAGGTTATGGGCACAGAGAAAGCCACTGGAGTGTCCCCTGTGCCACCTCCCATCCCTGTGTGCTCAGGGCTGACGAGGGGCTCCTGGGACCAGCACAAAGCCAGCGGTCAGATGGCCACCAAATCACCCGGAACATAAGCCAATAATCAGGAGGGAAGTTAATTACCACTCCGTGCTCCGAGCAGGCACCAGGGTGGCTCCGGCAGCCAGGCAAGGAAAGCTGAAGGTTGATGAACCCCAAAGCAGGTGGCTGTGTAATTGCTTGGTTGGGTTTGGGAAGGTTTTTGCAGTCAGAGCCACGCTCTGCCTGCCCTAGGCTGTGGCTGCCCGGCAGCTTCCTCTTAATTACCGGCCCCATCTTTTGCTAAGCGCGAGGGGAGGGAGGATGCTTCAGCTCGGCTCTCGCTTTCCATCTGAGCTGCCTCCTTCCTGAGGGACTCAGCTCTGGCCACCGTTCCCGTGTTAGGTCCCGGTTTCCCTGTGGGTCCTGGCTCACCCACGGATCCCAGCTGTGCACAGGGATGAGCCGGCTGCGGTACCCGGGGGCTCTGCCATACCTGCACTCAGGGTTCCTGCTGCTGGGAGAGCCTGGATGCAGGGGGATGGGGCTGAGGGGTGTGGTACCCAACAAGCCTTTTCCCTGCTAGATGATATGAAATCCGAGACCTGCCCGCACCAGCAAAACCCAGGCTGGGCTGGCGGGAGGTGCAGAAGTACACTGCTTCCCACGGTGCCACCACGTTCCGGGGCAGCTCTGTGGCAAACCCCCTTGGGGGAGGCTTTTTGCAACGACCTGCCCTGCAAAAACCCCGTGGTGCCACGGCACAAAGTGCCCAGTGCTGACTCTGCTGTGTTGTGTCCCTTCCAGGCTGTGACGGGAGGACTTAAGGGATGGTGCCTTCCTCCCCCTGCGGTTCTCCTCTTCCTCTCCGCTTCCCACCCTGTGCTACAGAGGAGCAGCGGGTGCCACGGGCCAACAGCGGAATGGGAATGAGCCTCTTCCCCCGCAGCGTTTCATCCTCTCTGCAAGGGCTGGAGGAGCCAAGCCGGTGGCAGAGCACCAGGGACGCCCGGCTGTGGTGGGATGGGGATGGCGGGCAGCCCCCCCCGTGCACGTGGGGTCAGGTCTGGGGCCGGTTCCCCGCCGAGCAGGGGGAACCCATGAGGCAGATGGCTTCAATTTAACCCCAGGGCTCCCCTGATCCCAATCAGCATGGTCAATGCTCATGACGCTCGGATGGGGAGGGGTTGCTTCTTGGTTCTTGATGAGTTTATTTAATTTCCTTTATTTATTTATTTTAATTTTTTTAAAATGAAAAAAGGGGGAAATGTTGCTGATTCATGAGTTTAGCGCTGGAGCCTGCCGGGGCCAGGGAGTGCTGCTGCTATTAGCTACCCCCTGCGGGAAAATGCATCTGCAGAGCCGGAGCTGGAGGAGTCCTGCTCCCACTCACCTCTGCAACCCCTTCGTGGGCAGCTGTGACCTTTCACAAGTGGCTTCTTTACCTCCTGGCCATGCCCACTTACATTTCTGCCCTCCAGGTCTCCCTCTCAGCAGGGTGCTTCTCCACATTCCTGTTAATTTAGCTGTTTGCCCCAGCAGGTCTCTAATCAGCGAGCCTTTCCTTCTCGCCCTCCCTGCTGCTGCTTTGCTTTCGGCTTCAATCTTCATTCCTGAAGGCACTGGCAAAGCCCTGGGTTTGGGGGTGCTCTGGGGCTGGGCAGAGCGGAGCAGCGGGGGCTGGGGTCTTTCCCCTCTCCCGTTGCCTTCCTCAGGCTCATTGCCGGAGCCGGGGATGTGGACAAGCTCTGGTTGTACAGAGCATCTCCCACCCCAGCCCCACGCAGGGAGCTGTGGACATCTTGGCTGAACAAACAGCCATGCCCAGGACTGTTTTCCCCTGCATATTCATCTTGCATCAGCCAAACCCCAGACCTCCTTGAAGAGATGGTCTTTGGGAAGCATCTGGGAGCTGGTGTTGCCATCTGAATACCGTGTGCCGGTATTTCTCTCTCCCCATCATCTCGGATGGGCCCTTGAGCCCATTAGATGAGCTGTCAAGCGAGGGATGATAGCAAATTGCGTTTTCAGGCCCTTATTGAGCATAATTGCTTGACAGGAACCATCCTGAATAATTCAATTGTAGTCTAAGTTAGCTTAATTTGGAGACATGACGAGGCTCTGCAAACTAACCAGCCCTGGTTTGTTTGCTGCTCCTCTAACTCCCCCTTGCCGGCATTTGAACCTCTTTAACATAAGTAAATGAAGATTAGAAATGTAATTGCAGCTAGCAAGAGATGTTACTTTAATCATGGGGGCGTGTATGAAGGTGCTTTTATGTCTTAAAATTTGCACATGTGCATATGTATAAAATCTGAGGTGGGCAGGAGCAAGGGGGGGTGAATCCAGCCTCCAAGCGTGCTGGCAGAGGGTCGGTCTGGATGAGTCTTCTGCTGATGCTTTCAGGACATTTGCTGTGCCATGTGGTTGCATCTCACTCTCAGACATTTTGCATGAAGTTGGGATGAGGCAGGATCACCTGCTTTTGCCTTTGATGCTGAGGCCAAGAGGGATGAGCAAGCGAGAGCAGGGTGAGCCCTCGTTTGTGCTAATTGCCCCCTGCACGAGGCAGCAGGGGCGGTTTGTGGTCCCCATGGCCTCATGCTGCAGAGCTCAGTGTAGGCGGCTGAGCATCACCTCATCCCAGTGATGATGAAGGATGCTCCATGGCTGTTCACCTTCTGCCTCCTCCACGTTCCACTTCTTCCCTTATGAACACCCCCCCCATCTTCTTCATCCCACCCTGGGCTGCAGCAGTGATGTCCTCTGCTGCCCATCCTCCCCATCCCAACCCTTCCCTGCTGTCTCATACCCTCTCCATCCTCTGCGCGCGAGCACGTGTGCCATAAATGTTGCACTAAGCCTCAGAGTCTCCCTGAGTTTTCACCAATGCCTTCACCTGCGGTGGTCTTGGGGTCTGTGGGGGGGAGCACAGCCCCATCACCAGTGGTCTTGGCTGCTGGGGGGGCACAGGGATGTTTCACCGTGAACTTACCAGTCCCCAAACCACGTTCAGAGTCATTGCTGTGGAAAGGTGGTGTCCTTCTCACTCAGTGGTTTTAGTTTCTATGTAGGTGTGAACTTCCTAGGCGAGCAGTAGCAAGTAGAACGTGTTGGAAGGATGAAGGAGGTGATACCACGGGTGATGCTCGGCGCTGAGGGTGGCAAAATGCTGTAGCCTGATAGACGTGTGGATTTATGGTGGAAGGTACAACGTCCATCTTGAAAGACTTACTGTGGGTTTGCTCCCTGTGCCCCAAGCCCCCTGCTTGCCTAGAAGGTCTCACCTTGCCATAATCCCCCCATGGGGTCTCCCCAGCCGTTGGCAGACACCTGCTCTATTTTATTGGCCAAGACTCAAGGAAACAAGTGAACTGATGAGCATGTTGGTTTGGTTGCCCCATGGCATTAGGTCCTTTCCAGGAGCACAGGGCCCTCTGCAGCAGCCTCAGCCAAGCGTTTGTCCCCTGGATTTTGGGCATTTGAAGGGAGCTAAGTGCTCCCGTAGCCAACAAACCTTGCCAACTCTTCTCTCATCTCTTTCCTCTTTCTCCCTGCTTCCCTCATCGTAACATCTCAGCCAGGCCATGAGCAGAGCTGTCACACTGGTGGAAAAAAACTGCCCTGTATTTATCATAAATTAGCTCAGAAGGGCAGCTCCTTCGCTTCCATTCAGTGCAGCGACGGTTGTTTATGCAGCCGTGTTATTTGCATCATGCTTTCTTATTTTTGAAAGTCTTAATTATTAAAAAAAAACCCAAAACCAACAAATCTTACTTTTTTTTTGTTGTTGCTGTTGTTCTTTGTTTTTTGACTCTGGCTTTGTGAGTTTTGGTTTTTTTTTCCCCCAGTTTAAAAATATCCAGCCCTTCAGCAGGGAGAGAATGTAGGAGAAGCTCTCCACAATGCCCTCTAATAGGAGATCCGAAGGAGCAAGAAGGTCCATCCGGTGGCTCAGTTTAGCTGCATGAGCTAGAGGAGAGACGGGTTATTTCCAGATGCGCTGGGTGAGAGCGGAGCCTGCTTTAGCACGGTGGTGTTCTGAGCAGCAGCTTGAGATGCAGGGAACCATCCCCATCCCTGGGCTCCATCCCTGGGCTCCATCCCTGGGCTCCTGCAGCGGAGCAGCCCCAGCGATGCTCTCCTGACCAGGTCCTCCTGCTCTCCTGCTTCATCCTTTCAGCCACCCCCCGAGGCTCTTCCCTGAGCTCCCCAGTCCCTGACCTTGCTGCTGCCCGAGGTTTCTTTCCCAGCGTTTCAGTGCTCATGGGGAATCTGTGTTTGGCGCTGGGTAGCAAAGCCACTGCCGGTGGTGGAAGTGGTGGTGCTGCATGACCCCAAAGTGCTATGTCCTCCTTTGGCTGCTAAACTATATCCCCCAGCCCTGCTGCTTCTTCTGTCCACCTTTCCCCCCAAACTACCCAAATCCTCGCTGAGCCATGACCGGGCAGTTCCTGGGGCTGATGAGCTCAGAGTCCATCCCCGATGACTTTTTATCCGATACTTGACGTGGCAGGAGCCAAGATGATTAAGATTTAAGACAGGTGGTAGGCAGAAATGAGTATCTTTGAGGTGGAGTTGCTCCTCAGCCTTTGCTAGATGCTATGGAAGGGTTGGTGCCTATGGCTTGGTCCATGCTAAGGAGAAGGAGTCTATGTTGGAGGTGCCATGAGGTGCTGCCTGCACCCCCAAGTGCCATGGGGAGCCCCAGGTCAACCCTGCCAGCGGTTGGCACTCTGCTGAGCACCTTTGCTTTCCTTCCTCCTTTCTTCACCATTTATTTATTTTAATTTATTTAATTATTATTATTATTTTTTTAAATAGTGATTCTTCAAGAAGCTTGGTCAGCTGCAAAAGCCTTCTTTAGTTTCTGGTCCCTGTAGAGTACGCTGTTACATTTTCTTGTACATAAGGTATATATAAATATATATACATATCTCTATATGTATGTATATAGATATATACATATATAATGAGCTCTAAATCCTGTACAGTTTCAAACTGAACTCGATGGCCTGCTTTGTTTTCTCTGTGTTAGTTCTGACCGTTGCAGAATGAGCTGACTTTCATTTCCCTTTTCCTCTTTCCCTTTTCTTTTTATAAATATATACATAAATATATATATATATATTTTGTTGTCGTTGTTGCAAAACTCTCGTCACTGGAAAAGAACAGTTGATTCTGGTGCAAAAAATATTATCACCCCACAAACCAACAACAACAAAAAAAAAATTGCTGAGAAAGGCACGATGGATCTCCCTGATGTAAATTTGTACAGTAACATTTATAACGTTTTCTACACTTGAAGAAAGTATTTATAATTTCAGCTGTCTGACTGAGTGCGAATCTCTGTGACCTGCAGAAATGGATAGCCATTTGTTCCCGTGGTTTCTCGTGCAGTGTTTGGTGAGGTGACAGTGTATGAATTATTTATGCCAATAAAAAAAAACCAAAAAACAAAACCAAAAACCAACCACAAACCTTTGAAAACCATTGCACCCCTGTGCTGCTCCGCGCCGCCAGCTGCTCCCTGCCCTCTCCTTGCTCCACAGTGGCATCGCATCCCAGTGGTGGGGTGGGAGTATTTTTCCGTGGCTGGGTCTGGACCACTGTCCTCCGTCAGACCCCTGGGAGCATCTCGGTGCCAAGCTCTGGTCCAGCAATGCTCAGGGGAAAACGCAGCGTTGCTGAACCCCCCTTTTCCTCTCTCCCACCGTGTCAGCTCACAGCCCAGCCCTTTGGGGACAATAATTCACAGCCAGCGTTTGGATGGGAGCCACAGGGAGCCACAGCAGCCGAAAACGTGGGAGTTGGGCAAATTATGGGGCAGGCAGCAGATAAATCTCCACGTGGCTCTGCTCACAGAGGGGCTGGGACTGGGCTGGGGTGCGTGCCAGGGCAATGCTCCTCCCCAGATGGACCCCCACAGGGACGGCTGAGCCTGGTGATGAAGCGCTGGAGGCTCTTCACATCTGCTGCTTTATTTGTTTGCTTCTCCCATGCTGTTTTACTGGGGGGCCACCATAAATCTGCAAAACAGCCCGTCAGAAAGCAGCGGCAGTACTTGCTTGTGGGGCTGATGCAGGCGGTACCCAATGGTAGGAGATGGAGAAGAAAATCACAGAGGGTTCATGTCGCTTCCCCCCTCTCTTTCCCTCCACACTATCGCCTGAGTGCTTGAAAGGTAAAATAATGATGGCTCACCATTAATAAACCATGAATACTCAACACTTCTCCTATTGAGGGCTTTTCATCTTTCAAAGCCTGCAGGAGCCAGTCACCAATTAGACCAGACACATCCCAGGAGGGGAGCTGTGGGAGGGTCAGCCAGGGGGATTTTCCTGGGAAGGATGGAAGGGGGCTGCTGTGATGGGACATAGATCTCCCAAACGAGAGAGAAACAGGAGATCTGGGTATAAAGAGCTACTACTTAATGCCCTCTCCATGCCAGGGACTTTGTCACCCCCCTGGCTCCCTTGCAGGTTAAATGGGGTGCTGGCTGCATCAAGGTGTCACCATCTCTTGCATATATGGTATAAACAGGAGGTTAAATCCTGCTGATGGTTCCCCTGGTGTAAATCTGGAGAGCTCCCATCAGTCTGGAGCATAACTGGTTGGCACTGGTGTGTAACTGGGCAGCCAGGGCCCTGGTGGCTCCAGTGCTCCAGTGATGGAGCCGCTAATTGAAATGCCGGCAGCAGTGCTGAGCCCCTGCTGAGCCCAGCGCAGGGATGCTGAGCTCGCTCCTGGCTTGTAGCTAATGAGATGCCAACACCAGGATGGGGATAAATGTGCAATATATCCCCAAAACTGCCTTAATGATGGCAGTGGCGGATTAGAGGAGCCTCTGAAAACATATCTGCATATATACATGTGCACCTGTGTGTGTACCGGAGAGCCACATGAACACGCACATGTGTCTGTAATCTCCTTCTTGCTGTTGATGAATCATGAGCCATTAATATTTCACAGGTGAGGAATAAATACAGAGAGCGAAAGAGGAGCTAAACCCCCCGGGTGCTGGCTCTAGCCTTCCTGCCGCCGCTCTGGGGTGAGCCTGTGGCAATGCTGTGGGACCACAGGCCAGGGCTCAGGGTGGGCATCTCTCCCATTTGGGTGCTGGGTGCCAGTGGCATTGGCAGAACGTGGGTGCAGCCAGCCTGGCTGGTGTGAGCAGGTACCATCATCAAATGGGGCTGTTTGCTTTGGGTAGGAGCGCTTTCGAGGTCAGCTATGTGGATGGAGAAGAGGGCACCTGCGTTTTTACTGGGGGTGGTTTCAGAGATGTCCCCATGCGTCCCAGGTGCTACTTGGGTGACCCACTCCCCCTCCGGACATACAGGGACTTATTATTCACACTTGCCTTCCTTGGTTGCCCCCCAAAGTAAACGTACTCTGAAGCCTTTTATTGACCTGAACTTAAAAAGTCAGATACATGGGCACCAAGGTGGTGCACCCGGCTGTTAGACCTGGACGCCGGCCACAAGCCTCTGCTCGCCGTGGGGACTGTGCTGTCACCGCAGAGACAGCTGCAGGTACCGTGTCTGCTGCCAGCAGGTCTGGGTCCCCCATTCCACTCAGCATCAGCCAAAAAAAAAAAAGGGTGGCAGGGAGCCGAGCCCTGAGCCAGGAGGGTGAGAACCAGCCACGGCTCCCAGCCAGCGCTGCCAGCCGTCCCAGCCCAGCACCAGGGGGTCTTGGCAGGGGCCAGGGTTGCACAGGGTTTGCTAAGCAGGAAATAAATTTAATTTAATTAATTCTGTGGATTAATGCAACACTCACGCTGCAGCCAGAGCCAGGATGGGGCTAGCAAGGGTCTGGCATTGCTGACCCAGACCTGGAGCATCCTGCTGGTGCTGGTCCTCCCCAGGATGGGCACAGCCCCGGCACGGGCTGGGGTGGTGGCAGTGCCTGACAATGGGGCATTGTTTAGCCACTGTAATTTATGGTTCCTCCCCAGGCTCGTCTGGGCTTTCTCAGGAGCCTCAACGAGCCCTTGCAGCTGAAGCGCAGGGCTGATCCCTTCCAGGGGGACCAAGGTTGGGCTGAGCCCCCCCAGCCACCCTAACAGGGACTGGGGGGATCCTGCCTGGGTGATGCTTGGGGAGTAAAGCACAGCTCCAGCCCTCCATCAGGACCTGACTAGCTGTCCCGGGAGCAGGATGCACGGGGACAGCCCAGGCCTGCTCCACCTTGGATATCCTGGAGAGCATCGTGGGGGCTGTGGGGAGCCCTGGGCAGGTGGCTGGTGATGCAAGAACTAATTAGCCACTTCTGTCATGGCCACCCACCCTTTAACAGGATTGTTGCTCTGAGCCAGAGCAGGGCTGATCCTGCTTTGCAGAAAGACCCAGCTGATTAGTGGGATTAATTCTAGCCAGGGTATATAAGGGAGTTGCCCAGTTTCCTCCCTATGCTTTGCTTGGGGGGGGAGGCATGTGGGTGTCTCCATCTTCCCCTGCCTACCTGCTGGGGAAGGGGCTGCCCTGGCCAAGGTCCCTGTGGTCCTGCTGTCCCGTTACTCAGCAGATTCCCTTTCCTCAACTCTATTTTTACGTTGTCCCCTTGGACAGAAACCTGACCCCCGGCTGCCTTGCCCTGTACTGGGGACATTCCGTGAGCTCCTGCTTGGCTCCCAGCACAGGACCCTTTCCTCCTGGCAGCCCTGGGAAAGAGGAGTGATTCCCAGTTCCCAGCTTTTTGCCTTAAACTTCGCACCTGCAACCTCCTCCAAGGGTTAAAGAGCTGAGCTGTGCCCTCGGCAGTACCAGGTAGAAAAACTGGCTGCCGGCTTTCTTGTGCCTTGCAGCTATTTATTTATTCCTTGTTTTGTTGGGACAGGGTGGCTTTCTGTGCCTGCGTACCAAATGCTGGGCTGGGGAGGGGGGGTCAGGGCACCCCTTTTCTGTTGGGTGTGCTGTGAGGTGTGGAGATGGGACTGTGGTGCTGAAGGTCCCCTTGGAAAAATCAACCCACAGCTTGGGGTTTGTGAAGGGCTGCGTGCTCCCGGGTGGCATTTGGGCAGCCAGCACTGTGAGAGCCGTGGCCAGAGGAGCAGTTGTCCCACCAGTGTGTGGGATGACATTTTTTTGGGTGCATTGGGGTGCCAGGCATCACCATGGGTCTCCAGGGTCAGCCATGGTACCCGCTGGCTCTGTGGCCCTATTTCTAGCTGGTGGTGGGAAACAGCCCAGCGCTGTGGCTGGTACCAGGCACCATGGGTGAGCCTTCAGCCTCTCCCTTCCTCCTCAGCCAGCAGCCCCCATGGAGAGCGCTGGGCCAGGTGCTGCCCCCAGTCCCATGGTGATGGGCAGGGTGAGGGCACCATCCCAAGCTCAGCCAGACCCGTTGGCACATGCTGCCCGTGTGGGTTTGCTTTCTGGGAATACTGGGGTGCTGGGGAGGGACCAGCACCATTTTTTCTGTGAGTGTGAAAGCAAGTGCTTCTGCCCATGTTTCCCTCCATGCAGCCAGGACAGAGGACAGCTGGGCTTCCCTCCTGGGCTCTCTCCTCCACCTGCAGGGGAAACACCCCCCCCCCTCCGGTTGCAATCTGCTGGGGCATCACAGCCTTTCTGTGGGGCAAAGGGACACGACTCAGCCTGCACCAGTGCTACCATGATTACACCCAGTCATGCAGCAGCTCTAGAAGCTCACAATGACGGTTTGTGATGGTCTCCTAGAGAATCGTGCTCTGTAAACACCTATTTATCTTGAAGAGGCTTTGGCAGCACTTAGTTTGCCGGTTGCTGTGGCCACAGGTGATGCCCCAAGCCTGGGGACCAGCTGTCCCTCTGTCTGCTGGCACCCTCGGGCTGGTGTTGCACCAGTGGGCTCTTGTGGCATTGATGGCTGCCCTGTGCCTGGGGGGATGCAGGAGGCAATGGGCACTGCCACCAGTGCGGTGCCACTCTGGCAGCTGAGCCCTGGCTTGGGTTTCACTTGCTGGTGGCTATTTTCAGGCCTACAGATCTGACGGGTGACAATGCTTGTGGCTGTGTGTGCATGATAATCAGCCTCAGCACGACCGGTCCTTCAGCAGCCCAGCCACACTGCTTTCTTTTTTAGGATCCAACTTATACACTCTTGTTTTCAGCTGCTGGCTCCACGCAACCCATTTCCCAGCATCCTGGGTGGATACGGCTCATTGCTCACCCCTTGCATGGGGGGTTTGCTGCTTGGATTAACACGTAGCATCCTACCACACGGTGATCGGTCCCTGCTCCCTACTCAGAGCCCCCAAACATTGACTTTTGGCCACTTCCGAATTTGTTTGGCATTTATGGCAGTGCATCCATGCTGGTGGAGCAACCACAGGGATGCAGAGAGGCTCTGGGCAGCCCCCATGCTGGGAAGGGGTACATTTTGGCAGCGAGGATCCTGTGCTCTGTGGCTGGGCAGACACCCTCGGTGTTCTCTCCCAGGTCCTGCCCCTGGGCTTGGCTCACAGAAAAACTGCCTCAGGTGCTGGGAGGAAAATGGATTGCCCCATTATCAGCACTTTCTCCCACACCTTAAATACAATGCACCTGGCAGGAGAGGAGCCCCTGGGTGCTGCTTGTCCACACCTGGTGGGTGCAGGCAAGTGGCTTGGCCATAGGCTCCTGGGAGGCACCCGTGGACTGTTTGTCCCAGGAGAACAACACTGTGGCCGCTGCTGGACTTGACCCAGTGGTGAGTGAGACATGGGCTGGTGGGCAGAGACCCTGGGCTGGCTCCTTGTGTGCCAGGGCTGGCACAGGGGCTTGGGGCTGTGGCATGTGTGCTGGGGGGGGGTGTCTGTTGTGCTTGAGGCAGGGTAAAGATCATGCTCAGCTCCTAATGGGGCAGTTGAAAACTGTTGCAGAGGCTCAAAATGCTCTTGCCTGCAGAAATAAGGTGGGGAGGGCAAAAAGCTTGCCTTCAAATGCTTGGAAAGCTGTTAAAATAGCAGTTGCCCTAGTGGGAGCTGCAGCTCCGGAGCATCTCTCCCAGGCTTCCTTCTGCACTGCTGGAGATGTCCAAGAGCCTTCTCTAAATGCCTGTAGTCCATTACAAAAATGGCCTGAGCACCAGGGCACAGCACCTTTTTCAGCTGCCTCCTCCCTCTTTCCCTGAAGCTGGTCAACGTGCGGTGATGGATCCTGGCAATCCAGGGCTGGAAGCCACAACCGGGGGTTTATAGGCAGAAACACTGAATTGCCTCGATGCCTTCTGCTGTGAGGTGGCTGCTCAAAAGTCTTTTTAATGGAGACTTGGTAAAATGGCCCCAGCGCAGAGCAGTGGGGACTGACTCTGGCTTCAGAAGAGGAAAATGCCAGGTTAAATTGCTCACAGCCGGATAAAAGTGGAGTTTTGCAGGCAAACAGTGAGCAACTGGAGGGCACGCAGAGCATCGTTCCTGCTCTCACGAGCAGCATATGAGTCGCCTTGGGATGGGAAAAGCTCGTGTGAATTATAGCAGGGACCTGATCTGTAGGTGTTGACAGCAATCAAGGCAGGATGTGACTTTTGAAAACTATTTTTATTTTACAAGGTTTGTGTTCCTTGGGGTTGAGCTGAGGCTTCTGGGTGAGAGCGCCACATCCCTGCACTATGTGGGTCAAGCACATCCCTCCCTGCTCAGGGCTGGAGGGCTCTTGCTTAGGGTTAAAATCTCTTAAATTTAAAGAACCAAATTGGCTCTGCACCAGCTGAGCTGGGCAAGCTCGGGGGCTTTGCAGGAGCCGAACCCAACACCGAATGGAAGCACAGCTCTCCTGTTACTGGGCAGATGCTGGATGGGGCGATTGGAGGGGACAGGAGACAACAAGGACCCTGGTGATGATTTAATCTTGAAGCACTAGTTTAATTAATGCAGCAGCCCTTGGATGTATCCTAATTCTCTGGGCACACCTGACTTTGCAGCATACAGGTGCTGAAGTTGTGGTGAGGAGCCTGCATGCGCCTTTCTGCTCTCTCTCACTTTGCAGCTGAGAAAAATCAATGCAAAACCCTTCAAGATGCCCAGCAAGACCCATTATCTCCTGATCGAGCCGGGGAGGTGAAGTTCAAACAACCCCCCACCGCTGTGTCAAGGACAAGAACTTCTTGCCTGCTTTTCGGGGGGTGGGTTAAAAAATATAACTCCTTCCTTAAAGACATATACAATTCCTTTGGGTTAAGGCAAAAAGAGCCTTGCTTGTCCTGGCTGTAGGGTGGAAACAGCCTTTTCCCTGGATCTGCACCTTGTTCTGCTTTGGAAAAAGGATTTTGCAGAGGGGAAGGTCCTGGTCTGGAAAGCAGGGGACAACTCGCTGCAGCCTGTTTCTGCAGCAGTGAGGGTCTGCTGGGCTTTTCCCTTAGATTTTTTTTTTTTTTTTCCCCCCATTAGCTGGGTGTTTTGAACAGAAATCTGAAGCTTTCCTCTCATCCTGGCCCTCCTTCCCAACACCACCCGTTGGTCCTAGGGAGAGACAGACCCCAACCCACTAAAATTAGCTGAAACCCGCATGTGTGACTAGGCAGGCACAGAGCAGCCTCCAGCTGGGGAGGTTAAAAGTTATTGAGTAACCAAACTGCTCCGTCAGCCACCGGGCGCTGCAGGGGACACCGCGGCTGCGCTGGTGCCAGGTGCCCTGTGGGTCTTCTGGCCACCCCAACCCATGAGCAATTTCCTCCCATCCCAACCCCGGGGAGCCCAAAGAGATGCCCAGGCTGGGGGTGATGGGCAGAGTGGGTCCTGGGAGAGCAGCCCGGTGCTGGGCATGGGAGGAGATGAGGCTGCTGCTGGGCCCCAGCGAGGGCGAATGCCACCGTGGGAAAGCTGGTTGTGGCTGCGCAGCCGGCTCGGCACCGCGCACGCAGCCCTCCCGCAGCTCCACCATCCCCTCCGCCTGCTCCACCGCAAGCAAAGCCCTTTCTTCCCACCGCCCAGCACCTCTCTTCCCCGGCTCCAGCCAGCCCCCTGCCTCTCGGACGATGGAGTCGGTGTGTGCCTTTTGTTTGCTCTTTCTTTTGGGGCTGAAATCCGGCAGGCAGGGGCGGGGGGGAGTGGGGCCTCGGCCAGGCAGCATCAGCAGCGGGGGCGAGTGGGGCATGATGCCCGATGGCCGGCTCTCTGCAGACACAAGTAAGGCTGGGGGCAGCAGGGGCACTTGGGGGTCTGGCTGTGTGTGGTGGGGGGTGGTGAGGAGGCTTGGGGTGGCTCTGCGTGGCCGGGGGGGCGTGAAAAAGTCTTGGGCTCCCACTGAACCGAGAGGTTTCCAGGAGTGGGAGCAGCATGGTTTGTTTGGGATGGGATCATGGGGCTCTGCTCTCCCCCACCCCCCCTGCTAGTCCCTTAGCCTGGGAACCACGGGGGGGGTCACTTCTCATCTCCTTCACTTGTTCCACCCTTAGGCACCCATGTGGCCTTCACAGGGTGGGCTGGGGCTGTCAGTGCCCCTTTGGCTGGAGCAGGTTGGCAGCTCCCTCCCAGCTCAGCAGGTCAATGGGCTGGGGTCTGCAGGACCATTTTTTGCTCTGGAAACCTTCAAAATCCCTCCCACGTACACCTTGCTGCTCTTGTGGGACCTTTAGCTTCTCCTGCCTGCCACAGGCTGGGGAGATGTGCTCTGCTTTGATTAACTGCAGCAAATTTTCGGCACCTGTTAGCATGGGCGAAGTGCCCTGGGGTGTAGAGGGGCTGGCGTGGGGCTTGGGGAAGGGAGGAAGAAAAGCAGCCGAAGAGGGGGGGGCACCTCCAGCCTGCACAGCAGCTTCTGCGGGAGGCGTGCACTCCTTCTTCCAGCAAGGACCTCATCCTGCAAACTGCGTCGGCACGCAGCTGCTCCGGCTTCCTGGGAAGTCCTATTGATGCCAAAGCAATCCTGGGAGGCGGGGAGGGGGGGAACGGCTAAAGTTATCCAGGGCCGCGTGCGGCTGCAGATGCGAGGTCCTTACCACACACCCCCCTCCCTTCTCCCTGTTTTTTGGGGAGGGGTGCTGTGATCAAAAGCTGGAGCCGCCGTCCATCTGCTTCTGACAACCTGAGCACTCGCTGGCAGCTTCTGAATTCAGAGTGCTGAATTCTTCAATAATTAGAGGTTTTTTTGCAAAAAAACCCATCTGGGCTTTTTCATTATGGGAATGAAAAGCCAAGGTGGGTGTGGGAGGGGGGCAGGTGGATTTTCAGCCTTAGCAACCCAAATCTTGAAATATTACATCAGCACCGAAGAGGTGTAATTAAGTAGGAAACAAATGAGCCCAGCTAATCTGTTTTGCTTGTTTGAGCTTAGCGGAGTGCAGAAAACAAACAGAGGCTGAATGATGAATGAGACTTTTTTTTTTTTTTTTTTTTTTGTAATATTTTACAGGGTTTTTCTTTCTCTGAGCCCCAAGGGGGGGTTGGGATGTGGGTCAAGAAACTCGGCCGCTCTCCCCTGTGGCTTGGAAGCCACCCGGCCTCAGCAGCGGAGGCTGCGTGCCGCCACTCACCGTTTGCCTGTTTCTTGCTTTAATTGGCTGCTTTGCCAAGCTGGCTCCCTTGGATGCCCTCCTGGAGCGATGGGGATGGATCTCCACGCTGCTCTTCCCCGCGGCTGGGGGGGGCATCAAAGCCACCGCCCTGCAGGTCACTGTGCAAGTGCCCTTTAGTGCCGGCTCTGCCGCTGCAGCCCCCCGGACCCCTGCGTGCCCTCGGGAGGGTGAGCCCGTGCCCCAGGTTATCTCTTGGCATCGGTGTTTCTGACGCTGCGGTGCAGAGAACCGATGCTGTTGGTGCATCCTTGGGTGGTAAAAGTGGGCAGGCTGGGCAGCCCCCGCATGGGGACCCTACAGCAGCCCCCAAGCCACTCCCCATCCCTCCTGCTGCCTCCCCCAGCCTCGCCACCCCCAGCCATCCCACAAGGGACAGGGGGACACGTCCCTGGCTGTGAAGCTGCTGATGCGGGCAGCATTTCGCAGCCCTTTAAACACCCCAAAGGGCTTCAGCAGCTCGGCCAGAGCAGACAACACCGATGGTTCTCAGTGCCCAGCCGTGCCCCCCTGCCCGCGCCAAGCCCACTGGTGTGGGCTGGCAGAGCTGCCGGCAGCAGCGGGGAGGAGGGCTGGCTGTGGTTTGTTTTCTCTGTGCCCTCGCGTGTTTTCAGGCTCCGGCAGCGGCGTGAGGTGCCAGGAGCAGATGGCAGCCATCGGCCGGGCTTTCTCTCAGATCCCTGTGGCTCCTGGCACGGTGCTGGGCAGCAACTCCTGGTAACCCCCTCGTTCCCGCACCGCTCTCTGGGGGAAGAACCAGGGTTTTGTGACCTTTTCTTTGAGCACGTTGCATCTAAGCCCCCTCTCCAAAGTGCCGAGGAGCTTCTTGCTGCAGTTTATGGTGTGATGCCCTGTGCTGGGGACTGGAGTTGAACTGGTGTGGAAGGGGGTTGTGTTGCAGGCAGATGGGTCTGAGCTGCTGCCTATCAGCCGGTGTCAGCAAAGCCCTGTTTCCCCACCAACCTCCCACCAAACCTTCTAGAAATGGTTTCAAAACCAGAGGAAACAGGCAACTCACTTGGCCCCAGGGAGGGCAGCTGCGCCATGGGGAGGAACAGGGGATTGTCTAGGTGGCAACAGGGTATTTGGGGTCCTGGGGGGCTGTCAGCAAGTGGGGTCACCCTGGGATGGTGGGTCTGGCCACAACTATGCTGGTGCCGAGGTCCTCCCTGACGCTGGATGCGCGTCTTCCTGGGCTGCACCGTGACCCCAAATATTGCACGGCAGAGGAGATGCTCCCTGCCAGCCCCAAAATATTGCATGGTGGAGGTGATGCTCCCAGCACGGTGGTGGTGTCTGTCCGGGTCAGCATCCCCCCCCAAACACCCCGGTGCTTCCTTTAGGCTGTTCTAAACCTCCTTGATGCGGTTGTGTCCCAGCTGGTGTCTCCAGCCGTCCCCCCTTTCCCCACAGCAGAAAGATGCTGAGCGCCCTGCACGCGCATCTGCCCCTCCCTCCTGCACCCCCCCAGCCTCCCCTCCGCCCTCCCTCGCCCTCCCCTGCCAGCCATCTTGCATCTCCTGCCCCCGGAGGGGCTGGGAAATTGGGAAACGGCCAAAATGAAACAAGTTTTCCCCTCCCCTCCTGGGTGACAATTTCAACCCCGCAGGAGCTTGGTGGCTGCCAGCCAGCTCCTGCACCCACACCGGCCCCCAGCAGCCCCCCCGGCAGTGAGCACCAGCCCCTGCCTCCTGTCATAACCAGCACAAACATTTGCCGTCTTATTATTATAATTTAAAAAAAAAAAAATAATTGTTTTTTCTCTGTGAGGAAAAGGCTGGTGCTATTCATTGACAGGCGTTGCAGTCGGCTGCCTTGTTTCAGCAGTGTTGTGGCTCTCTCCAAGTAATAAGAGCATCTCTGGAAGAGAAAATTGAGCAACTCAGTAGCAGGCGGTGTCTTCCTCACCGAGTGAGGCTGTTTATCCTCCTCGTTTTGTTTCAGATGAATAAATTTGCCAGACAGCAATGATATTAGCCTCGTCTCAAAGACTTTATCAATTTGCAGTTGTCTCTTCGATGATAGTTTTTTATTGAACTGTCTGAGATGATTTCCAAAGAGAGGACTGCAATTTAAACTATTAAGTAATTTGGGAGAGCAATTAGTGTTAATCTGGAAACTCCCTGTGTTGCTCCCGAATAAATCAACCTCTCCGTGAGAGCCATGCTGAAAGAGCTTGGGCTGATTTATGTAAAACAGGGGGTTCGGCCAGGAAAACAACAAGGAGCAAGTTTCTTGCTTGGAAAATACTTTACTTTTAATACTTTGATGGGGCTGTGGCTCAAAAGGTGTCAGGGATCTGTGGGAGCCGGGCTTTGCTCCTGGGGTCTGCCAGCGTGTCCCTCCGTGCATCCCCATCTCCGGAATGCTTCTCCTGGTGGCAGCCCTTGGTGCTCCCTGGGAAAGGTCTCTGTTCAACCTGGTGCTGGGGTTTTGCTTCTGGCCTCATCTCTCCCAGGGGAGGAGGAGGGATGGCCAGCAGGGAAGTGAGGGAGGGCAGAGGAGAGCCCTGCTTCCTCCCTTGTGGCATGTTCCCATGGGATCGGCCCTGGCTCACGTCTGGGCAGAGCGCTGCATCGGGTCGGGTACTAGACACGCGGCGTGGTCCCATCAGGTGGAGCTGATGGAGGTGAAGCCTCTTCCTCCTCTGTCTTGTTCTCTGTTGGCTTCTGCTCAAAGGCAACCACCAGACTGTGTGTGAGGTCTCCAAACCTGGCTGGTACAAGCAGTCTCTGTGCTCTGCCGTGCACCCTGCCTCGTCTGCCTGCACCACTGGGCGTCCTCACTCCAGGCAGGGCCAGAGAGGCTTGCTCAGGGCCATGACCCAGCCAGGTTTCAAATACCTCTAAGGATGACAACCCCATGTGTTTGACCGACTTCATGGGGAACGTTTTTTCCCCTCTAATAGCAAGTCAGAATTTCACATGTTCCAAACTCTGCATCTCATCTTGCCTCTGGCTGCCTTCTCCCCAGCTTCCACTGAGGTGGTTGCAGGCAGCTGTTAGGTTTCTTCTTCTTCGGGGAGAAGGAGCCCAACTCCTGCAGCCTCCTCTCGTGCGCTGTGTGCTCCTGCTCCAGTCCTTGGTCAGGTTGGTGGTCTCCACCAGACTGCCTCCAGTATGTCTATGTCTACCTTACCCTGAGAGCCCAGAACTGGACACCATCAAGATCCGAGGTACAAAATAGAGGGGAATAATAGAGCCCAGGGAAACAGTTGGCTTTGGCCAAGCGAAACCATAGTTCTTCTTGTCCACCAGGATCTCCAGATCCTTTTCTCCAAAGCTGCTTTCCAGCCATTTGGATGCAGACCATCCCATTACTTGGGGTTATCCTACTCCAGGAGGAGGACTTGGTGTTTGCCCGTGAGTTCCCTGAGTGCCTGTTGGGCTGTTTCTGCAGCCCATGGTGGTCCCTCTGGATAGTAGCCCTGCCTTCCAGCGTGTCAGCTGCTCCCTCCTGTCTGGTATCATCTGAAAATGAGCCAAGAGTGCAAACTGTCCCCAGTCTTTCTGCCTACCCACAGTTTGGCCACAAGGATGCTACAGAAGACTTCCTGAAAGGCATTGCTAAAGTGAAGTTATGCAGCTTGCATTGCTCTGCCCTGCCCTGGTCTACAGAGCCAATTGTCTTGCCCTGGCAGGTGATCAGGTCCATTGGTCATGATTTACTCCAAATAAATCCCTGCTAGCAGTTCCCAATTACCTTCTTGTCCAGGAGGATTTGCTTCATCACCTTCTCAGCCAAGCTGGGCAGCCCATGGTTCCCTAGATCATCCTTGCTGGACGACGGGTGATGTTTGCCTTTTTTCTGTCCTCAGGGAACTCCCCTGATCCCCACTATCATTCAGCAGCAGAAGCAGCCCCAGGCAAGGGCAGAGCCAGAGGGGCGAAGGCAGCCTGGGCAGAGTAGAGGGGCCATCACCATCTTCCTCCCCCCTACCTTTGCCTTTGTCCTCAAGGTCATCCCAGGGAAGATATTTCTGCTTGCAGGGAGCGTGATGGCACCTTGGGAACGGCAGCCTGGAGAGCCTCCACCTCTCCAGAAAGTTACTTCTCCTTGGAGCTATTGCTGTTTTCTGGTGGCTGCTGTTCCCCATTCAAATACCTTCGTAATCCACTAAGGGACCTCACATCTCCCTTTCTTTCTTCTTTTTTTCTTTTTCTAAAACAATTAGCTTGGCTCAAGCCCTCTGCAATACATCAATTAATACAAGCTGTGGCAGTAAATTAAAGGGAAACAGGAACAACTATGCTGGGATTAAGTCAGTGAAACTATAAACTTTGGAACAAATCAGATTTCCTTGGGAAGGGAAATGGACAGCGGTGATATGTCAAGTCGTGAGATGAGACAGGCTCAGAGCAACTTTCCAGAGTCTCCTGACTTGGCCGCTGGATGCCAGAACTTCTTCCCTAGGGAAAGTTTTGGGTTGCCAGACCCTGTTGTGGCTGATGAATCCTTGGATGGTCAAACAAACAAACAAGAAGAGAGAGAAAAAGAAAAGAGGATGGGGGGGAGGTTACGTGGCCGCTTTGGGTGATGTATGGTGCATAGTTGTATCAAGACATGCTGCCAGCCGGGTCAAGCCCCATATCCCCCCCCCC